>JAJHZJ010000540.1:5286683-6486683 GCA_023548195.1 Bettongia penicillata ogilbyi | reverse complement strand
AGGTTAAGTGACTTGCCCAAGGTCACGCAGCTAGTGAGTGTCAAGTGTCTGAGGTGAGATTTAAATTTAGCTCCTCCTGACTCCTGCATTGGTGCTCTATCCACTGCACCACCTAGCTGCCCCAACTAAGAGTACAATGTCAAGCTAACGGGTTTTATATTTTCTCCTATAAACACTGAGGAGCTACTAAAGTTTCTTAAGTAGGGGAATGATATGGTTAAAATTGTGTATTAATACCATGATTTTAGGGCAGCTATGTAGTACAGTGAATAGAATGCCATTCTTGGATTCAGGAAGACTCATCTCCCTTAGTTCAAATCTGACCTCAAACATTTATTAGCTATGAGTTCCTGGTAAAGTTGCTTAATTGTTTGCCTCAATTTCCTCACCTGTAAAATGAACTGGAGAAGTAAATGGCAAACCACTCCAGCATCTTTGCCAAGAAAATCCCAAATGGGGTCACAAAGAGTCAGACTGATACAAACAGGATTAAGTGACTTGCCCAGTTAGGAAGTGTCTGAGGCTGGACTTGAACCCAGAAAGAAGTCTTCTAATCTACTACTCTATCCACTGCCCTGACCATTTGCAGATTATGTTTTAGTGGAAATTCCTTTCATTCATGTATTAAACTATCACTGAGGTCCCTTCCAACTCTCAAAATTTTGTAATATTTCTCTGCTTCATGAGTGCTTATTATGTTGTAGACAAACTGACCTTACACTAGCTCTTCTCCTATCTGTGTAGCTGTATATAGATTGCTCTCCATTGCCTCACTGCATTCTCTCATCCTCTCTACCTTTTAGAATTCCTTTCCTCCTCTGAGGTTCCATTTTGGTACATCTTAAATAAAGCCTTTCCTGACCCCTGCTCCCCAGTTTTAAGTGCCTGCACCTCTCTTGCTTCAATCACCTTTGAACAACACTTACTTGTGTACACATTGTACAGTGGTTTCCAAACTTTTTAGACTGTACACTTCACAAGTAAAAAATCTGAGCACCCCCAAAACGTGTATATTTGCTTATTTGCAAATTATACGATGTAATAATGTATCATTATATACATTATAAAACACATAAAGTAGAAATTTTAAAAGGATGAGGTAAAGATGGGATAATATTATATCCTAGATCTAGAGCCAATAGCAAGCCACTGAAATCTACTAAGTAGGAAAGTGACATAGGTAGACTTGCCCTCTGTATCTTGGCAGGTCTATGGAGAAAAGAGTGCAGAGGGGAGAGGCAGGGACAACCTTGGGAGGTTACTGCAGTAGATCAGGGAAGAAATGATGAGGGACTGATCTAGGGTGATGATTCTGTGAGTGGAAAAGAAGAAAATCCAGAGGGAGATGCTGGAGTGGGTACAAGGACAAGCTCAGGCAACTGGCAAGGCATATGGAAGAAGGCAGTGAGAAGTGGAGGATAATGCTGAATTTGCAAACCTATGTGACTAGATGGTGATCCCCTCAACAGAAGTAGGCAAGTTTAGAAGAGAAAATGTGTATGGGAAGAAAGACAATAAAATCACAATCCACCCACACCTGCTTATCCTGTAATACTCATTTTTTTCCCCTAAAAAAAAAAAAACAAAAAACCTGGTTGTAGGGAAGGGCTGCTCACTAGCTCCTGCCCTGGGGTGCAGAGCCTACCACTGAGGGATATCTGCTGCAGCTACAAAGTCACAGCAGGAAAGGACATCACAGGGAATTTTTCTTGCCACAAGGGGATGGCTTGGAAGTTGGCACTAGGAGAGAGGGGACAGAGTGGCTGGAGTGCAATATTACTTAAAGAGGGAAGGATAGTTGCCTTGTACACAGGCTCATGAACAGTTATGGGGGCAGTGATTGAGAAGTGACCCTTCTTCACCCTCTCATTGGTTCATCACAAATCCCTTGGGGGGGTTGTCAAGCAATTGTCAATACCCTTTCACATACCCCTACCCAAATATCCCACAGCTTCAACTTTGAGAAATCAAAGCCCTAGTAGAATGTAAGGAACTGTTTTCCCTAGCACCTAGAAAACACCTTACATATACTAGACACTTAAATGTTTAATTCAATTCAGTTTGTCAACAGCATCAAAAGTTGCAAAAAAGATCAAGGATGATAATGACTGAGAAAAGGCCACCAGATTTAGTATTTAAGAAATTACTGACCATGGCAGGGCATGTATGAATGCAAAGAATCGGGTAAGATCAGGAAACAAGTAGTAGTTTAGCACTTGGCACAGTGTCTGGCACTAGTAGGTGCCTAATAATGTTTGGTTGATTAGTCCAATTTTATGAATGGTATGCATGAGAGGAAATGATGTGAAAAAAGTCTGGAAATGTACAGGTTAGAGCCAGATTATGAGAAAGAATCCATTCTAGGCCAAGGATTTGTATTTTAACCTCTAGTCAATTATGAACTGATAGAAGTTGGAAATGGCATCATGGGGGGGGGCGGGCTTTGTAGCAAGAACTGGATTCAAATTCTGACTATTACTGAGTAATTGCATGATCTTGGGCTAATCACTTCACCTCTCTGGGCTTTAGTTTTCACATCTGTAAAATGGGGAGGATGGAACAGATGGCCTCTGACATCCCTTTTGGTTCTAGATCATTGATCCTGTAATTTGAAGAGGGATGAGTGTTTTTGAATAGAAGAGTGATGTGATCAGGCCTTTACATTAAATTGACAACTCTAATAAAAGTGGATGAAAAGGAGATACAATTGACTTTCTTGCTTTCAGCCTATGGCTATTGGAATCATTCTGGTAGGAGGTCAGGAGGGCCTGAACTAGGGTGAGGCAATGTAAAGGAGGAAGAACACAAATGTCAGATAATATTGTGGAGAGAGAAATTATCAGGATTTGGCAACTGAATGAATAAAGAAGGTGACGCTGAAAAAAAGCCAAAGATGACTGAGGTTTTGAGCCTGGTAACTGGACTGGAAATCCAGTGAGGCAAGCAACAAAAATGGAAAAATTAGGATTAAATTAGGATTAGTAGGTTTAAGGGAAAATGAATTCAGTTTTGGAAGTGTCTAGTATGAAATAGGAACATCTGCCTAAAATATTTTTAAATTATCAGCTTAACTACTGAATCTAGGCTTTCCTGGCTGATAAATAGTTCAAGATATGATTATTAATGGTAGAAAAGACTAAAAGAAAAAAGGGAGAAATCCAGGGAGAAAATAAGGGCAAAGATAAGGAAGGAAAAGAAGGAAGAGATATGTAATAACAGTCATTTTGGGAGGCGAGTCTATGTTAAATGTATTTAACTTTGCAGAAGAGCAAAGGACTATTCACATTCAACATCTAAGGCATTATAATGCATCTTAAAAGGCATCGAATTCAATTCAATAACGAGTTAGGGAATTCTGTTTAAAATGTGAACAGATATTTTAATAAAGAAAAATATACGATGGACAATCAGCTCAGTTGCCTCCCTCCACTACCCTTCTTCTCATGACTATATGTCAAAATAGCCTCCTGGGCTCTAATCTCAACTCTTTCCTCTCCAGTCCATCCTTCAAAGAGCTCCCCAATTAATCTTCTGGTCTCACCACTTCACCTCCACAGTCAAAAACTTCTCAGTGGCTTCACACTGCCTAATGCAGTGGCATCAAACTCAAACAGAAATGGATCCTAGGGGTTGTCTATTGACTTGAAAATTTCAAATTAACATTATGTTGTATTGTATTTTTATGTATTTTGTTAAACATTTCCTAGTTACATTTTAATCAGGTTTCATCAGTTGTCTTTAGGAGTTTTTCAGGCCACTGAATTTGACACCTTTGACTATCTACCTTTCCAGTTTTAGTTCACTCTATTCCCTTTCTCACACACTATGTTCAAAATAAACTGCATTACTTAGGTGTGTCTCCCCCTCCCATTTTATTCTGTCCTCTTCTGCCTCTGTGAACGTAATGTCTCACACACACACACACACATACACACAGTTCGCCCCTTTCAACATTCTATCTTGTATAATACTTATCTGTATGTATATCATATCCGCATCATCAGACTGTCAGATTCTAGAGGGCAAGGATTAAATAGTCCTCCTTCTTTACCCCAGCACAGCACCTTACACTTTGTGACGTTTAATAAATTTTTATTGAGCTGAATTTTTGAACTGTATTGAAAAGTACATACTCCAAAGAAATTAATATCAATGTCATTTTGATACAGTACACAGACATTGTAACAAGCCCATAATAGGCAATCAAAAAATATTTTATGATGGATTTACTACATCACCAAGCTCAATATGGGCACTGAATGAATATTAAAACCACTGCCTTAAAAGAAAAGGACTAAATCAAGTTGAATATAAGACATGTAAGCACACAGACCTAATGAAGATCTAGTCTCTCTCTCTCTGTTAGAAATAAATTATATCATTGGTGTCAAATTTTAGGGGTATTCTAAAAAGCAGTGATGTACTGTTTATCCAACAAGTATTAATTAAGAACCTAGTAAGTACATTGCATTTAGGGGTTTTACAAAGATAAACATGTTTACATTCCTGCCCATAAAGGAACTTGTGAAATAGTATAAAAATATCAAGGCAGATGCAGCTATGTTATAGTGGAACAGATGCAGTGACATGCTTTAGAAACACATTTTCTGTTAAGTGATCACAACCATAGAAGATCCAAGGATAAATTAATGTTTACAGAAACTCTTTCTTTGAGAGATTTGACTTGGAGGGATTTTGGCCTCTACCTAGATATAAATGATTCCAGTGAAAAAATGTTTTATCAGTGGCAAAGAGAAGTGGAATTGACACCATAAAGGAGAAGGGTATGCTAAGCAGAAACCCTAGCTTTTGAACTTCCCTTTTCTAAAAATCTCACCAAAGTCCTACTTTATTTATAGCAATGCTTCAAAAATTAGAGATTAAAGATTTTCAGTTGTAAATATCATCATTACCTGATAAACTTTCTGTAGATTGTGGCCCTTCATTCTGCAAATCTGACTGCGCCTTGTGATTGGAAGCATCGCTCATGTCCAGGAAAGAACAAATAGAGGTTGGCTTTCGAATCCATCTCAGATTTCGAGGTGCTCTAAAGTAAGTTGAGGAACAAAGATGACTTTAACCTTGTTACTGAATACTACTCATACTTGTTTGCCTCTCAAATTAGCTCCCTTCTCAGGAGGCGTTAGGTTAAAAAGGAGATTTAGCTTGGTAATATTATTCCTCTAATAAAAAAGGTTATGACTCCAGGGTTAAACTCCACTGGGGTTCACCAGCTCTGCTACCATAATGGCATGAGAACATGGTCTCCATACTTTTATCTCCTTGTCCTCTCTCAGGTCCCACAATCAACAAGCACTTGTAGTGTGCCAGACACAGTGCAAGGTTCTGGGGAGACCCAAATACAAAAGGAACACCACTGATCTGGAAAAGGTAAAATCTCCTTTGCCTCAATTTGAAGCTCCGTCCTATTAACTACACCTCCCCTCCCCAAAATAAACCCCACACCGCGAATGAAAACCTATTATTTGTTATTCCATCATCAGCGCTGGGGGCATTCTAATCATATGGATCTGATCCCCTTAAAACAAAACAATTCTCCAACAACGCAGTCTCCTGTGAGGAGGAACTAGGACCAGTACCATGAAAATGAAGGAGAAAAATCTCAGCAGCTTTCCATATGAAAACGCAGAGAATGTATGTGTCTGAATTACCTACAACTGAAAACAATAAAGAGAAAAAACCTTGGACAACGAAAAGATCACAGCAATAAAGCAGGCTAAACAAAACTGCCCCTCTTAGGACTAAGATACAAAAATCAAACTAATATTAGTGGCCAGGTCTATGATAGAACAACATAAAAACTGATAACTAAATTCAAATCAGACTAAAATTTACACAGGGTAACAATACTCAGAAGTTCTGTTATTAGTAAAGCAGACCCTTAAAATACTGTTGTTCAATATAACTGGTAAAAGGTAAAGAGTTATGCAAGAGTTAGAAAGCTATTTCGCTGACACTAAATCTTTGAATTTACATCTTATGGATATTTCCAAACGTGTGAAAAATATACAGCTAACAGACCAATTGATTTTAGGGATGATGTGCAATCTTTATAAGTTATCTACAATTTTTTATAAACTATGAAAAAATATTTCCTCTATCATGCTGAAAAGTTAAAGCACCATTATAGGTAACAACGTTTTCACAAAGTTAGTTCATCATAAAACATGAAGGTACTGTCCTTTGTTATCAGCATTCTGGCGTTTCTTTGCTGAAGAGTTAGTGAAAGATAACAAGCCATCTGCAAAGGAATTAAGTTTTAGAAACCATCCACAAAATGATCTGAGGGTTATATAACCTTGGTTTTAAAAAAGGAAAGTGAAATTCCATCCCATTTACATATATGAGCCTCAGGAGATTTTCTTCTTTTAGATTCTCATGAAAAGTGACGGCTTGAGTTCATTTATATACCACTGCACACTGGCTGCATTATATACAGGATGTCCCAGAAAATTCTTCATGCTGAACCAGCTTCAATAATTTAAAATTGCATGAAAACTTTTCTGGGAAATACTGTATTACCACAAAAAAAATCTATTACATATAAGAAGAAAAATGTTATTTACATATATTTAATACATAATAATACTACTATTAAATCTCTATTTTTACTATACCGATATCCAGGTTTCTCTTGACTTTCTGTATCTTCTTCATCACTGTTATCAGAAAATTCACAATGAAGGACTTCATCTTGCTCTTCTATGTGACCCAATAACATCTGACTTCGGGTTCGAAATCCAGCCACCACTCGATCAAGTGAATACGTAGGAGGGCTCGTGTGGACCTTTTAAGTAATTCACCCACCATCCCCAACAACAAATATTAATATAAGTTCACTTATGCTTTTAATAATATTTAGTAGGTATTTAATAATATTTAATAATATTTAGTAGGTGTAGTTTCCAACATTACATCTTGTCCAAACTCCTACCGGTTTCTCTTTCTTTTTGCTATTAGACTACTTCTTCAATGGAATGTGATTGTTTAATTAATCTTTTGATTTACTAATTCTCAACATTTATCAGTTATTTGTATTTATTTCAGTTGTTAACAATGATGCACAATCACCTGGGGGAAGTATCCCTATTTTCTTCAGTATGAATACATTCAACATCATTTGACCTAAAGTTAAAGGCAACACACAATGAATGTCTGCAGCAGGGAAGAACAATTGCCCAATTCAAAACTGGCGTATACTAATATTGTGAAGGACAATAACTGAAGTCACACACACATTTCATATGAGAACAAGTAAGCTTTCATTATAGTAAATCAAAAAAGAAAAATTCTAAAGTAAAAATGACAAATGAAAGTTCAGTATTGATAATATATGGCTCTATCAATTAAGCGGGAATTACTACCATACAAGTATTATTTTGGAAAGCTCACAGGATCATAGGACCTTAAAGGCCGTATAGTCCAATTCCCTTATTTTACAGATGAGTAAGCTGAGACCAGAGGCTAAGGGACTGCCCACAGACACAAAGTTAGTCAGGCTGGAATTTTATGTCAAGACCTCTGACTCCAAAAACTATTGATCTTTCCATTTAATCCATGTAGGATTAAAAAATTCCAAATAGGTATATGGCAATTTTATCTCTGTCTAATGGGGTAAAAAGGTCAAAAAAAGAAAAAAAAATGCAAGCATAGGGCCTGAAGTGTTCTGAAAGTGGAACAGCAGAGGGCAGCTTTTCATTCATGGCCACTCAAAGACTGAGTTCTATCGAAGAACTGAGTTCAATCTAAACAATTCCTTTAGAAATTTATTTTAAGAAGGGGCGGAGACAAGATGGCGGAGTAGAAGGACACACGTTTACGAGCTCCGAAACCACAGCCCATAGAATTAATGTAAAAAGAGTCCCCCATAATTTCTGGACCACTGAAAAGGGTACAGAAACCGAGTGGAAGAGATCTCCGTTCCAGGGAGCCCTGGAGACCTGTCCCCAGGGTCCGTCGCGCCCCGGAAAGCAGACACCACCCCAGCGCTGCCCTGGCCGCAGCCCCAGAGAAGCTGACCCGAGCAGGCTTCAGGGACGGAAGCTCCGGCAGCCGGGAAAGTCCCTCCGCCCACAGAAACTACAGGTCAGTGAGAGAGAAGGCTGGGCTGGAAGAGAGGGGGAGCGGAGTGTCTCCGTGACTCGGGCCCCCTCGGGAGGAAGCAGTGGCGGCAGAGACGGGGGCAGGAAGCGGCAGAGGCAGAGGCGTGGGCGGCAGCGGAGGAGGCAGCGGCAGGCCCGGACTCCCCCAGCAGCAGACAGGATCCTCATTAAGGAAGATCTCTGCATAAACAACCTGAGGGAGCTGAGCCTGGGAGACGGCCCTGCCCCCACCCCAGCACCAGAACTAAAGCTTGCTGCAGAAAGCCCATTTGAACCTCAGACCCCAAGCACTAGCTGGGCGGATCTAGGCGGGGGTGGACAGGATTCTCAGAAGTCAAGTAACCGGCTGGGAAAATGCCTAGAAAAGGGAAGAAAAATAAGACTATAGAGAGTTTTTTCCAACAAATGCAAATGATCCCGACATTCAGATCTGACGAGGACGAGGAAATATTCTTGCCATCAGGGAAAGACGTGGAGGGTGGGGCCTCAGCACCACAGACATCCCAGGGGGATGTTGGGTGGGCTCAGGCCTTGGAAGAGCTCAAAAAGGATTTTGAAAAGCAAATTAGACAGGTGGAGGAAAAACTGGGAAGAGATATGAGAGAGATGCAAGGAAAGTATGAAAAACGGGTCAATACCTTGGTTAAGGAGACCCAAAAAAATGCTGAAGAAAATAACACCTTGAAAAATAGGCTCACTCAATTGGCAAAAGAGGTTCAAAAAGCCAATGAGGAGAAGAATGCTTTCAAAAGCAGAATTAGCCAAATGGAAAAAGAGGTTCAAAAGCTCACTGAAGAGAATAGTTCTCTCAAAATTAGAATGGAACAGATGGAGTCTAATGACTTTACGAGAAACCAAGAAATCACCAAACAAAACCAAAAGAATGAAAAAATGGAAGAGAATGTGAAATATCTCATTGGAAAACAACTGACCTGGAAAATAGATCCAGGAGAGACAGTTTAACAATTATGGGACTACCTGAAAGCCATGATCAAAAAAAGAGCCTAGATATCATCTTCCATGAAATTATCAAGGAAAACTGCCCTGACATTCTAGAACCAGAGGGCAAAATAAGTATTGAAAGAATCCATCGATCACCACCTGAAAGAGATCCAAAAAGAGAAACTCCTAGGAACATTGTGGCCAAATTCCAGAACTCCCAGCTCAAGGAGAAAATCATGCAAGCAGCTAGAAAGAAACAATTCCAGTACTGTGGAAATATAATCAGGATAACTCAAGATCTAGCAGCTTCTACATTAAGGGATTGAAGGGCGTGGAATAGGATATTCCAGAAGGCAAAGGAACTAGGACTCAAACCAAGAATCACCTACCCAGCTAAACTGAGTATAATACTTCAAGGGAAAATATGGTCTTTCAATGAAACAGAGGACTTTCAATCATTCTTGATGAAAAGACCAGAGCTGAAAAGAAAATTTGACTTTCAAACACAAGAATGAGAAGAAGCATGAAAAGGTAAACAGCAAAGAGAAGTCTTAAGGGACTTACCAGAAGTGAACTGTTTACATTCCTACATGGAAAGACAATATTTGTAACTCTTAAAACTTTTCAGTATCTGGGTAGTTGGTGGGACCACACACACACATACATACACACATGCACACACATACAGAGACAGAGAGCACAGAATGAATTGAATAGGATGGGACCATATCTTAAAAGAAATTAAGGTAAATGGTGAGAGAGAAATGTACTGGGAGGAAAGAGAGTGAAATGGAATGGGGTAATTATATGTCATTTAAGAGGTAAGTAGGAGACTTCTTAGTGGAGGGAAAAAGAGGAGAGCTGAGAAAAAAAAAAAACAATTAGTTTACCCTCATCACATTTGACTAAAGGAAGGAATAAAATGCACACTCATTTTGGTATGAAAACCTATCTTACAGTATAAGAAAGTGGGGGAGAAGGAGATAAGCAAGGGGGGGGGGGATGATGGAAGGGAGGGCAAAGGGAGGAGGGAGCAATTTAAGGTCAACACTTGGGGAGGGACAGGATCAAAAGACAGAAGAGAAACAACGAGGGGCAGGGTAGGATGGAGGGTAATTCAGTTAGTCTTATACAACACGACTATCAGGGAAGACATTTGCAAAATTACACAGATATGGCCTATATTGAGTTGCCTGCCTTCCCAAAGGGAATGGGTGGGGAGGGAGGGATGGGGAGAATTTGGAACTCAAAGTTTTAGGAACAACTGTTTAGTATTGTTGTTGCTACTAGGAAAGAAGACATACAGTTAATGAGGAATAGAAAGTCATCTGGCCCTACAGGAGAAAAGAGAAGATGGAGACGAGAAGGGAGGGATGACAGAAGAAAGGGCAGATTGGAGATAGGGAAAATTAGATTGCTTGGGGTATTGGGGTGGGGGGAGGGGTTAAAAGGGGAGAAAATTTGGAACCCAAAATTTTGTGAAAATGATTGTAAAAAGTTAAATAAATAAATAAATTTAAAAAAAAAAAGAAATTTATTTTAATTTCTATTTTTCTCCAAAAAGTTCCTACAATATAAAAATATATTTAAATTTAAAGGTATGATTTGAAAAAGTTAATGAAAAAGTGATTATTTTTCCATTATATTAATAACTAATTATTAAATTAGGATTGAGGTTTTTCCTTTCTATTTCCTCACTCAGGGACCTAGTCCCTGTGTGTTAACCAGTCTCTGAAGGACAGTGCTGGCAATGACAGCCCAAATCCTCCTGACACATGCTCTGTGATCTCGGGGAGGATCCCACCCAACTAGAGGAACTGACAAACAAAATTTAATCCAGCTGAATTCTTGCCTTAGGAAATAAGACCGTGTCATTATAATCCTTCATTGAGAGATTAGGGGAACCCTAATGGATGAAGGAAAAAACCAACCAGAGTGGTCTGGGGAGAGATGGATTCCTTGGTCCAGACTGCTGGAGGTGGCTGAGTCTCACATGATGAAGTCACATTCTCAGCAGGAGAAGCTGAAGATGTTTAGCTTACCTCCTCATTAATATGTCTACCCTCACATTAAGTGTTCACCAGTCAGGACTGATTTTCACCTATCAGAGGCAGCAACTTGTTTTCCAAAGGTTTAAGCATTCAAGGATCTCCATAGTTTTGTCTTTAATTATTGAGAAAACCTACTGACCATCAATTTATTGGTTATCAGCAATCCTAATTAATAATCCAGAAACTGTCACTCAGGCTTTTCATCCATCTCATCAATAAATAGCTGATATTTGGGGCAGCTATATGGCTTAGTGGATGGAGCATGGCCTTGCAATCAGAGGGACCTGAGTTGAAATACAGCCTCAGATACCTGACACTAGCTGTGTGACCCTGGCCAACTTACTTAACCCAACTGCTTATTCAAATAAAATAAAATAAAAAATAATAGCTGACATTTATAAAGACCTTTAAAGTTTGCAGAGTGTTTAAAAGGCATTAACCCAATTAGAAAGTTATCATCCAAAGTAAAATTCTAGCAGATATAAAACATTCAGGAAACATTCCATAACATAAACATTTAAAGTCTGATATATCCAAGTTCAATACCACTCTTACGTATGACTACATACAGGTTCAGCACATCTGTGAATTCATCAATGTAGGCATTCTTTACATGGTGCAGAACAAAACCCATCCATACGTTCTCACCTTGTAAAATCCATGTTTTGCCATTGACCCCTGATAGAGAACCGGCCCCATATATTACCAGAGGTCTTACTCCAGGTTTTTGCTTTTCCTTTTACATTTTATGGGTACCAGGGCAGTACATGGGCAGTCCCATTTCTTTTTCCAAACATATACTCAATCCCTTATAGCATTTTTTTGCACATAAGGTACTATATATATATATATGCAATCCACATACATATATAATCCATATACATATATAAATAAATATATTCTTATATGTGTATGTAAGATTCATATGTAAAAAGCAATGTGTATGTGTTTATATGTATTATCATATACACACAAAGAATATATGATAAAGTATAAGAAACACATTCAGACTTTACCTTTCGGGCCTCTGGCCATGTTGGGACATAAATACAGTGTCCAAAACTGTTATCAAGTGGTACAGTGTATGGTCTCTTTTCTGATACCTTGGTATCTGGTCCATCTCCACAAGTTCCTTTGGATACAGAGGCTATGGACATGTTAAGCTTCATGAGTTCTTCATTCAGTTGATTAACAAGAAGTTGCTGTTCCACTATTTTGTCATTCTTGGTGAGAAAAAGAAAAAAATTTAAATGTCAAAATCTAACCACATACATATAGATGAACATGGTGATTAAATATCAGTTTTATATTAATTAAAGAGCTTAGTTTCAGCTAAACCCTGATGTGTCTGAAATTTAGCCTTCTGGCATCCTCCAGGATAAGGAATAGTGAATAATTTGAGGGTGAGCAGAAAAATATCTACTGAAGAAAAATAAATTAATAAAAATACTCTGAATAGTAATCACAAATATAAATACAAAGCTTACACTTGATGCGTAAGGATTGGCTAGAGTTCCAATCACACTGAAAGGAGGACTCTAATGATCTGATAATGTCTATAAAATATTATCCTTTTGACCTAACATCCAAGAAGAGTGGGAAAGTGAATAATAAATGACTACAATATGAGAAAAGAAGACCAAAGCACAGCTTGGAGCAAAACAACAGTATCAAGGATGAGAAGTGGCACCAAAGACTTGTCACAAGCGCTGGGTGACAAGATAAGAGGGAATGATCTTACAATCTGGGGCTGAGGAAGAACAAGCACCACCAAGAACTCAACACTTTACCCCTCCTTGAAACTGCAGGTATTAGGAATCGCTGCACTGTGTGAGGCATGGAGGAAGAGTCCTTCAGCTTCAATCGGTCCTAAGGACATCTTACAAATCGTACTGAAGGTGCTACCTTCCTGCCATTCCAATGACACTCCAGGGATTCTGAGAATTTTACGATCCCCACTATCTACTTCTCAACATCAAAATGATGGTTTGTAGAATCCAAGAGTCCGAAATTACTGTGGAGAACATTTAGTTAAACCTCCCACCAACACATTAATGCCTTTCAATAATAAAATGTTAATAATGATATCAATGAGTCATTAAGAAAATATTAGAATTTGTTCAATATGATCGTGTAAGAGCACTAAAAATTATACAGTTCATCTTAAAGAGATTTTCTTTCCCAAAAGTTAAAATAAAAGAAATTAACATGCTAAGGATTAAATTCTCTGGAAAACTACTGACAATCTGGATTAAAAGGGGTATTTTACTATGAAATCATTAACATACACAATCTCTAAGTTGGAAGGAACTTCAAAAGTGTCATCAACCCATACCTATATGAGAAATCCCCTTTCCAACACCTCTGAAAAGTGGTCAGCCTGATTCAAATTGAAGATCTCCCACAATTAGGGACCATGCCTCCCTGAAGTAGCCTATTCCATTTCTCAACAGTTCTAAAAGTTAGAGAGTTTTCCTTACGTTTAATTATAATCTGATCTCTTGCTAATATTTCTGTCCCCTGTAGCCAAGCACAAAAAATCTAATACTTCTTTTAGTTGACATCTCTTAAAATAACTGAGAGGGCTATCATATTTCTCCCTAAGTCTTTTCTCTACACTAAACAGCCTTAGTTTTTTGTTTGTTTTGTTTTGTTTTTAACCAGCTTTGTATAGCATGCATTCTATTCCGTTCAACCCTGGTCACCAGCATCTGTATATACTTGACATTATTTCTGTCCTTTCTAAAATGTAGCAACAGACCAGGGGGGAAAGACAGTGGGAGACCATTATACTTATCACTAAGAGATTTTTCTCAAAGTCAAAACACAAATCAGGACAGGATAGTCTAATGAATTCTTATATAACAGTGCAGGGAAAGAGATGTGAATTTGAAATTAGAGGATTTAATCTTAAATACCAGGTCTGCTACCACCTGTGTAGAAACCAAGACCATAAACCATAAGGAGCAGCAGTGGAACTGCATTCCAGGTATGGAATGGAATGGTATTGGAGGAATGAACAAAGGCAAGAAATGGAGTGTTGAGAGTTTGGGAGTCAGGTACTATATAGTGCAGTTAGACTGAAACACAGAGTTTACAAAGAAGACTAGTACGAAGTAAAGCTAAAAAGGTAAGATGGAACCATGCTGTAAAGGACCATAAGTACCAGAGTAAAAAATGTCATTGCCTATAGGTAATGAGAGCTACGGAAGGTTTTTAAGGAGGGGAATGACATGGTTGAAACTTATTTAGGCAGTAACAGAAGTTGGATTGGAGAGAGGAAAACCTGGAAGTAGAGAGATCAGTTGGAGGTTAATACAGTAAGCCCAAGGGAAAGGAAGTGAGGGCATTAACAAGGGTGGTGAGTAGGTGAGCTGGACGAGATATAACACTTGGTATAAATAGAACACTAGATAGGAGGTGGTAAGGGAGCATGGTGAATCAAGGGCAACGCCAGGAGACTGGGAAGACAGTGGTAATCTCAAGTTAAAAAGGGAAACTCAGAAGAGGTACAGGTTTAAAAAAAAAAGATAATTAATTAAAAACCCAGGGAAGAAAAGATGAAGAAAAGCATTCAAAATACCACAAAGATAGGCCACCACACCTTATCTCATCACTGGATGTGTATAAAATGCAGGTCATGGAGTTTTAAAGAAACACCAAAAAAATTTTTTTAAATGTTCTAGCTTTTAAAAATAGAAGAAAATCTCCCAACTTTAGCCACAATTGCATTTAATTCTTCTAGGATCCTATGTTTAGAATTCTTCAAACCCTGAGTATTTTTCTGAGGGCAACAGTTATAAAAGACATTAGGCTGAAATGTCCTAACACTGTGCTATGTTATCCTTAGAGTCATCTTTTAATATAAGCAGTAAGTTTGGCTGTATGTTCTATATAAACTAAATTAGCACGATGAAGTCATACCTGCAATCTATTCACTTTTTGTGCCTCTTTCAAGGACAGCAAATGTTCTTTGTTTTCCTGTGTCATCGTCTGCATTTGATGCTGTAATTCCTTCAACTCCAGTTCCTTCTGATTGAATACCACTTCATCAGCAGCTAGAGCACACTAAATGCAAGCAATTAAAACACAGAGTCACAATGGAAGAAAAAGATTAGGGTCTGTGAGAAAGGACTAACTCTCCTAAGCATGAGGGCATGACCAACCCTTCAATCAATACCCTCAAAACCTCCAAACAATTCCTCCTGCAGGCTACAAACCCTGCCCAGCTCTGCACTATCCCTGAAAAACTTGAAAATATTTAATCCTGGTACAAGGTTTTGACAGAAAGGCAGTTCATTAGAGCTGTAGTCTAGAGATTCAAGGGTCAAATTCAAGGGCAAATTTTAACTAGGAAAAAGAATTAGGGTTAAAAGTTTTAAAAATCTCAAGGACTTTTTTTCCTACATTCCTTTCCTTAGCAATTAAATAGAAGAATTAACCCAATGCCTGTTTGTGAATAGGGCTACAAATACTAAAGCAAAAATCCTATAAACACAAAATAAATTATTCACTTTACAAGATTCACAAGCAGTGCAAACAACCAAAATTCTTTAACTATGAAGTTGTCCTGGCACATTGAAATATTAGCTATAAAAACTCTTGTATATACGTGGTTCTTCAAGAGGCAGTATGGTATAGTACAAAGGGCACTAGATCAAGAATTCACACGATGAAGGTTCCATTACTAGGCCCTCTACTTAGGCAGCTTTGTAACCTCGATAATCACTTTATTTCTATAGGGCTTCGGCTTCCTGATATGTAAAATAAAGGAGTTAAACTAGGTAAAAGCCAAGGTCCCCTTTCAGTTCTGAAATTCTATGATACATTGGATAATGTCATGAAGTGAAATAAATACACATGTAATTTTTATCATGAATAGTATTTCCACGCACAGGCAAGTAGCCAACCCCTAACCTACAGAGGTCAATTTGATTTAAAAAAGCATTTATGAGGCACTTATCAGGTGACAGGAACTGTGGGAGGTGCTAGAGACAGAATACAAAAAAGTAAATATTACCTCTTTTAAAGAAGTTTATATCAAAATTAAAATTGCTATAGTGTTTGCTGAGACGTTATTAACAGAGACATGGTATCAGTGCTTCGACAACAAAACAATTTATATAGCACTTTAAAGTGAGGTGCCTAGTACAAGTACTGGTCTAATTTTACAGATGAGGAAACTAAGGCTTTGAAATCCCAGGGCCAGCAGGCTTCTAGAACTCAGATCTCCTGATTTAGGTCTAGTGTTCCATCTACACATTATATAATGAAGAATATATACTGTAGAAACTCATAAATATTATGTCTGTCTTATAGAAAACTAACCACAAAGAATATTGAGCAAAGTCCCAAATATATAACCCACTGAGTCAACTGAGCTTGGACTTCTCCATCTATTTATTAATAGGCTGAATGCACTTGCTCTTCCAACTCTACAGATTTTTCCACTTTTCACGCTATGTTACATACACTGATACTTTGTCTAACTTATTTCTCATTAAAAGATAACTTTCATTTTAGGATGGCTTTAGACATAACCCCTGATTTTCTAAAAGTCGCAGGCAAAATGCCTTAGTGATATGGAAAAGAAAAAGACTAAATTCACAAGCTCTTTTCCAATTAGGACATTTAGTAATCTACTAGGAACTAAAAGGCTATAACACATTGTGCCAATTTCTAAAAGAAGCCATTCTGGTCAGCAATGTCTGAATCTCTATCATCCCTTCAATAAAAATCCTGCAGGAATCCTACTTCCTTTAAAATTCTCATCTCAGTAGGAAAATGGAAATTGTATGGTAGTTCAAAACAGAATTCTGACGATACCTGAACAAAGTTCTAAGTATCAGGAGCGTGAAGAATTAAAAAATAAAAAGATCACTGTCATGAGAGAAACTAGTTTCCGCTCCCTTGGTGGTAACTCACAGGAGCTACTTCAATTTCCCAAAAGAAGATGTAAACCTTTGCCTGGGGTCTGATTCTGAGTCCCAAGGTAAGAAGGCAGCTGCTATCTTCTCTCCTCCCAAAATTTACCTTGCCTACAGTCTCTTCAAGTATCCTGCGGCTTCATCAAAGCTACAGGGCCATCAACGTTTTCAGCTGAGGTCTAATTTGTTACATCTAAAAAGCATCAGAAAGTGAACAGGGAAGAATAAAAAGGAAAAACAAAAAAAAAACAGAAAAGAAAAGAGAAAAGGGAGAAGCAAAGAGATGTATACTGCATAAAACTAAAGAATAACTTTAGGTAAACTCAGACCCAGTTTAAAATGCAGCTCTTCTATGACATACTTCCCAACTCCCCAATTAGCATCAATCCTATTCGACCACCAATCAGACCTCACAAAGCACTTGGTGCCTGCCTCTGGTAATATGCTTTTGGTATATAGAGATGTAAGTTTCTGTGTCACAGCTTCCTACTATATTGTGAATTCCAAGAGGAAATAGAATTTTTTAACTTACCTAATTTTTGTAGATCTCTCATGATAGCACAAGTTTTTTATGTGCTGGGGGCGGGAGGGGGAAGAGGGATTTAATAAATTCTTATTAAAATGGAAGGTACCACAGTTTGTCTACAACTATTCCTAAATCTAGGGTACAAATAGTAGATGGAGAGCAAGTCTAACTACAGGTAGAAAAGGGAAGTTACGCCTCCCCTTGGATATAAACTTTATGGACTTTACATTAGTCATTTGGGGAGGTCAAAGGAAAAAAACCTCTTCCTCATCTACATGAATATCCCACATTCACTACTTCCATGCTCTAATAATTCTCCTTTCCCTTTCTGCCTATAGAAATGGCTCACTCTCCCTGGATCCTTGGCCTGGTAGAAGCCAAATAGTGTTACTGTTCAAAAAAGTCTACGGGGTAAATCAGAATTTACCACAACAATAGCAATAAGTAAATACTAAAATTAAAGACCCAGACAATGCCTCCAATTTGTTTGAGAAGCAGAGGTACAGCATTTAGACTTTATTTTGCGGGGGAGGGGAACTGGACCTGATTTCATTGGTACAGGGAGACCTCAAAACATTCCTCCAACGAACCTCTAGAGGCACCACTGATACAACTTGATAGCCTGGCAGAGCAGCCTGGGGCACTGAGAGGTGAAGAGACTTGCCCAGGGTTCCAGAGCCAATTCATGTAATAGATGAGACTTGAATCTCCATCTTCCTATCTTCTAGGGCAGCTCTCTTATCACAATGTCATCCTGCTTCTACATTTAGACACATAAGACTCACTAAGAAAATATAGCTTTCTCTACCATGTATAATTATATCTAGCAAAAACATTTAATTTTCTTACCTTGTTTTTTACTATAAATATATATATGTACATATATGTGTATATATATGTATTATGTATGTATTTAAATTCAGGAGTGAGGATCTTTTTGCCTTAAAGGATCATTTAATCCCAGGGGAGAGATGGAACATATCTTGCTGCAGGCCATACAAGTTAAAAAAAATCAACCCTGGATTATTTTAAACTACAAGACAAAAAATGTTACCACTTAATTGCCCTATGAAGTAAGCAGAGAGTATATAAAAGTCTTAAATAAATACCAAAAAAAAGTACATATTTCTTTTGCATATTGGGTTGTTAAAATAGGAATAAAGGGAAGACCAAAAGGGAAAGAGTCAATGGGAAAGGAAGAAGAAAACAAAAAAACGGTAAGATTTTCTCATGGTCCTTTAAAGTCTCTAAAGTATTCTCCGAATTTTCCATTTCAATTTAGTCTTTAAGATGATATCTAAATACCTGGCATTTTTTAAGTTCCCTCTTCAGCTGGAGAACCGTAATGTGATGTGGTCCATCTTGGACATGGCCAATTGCTTGGTTACTTTTGAACGGATTAGAAATGTCCTTCTTCATTTCCTGGGTCATGTTGAACCACTCTTGTAATCTGTGTTGCTGACTCTGTGTTAAGTTAACAACGTCTTTTAGGTCAGCCAGGAATGTGAAGGCCTCCTCAATACAATTTTGGTAACCAAAACACTCGCCTTGAAGCTGGGCTACTTGCTCTTCAAGAGAATGGATCCGACTCTTATCTTTGTTCACATCCTGGGATAGCTGGCTACCCTGGCTCAGGGCACTGGCTTGTTGACTCTGCAAAGCTTCTCGAAGCAGTTTTATCTCAAATTCCATTTCATCCATCCTGTCCCAGTCAGGGTTATAGTTTACAATAGGTTTATTTCTGATATTCCGTGCTCGGTTAGCGTATTTGAGAGAATTTAAAGATTCATCAAAATCAGAAGAAGATGGACTGATACATGTTATCATAACAGTCTTAGCGTTGCCTCCGAGAGAATCTTTTAGGATTCTGGTAATTTTAGCGTCCCGATAGGGGATGTGTGTACCCTTCTTGCGTGGGTCCCCAAGAGCACTTATTACATTTCCTAAAGCCAGTAAGCCACTATTGATCTGAATGGATTCTTTGAATCTTTCGCCTGTATTCCCGGTTTTAGTTGCTCTTTCCGATCCAGCCAGGTCCACAAAATGGAATTTGGATACAATTTGTCGAGCAGATTGCTGAGATACATCTTGGGCCGTTTCCATACCTTTCCGACATGATGGAAAGTCCTGTTGGCTAATGCTGATTGTGAACACAGCATGAGACCGACTAGAATGCTCATTCATCTGTGTAGTACCTGTGTGACGAGCTGCGTTACCCATTTCCAAAAGACTCATCACTTCATCTGCATTCTCCACTGAACATTCCTTGGCACCAACAATCACTTTAAAAAGTAAAAGAATTTTAAGAACCACTAGTTTTCAGTTAAGATTCATTATAAATTTTATTACTGAACAATAGTCCAAAATTTTCTAAGACTACCCACCAACATAGGTACTACCATAAAAAAAATTGGCAACACTTTAAAAATATTATAGGAATAGCTTATAATTAGCAATAGTTTGACATTTGAGAGGGGGGAAAATAAGATATAGTTTAAAAGGCCCAAAATTTAAACTTTACAAAACTAAATGTACCAATTGTAAATGCAAGGTTACAATTATAATTTTAAACATGCAAGTTAAAAACATGGTGACAGCGGTCACTCAGTGTAGAGTATATTTTATTACTTTTTGTTATAAGCCTATGTATGTCTATTGTAGCTAAATGTGGCAAAATTGTTACTGGCATCTTATATTCTATTAATTTTCTAACAAGATTAACAATTTTTAAATAATCAAAGAGGATTCCACCTTAATTCAATATGAAAAGGAGAACAGAAGTTTTAGAAAACCTCTTCAGTTCCTTAAGTGAAATACAAATCAACTTTTAGCGATGATCAACACTTTAATTCCATATTTCAAAAATTGGTGCAGTTTCATCACTTCCTCCTCCATTGTAGACTAGAAACCCTGACATGGATTATCACTAGATGTCTTCAAGAGTTGGTATAGTTGCCTCCTAGTCAACCTTCTGGTGATCAGTCTATTCAAATGTGGCCAGTCTAGTCCTTGGATGATAAAGCCTTTCTAAATGGAGAGGCAATGTGGCGGAAAGGATAAGGTTTCAGGCTTGGAGACTGAAAGACCTACATTAAAATCCCGATACTATTTGTACGATCCTGAGCAAGGCATTTAACATCTCTGTACCTCAATTTCCTCATCTATAAAAAGATAATACTTACTGAACCTGTCTCAGAGTTGTTGTGAGATGCAAAGAAGACACTACACAGCTTTGCAAACCATGTAAGACACTATATCCATCTCAGTGGTTATTATTATTGGTAGGCAGACATTCCAGAACTTGTAATCTCTGCCAGTATTACCTTCAAGGGCCGAATATACAGTGTGACTATTAGCTTCACACAACGACTGGTATAGAGCCTTACTAGAGAACCAAAACTTATTCATTTTGAAACATCCTAAACATGCCTAAATGAACTTTGGCTGTAACCTACATAGAAAAATTATAAAAATTCAGATAAAAGAATGTATTTAGATATATTAAGGTTTATAAATTGACGCTAGCACAAGTTCGGAAAAAAGTTACTTACTTAACTGAGATCTATAGGTTGATAATAAGCCCCATGAGCCACTGGGAAGACAGAAGTTTCTACCATTATAACTCTTGTGTTATTTCAATGCAGGGAAGGAGCCATGATAGTGGTTGGGAGCACAGTACACAGAATGCCAGGCATGGAGTCAGGAAGACTCGTCTTCCTGAGTTCAAATCTGGCCTCAGATCCTTACTAGCTTTGTCACCCTGGGCAAGTCACTTAGCGCTGTTTGCCTCAGTTTCCTCATCTGTAAAACAGACTGGAGAAGGAAATGGCCAACCACTCCAGTATCTTTGCCAACAGCCTCCTTTGACTTACATGGTCCTTACTAACATACACACCTCCCCATAAACCTCAGATATAGTCCTTCTCCCTAAAGCCCTCACACTTTCTTATCCTGTGCAATTCTTGTTTGTGTCCTCTCATATCTTCTCTGCAAAAAGATTCACCCAGTACTAAGGAAGAACTTGGGCCATACATTCTCTCACTATACAACTGTGTCGCTGCAACTCTATTACCAGTCTATATCCTTTTCCAATCATAATCCTTCTGGATAATAATCTTTTATGACATGTTTTGCACACAAGTCATCATCAATAATACGCTGTATTCCGTTTACACCTTCCACATTTTTCCACTGCCCTTTGGGTAATCCACAAATTTCATTCTCCAAAGATTTGCTATGTTCTATGATTTTCAGCTATAGGATATCAGATGTGAGAGAATAATGGTATTAAAAACAATGAGGTTTTTTTTTGTTTGTTTCAGGGAGCAGCCTGCAGTTGTTGAACACACTATACAATCTCCCAAATGAAAATTTAAACCATTGCTTTCCTTCTATTAAATTTTGGGCATAGCTCATAGTCCATCTGCCATGCCTGCCCAAGATATATGTATTTACAGACTAACTTAATGGGTGGTGCATCTAATTATATATCATAACCTGGAAAATAGGTGTTCTTAATTCACTTGGCTTTTCCTACGTAGATTGTTAAGCTGAACTCTTTTGAAATGTGAAGCTGATTTAGGAGTTTGATAAAATCAGAACAATGTTATCTGTGAACATAAGTCTCACCATCTAGGCTTCCTCTTTGCCATTTAAACTGTACACTAGACATCTTCCATGACAAGGGTATAAGAAGGGATGTTATGGTATCTTGTTTTGCTCCCACAAAGTTATTGGGAGATAATCAATAGCTGTGGGGAGGCTCACCTTATTTTACTAAAACAATGGCCATCCTGGCACCAGGAGGAACTAGAAAGGTGGGAGCATGACAAACAACGGGGACCCTAGAGGTCATGCAAGCCTGATCACAAGTATCCTTACTACCACACCTCTGTAATCTGCACAAAGAGGGAATGTAGGGAAATGAAGAGTAAGGAATTTGAACTAAGCCTAACAGGAAGGACAGAAACCTCACTCCTGCTTCAGTATCCATGTGGGTGTTCCTAGTGAGCACCATACCCACTTTCTCATGAAGAGTGTAATAAATGCCTTTCTCTGCCCACTCGATTTCTAAGTTCTCTCAGTGAGAAGGGGTTTGCTGTGTTAAAGGCATATCACGCAGACCTTCCTAGGGGCACACTACCAGGGAAGCAGTAGACAGTGGAAGCTGGTCTGGGCTAACTCTAACTCTGCTTGGGAAGTCCTGTGATCCCCACAATGGCTTTCACACAATGGTGAACAAGTTTAGTGAACATAGCTTCTCCTTGTTTTATGCTTTTCCTAATATTGACAATCAGAGTATCATAGAACAAAGTTATCTTTGTTGTTAAATATACCAAAGAATCTTGTATGGTCCTGCATAAGCATGGAAGATACCTTACTAAACGAAAGTTTTTAGGGCGACATTTGTTCTACTGAGTCAAATGGGTTTGTTTTGTTTTGTTTTGTTTTCTGTACATCAACAAACAGTAAACACAAGTTCTTACATTCTCTACACCTTTCAAAGAATCATTCATTCATCACGTGCCTGGGTTTCCATAACAATGCTCTCTCCTGGTTCTCCTCCCAACCTGTCTGTCCACTCTTTGTCTTCTTTGCCGGAAATTCTACGTCCTCCCTCACCTCTCCTCTAGACTATTGCAATATCCTCACTGTTTTCTCTATTCGAAATCTTTCCACTCTCCAATCCAGCTTCCTCTATCAGCCACCAAAAGCTGTGTCATTTCCATGCTTAAGAAGTTTCAATGACTCCCTACTGCTTCAAGGATAAAACTCCTGTATTTGGCACTAAATTCCCTTTGGTGTCAACTTCCTTTATATAAGGAAGAAATGAAATGTCCAAGTCCAAAGACAGTGATTCACCTGTCATCAATGGTGAAAACAGCTTGTCATACCAATGTCAACAAATCTGCTCAATTTTTCCACTTGTTGCCTTCCTTTTATCTTTAAGATGATCTGAGGCAATTATGGCTTCTCTCTTCTCACATCAAACTTTCTGCACTTATTTTTCCCTCTGCTGTTCTTTGCTGTTTTATTAGGTAAAATAACTTATTATCTTGGTAGTGGGGCAGCACATTGGACAGAGACTACAGTCAAGGAGATCTAAGCTCTAATCCTGCCCTCAAATCTTTAACTGGCTACATAATCAAGTCCTTTTGCCTCTGTTTCCCCAACTGTAAAATGGGAATAATAATAGCATTCATCTCCCAGAGTGGTTGTGGGGACAAAATATAAACAAAGTTTTTTTGTGAACCTTGAAGCATTATATAAATAAATGCTGACTGCTATTATTTTCCAGTATTAATCTCCATAAGATTTTTGCAAATGAATTTCTATTCTAAATCAATGAGGCCCTTGGATTTCATGTTTTTTCACTTGCTGAAAAATGCTGAGAGGGTCTGTGGGATTTTCTGGCCTCTTTATTTTGGCAAATGATTTAACATTGATTAAATATTCTAATGAAATGTCTGTCCTTTTCTGTGTCTTTTTCTTTATATCTACTTTCTATTTTTCAGTATCAATAGCTTTTTTTCATTTGCTCTATTATTAATGCATGCTATATCTTCATCTTATATTTATCCTTCCTTCTATGTTGTTGATTTGAACATTTCCTCAAACTAGATAATGTCCTGGATTACATAGTAAAGTAAATTTGGAAATGACTTTTGCATTAATTATTAGTCAATTCCGATCTGTTAAGATAGAGTTCCAGCTGTTAAGATAATGTTTATAGATGGCCAACCAA
Organism: Bettongia penicillata ogilbyi; assembly: GCA_023548195.1. Lineage (NCBI taxonomy): Eukaryota > Metazoa > Chordata > Mammalia > Diprotodontia > Potoroidae > Bettongia > Bettongia penicillata. The sequence goes on along the minus strand of JAJHZJ010000540.1, from coordinate 6,462,369 downwards.
ATCTAATTCCTACTACCTTCTGATCCCTTTTCCTCTACTCTGCCACACTCCTGTGGAAGCATTAGAGGGCCACACAGGACTGAAGGACATTTTATGCTTTCCTCAGTCTCAGTAGTGACTATGGCCAAAGAATTCATCTTCTAGAGATAAACCCACCTTGACAGGCTTCTCCATATTTAGCTAGGCCAATGGTCCTTGGATACTTAGTATATCCAAAGTTCTGGAAGACTATAGTCATAAGAAGACTCCCCAGTCTAAGCAAGAGTTTTAAACTGAAAAATGGTCAGAGAGAAAAACAACCACATAAAGCTGTAAAAATGGATCTCAAGGTAGAAATAACAGGGAACAGGAGAGAAAGAAAACCAGAAGTGGTATCCAGTTATGGATTGGGAAATAGAATCAGAAAGAGTTTGGCAATAATACTTGTGAACTTATGGTTTTATGTTCCAAAGCACCAAGTATAGATGATAAGCAATGTAAACTTGAAATTCTAATATAAGGAGGTAAATGCAACTTCCTAGCTACCTCAGAAACTTGGTAGTAGAATGACACTCAACTGGAGCACACGAATATATACCAGTATGAAAATTGGCACTTGGGCCAAAGGAGAGAGAGACAAAGAAATGATATTACTTCAGAATTATCTATAACAAACTGCTTACACATAGTAAATAAGACAGTTTAAAGAAAAACGAGTAGCAAAGTGGAAGTGAAAAGGTCCTTGGAATAAAATGAGCATGAAGCAAGCATCCTTAGAGTTTGCAATAACCAAAGAAAGAGGGGCAGCTAGAAGATGCAGTGGACAGTGCACCAGCCATGGAGTCAGGAAGACCTGAGTTCAAATGTGACCTCAGACACATCACTTACTTACATATCATACACCTAGGCAAGTCACTTAATCCCAAGTGCCTCACAAAAAAATAATAAGTAAATAAAATAACCAAAGAAAGACTTAATCAGATCTATTATACTTCATACATTAGGAAAGCATATTTTAAAGTTCAGCAAAAAGCAAATCTCAATGTCTCTTGGCCAGAGTTTCTAAAACAAAAGAAAGAATTTCAGATAGATAGCAAAGTCTCAAAATCTTGACAATATAATCACAAATGATCCAAACAAAAAGAAAATAGAGAATCTCATAAAATGTGGCTAACAGTACATGTTTATTCAGATTTTAAAAGAACAGGCACAGAAGATGGAAGAAAGGAAGGACATGTAAACAAGAACAGTGCCAAGAAATGGCTCAGAACTATGGAGTTCAAAAAGGTGAGGTTTGAGAGTTAAGACTTGCAAAAATAATAAGGAAAATTTTTAAGGTTTTTTTAAAGGAATGAATGGAACAAGAAAAAACAAATAAGTAGGTTCTCTGATTAGGGCAAATGAAAACGTTAACAGACAACAGAGAAAAGGCAGGATGACTCCTTCCTGGAGGCAAATTATAAAAACTAGAACAAACGTGGTACGAAACCATCTCACTGCTTTAAATGAGTTCAAGTGCTTGAGCAAACTTATATGAACGGATATCAAGTGAAATAAGCAGAACTAGTGGAACAATTTACATGATGACCACAATAATATCAAGAAAAACAACACTAAACAAATTAAGATCCAATCAGGACGGCAAACTGCTGATTGTGAAATATGCCTCCCATCTCTTGGCAGAGAGGTGCTCAACTGGAGGGGAGGAAGGAGGCAGACTTCCCAGGACTGGCCTATGTCTTCATTTATTCTGCTTGATTAAACCAATTGGTAATAAGTGGGGAGAGGAAGAGAGGAGCCACTGGAAAGAAACAATGATATTTTTAAAAGGAAAGATCATCAATAAAACATTTAAAATGAAAAAAATGTATTCAGTTCTCCAAGCTCATATTAATCATATCTCAGGATACAGGCAGTACTACTGTAACTGTAGAATCAGCAATGATCTTTGAAGAATTACAGAAAAATCCAAGGAGACATTACAAGAACAGTGACAACAAATGTTTTAATGCTCAAAAAAGGAGAGGGAGGACACAGGGATCCTCAGTGTGATGGAGCCGTGACTCAGACCTTGACACTCAGCGATATCCTATGAAGAATCACTAAACACATGGCTTATGAGCAACTTAGAAATAGTGATAACTAGGCATCAGCATGCTTTTGATAAATTCAGGTCATGTCAAACTAACATTTTTTGTTAAAGTTACTACATCATGGAAACACTGCAAACAAAATACATGTGGAACTCAGCAAGGTATCTGACAAGTATCATGTCTGTCAAGGAACACTGTTGTTCAAATAAAGATATATTCCAATCTTTAAAATTCTGTAATATTCTTGAAGATGAAGAAGAAATGTGGGTTCAATAACATAACAGACTGGCATATGGGTGAAGATCCAAACTCAAAGTGCTAATAAATGGGAGATAACTTAGTATTATGGTACAGAGGCTTCAGGCCTAATATGCTCACTATTATTAATGCTATAGATGAATATATACATACATACCTATTCATATACACAGACACACATACTCATCACACTATGGTAAAATGAATCTGTCTTAACTGGTGGTTATAGGAAGTAATCTTATTAAATACTGTATGTAAAAATAATATTTTGAAGTAAAAACCTTTAATAGAAAATTATTTCCCTTAAAATACCAGTGATAAGCCTGCCAAAGCAGCTTAAGCAAAGAGAGATGGATACCTAAGTCACAGTCCTTCACTGACAGACCAAAGTACCTCTCAATCAAACAACAAACATTTATAACATGCTTGCTAAAAGCTGGGGATATAAAAAGAAGGCAAAAACAAAAACTGCAACTACTCCTCAAGAGGCTTACATTCTAACGAGGGAAACAATCTAGAAACATAAGGGGGTCGTCTGAAGGGCAGAAGAGGCTAAATCATGGGGAAGGTCTTCCGATTCCAAATGGGCATTTTCCACTCCATAAAGGGGCTGAGGATTGAACAGCTCAATCACATCTACAGAGGCCAGTGAATCAAATGGACTTACCTCCAGGGCATTAACTACATTTAGAGCTAGGTCTCCACTTACCCTTCTGAATGAAATCCCCAAGGGATCTGGAAGGCAGTATGGGAAAAGGAAAGGACTAAATTGGGATTGCTGACCCTACACAAGGCAGAGTGAGGGCCTTACTGAGGAAAGGAGCTTTTCAGACCTCTTCAGCCTCCATCCTTGAGATAACAACAACCTCAGAGTGGAGGCTTGGAGGGAGTCAAGAGTCAAAGAGCTCCAGTCAATCCTAAAACAAGGGTACTTGCCATATCTGAAAGATTACTATAGAACTCCATTTGAAAAGAACACCATAATACACCCAGCTAAAGAGAACCCAATGCCACCCAACCACTGGCAGTTAAGTAAAAGATAGATTGGAGTGGGGAGAGACTCATAGCTAAGACACCAATTAGATTAGAAAGCTACTGCAATGGTCCAAGTGAGAAGTGCTGATGGTCTGAACTAGGGTGATGGCTGTCTGCATGAGTGGAAAGAAAGAGATATATGTGAGAAATGTCATAAAAATGGCAAATGAAAATAAGGAATCAGGTGATCATAAATGATAAATTGAAAAAGCTCTTGAACAAGAAATATAATTGAAATTATAATTAGAAAGTAAGCAGTTAACTTGGAGAAAACTTTCCCACAAAAAAATCTCATAAAAGTCTATTATCCAAATTATACTGATAATCGATACCTTTATGGGGATGTGGATAAACAGTTCTCAAGTAAAGAAATGTAGAACTACTAACAACCACACAAAAAATTCACCAAATCACTATTGGTAAGAGAAATGTAAATTAAAACAGAAGTGCCACCTCACATCCAACAGATTGGCAGACAGCAAAAAAAGGAAAATAGCAACTTTTGGGAGTGGTTGCAACATGACAAGCATACCAATGAAACAGCTGTAAATCGCTTTAATCATTCCAAAAATTAGGAACTATACCCACAAAGTTACTAAACTGTGCATATAATATGACCCAACAAGACTACCATTGGGCTTATGTTCCAAGGAAGCTAGCGAGAGAGAGAAAGAGAGGGCGGGAAGGACCCACATATACAAGAATATTTATAGCAATACTTTTTGTTGTAGAACAAAACTGGAAACAAAATACCTCTAATAGGTGCTCATCAAGTGAGAATGCTTGAACCAAGTATGATACATAAAGGTAACGGAATTGTATAAATTAATAGAAATGAAATCAGAAGAACTAATAGAACAATTTAAGCTCTAATATCAACAATAATGTAAAGGGAATCTTTGAAAGAACTCAAAACTCTCATCAAAGCAGCATACCACAGTTAACATCAAAAGACTCATGATGAAACCTATTTTCTATCTCTTGGCAAAGAAGTGACAGACTACATATGTAGAATGAGATATACATTCTCTGACAAGGCCAATGTAATGATTTGTATTGTTGGACTACAAATACTTGTTATAAGAGAGATCTTCTCAGAGATGAATGAAGGTGGTAAATTACTAAATAAAGATAGACATGAAAAAAGCTTCAGTAAAATATTTCATTTTAGATGCAGACAAGAAAACAAAAAGAAGTGCAGAAGGATGCACAAGCAAAGACCAGACTTTTTTTTACTACACTAATAAAAGTAAAACATAATAAGCTTCCAAAACCAACTGTATAAGAGAAGTTTTAGGTTACTTGCAGAATTCCCTTTCTTGTTCATGTTCGTATACTGAAACATTTATGTTCATTGACTGTTAGGTTTACAATAAAAAAGAAAAAGGACATGCTGGAAATGAGGGAAAAGACCATTCACTAGAAAAGGGGCAGCCTGCAGAGAGGAATACAATGACATCCAGCCAACACTAGGAGAGCTAGTGCTGGGGACAAATGTGAAAGAAGCCTGGAAAGGCAGGCTGAGGATCACAAATGGCCCATGAGGAGGTTTCATTCACTCTTCTAAGGAGTACTAAACTAAAAGCCACTTTTCTTACCATCCATCCACTTATGGTCAGCACACTCTCCTACTCCACCTCCCTGTCACACAGAGGCCCTAAATTTAGTGTGATAATCCATTAACTACCATATTTTTCCCCACTTTGTGCTCTGGGAAAACAAGATCAACAGATAAAATAAAGAATTAATAAAATCACAATCCTTTAGGGACTCTCCATTTCATAGGGGAGAAAAACTGAAACCCCAAAAGGGAAAGGAACATGCCTAAGTTCACAAGTAATAAATAGCAGAGCCTAAACTATAACCCAGACATTCTGAACATACAAAGTAATTCCTATCAAGAATATTACAGTCCTCCCATATTGCTTTTTTTTTAGTTTCTGAACTTTAACAATTTGGTTTTAATCTGCCAGTACAAATTTTCTGGGATAGGGAGTATTGTGGATGTTTGCTCCAGAACTGAAAAGGAGAAAGACACAAGACTGAACTGCACTTCGGTAACTACACATGGTTTTTCAGGATCCCAAAGCACAAATATCCTCTTTTTTAATTTTAATGACATATGTCTGTGAAGGTAGGAAAACCCTGAACTTGAAACAATCACAATTGAAGGTGAAAGGGCAATGAAGAGGAATACAGTTGATGTAAACAGACTACAGAATGTTACCATTAATACAATGACACGTGGGACTAAGAAAGAAGGTGAGTCAGTAGTGTTGTAAGAGTGAAGGATAACGAAATACCAGAATATAGTCTGTCTCCTTTACAATTCTGCTCTGAATTTCACTTAGGTGCAACCCTGAAATTACCGTCACTGAGTAGATATAAAATAAATTATTTTTAAAAATTACCATTGTAAACTTCTACTTTCTGATTTACAAGGTTTATCACAAAGTCTACTAGTAATTCATAAACTATTTGCCTTTTAAGGAAAGGCAAGAATTTTTTGCAATTACTTTACTTTTTTAAGAAGTGAAACACAGCTAGGGATAAAACTTTTAAGAATTATTAGCTAACATACTGGCTGAATTCACTGAAGTAGGTTTCTTTACCTGTGTTTCCTTTATCATCTTCTCTGATGTGTAAATCTTTCATTGATGTTTCCAATTCTAGCAGATCTCGGAGGTCTTCCTTATAGACTTCTATGTAAGATACTTTTATGTTAAAATCAATGCTGCTATTTTCAGAAATGCTTTGAAATAGGTCTTGGATGGCACGTGGAATGATACCTTTTTTATCCTCCGCAACTGATGCTGAAAATGTAGAAAAAGAGGATGCTACCATAAATTTCGTTTATGAAGACACCTATATGGTGGACATGGGTAGGCTGGGATATATTACTAACAAAGAAATGTGCAGAAAAGACAGTAAGACTCTCATGTGATAAAAGAGAAAGCTAACAATGGTGAGCCCATGTATTCCACTTGGAAGCTACACAACTTGAAAGGACTTAGAGGAAGGTCCCCAGCATGTAAGGTGAATCCCCACAGAGGATTCATGGGAAGACAGGAACAGAAGTCACACAGCATGAAACAATATGGCTGTTCAGGTTGTGATCTATATCAGGAGAGACAGTATCTTAAATTGATGAAAGCACAGAGCCACCAAAACATCAAAAAAGACTAGAAGTCAAAGGAAATTATGAATTCATCTTTACTTATATTTTGGTAAAACTGTTGACAAAGTCCCTTATGCTACCCTAGTAGGCAAGATAGAGACGTGGGCTAGGTAGAGTGAGAGCACAGACACATCAAAGCACTAAAAACTTCTCAAAAAATCCATTTCTTGTTTATCAAGTTTTAAAAATCAGATCTCTGAAGTGTTATAAGTGTTTTAACATATATGACAATATTAAAAACAGTGAAAGGTGATTTATCTAGTATTTCATAACCTCCACTATTCATCAATTCTACCTTCAATATATTAAATGAAAAATTTTTAAAAACTAACTTAACTCCAACTTTGTACAAAGCAATATATGGAGAACCCGTGAGACTCTCCAAGACCTTAGAGTCTAGTAGGAAAAGTTTAAAAGTAACGTAACATTTAAACAATTGATTTGTCTAGAACCTCTCTCGGGTCTCCTGACTTCCAGTCTCGTGTCCAAAACCAAAAGCCTCCCTTTTTCCTAACATTTCTATTATCATAGAAGGGACCATTATCCTTCCAGTCACTCAGGTTTGCAATCTAGGTGTCATCCTCATTTCCTCACTCATCATCACCACTCCTCCCCACAACATCTAATCTGTTGTTTTCTCCAAACATCTCTCCTCTGCTACAGCCTATACATTTTGTAGTTTTTTACCATATAGAATATAATTTCATTTCTACTACTTTATTGAAGCTATTAATCATCTTAACTTCTTTGCTATTTTCTCATAGATGTACCGTAACGTCTGCAAATAGAATTTTGTCTCATACATGCTGCTGCTGGTTTTTGTCTTGTAATAACCAGTATTTTTAGAACTATGTCAAATAACGGTGGGAAGACAATCTTTGTTTCACCCCTATTTGTACTGGGAAAACTTCTAGCATTTCTCAATTGCAAAAGCAAACAACAAAATACAAACATTAATTGTTGGTTTTAGATATTAAGAGATTGGGGTTTAATCTGTTAGTTCACTGGTATAGGGAACTTGCCCAAGGAAACTCTTTATCAATGCAGTTTAGGCACATTATACAAAGTTGCCTAGAGCACAAGATTGAAGTGACCTGCCTAAAGTCCTACAGACAAGTAGGGACCCAGATCTTCTGGATCTTCAACGTCAGTCATATACACATTATGCCAGTGATATCTGGGATATATTGAAGAGGCACCCTTAGATGATTATAATTTAAAAAAAAATTTAAACATATTAAAAACAGTATTTGGTTATCAAAGTTTTTTCCTCTTCCATCTACTGAGTTCATTTTTTATTGTGACAAGGCTAACTGTCTTCATGCTGAATTGCATTCTTATACCTCTGATGTGAATTCAATTTGTGAATTTTCACTATATATCATAATGTTCTTTTAATCATTTTATTTAAAATATTTGCATCAATATTCCTTATTAAGATTGATCTAAGGTTTTTGCTCTTTTTGCCTTTTTGCTTTGTGCATTAGGATCATGTGTCTCTCATAAAAGGTGTTGCTTGAGTGCCTTCCTTTCCTACATACTGGAGAATTTCATACTTTTAATTATCCTTTAAATGTATGATAGAATTCACTTTTAAAACCATCAGACCCAAGAATTTTTTCTTTCAAAGTTCACTTAAATTGGATAGTTTGAAAATCTGATTTCTGAATTTAGATAAGCTTATTTTTTTGTAGAAATTCATCCATTTACTTTTAATTCTCAGTTTCTCTGGATATAACCGTAAATGATAGGTCTGGATTTATTTCTTCTGTTACTTGTTATGAATTAACCTTGTTCTTTTTTGTCTTGTTCAGTCATTTTTCAGTTGTGTCCAACTCTCTGTGATCCCATTTGGGGTTTTCTTGGCAAAGATACTGGAGTGGTTTGCCATTTCCTTCTCTAGCTCATTTTACAGATGAAGAAACTGAGACAGATAGGATTAAGTGATTTGCCCAGGCTCACACAGCTAGTAAGTGTCAAAAGCCAGATTTGAACTCAGGAAGATGGATTTTCCTGAATCCAGGCCTAGCACTTAATCCACTGCAACATCTAGTTGTCCAATTTTATTACCTTTCTCTTTTAATCAGATTTTGTTAGTCTTTAAAAAAAAAACAAAAAAAAACCAGAAACAAAAATTTTATCTTATCAATATTATCATCTTTATTTTCAGTTTTCCATATTTCACCTCTAATTTTCAAGATTTCTTCTTTTGTATTTGTTTCAAAATGGTTAGTTACACTCATTCTTTAGTTTATAGACAGGGAAATGTTAACCACTGAATTTTCCTTACAAATAACGCAGGGTGGCCATCTAACGGACAAAAATGGTGGTTGCAAGTTCCTACTGCTTACTAACAGGTCGCCAGAAAAAACAACCCAACTTTCTGACCTGGTGTCCAAGAAAGTATTACATAGCAAAAAAAAGAAGTGGTCTACACATTTTGGTTTAGTTCATACTTTATGTTGTTGGCTATAACTTTTCAGTTTTTATGAGATTTTTAGCATAAAATTTTAGCAAAACGTAAGACGTTTAGCAAGAACATCTCATTCATTCTCTAACGTTGCAAAATATATTATTTATTCAAACTCAAAATATTAATAAAGAGCTCAATTTCAGAGAAGTTGTATAATAGTTCCTGAATAAAATCTTAAAAAACAAATTTATCTAAGTACCCAAAATTCTTTACTTTTATTAAAGGGATAATCTACCAACTACTTATAGTTAAAAAAAAAGGAAGAAAGAAAAAAACTCTAGCTATTATTCTGCCATAATTTGTTCTTTAAAAGATTATGCAAAGAAGCTATAAATGTGAAAAATATTAAAGCATGTAACATTTGAAAAAAGCCATATGAAGTAAGGCAGAGCAAGGAAAGCAGAACCAGAAGTAAGAGTAGACAACTTGTAACTAAATAGAAGGAAAAATGTGGAAAGAGATACAGAGGTAAATGGACAATGAATTAAAGGGAATAATGCGGTCACAATGAACTATCTAAAGGTTTCATCACTGCTGCCAATTAAAAGTGGATGCTTTCAATTTAAGGAGAATTATGATAAGAAGATGATATTTCAGACAGAGTTTAGATTTCTCAATCATGACTTGCAATAAAAAGCTTTTGGCTGGGGAAGGAGTACACCTAACAAGGGATAACAAAAATATATTTTAAGAACTCTTGCAATTTGATTCAGAGTGCTTTGAATAGAATAGGAAGGAAACAATAACAAAGTTTATGAATACCAAGTGAAATATCAGAGAGATCATCAGGTAACAAAGAAAGTGGTAGAACAAGAGAAATGCCCAGGAATCCACAGGAAACCAAATCCAAGAAAGGAGTCAATGAAGAAACCGACGACTTCAGATGTACCAACACAACACAACACAACACAAATGGAAGCTATCTGGTGAACTTGATCTTTCAATTCTGGGGGAAAAAAAGACTCATAAGTTGCAACAATTTCTAATAGAATGAATCTTCTGATTAGAGGATTATAACATATTGAAAACTGAATGGAACGGAAGGTACTACAGCTGAAGCAAAGCAGTGCTGTAGATCAACATGAGATACTCATGTGAAAAGATCCCCGAATAAAGAAGATAGCAAAGGGGAACCTAATGCTTAGGGAAAGTTAAATGGAAGGAGAAACAGAAGCAACACCACTGTGGGAAAATACCAAAGAACAGGGACAGGACTCTCCAGTGCTGCCCAAACCAGACTAAGATGTCATTGGGAAATAGTTAACAGATACACAAGCAAACAAATAGCTATGAACAAAAATACAATGAAACACAAATAGTATTAGTGGTTTTCTAAGTCAGTAGGAGCCAGTTGGGATCCTTATGCAAAATTTAGAGGCCCCAGTTTTTGAGTCTGACACCACTACCACAAGACACCTGAGGAGGAGGAAGCAAACAGTTAAGGACTCTTACTAAGGCGCGTGACAGAGCAGTGATATCCTCTCAAATGGCAAAGGAAGTGACAAGGCAAGAACTGATCTAGAAGCAATACTGGTCAGAATAGAAGAAATGCTTGCTGAAGGAGAAATGACAGGAGCCTTGGACTTTTACCACAGAGAAGACAAAAGATGGGTTTAGGATGACATGTCCTAGACTTCAGAAAAATAGTAGTTTGGCTAATATATTACAGGGAAAATCAGTCCAAAAGCAGTGAGTTTTCAAATTTTTCTTCATCAAAACACAAAAAGAAATCATTCTGATGAGGTTTAAGTGAGGGGCTGCCTCAAGAGAGTAATGTGGATATATACCAAAACAAAAGATTTTCTGAAGACCTAGAGATTAGACAGAAGGAAAAGCAGGCAGTCATTGCAGTTTCTGGAATTTCATTAAACCTTTATACACAGTCCAGCAGCTGGAGTTTGTCCTTGTTTGGTCCCTTAAAATTGTTCATTTGTGTTGACCTTCTTCTGTTCCCCTTAACTCCCACGTGTGATCTTCAAAGCTTCTCCACAGTTTCAGCCGTTTCACCAAGAATGCTAGCAAGTCCTCTATTTCATTAAAAATCCATTTTTTCCCTTGTAGCATAATATTCAAGTTTTGCTGGAGAAATTATTATTGGTTTTAAACACATTCCTTTACCTTCTAGAACATCATATTGCAAGTTCTCTGCTTCTTTAGTGATGGCTCTAAATCCTGTGTGATCCTAATTACAGCTACTCAGTACCTGAATTCATTCTCTCTTGATGCTTGCAGCATTTTATCTTTGACCTGAAAACTCTAGATTCTAAATATGATGTTCCACGGTGTTTTCATTCTGGAGTTTCTTTCAGGAAGCCACAGGTGGATTCTGTTTGCACTACGCCTTCTGGTTCCAAAATATCTGGGTAATTTTGTGCTGCTAGATGGTACAGCGGATAAAAGGTTGGTCCTAGAGTCAGGAAGATATGAATTCAAATCAAGCCTCAGATACTAGCTGTGTGACCTTGGGCAAGTCATTTAGTCTCTTGTTTGCCTCAGTTTTCTCATCTGTAAAATGGGGATAATAATAGCAGTTACCTCCCACAGTTGTTGTGAAGATCAAATGAGGTACTTGTAAAGTGCTTAGCATGGGACCAGGAACATAAATGCGAATATTATTGTCATCATCATCATCATAATTTCCTGAAATATCATGTTCTAGGTTCTTGTTTTGACTATGGTATTCAGACAGTTCAATGATTCTTAATTTTTTTCTTCTGTATCTGTTTTCCAGGGTGGTTGTTTCTGCTACGAGATAACTTACATATGTCTCTATTTTTTCAGTTTTTTGACTTTGTTTTAATACTTCGTGGGGTAAATCATTGGCTTCCATTTGATTCATTTGAATTTTCAGGGAGTTTGTGGCTGAGGCACAGTTTTACACCTTTTGCACCAAGCTGTTAATTCCCTTTCCAACTGGCTCTTCCATATTTCTAATTTATTTTTCTTTTTTTTCCTTAAGCACACTCACATCACTTTTCAAACATTTTTAATTCTTGTTTTATCTCTTCCAGGAATTTTAGTTGGGTTTGTGCACAAGCTGTGTTTTTCTTTGAGGCTTTGTAAATTTTCTGGAGTCCTCTTCTGGTTTGTATCTTGAGTGTTCCTGTCAATACTAATTGTTCATGGTGGGATTCTTTTTTTTTTTATTAATTTGCTCATTCTTCTAGACTACATCCTGATTTCAGATTTGATCTTAGGTTATTTAGGTGCTGCATTCTTATCTGCACTGGCCTCCTCTCAAGTAATTTTAACATTATGCAATTAAATTCAATTTTTAAAGCAAACTGACCAACACTTACAGTAAAAGTTTCTTCACTATCCACTTCATTTCCATTTTCTTTTACTGTCTTAAATAAACTTGTAGATTTTGTCTTAATGGCTGCTCTGCTGAAAAATGCACTTTTTACTGTAATCGTCAATCCATAGGGCTAAAAGATGCTTTATTACTACAACATTTCTATTCGTTAGAACTCTTTGCAAACCACAAAACGTTGGGTGCATTTTTGCCTTTTTCTTTTATTTCACCTGGGTATTTTATAACATTCTGTACCACAGATTCAGGAATTCCAAGATATAATATTAGAGTTACTATGACCACACTGCTGTCATTTAATTACATCAAATTGTTGTTTTAAGGTATTAACAAACTATAATGTTGCTACGTTATCTCTCCTTAGATTTGTTTCTGATTAAAAATTAAAAGCCACAAAATTATCTGTAAAAAAAGATATCTGAGCATTTAAAAACCCATTACTCCCTGATTAGCATTTAGACTGTAAAATACTAACAACTAAAGAAAGTCTAGTACCAATAAAAACTGTCAGTGAACGATAAATGCTGCACTGTAGATGATAATTACTCATTTATATGGCACTTTACAATTACAAAGTTTCTCTATATATTATTTCCTCTAGTATTCTGTAGCTTGAGGCAGATTATACAAGCGTTGTTATCTCCATTTTACAAAAAGAAAAATTTCTTTCCATCCATCAGTTACTCTAAATAACAAAGGAAACAAAGTATAAACAATACCTACTAACAGATAACAAGGCAAAACTTCCCGTGGTATCAGACAGTGAATCCCTCATCACTCGAAGTATTCAACCACAAGCCTGCTGGGGAGCTTTAAAGGAAAATTTCACATTTTGGGAGACAACAGATTAACAAGAATTCACCCTGAATCCTCTAATTTAAAGGGTCAGTGTCAGCTTATGCCAACTACTGAAGTCCCAACTTCAACTCAAACCTGACGCCAACAACTCTGAATACAGTTAAACTATATTCATTCACAAATTAGCTCTCTTCATAATAATAATTTCAATTAATTCTTTAACTATTTACATACATTATTAGTAATGTAAACGATAACATTTCAAAAACTTTTTTGAAACAAAATAAAATAAGAGTAGATCAGTATTTGAGAGCACCCCTGTCTCCTTTAATCTGAACTTCTTTCACAAGAATATCAGAGACAAAAGGGATTTTCGAAATCATTTAGTCCAACCCCTTTATTTTAGAGATGAAGAAACCTAGGCATAGGAGAAAAAATAATTTACCCAAGGTCATCCCATGAGTTAATAGCAAAAAATAAAAGACTAAAAGATAGGTCTTCAAGCTTCCAGGAGAACATAAAGTGCTCTGCAAATCTTAAAGTGCTATTTAACATGAGCTATTATCATTTGTGTCCCGCTCTGTCCAAAGGTAACAGAAAGCACAAAAAAATTTCAGACTCAATACTCAAGACAAATCTTTTAAAGGCAGTAACTTCATGGATCTTCTATCTTATTTCTTTTAGTCTCACGTCATAGTTTTCTTCTTGGTAGTAAATCAGATAACCATATATAAGAGTAAAAGAAGCTTAAGGATCTTACCAATGTGGCCTCCTCCAATGGTGTATGTCTTCCCAGATCCAGTCTGTCCATAGGCAAAAACTGTAGCATTATATCCCTCAATCAATGATGCAACTAGAGGTTTAATACAGGTACTATAAACTTCATCTTGGGTTGAATTTTTGCCAAACACAAAATCAAAAGTGAAGATACGATCTTTCCCAATGATAATTTGTTGGGTATTTGGAACCAGTCTCACACATACTTGGTGATTATGAAGAATTTCTTTGCAAAGCAGAGGTCTGACTCTTACTGCAACTCTCACTGGTATTTCTTCCATGGTACAATAGACTGCAGTGAAATGGCTCCTAATTTTTAATACATAGTGTGTGAAACATCCTTCTTATTTGTGTTTTCATAACAGCTTGAATCCTGCATATAAAAATGACAAAAAAATTTATTTTTCCTCAATTGTCAGAAATCTTTTGATCAAATGAGTTACTATCTATAATGTAAAGAAGGCACCATTATAGTAAATTAAAATAGCTATATCTAAATAACTTATAAAAATAAATTATTTAAAATAAAATAGTAGTCACAAAGCTTGTCATCTTATAGAAAAAAATATCCAACACTTTTCATTAGACAAGTAAAGGGGCAATATAAAGTAATCCAAAAAAAGCGACTGGATTTGTTCTATGGAGCCCCTGAGAGCAGAAATAGGACCTATGAGGAAAATTAATATGGAGGTCAACGAGCTAGAAAGAGCCTTATAACAGTTAAAGGAGTCAAAAGAATGAAGACGCTTTATTAGACGGTGAATCCCTTGTTACCTGAAGTATTCAACCAGAGATTAGATGGTCACTTCTCAGGGCACCTGTAAGGGGTAAGGAGGCATCTTTCAAAAATGGAAAGCTGGCCCAGATAATCATTGAAATCTCTTCCAATTCTACATAACTAAGTACATTAAAATATTTTGTTCATCAGTATAAACAATGACTCATTTGAAGTTTAAAATTTTAAGACTATAAAAAACATACTTAAATAATTGTAGCTCTTCCACTAAATTTTCCTGCTATGTATTCAATCAAAGGCACCAGTAAGCTCTTTGAAACAGACAGGAACAAAAAGAAGATCCACAACTATAAAGTTTATATTTCAAAAGAATTCTAAATAAGAAATCAGATTTTCTCAGTCCTGTGATTTTATGTGAAGAACTGTGCTTTCTGAAGAGCCTAATATTGCATTACTAATGAAAATAAATGAAATCTTTTGAAATCAGCGGTTTAACTATTAATATGTAAAACTGAAGCCATTTTCCCCATTCATTCAATAAACATGTAGATCCTCTAAGTTTAAAAAGCACACCACTACAATCTTTACCCATAAGGAATTTACAATTAAATAGAAAAGACTAGACTCATAGATAGAACATAAACAAATACACGATCTCCACAAACACCACACATTTACTGCTTACAGTCAGCAATTATCAGCCATAGGCTGATTCTCTGAAGAATTCTCACAAGAGGTGAGTCATCCCTTTAATGAGTTGTTGTTAGTAATTAAGTACATAAACATGTGAAATGAAAAAACTTTGGACAATTCCATATCATAGAAAGGTCAATGACTTGAGATATTGAGGTTTACTACACACTACTATGGCACAGCACTTCCATCTGTAAAAAAACATTTCCACATGCTGCATCCTCTGGTACTTGGCCCCCTGGGAAGAAAACAAAAACCAACTCCCTTGAGTTACAATATCTCCAAACAAAAAGTCAGCCCATTAGCAACAGCCAAATATAAAACATATGATTTAATGGAAAGAGCCCTGGAATTAGATCTAGAAGACCTGGGTTCAAATCCACGGTCTGATACTGATCAGCTGTGTCAATTCATCTCTGAGCCTCAAACTTTCCAATGAAGGATAATAATTCTTGCACTAGTTATCTGAAGCTTTGAGAAGTGCTACATGTGAATTACAATTCAAATTAAATACTAAAAACAGTATAATGCAGGGAAAAAAAACCTTTGTTAAACACTAAAAAAAGAGAAAATTCTAGGGCACTACCTGGAAAACTGAATCCTAAATTAGAAAGTGTTCAAAAGAGGAAAATGGGTAACTAGGAGAATTCGTTATTTACCACAAAAAAAAAATCTCTGAATACCCATAATACCTGAGGTAATAATTATACAGTCATTTATAATATCTCACTACTATAAATGTGTAGGACATCCAAGTAGTGCAGTGGATAGGGTGCTGATTCTGGAGTCAGGAAGATATCTTCCTGAGTTCAAATCCAGCCTCAGACACTTACTAACTGTGACCCTGGGCAAGTTACTTAACGCTGCCTGCCTTACTTTCTTCATCTGTAAAATAAGCTGAAGAAAGAAATGGCAAACCACTCCAGTATCTTTGCTGGATAACCCCTGCAAGAAAACCCCAAATGGGGTTATGATGAGTTAAACTGGACTAAAATAAGAGAACAGCAACTACAAAGATATAAAGGCAAGGACATAAGTCAAATCCTCCTTCATTCTACTTCAGCTGTAATAAAATGTAATTGTAAAATTAAAATGCTGTTAGAAGGATCTTTTTGTTTAAAAAATATAGGAATGATTATCTCAGCAAGAATTTGACCATAAAAGTTTAACTAACCTAGCCACATAAAATGAACAAGAACTCTCAAAAGAAGGGGTATAAATGAAATCTGCATAAAAGAATTTGAATAAAATAATACTGATCCACGACCTACTCAAACACTGTAGTTAGACGCCTTTCTGTGGTATGGAAGTGAGTCTGGATTCTTGAAAGCTTTATCAGAATGACCCAAGTTCTAGAGGGTCCTACACCAACCTATTAAGTCCAGGGCTCTAGATCATTCAAAGACCAACCCAGTTCAGAGTGACACATCACCAGGGTGGAATTTGTAATGTCTGACATCATGTGAACTAACCAAATTTGTTTGATAATCTCTAAATCTCTTTCTGTGTTTTGGGGCTTTCAAAATGTAATCATTTTATCTAAAAATTGCAGCTTAAAAAATCTGCTTTCATGAAAATGTTTTATAGGATTGGTAAGATTTAAAATATTAAATGTACATAATCATAAAAGATTTTAGGTCTGGAAAAGACCTTAGTTATTTTGCTCAGCCCTTTCATTACACAAAATCAGGAAGAAACGTTCAGAGAGAAATTGACTCAGTCACATTCTTATGAAAGAACTATGTATTCTAACTCCCACGTTCGGTCAATGCTCTTTCCTCTGCACCTCCTTGTCCGTGTAACTTAGTTACAGAAATGTATCCAATGTAGAAAGAGACTGGTTATTTAGAAGAAAAAGAACATTTTTTTTTTTGCCAAGAGGGAATGAAATGAATATGGAGTTCTCCTTTCCCTTTGCACTTATCACTAAGACCACTAGCTCTTTTATTTTACAGAAAAGAAAATGCAACTTGCAGAAAGTTACACTCAGTAAGAATCAGCATTAACAGAGGTCCTCTGATTCAGCAGCTAGGGCACCGTTCGCTGCACCGCACTGCCCACTTTCTAACTTGGGCATGGCTCCCAAGGAGTCTGTCTTAAAAAGTTATCAATTCACACTACCCCAGAGATCCCTCACTATAATAATCACCGAAAACACAGAAAATCCAACGACCGATTGGGTCAGAATCATTCATCTCCTGTACTTCTTGCAGGGACCACTTCAGACACGGGATGGTGCCCACGCCACTGACACCCCCACAGTCGCCCAACGCCCTGCCCCGTCCCGGCTTCAAGGGCACAACTGATTTCCCTTTGGGTAAAGCGCTCCTGGAGAGGCGACGTGAGAGGTGCCTCTGTGCCACAAGTCTTTGGAAGCCCAGAGACGTCTGGGGCCGGGCTCAGGATGTGGTTTTTAAATGCACAAAATCAAATGCACAAGATGATTATCTCAGTTCTACCGAAAAATAAAGAACTCGCGAGCTCCGCATCCAAGGACCGTGCTGGAAGGAGCCCCCGGATGCCCTCGGTAACGCCAAGACCCCAGGGGACCCCCGGGCTTTGTGTCCCCAAGGCACAGCCCCTCTTCTCCCCTAACCGCCAAACAGGCTCCCGGGCCGGCAGGAACCAGATTTCGGGGCTACGCGAGGCGGGAGCGTGGGCCGGACGGACCTCGGTTTTCGCGGCTTTTCGGACCCCCGCCCCTCGGAGAAAAGCCCCCCTCGCTTCCCATAACTGCGCGGGCCGGACGCGGCCGGGGCGGGGGGCGGGGGCGCGGGGCCTCCACAGCCAGGAGGGGCGGCGAGGCCAAGGGCCGCTGGGAAGGGCGCCCCGAGGAAGGAGGGAGAGGAGGAGGAGCGGGGGAGGGGAGGGGGAGGAGGAGGGGACAGGGAGGAGGAGGGGGAGGAGGGGCGGGGGAGGGGGAGGAGGGGAAAGCCATGAGGAGGGGGAGGGGAAGGGGAGGGGGAGGAGGAGCGGAGGGGGGGCCATGGGGAGGGTCCAGGCGCCGCCGCCGCCGCCGGACACTGACCGGGCTCGGGAGAAAGCCACGCTGCGGCCGAGGCGAGCAGCAGCAGGAACAAGAGCGCAGCCTCGCTCTGGCTTCCGAGCCTCTTCCTCTTCCTCCTCGGGCTCCGCTTTTGTTACCACTTGTTGCCCCGGCAACGGCGGAACGCCCGGCTCCCTCTCCCAGGCAACGGGAGCCTGCAGGCCAGCGAGGGGACAGGGCCCAGGCACCTTCCGGGCAGAGCGCCGCTCTCCCGTCTTCAGGCCTCTCACCCTCCGCGCACAGCGACCCCTGCTGCAACTTCGGAGGGAAGACACCCAGGACCGCTGGCGAGCCGCTGGCGGGATGCGGGGATGCGCTGGACACAGGTTGGACGGCGGCTCTCCGGGAAACAGACAAAGCATGCGGGCCGCTCTCAAGTGTAATCAGCGTTATCAACGCTTCATTAAGTCTAGAAACCAACAGAACAATAAATCGTGTCCTTTTTAATAGTGTTTACTATTTCTGAGGGGTAAATTCTCGTGTTGAAAGTTTGACATTTGGCTTTTCAGTTAAAACCGGCTCCAGCACTCCTCTGTATGGAAGCCGTTGTTCAGAAAGGCTATATTTGACCTCATCAGTCCTACCAATAAAACTAAGGAAAAAGGAAAGAAATTCATTTAGATTCAACCCTACCCCTGTAAAGGGGTCTTTGCATCCAGGCCAGTGTCTACAAGGGAGCGCTGGGCTGGACAGAGTTACCTTTCAAAATAAATTTTTTAAAAAGTCAGTCACTTAGAATTTCCCCTCCTGCAGTCCTCAATAAGATTGAGAATAGGATCTGATGAGGAAAAATTCCAACAAAGGACCCCCTTCAGGGAGAAGTAAAAAAATGTCTCTTTGGTCTGCTGGTAAATCTGAGCTTTTTCCTATCTCATAGTTCTGTATACCAACTGTTGTTTCCAATAAATTACCCATCCAATTGGATGGGTCGAAGGGTATGCACATTTAAAAATTACCCATCCAATTCAATTCAACAAACATTTAAGAAATGCCAGGGGTGTGCAGAAAAACACTATGTGTGATTATGTAACAGCCTTAAAAATAAAGTGACTATGAATGAATGCCACACAGTCAGTTTTGGCTACTATTACAAGAATAAATGCCTTCCCTTTGGGGATTGGGATTCCCTTTGCTATAATCTTTGAAGTAAATATCCTTTAAAGAATAAGGTAAAGATTCCCCAATTGATAAATGCTCGAAGGGTATGAACAGGCAATTTTCAGAGGAAGACATTAAAGATATCTATAATCATATGAAAAAATGCTTTAAATCACTCTTGATTAGAGAGATGCAAATCAAAACAACTCTGAGGTACCACATCACACCTGTAAGATTGGCAAACATGACAGAACAAGAAAATGATAAATGCTGGAGAGGATGTGGCAGAGTTGGAACACTAATTCATTGTTGGTGGAGCTGTGAACTTATCCAACCATTCTGGAGAATGGTTTGGAACTATGCCCAAAGGGCTACAAAAATGTGCATACCCTTTGACCCAGCAATATCACTACTAGGACTGTATCCCCAAGAGATCATAAGAATGGGAAAGGGTCCCACGTATACAAAAATATTTATAGCAGCATTCTTTGTAGTTGCCAAAAACTGGAAATCAAGGGGATGCCCATCAATTGGGGAATGGCTGAATAAATTATGGTATATGAACATAATGGAGTACTATTGTGCCATAAGAAATGATGAACAAGAAGACTTCAGGGAGGCCTGGAAGGACTTATATGATCTGATGTTGAGCGAAAGGAGCAGAACCAGGAGAACTTTGTGCACAGCAACGACCACAGTGTGCAAGAATTTTTTCTGGTAGACTTGGAACTTGGTAATAACACAAGAACTTATTAAAAAAAAAAATTCCAATGGTGGTTTTCTAAGGCAAAATTCCTTCCACACTCAGAGAAA
This sequence comes from Bettongia penicillata ogilbyi, assembly GCA_023548195.1. Lineage (NCBI taxonomy): Eukaryota > Metazoa > Chordata > Mammalia > Diprotodontia > Potoroidae > Bettongia > Bettongia penicillata. Next base: position 6,442,079 of record JAJHZJ010000540.1, on the reverse strand, counting down.
GAAATATGGAAGTCATTTGCAGAATGTAGAAGATCATGTTTGTGTGTGTGTGGGTTTCAGTGTATTATGTTTTGATTTGTTATATGATTTCTTCCATTTATTTTAGTTCGACTACATAGCATGACTGTAGTGAAAATGTGCTCAATAGGAAAGTATATGTAGAACCTACACAGAATTGTATGCTGTCGTGGGGAGAGAGGGGGGTAGTGGGAGAAGGGTGGAGGGGATAAAATCTTAATTTTAAGGAAGTGACTATAGAACATTAAAAAAAAATAATAAAATAATAATAATAAAGGTAAAGAAAAGCCTAACAGGTAAGCTTCCTACCAATTTGCTTTTTAACTGGTTACCTCACTTGGTCAGGGCACCATGCTAAGGAGGTTAAGTTTACTACAACCAGATAGTCAAAAACAACACTTCCTAAGTCCATAAAGAAAAACTTGTCAGAGAACATGAACATAGGCTAGCAAAGATGCATCATCACAACTTGAAAAAGCAACTTTTAAGAATGGGTGGAGGGGTTGAATTCCCCTGAAATTAAAGTATCTGTCTCAACTATGAAAGATAGCAATAACCTCATATCTTTTAATAGATATTATATACATAACCTACATATTTAGTATATGTGACATATAAAATGTATGTCATGGGATCCAATGCATGCCCGGACTATTTGAGAGGACATCTCTCTGTGTGGATGATGATGCTAGGTTGCTGCTTCTGGGAGAATTATGATGATATGTGAGGAAAGTGTTGTGGAGAGACCGTAACATGTATGAACATTCAGTAACTGGTTGGTGAAGGAGATACTCTTTGATTAGCTTTGGAGGTATTCAGAAAGGGACATCAGCTGCAACTTCCTCATCTGATTGATGTATTCAGTTATTCTTCAAGTAGAATTATCGATTTTTTGTTCAGGCAGCTAGGTAGTACCATGAATAGGGAATCTGACCTGAGGTCAGGAAGACCTGAGTTCAGGTCTGACCTCAGACACTTAACTAATTTGTATGATGCCTGGACAAGATACCTAATCTCTTTTTGTCTCAGTTTCCTTATCTGTACAATGGGAAAAATTGTAGCACCTACCACACAGGGTTGTTTTAAGGATCAGATGAGATAATTGTAAGGCACTTAACATAAGGCCTGGTTCTATGTAAATGTAAGTAGGTACTATATAAGTGTTAGCTATTATTATTTTTGTTCATTGGATAAAGATTTCTATTAGTGTACTATTAATGTTTATCAACAGTCTACACACTGTTATTTTTCCTCCTCCCTTCTTCTTTCCTGCCATTCCATCACCATCACTGTGAAAGCAAAAGGGAAATATCTGATGGATTTTGGAGGCATTTAAAAAGGCATGTCAGCTTTGATTTCTTTGCCACATCTGACCTTATCATCTTCAGCAGTGGTGTGATAGTGTCTAGTAAGAGTGCTATGAAGGGAAGGGTGGTGAGGCCTTCTTCCCCCATGAAGATCATATGTTGCCCCCACTCCCCACCAAAGAAATGAGGATTCCTTGACTTTTCATTTGTTCTTTCCTGTTAGGAGTACAGTCTCCATGCTCAATCAGGAACAAGAGCCACAGGAATCTGGGAGTCAGAATCTAGACTGAGCCTGGCAGTCACAGCATCATGAATGCCCCAAGAAGCAAGGCATCATTTCTGATCTTAGGGAGTTGCCTTCAGGACTCCAGTCCAGGGGAAGGTTTTGACTGGCACTTGTGCCACATCTGGGCGTTGCTTTTCTTTGTATCTTCAGTGCTTAGCACAGTGTCTCAAACGTAGTTGGTGCTTAATAAATGCATATTGACTGACTGATTGACCCATGGCCTAAATTCATGTCTGTATCAAGCTGCTGACCAAAGAGGAGGGCAGTCCAAGTCCCAGCTGTTGTTGTCCAGTCATTTCAGGTGTATCCAGACTCTTCATGACCCCATTTGGGGTTTTCTTGGCAAAGATACTGGAGTGGTTTGTCATTTTCTTCTTCAGTTCAACTGAGGAGAACAGGTTAAGTAATTTGCCCAGAGTCACCCATCTTAAGTGTCTGAGGCTAGATTTGAACTCAGATCTTCCTGACTCTGGGCTTGGAGCTTTATCCACTGTATCACCTAGCTGCCCATCCACTTCCCAGTAATCCCATCAAATCTTCCATTTTCTATCCATCCTTCTCTACGAGGAAGATCATCTTGTTTGGTAAATCTTTTGCAAGAAGACAAGATTTAGTATCTAGTCTTAAAGCAACCCTGTCTCTAGAGATCTCTTTAATGAACTAGGAAAATTCTGCAATTTCAATAGGCTTACACAAGGCTGCCTTCACTTTCCTTCTGAACACCTTCCTCAGTATTTTGTGTGTGTTTGTCCTTCATTGCCAAAGAAGACCATGCCATCAGAGAAATGATGACATGACTTGCACTTGACTTTGTTTTGAGTGAGGGAGGGCTGTGCAGGTCACCAGCCTCACTTCTCCTCCGGAGCCATCTGAATCCAGTGACCAGATATTCAACAGGATGACTGGAGATGACCCAGGATGAGACAATTGGGGTTAAGTGACTTGCCCAAGGTCACACAGCTAGTGAGTGTCAAGTGTCTGAGGTGAGATTTGAACTCAGGTCCTCCTGACTCCTACACTGGTGTTCTATCCACTGCACCACCTAGCTGCCCCATTCCTCAGTACTTTTCACCTATCTTAAATGGTCCATGGCCATCTACAAAGTTTCTTCATTCATACCCTCACTGCAATTCATAAACACTTCTAAAATCAACTATCCACCCTGAAGGTACATACCTATCTCCAAGAGTAGCTAGGTGGCACACTGAATCTGGTGTTGGGATGACTCATCTTTTTGGGTCCAAGTCCACCTCAGACACTTACTAGCTCTGTGACCCTGAGCAAGTCACTTAACCCTGTTCACCTCAGTTTTATCATCTGTAAAATGAGCTGGAGAAAGAAATGATAAACCATTCTGACAAGGGTTGGAAAGGCCTAAGACTGGAGTACAAGGCAGGTTACCTGGAATGAATTCAAGGACTCAAGCATTCCTGAATTCAAGGTGGTAAAGATTTATTGTTATGCTTTTCAGCAGGCAAGAGTTCTTATGGAACCTGCAACCTTAGAGGGGTACAGTTAAAGTTTATATAGGATATTCTATGGCAAAACATGTGCCAAATATGCTGAGTGATTTGAGGCAGGATTAGGGAGTGGTTAAGGAGTGACTACTTCTTAAAGGAACATGCACTTTTAGTATCTACTTCACAGGTATTTTTCTCAGAATTCAACGTCGTCGTTAGACAAGATAAACATGAGGGAGGATACATATATCTAAGTCTAGGATATATATGATTGGTCAGTGAGTATTAAATACCTTTAAGACCTGGGACACATCCAGTTCAGCCAGTACACAGCTGGTTCAAACTAATAAATTCTGTAAGTGCAGTTGGCTACCATAGCAGGAAGAGAGATCTAGGGCAGACTGTCCTTGGGCTGGGGAGAAACTGCCTGGGATACTGTTTCGAGGCTAGGGAGAAATGTGATTTTTAGAGAGAAATGTGATTTTAGAATTGGGGTCCAAGCCCAGGTAGCCAAGCACCCCATCAACTCTAGTATCTTTGACAAGAAAACCCCAAAACGGATCATGAAGAGTTGGACATAACTGAACACTGAAAACCCATCTCTGTACACCAGCCCTTTAATAATTGACTTATTCTCCCCCATCCAGCCTCTTCCTCCCCCCAGCCCCACTCCCGCCAAAGACAAATACACACAGTAAAGTGAGATTGTACAATGTTTCCTAAGGGGCTCACAATGACCATGCTGCTTTCAAGGATGCTGAACTAACTTGTTAGCGTCCAAAGCCTAAGTTAATAAAAAATTGGATACTAGCTCACTGACAGACATTTAGAGCCTAAGTCAACTTAGGGATCTCTCACTTTTCTGGCTCATTTACAAGATAGTATTTAGGAATGTCAGTATAAAGGACATCCTTTCAAAGTATATTCACCCTCCTTATAAGTGCAAGTACTTCACAGTTTACTCTTTTGGACCTTGCATAATAGGTCTACCCCATAAACAAAGGGCCTAATCAGGCACTCCGCTAATCTCTAATCATTGCTAAATTTGGATCCATTTATCTCTTCTCATCACCAGCACCTGGAGGATGGTCATGCCTCCTACTGAGTCTTTTTGGGGTTTCTCTGAACCTCAAGAAACTAATGGCAATAAGATGGTAAAAGGGCAGAGTTGACTGTTTCAGCACAACAGTTAGCTGTGGCACACAAGGAAGAGAGGCAACCTTGAAGCAGCAGTAGAAATTTTATTTCTGCTAAATAGACAAGGAAGTTTGGAGATAATTTGCTCAGCAACAAGAATCCATTACAATTCCTTAAGTAGGGGTAGAAAAAAGGAAGTTCGTAAAAATTAATTTGATAAAAGCACAATTATTCAACAACATTTATTGAGCATTTATTAGGCATGTCTCATGTAAAAAGCAGCATGACATAATGGCTAGAAGTTAAACCCAGAAGCTTAGGGAGATGGAATGGAAGGAACATTATTTAGTACCTACTATATGTTAGGCTTTTTTTTTTTAAACAAATATCTTATTTGATCCTTAAAACAACTCTGTAAAGTAGGCGCTGTTATCTCTGCTTTACAGTTGAGGAAACAGGCAAATGGGAGGTGAAGTGACTTGCCCAGGGTCATACAGCTAGCATCTGAGGCTAGATTTAAACTCAGGTCTTCCTGAATCTAGGCCCAGTGCTTTATCCAATGTGCTGCTTCATGCCTGGGTTCAAGTGTTACCTCTGATGTACTCTAGCTATATGACACTTAGGCAAGTCATTTAACTGCCTTCTTGCCTCAGTTTCTTCATCTGTGTGATGGGAATTATAAAAGCATCTACTTCTTGAGCTTACTGAAGGATCAAATGGGATAATATGTAAAGCATTTTGTAAGCTATAAGGTAAGATGTAAATATTATTATCATCAGATATACAGAGAAGGTGCTGATATACACTTTGAAAGAAAGTTCCTCACCTGGGAAATTCTTTCACTGATAAAATCACAGGTCTAATAAAAATAAATGTGCAAGATACTGTGGTAGACACCAAGGATACAAATACAAATGGACAGATGGTCCCTGCCCTGAAGAAGCATACATTCCATTGTAACTTGCTATAAAGATATGATATTTAACAAATAAATACAACATATTTAGGGGCAGGAAAAATCATTAATGACTGGGGAATCAGAAAGAATTTCTACATCGGAGGAGGTGTATGAGTTGAACCTTGAAGGAAGCTAAGGCTTCTAAGAGTAAAAGTAAGAGGGAGTACATTGTAGGAATTCAACACAGCATATGCAAGATGAGCAGGAGATGAAGTGCTAACTTTAGGCAACAGCCAGTTGCCACTTTGGATGGCACAGAAAGTATGTGAGTATACGCAATAGATTGTAATAAGGAAGATTAGCAAGTCAAAAACTGCAGGAATATGGATGGAATATAAGATGATGAAGGGCCTGGATTAAGGGGGAATGATAAGAATGAAGAGGAAGGGCCAAATATGAGACATAGTACAGGAAGAATCATGAGTCTTGGTGACTGGATGACAGGGGCAACAAGAAAGAGGAAGTTTTAAAAGGCTACATGATTTAAGACTGTGCTATGGTTTAGTCATTTTTCAGTTCTGTCTAAATTTTCATGAGCCCTTTATGGGATTTTCTTGGCAAAGATACTGGAGTGGTTTGCCATTTCCTTCTCCAGCTGGTAAATATCTGAGGCCAGTTCTGAATGTAGGTTTTCCTACCTCCAGCCGCAACATTCTATACTAGGGCACTTAGCTGCCCTGATACACAACCGTGTTAACAGCCAAGAAAATAGTCATAAGAGAGTTGTAAGGAGGGGAAAAGGTGAATTCAGTTTCAGACATTACTGAATTTGAGATACCATTGAGACTTACTTCAATATTTCACTTATATACTTTGGATCAGAATTGCATACCCGTACAGAAAGAACTTGGGCAAACCACACATCAAACACTGTAGAGGTTTTATTTAAACTAACAGAATACAGAGGTCTTAAATCTTAGCCCATACACATTCAAGACAACTCTCCTCTCTCCAGAGGGCCTCCTCTTCCCTGGGACCTACACAATTGTTCTCACTTCATAATGTCTCTCTGAGGCTGACCTTCCCCAGCATAGCTCTCATCAGTGGTGTATCCTTATTTCTATGTCTGTGTGGCAGTAACTCCTCTCTTGTAGGCCATTCTTCAGGTGTCTGACTAGCTTCCTGCTGGTCTGTCCTTAGTTCCTTATCAGTCTGTGTCTCTACTTGGTGCCATTTCCTTAATGTATATAGTTCCCTAGAGGGACTTCATAGATGTGAAGGCCTCAGTTGGTGGAACCGTATCCAAACAATCCTCTCTGGCCTCTCTTCATGAGCAGCTTTTAAAGGCTAAATCAAAGGATGATGTCAGGTAAAACAAAGATCAGCAAAGTCTGATGAAGGGGTTTAAAGTGAGCAGTCTGCGTGTGTGACTAACGCACTAAGGCACTAATGAAGAGACAGAAAGATGGATAGGCAGACAGCATTTATTAAGAATTTATTCTGACGGTCATTATGCTAAGTGCTCAGGCAATGAACACCCACAAACAAAACAGTCTCTACCCTCAGGGTGTTTACATTTTAATAGTGGAAGACCACACATAAAAGGGAAAAAGGCGGAGAATGATGTAATAGTCAGGTAGGAGAAGCACAAAGTGGCTGTGGAGGAAGTGAAGAAGTCAAGGGTGAGGAGCCATAAGTAGAGTGAGGATGACCTGGGCTAAGTATTTACCAATCAGGAGAGTGGGCCTCAAGGCTTGAGGAGAGGTCTAGAAAAAAAACAGATTCTGGTGGGGAAAACCCTCAGGTTTTCAGAAACAATTGTTATTTACATTCATTCTGAGCCAACCAGGCCCAAGCAATGACCAAGTAGGGCTTGACCTGGGACCTATTATTGGTCAATCAATGAGAGGCAGTGATTTGGGGTTAAGGATGATCTCTAAGAGAAAAAACAAAAACCAAAAAAAGTTTCAAATTAAAATTTACATTCCCTTTGGGCATAGTACCTGCAGGTAAGAGTGTGATACCCTCTGTGGAGAGAGCAGAAAAGAAAGATAGGAACGAAGGAAGGGAAAGAAAAGCTGTGTTGCCCAGCTGAAGTCTGGTTAGCAGTGGACAGCTCCTTTTCTACTCAGAGGACCATAAGCCTTTCTGGGTCCCATTCTCATTAAGTCTTAATCACCGAATTGACAATGCCTCAGTCTCAGTCAAGCCAGAGACCTGATAAATCCAAAACGCGAGCCTGACAAGGCCAAGGCCTCCCGCTACACCCCGGCGGCCCCCAGCTCTGCTGATCTGTATCTGGCCGCTAGACCCAGATGGCTCCAGAGGAAGGAGGCAGGGGACCGCACAGCCCTCCCTCACTTAAATCCAATTCACCTGCCAAGTCATGGCATCGTCTTCCTGATGTCATGGTCCTCTTCAGGAACAAAAGAAAGAAACACGTCAGGAGACAGGAAGCGATGAGACGGAGAGCACAACGGACAAGTAGATTTCGAAAGGGTACATACACGTTTATCTGAAGCCGGGAGCAAGAAAGGATACACAAATAAGAATTAATGAGGTGAAAAGGAGGGAATATGGGGAAGTAATGGGGGATGGCCCCATTTTTTCAGAAAAATAGAAGGTATATTCTAAATAACTCCTTAGTACTGCAGCTCTTTCCAACGCTGGAACAAAGAGGTGACTCCCAAGAGATTATTTTCTCCGGCGGCTCTACGTGGTCATGCTCCACCACGTGACTTCCGGTTCTGACGTGTCAGCCGGCCCACAATCCTGCGCGGCAGGTACCATCATTGGCCTCGTTCTACACGACTAGCCCAGAGCTCGGATTCCAACTCCGCTCTCTCCATTCGGCCGCTCGGCCCCTGCCTTTAGAGACCATTAGCTTCGAGGGTCTCTTTTTGAAGCCCAGTTTTACTGCTGCCTTTTTGCTTTTGGGCATCAGTGATGACCCGGAACATCCTGCTCTCCCCAGCGCCTCCCCCCTTAATAGCATTTAATGTAAATGGTTATTTTCCCGGGCCTCTCCAGAAAAAAAAAAAAACAAATCATCCGAGACCGCCTCCGCCCAAAACACAACCGTCTAACACCACACAGCCGCCGCAGGGCAGACGCGCAGCCGGGGGAAGGGAAGGAGCGCGGGCCTTCCAGCTCAACGATGAGGCGGGGACTAGAGCCCGCTGCGCATGCGCGCCTCTCAGAGGTCCTGTCCACCCACAAATACCCCTCCGGGTGATGGTGAGTGCTTATCTTCCCTTGGAGGCCTAACGAGGGAAGGGGCGCACTGGCCTTCCCCCTCTCAACCACGCCTCACAATAAAATCTCAGCGCTTTTCGCCCCCAGTCCTCAAGGTGCCAGGAACTAGGTCACCATGGAAACGACTCAGTACAACGTACCGGAAGTTGGCGAAGCACTCCGCGGCTAGTGATTGGCCTAGGAGGAGATTGCCCCGGAAATACTTTAAAAACGTACCCAGGAGCGAGGTTCCTTCCGGTTTCACGGCACGCTGGCGTCTGCTTTGCGGCCGTTCCAGTATCGTTCGGGGCCTGCGCGACTAGTAGCGGAAGGGTCGCCGGGCGCAGCTCCCATCCGCGGCCCCGTGGGCCGCCTCCCTGCCCATCCTCCCCAGCAGGCCTAAGGCGAGAACGGTTTGGAAAACCGAGATCCGTGGGATTCGGAGCCGCAGGCCCTGTAAGAGCCTCCGGCCTCTCCCCGTGCCAGAGCCCGAGAGGCAGGTGATTTGCCTGGGCTCTTTCCCACCGCCCGTTTTCCTCAGGGAGGCAGGGTGTGGTGGCTGGAGTCGAATAGATACTTTTTAAAATTTCCATGACAAACTTAGAATCGTCCTTTAAAGATGCACTTAAAGATATTTTTGTTAAGCGTCCGATGCTTTATTGGCCTCTCAAAAATGACATTTTAAAAAATAATACAACATTTGTATGAAAGTACTCAGTTCCAAATCAGACCTTTATAACATCTTGCAGCGTCCGTTCCACACCTTCATCCCGTGATCTCTGCGGCGGCCTCGTTACTGGCAGGACGCTAACCACACACTTCCACGTGGCACACCCACGATCACGTACACACGTAAGAGAAAATGGGTGGATGGAGTCAATGGGAAATAGAGACAATAAAAACGAACGTTTAATTAGAGCACTAAAGAGGTAAAAAGTAAAACATGATCAACCAAAAAACAGCATTGCAAAAACCAAATTTGGAATGCGCAGTAGGGGACGAAGACAGTAAAACATCCTTTTTCTTCCTGGTTAACCATAAATAAAAGACAAGGCGTACAACTGACTGTTACAAAACTATGAGGTATGACTGACCAGAGCTTGTTATAATCAGTAATATATGCAACGTGTGTGATGAAATGGAATTCCTTTCATATCTTCCCTGTGATCTCGGGCATAGTCCCATAGGTAATAATCAAGAAGAACTGAATTTATTTCTACACAGATTTTTACTCCTTTTTTTTCAACAAGTTCTAGAAGTCGATCTCGAATCAGCTCAACACACCAAAGAGAACAGCCTCTGATTTCCACCTCTTGTTTATCCCCAGATGGAAACATTTCTCCTATGGGAAAAAGATTAGAAAAAAATATTAAGAAACAAGTGACACAGCCATACAGTAACAAAAATACAGACTTTGTAACTAAATTTATGCATGTAAATACAATATTTATCTTTGTGATTTAATCTGTTTTAAAAAACCAGACTAACAGAATGATCAGCATCCTGCATAATGTGAAATTAGCAATGATACCATTATTTTAAACTATTATTTGAAAGTAGGGTGTAAATTTGGGTTTAAAATTAAAAGTATCTTCTATGGAGTGGCAGTCACTTGATCACTGAAAAAAGCTGACAAGAGGAGTAAGAAGGAATTAACTTTTCTAACAAGGGACAGTAGTAGAGTTCATAACCAAAGAATGAAGATTACAGCAGATAAAATGGATAATCTTTATTACATAAAGCCAAAAAGGTTTTGCATCAACAGAACCAATACAATTAAAATTATAAGGGAAACAGTTAACTGAGAAAAAAATTTGAAATTTCCTGGATTAAGTTTCATATCCAAAATACGTAAGGTACTGTTTTAAAATTTAGGAATAAGAGTCATTAACCAATAAATAAAAGGTCAAAGAATCTGAACAGACAGTTCTCAAAGGAAGAAACCCAAGCTATCAATAATCGTATGTGAAAAATTGGTCTAAGCCATCAATAATTACAGAAACAAACTGAAGCTACTCTGAGGATTCATCTCACCCATTTTTAGCAAAGATGGCAAAAAAGGGGAAAAGCACATTATAGAAAGTAATTGAGAACTATGCCTCAAAAATCACTCAACTATACTCTTTATCCCATAGTATTCTACATCCAAATTTCAAGATCAAATAAGGAGGAAAAGGACCCACATGGTCAAAATGGGACAAAAATACTTACAGAAGCTCTTTTTATCATATCAATCAAATGAAAATTAAGAGAGTGCCCATCAATTGGTAAATGGCTGAATAATTATAGTATATGAATGTAATGAAAAGTGTGTGTGTGTGTGTTTCACCATATTAATTATGTTGTGAAAGACACTGACCCAAAGGAACAAAAAGCTTAGAAAAAAAATAAGGTGAAAACTAGCATGCTTCAGTCTGCATTCAGACTCCATCAGTTCTTCTCTGGAGGTGGGCAGCACTTTTTATCATGAGTCCTTTGGAATTGTCTTGGATCACTATTGCTGAAAACAGCTAAGTCAATCATTGTACAGTATTACTATTACTGGGTACAATTTTCTCCTGGTTCTGCTTACTTCACTTTGTATCAGTTCGTGTAAGTCCAGGTTTTTCTGAAATCAGCCTGCTCATTGCTTCTTATAGCACAGTAGTGTATTTCATTACAATTATTTACCACAACTTGTTCAGCCATTCCTCAAATGTTGGACATCCCCTCGATTTCCAATTCTTTGCCACTACAAAAAGAGCTGCTATAAATATTGTTGTACAAATAGGTCCTTCTCCCTTCCACCCTTTTAAAAAATCTCTTGGGGATACAGATGTAGTAGTAGCATTCCTGGATCAAAGGGTATGCACAGTTTTGCAGCACTTGGGGCACAATCCAAATTGCTCTCCAGAATAGTTGGATCCATTACAACTCCACCAACATTGCATTCCACTTTCCCACATGCCCTTCCAACACTCATTCTCCTTTTCTGTCATATTAGCCAATCCAACATGTGTGAGGTACCACCTCAGAGTTGTTTTAATTTGCATTTCTGTAATCAACAGTAATTTAGAGTATTTTTTCATGACTATAGATAGCTTTGATATGAAATACAAGATTAGGAAAGGGTTAGGTTCCAGGAAACCAATGACTGTCCTCTGGACCACCTCCTGATAGAAAAGTGATGAATTAAAGGTACAGAATGAAACATCAGCTTTATTTGTCTACACACTGACAAATAAACCCTTGTTATAAAGATTTTGATTTTCCTTTTTTGTTTTTTTCAATGAGGGTGGGGTTAGGGATAAATAAAATGACCAAAAAAACAAAAACATTACTGGAGCATTTTTCAAAATGCACAACAATCTAAAGGGAAACAGACAAACAAAACATCTTTGAAAATTACATGTTGAATTTATTATATAAAAGAAAAAGCAAAATGTACATACTTTGTGGAATTGTTCATTTAATTATGTTCAAAATAAAAACAACATATATAACTATTATAACATGAAACTACAGACTTGAAAAGAAGGGAAGAGAAGGAAAGAGAGAAGTTATAAATGATGAGAGAGTGGATGAGATCAATGATAAAGAAGAAAGAATGATAAGGGCAGAAAGGAACAGCCACATTACTGGGAAAGGAAAAGAATGAAAGAGAACCATAAATGTATATCACCAGGGAAGCCAAAGGAAGAAAGTCTAGTTAAAAAGAAGAAATGGTGAAACATGCCAGTTGCAAACACTGCACAGAAATCAAAGATGGGTCAGAAAGAAGGAAAAGTCACATTCAGTTTAAGGTTACAATGAGGTTTGCATGGCAATGAAAATAGGAGACCAGAATTTAGATGAGAGATAACTAGTAATAAGCAGACTAACAAGTGACATCATGAAAATGAATGATAAGATGCAGAGGGAGAAAAACAGAGAAAGTTTAAGGACTGACCTCTTGTGAGTTGTACACGAATCCTAAAAACTGAGGAAACTAAAGCTTAAATATGTTGCCCAAAGTTAGAGGGAAAGGATGATGGTCTCTTTAGGGGTTACCCTGAGCTCTATTATCCTGTGTCCCTAGGAGAGGTGGCATCTATGTTAAATTTTAAAGTCTGGGTAGAATTTCAAAAGGTGAGAGAAGGGAGAGAGGAGCCAGTTCAGGGTTAGAAGCAGAAGAGAGATCACTACATTTAAGTATAAAGTCATTAGTAAGTGGTTATCTTCAAACAGCAATTTCAGAAGAGTTGTAGGGACGGACACCAGGTTGTAGGAGGTTAAGGAAAAAGTAGATACTGGAAAAATGGAGAGAGTAAATTTAGACCAAAGTTTTAAAAGTTTAATAGCAATAGGGAAGGAGACTGAAATAAGACAGTAGCTAAAGGGAACAAATAGAATCAACTCTTAATGACAAAAACTACACATATGCAAACAGGAAAAGAAGATGGAGCTATCTATTAACTACAGAAGCAGTATCAGGACACAGGTAAGGGCAGTATCTAAAGCACAAGTAGAATGGTTGGTTAGCCTCAGAGAAAAATCTCTTGCCCCTTCGTTTGACAGTGAATAGGATAAGAAAGTAAATGTGGAGGCTGTAGATTACCTATGATGTACCTCTCATAAGAAAATGACTCTGGCCTAAGAAAGTAACTAACATATTTTCAAAGGATGGAGCTTTGTAACAAGAGTTATTAGCTAATTTTTTTCCTCTAAGAGCTAAAAAGTAAAAAATACTTTCCAGGATTTGAAAGGAGCAAAATTCTGACATTGTTTTAGCCCTTGAGATTCTAAAAACTCAAGGGAAATTACAACAAAAAGACGTTTTATGAATTGCTAAATGTGTTCATCTAATGACTGAATATAATGTACAGACCCACCATAACAAAAGGTTGCCAAAATAACAAAATTTGCTGTTCATCTGCATTTAGACTCCATAGTTCTTTCTCTGGATTGTGGACAGCATTTTTCATCACAGCATGAGATTTTTCAAACAGGTTAATACAGAGGCAGAGTAATCTGCCCAAACCCCTAAAAATATTCAATGATTTTAACCTGTAACAATTAAATCTCTTTTATCATCTACTTATAAAAGGAATTTATTCTAAAAAATAGGAAAAAAAACATAATACTAACACAACCAAAAAAATTAAAATCAGAAACACAAGTCACATCAACTGTTGAAAAATCTGAGGTCATAGAAATTTAGATGACAGATCACTAGTAATAAGCAGACTAACCGAAATCATGAACATGAATGAGCAGATTCAGAGGGAGAGAAACAGAGAAAGTTTAAGGACTGGCCTCTTGCGGGTTGTACACGCACCCTACCTCTACCTATCTTTGCTGTTAGCATTTTCTGGGGGGAAACCAGACCTATCATTTCAACAGTCTAAGGAAACTCCCAGTGAGGAAATGTCCTTCACCAAACCCAGTCATCCTTACTACTAAGCAAAAAAATAGGTGGAACAGGGAAGAGGAGGAGAGAATAATTTCTGGGGGTTTTTTAATCTTCATATAAAATACATGATGATAATGTACTGATCTACCATTTGGACATGAGCTTCTGGGTAAATCAATCAACAGATATTTATTAAGCAACTTTTATGGAGTAGGCACTAAGCTGAGCGTTGAAAACACAAAGACAAACGTGAAAATTGCCCCTGCCCTCAAGAAGTTTACAAGCCTAGTCAGAAAAAAACAACATTTAAACATACATACACAAAATATACAAGGTGAAGGGGAAAGAGAATAATAAGGAAGGGTCTCATATAGAAGGTGGTACTTGATCTAAGTCTTGAAAGAAAATAGCACTCCTCTTTGAGAGGAGTGCTTTTCAGGCATGGGAACAGCCAATGCAAAGGCAAGGAGGAAGGAGCTGGAGTGCTTTTCAAGAGAACAATAAGAAGACCAGTATGGCTAGACTGCAGTATACACAGAGAGTAATATATAATGAAGGTGGGAAAGGGAGGTTGGGACAGGGTAGTGAAAGGCTCTAAATGCCAAACAAAGGAGTTTGTTTGGAGAAAATGGGGAAGCACTGGAACTTATTCAGGACAATGGTATAGTCAGTTTGCACTTTAGGAAAATCAATTTGTTAGCTGTGTGAAGGATGGACTAGAGAGAGACAGAAAAATAAAGGAGAAGGATTATTGCATTACTCTAGGGTAGAAGCTCTAAGAGAGAGAGAAGGTGATGGATATAAGAGATTAGAAGTAGAAAAGACATGCCATTGAATGGCTATGTTGAATGAGAGACAATGAGGAGTTCAGCATGACTTCAAGGTTCCAAATCTGGATCAATGGAACGATGGTAGGAAATTCAAAATAGGAATAAGTCTGAGGAAAAAGAAAATGAGCTCAGTTTGAGCTATGCTAAGTTTGAGATGTCTACTGGACATACAGTCCAAATTATCTGGTAGGCAATTGGTCATGCAGGATTGGAGCTCAAGAGACTGGATTTGGATATATAGATCTTCAAGCTAGCTATCTGCATAAAGATGATAACTAAGGCCACAGAGATCACCAGGTGAAAAAAGAGAAATCAGGAAGAGGGTATGATTGTCAATAAGATGTGTGTGTGTGTGTGTGAGCAAGTGTGTGTGTGTGTGTGTCTGTGTGTCTGTGTGTTTGTGTGTGTGTGTGTGTAAATGGGGTAGGAATCAAGCAGTGACATCCCTGATCCCTAGTTCTGGTGCAAGAGAAATTCCAACAAGGAGCCAATCAGTGGAAGTGGGTGCCAGGAGTCTTGTCCCCCAGCTCAGGATTGCTGCAAGCAGCACTGGCTCAGGGACCAAGAGGAAGAAAAAATATGGTAAGTTAGCAAAGATAATTATATCATTTCATCCTCACAATAAGCTGTGACGTAGTAAATGTAATTAGTCCCATTCTGTAGATGGGAAAACAGGTAAAGAGAGATAATACGATTTGCTAAAGGTCACACAGTGTTTAAGGAAAGATTCCAACTCACATCTTCTTGATTATTAAGTAAACCAGTTCACAAAGTACAGAATAACAACTCAAAGAGTCTATGTAAAAGAGTTATATCATAAACGATTTACAAACCTTTAAGAAGCTTCTTCAGTAGTTCACCAGAGTATCTTATTGCTCCCAAGTGAGCAAGAACCTGAGGTAGTCTGTAGTCAGCAAACATAGTGATACTGGAAATGTCACTGAAACAGCCATCTCCTTTGCCTTCTAAAACACACCAAGTATCTGCCACAAGTATCTGAGCCCGTTTATAAAATGAAATCCTTTTACCCTAATAAATGAGAAAAACAAACTGTTATTTGAGTATTTTATAGTTCATATCTACAAAAATGCCGTATCTTAAAGAATGTCTTATCAGTCTCAGTCGTGATTACTTGTGATTTAATAGTAAGAAAAGCTTCCTCTGTAAACTCACTGAGAAAGCTCCTTTCAGTTCAATTCCACATTGATTAAACCCTCAATGTGTTTGAGATACTGCTAGGTTCTGAGGACACAAAACGGCCCCTCCCACTCAAACAGCTTCCATTTGTACTGGGGTGATACAACAGAAACATCATGAAAGATGAGTAAACAGAAGATAAACTGAATCAGGAGACAATAATAACTGGGGGATTGAGGAATAGCCACAGAGAAAGAGCACCTTCTAAAAGGCTGTCCCCAGCAGTGTGTGCTCCCTAATTATCTTTATATTGTATATGAAAATCTATCTCCCCTGCTAGAACATAAGCTCCTTAGGGGCTGTACTGCTTCATTTTGGTCTACAGATTCCCTGTGCTCAGCACAGCGTGTGGCAATTACAGGCACTTAAATACCAGTTAACTGACTAGACAGTTTCTGTAACGCCCCTGACAAATAAATGGTCATGTAGCTACACTATCAACAGAAATAGGTAAGATGTTAGAAAGGGTAGGTTGTGGTGGACAGTGAAACGGATGTGTTGAATAGGTAGATAGAGATTGAACTGAAGCTCAAGTAGAGGCTTGGGGTTGAATATGTTCATTTAGGAGTCACTGAAATAGAAGCTGCAATTAAAGCCAGAAGAGTGGGTGAGATAACAAAAGGAGAGAACCTAGAAAAAGATAAGTTCAGGGCAAAGGCTTGGAAATCTCTACACCTAGGAATGGGAGGAAGATTATCAACCAAAGTAGGTTAGGAAGAGGCCTAAAGAAGGCAGTCCCACAGAAGCCAAGGAAAGAGAGCACCCAGAAGAGTGGTACAGTTTCAACTTTACAGAAAAGTCAAGAAAGGTGAGACATGAGAAAAAGTCATGAGATTTGGTTGGGGTAACTGATGAGCCAGGAAAAACACTGATGTTCCCCCAACATCCTCTGTGATCCAGTGCCATCCCTCACCAAAGACACTCCATATCTAGGTATTTTCACTGGCTGTCCCCCATGGCTAGAATTCTCTTCCCTTCTCATCTCCTTTTCATGGTTGCCCTGGCTTTTTTAAAAATACAGCTAAAATCTCACCTTCTAAAATCTCACCCCCTTGATTCTACTGCCTTCCCTTTCTTGATTATTACCCATTTATCCTATCTATGTCTTGTTTGTACATAGTTGTTTTCCCTCATTAGGCTGAGAGTTCTTTGAAAACAGGATCAATATATATATATATTTTTTTGTATCCCCAGAGCTTAACACCATGGCTGATACAGAGTAGGTACTTGAATGTGTGCTGACCAAAACTAAGGAATGAATGGTCACGGAAGCAGTTTTGTAGATTATTTTTTTTAGAAGTATAGCACTAAAGAGGAAATTAAAAAAATCAAGGCATCTTCTTTTCTAAGGCAAACACTTATTTGTGAAAGACTGTTTTGCATTAGCCCTTCAGGGGCAAAAGTTTGCCAAGGACTGCAATGCAGAACTACCAGCACTTTAAAGCACTGATGTGACGGTGTTGGGCTAGAGAACTGAGAAACAAAAGGCACCTACCACCAAGCCTGGGGTAAAGAGCACAGCATCCAGTTGGGGCCAATTCTAACCATCCAACAATCAGTTGGGGCACAGACTTAGGTGGGTGAGTCATGAATTTCTCAGTGTGGGAAAAGGCTGAGATGCTTTGAGATCTACCCTCCAGGGAAACCACAGAGAAGGAGAAAGTCAGGAAAAGTGAGTGACAAGGAAAAATAACGGGAGGGAGGGGAGGGGGGGTTGGAGGAGACGAACAAAAAGTACCAAAGAGTTAAAGGAGAAACCTCTAAGAACTTGAACATAAACAGATACAGCATCAAGAAAAACATAACAACAGAAGGAAAAATGTGGCCTCCAGTTCAGGCAACTATGAATAAATAATGCAAAATAAAGGAAAACGATCCAACATTTGATGAAACAGAAGACCCTTAAGGAATTTGAGAACATGGAACCACAACACACTATTTGTTCCTGAGTGATTCAAAAGAGAAATAAGAATTATGAGAGAAGAATTCATGTACTGAGCAGCAAAAATAACAAGCAGAATGGAAAAAACCTGGATCTTCAATGGCAAAGAAAAGAGAGAACAATAGACTGGGAATGTGAATACGCAGAAATGAATGACAACCTCAGAAAAGAGAAGGCAAAAACAGGAACGATAAAAGAGAAGAGGCTGCTGTGAAAGCAAAACACACCGAGCTCAAGGACTGGATGCAGGGAGACAACCTAAGGATCACAGGCCTCCCAGATGAACACAACTGGACAAAAAAACCCAAAAGCTCAGCACCACAATGAAGGAAAAAACAGAAATGCCCAGAACTTAGAAAATGAAATTCTAATTGAAAGAATTCACAAATCTCCTCCAGAGAAAACCCCAAGGCTGCAAATTCCAAACACATAGTGGTTAAATTTAGAAACAAGTTCTACAAGCTACCAGGAGAAAGATCTTCACAAACAAGGGAAAGGACATTTTAATAACATGACTTCTGCACCCACTAGAAAAAAGAGGAAGGAATCTAACAATATGTTCTGAAGCACACTGGACCTCAGGATACAGGTAGATCTACCCTGCAAATCTGAGCTTAACCATACAGGACAAAGCGACGGACATTCACGAGTAAAGAAGAGTGGGAAAATGTTTTTAGAAAGAAAACCAGAACTGAAGTGATTATTTACTGTGCCCCAACACCCCGAACAACAGAAATGCAAAAGGAATGAATAAATGCAGCGGCAGTGACAGTAACAGCAATGATGGCAGAGAAATTCTTAGTAAAAGATTTCTTTCAAATTGTACACGAGGAGACAGAGGTGAAGATGGGAATCTGACAGAGGTAAAAATGAAAGGGTGGGAGGTGGAAAAGGGGATAGAGAGGAGTAAGTGATGTGCCCAGGTCAAATCAAGGAATAGCAAAGAGGGGAAAACTGATCTCTGTAGTCTCAAAAAGAGAAGAACTTAAAGGCAAGTAAGTGAGAAGGGAGGGAAACACTGAAAAGGAGGGGAGAGGGGCCTTACTTTGGAGGTGGAATGCTTCTATGGGTGAAAAGAGATGGTTGATGAAGGAGATAAGGACCTTAGAATGAATGAGGCCTGGGGGACTTGGAGCTTTGAAGTCTAGTTGTCCTGGGAAGGGGGAGGGGAGAGTTAGAATCCCTAGACACCTGGAGGAGTAGAGAGCATGGACCCAGGGAAGAGATTTCCAGGTAAATGTAGGAAAAAAGTCAACAAATAGATTGTGGGGGGAGAAGAAAGGGAGCATCCTACAATGGCAAATAGCATAGTGTCTTCTCTGAAACCTGCAACAACTGGCATTGTTCTGGGAGTTAGATCCAATGGAAAAGGGGAACACGTGCAGTAAGCACTACAAGGCAGTGGCAGAAAGCACCCAGAGGGGAGACCCTAGAATGGGTACCCAAGAAGTTTTGATTGCATAAAGAAAAGAGATAAGGGACATGAATTAGAGAATTAGGGTCTAGAGGAAACCAAAAAAGACGAATAATGAAGAGTGAGAAATCCTTTTTTAGAAAGGGGCACAAAAAGTGAAATTTAAAAACTAATGAACTCATTTAGCTGAAAGGGAGGAGAGGAAGGGAGAATCTACTTGACTAAGAGGAAATAAGAGGGGGAAGAATTGCATATGTAGATAAAAGCAGGACAGAAAAAAGGGAACAAAATTCTAAAGGGAAAGGGGTATCAAATGAGAAGAGGGGATGAGGTGAGAGAGAAGACAGCCAGTGGGAACAAGGTTACCTTAAATAAAAAAAAGATAAAGTAACTGAAGGAACATAATACTGCGTTTACAGAAGAAGAGCTAGAAGCTGAAAAGCTGCAGCACAGACAACATTAATGTATCTAGAATAAGAACAGAAGTTGTCAAACAAGAAAAAAATCTTTGTATCAATATTGTTTGAAAAAAATGAAAGAAGGAAGGATCGATCTTCAATGGCTCCCTGTCACCTCTAGGATAAAACAGAACTCCTCTGGCTTTAATTCTGTTTCCTAGGCATGCTGCTATTGCTCCCAACGTGCGCTCAGCTTTGCAGCCACACCAACCTACTAGCCATTCCCTGAGCTCACCACTCCATCTCACCTCCATGCTTTTGCACAGGTTGTTTCTGTAGGACCACACAAACTGTTTCCTGAAATCCCTTAGTTTCAGTCAAGGCCCAACTCAAGCAGCGCCCCCTATGGAAGGCTTTCCTGATCTCCCAAACTGTTAGTACTCTCCACCTCCTCAAACTTTTTCCTTTCATCCTCCCACTACAAAGGTTCCTGGAGTCAGTGATTCCTGCAGGGTGAGGCTCAGCTCTAATAGTGGCCACGTGGGTGCTAAGAGAGACAGCCTTCATTGTGCAAAGGTAAAATCATCAAATACAGAGGGCAGAGAACGGGTAAAGGACAACACAAAAGTCAACCAGGGAAAATCTTGAAGTTGTTAACTTTCTAATGCTCATGGCATTCTGATTATTATCTCATGAAATACTTTTCATGAATCACAAGATGTAGATCTGGAAATGATCCTGAGGATCATCTAGTCTAAAATTCTTTTTTTTTTTCCATAGCCAGAAAGACATCACTTTATTTGAAATGCTGGCTACAACTTAGGAGATCTAACATCACAACTACTTATTCTGAAAAGATGACATAGCCTAGTTCCAATAATCTCTACAATCCCACAAATATCTGTAACAGGAATACCTTCCATCTCTGAGCTGAAACAAGAAATACCAGTCACAACTCTTCAAAGACACAAAGTTACTGCTGGTCTTGGCCTGCTTTACGATTTCACTGTCAATTATGGTTTTATGCTAAATCAGTTTAATCTTCAGGAATGAGTTTCTATTTCTTTATTCTTAGAATAATCCATTTGGAAACTGTACTGCATTTCCACCTCCCAGTTTAGTCGACATGGTCTTCTCTCTGCCCTTTACACACACTATACTTGTCTCCATACCTTTGCCCTGGCTGTCTTATACCCCACTGAATACACTGCTCCCCACTGCCTAACAGATTTTCCCTTTAAGACACAGTTTGAACACCATCTTCAACATGACCTCTCTAACTGCTAACATCTTCCCTCTCAAACCACGCTCCATTTAACTATTTTTCACATATTTATATTTATTTGCTTATCTTAATGTTGCATATGTAATTGTCTCTCTCATTAAAATGTAAGTACGTAGGGTTGTTTCATTCTTGGGACTTGTATCCCCAAAAGATCCTTGCTGACTGATTCTGCTGCTCCTTGGATTCTCAGCCAGCTTGAAGTTGCCCTAGTTCTGGGCAGGGGCTGAAATGCCGTACCTGCTCATGTTCTGGCTAGTTCTCTGGGGCACCTGAGGAATAAGGGTAACAGCAAGTCCAAAAGTCTGCCTAATTGCCTCAGAGCACCAGTCAGCAGGGCAGAGGATGGAGTCGGCCAAGGTATTGCTCTCATTTCAGTGCCTGGCTGGCTTGGAGGAACAGAAGGGAGAAAGGAAGGCACCTGGGAAATTGGGTCTAAATTTCTCATCTTACAGATGAGGAAAACTAACGTTCAGAATGTTTGCTCCATCGTTATAACCGATGTCATTGACAACACCATTAAGTCCCAAATAACATTTCTTTTTATTTCCAATCATTTTGCTACTATAAATACTTTTACTTCAAGTAGTCATATTTCATTGATATAACTAAAGCAACTTCTCTAATCCTAAGTAGTCTTCAGGAGATGTTATTCCACCTGTCTCCCTGCATCCTCCTTCACTCCCCTCTCCCCAAAAAAGCATTGGCTACTGGGCTAACCTTGTGATGAAATCTTCTAAATTTAGTTAAGAAGCTAGGGTCACCTCCAGGCCAACATTAAGTATCAAATTAGAACTATAGTGGACAGTAAATATAGCTTATTCGAAATAGTTCCCTCTAACATTTTTAACTGCTAACAGAAAAAACCTTATGACTACAAGCTAATGTAATTTAATAAGTCGCCAAAAATGCCCTGAGCTCTTGAAACAAAAGGGTAAAGCAAAAACAGAATCAACCAGTCACTTCCTAAGAGAAGTCCTGAAATAAAAACTCCCAGTCCTAACCAAAATCCACCACTTTCAGGTCACAGAAAAAATAAAAGTAGACAAAAAGTTCTGTCAATCAACAGTCATGATACCAAAAAAAAATGAGTAGTAACTTATTTTATTACAAGAGAAAGCTAAAGCACACACATATTCAATTCAATATACAGGATATAAATGAGCCTGTATTTAAGTGTTTCAACAAAAAGGGGAAGTCATAGGGGAGGAGAAAAGGCCCAGTCCCCTCCCCAAGGGGAGGAAAAAGATAGAGAAAAGGGAGGGGGAGCAAGAGGGAATTGAAGGGCAGAATGGCAACACCAGTTCCTTCTCCCTCCTCACTGGGAACTGCCAGAGCATGGAAGAAGAATGTCTTGCTTATCTAAAAGGGCCCCAGCTGTACAACTGATCTGTCTGGGCTAAACTGACTGGAGCCAGGTTTGTAGCTGACTCAGCTTCAGGGGCACATAGAGAGTTCTGTTAGGGTTGAAAGTAGCACATTATGTCAGCTGGGGTGGGGGTTGGAGGAGGAGAGGATCCTTCCAGGGCATACTCCAAGTCTAGTGTTTTTGGAAAATATGGCAACTCAAGAAAACAAGGTCAGGAGGCTCCTCCACAGTTCAAATAAACAATGAGTCACAATAAAATTTACACAAGGCTTAGCAGCTGTCAAATATAAAAAGGAAAGGAGAACTTGGAATATGATATTCCAAATACAAGGGCTTCTAAGGAATGATAACCTGTTTGGCAATAGTAAGTATAATCCTGCATGGGAAAAAATGAACCCTTTAATGGAACAATGGATTTCCACTCATTTCTGAGAAAAAGAAAGTTGTTGATCCTTAAAAGGAATCCAGGCTTTCAAGAGACAGAGATAAGGGAGAGAATTTCCAGTATGGGTTAACAGCTTAAGTGGTGATGGGATTTGGAATGCTGTATATTAGGTCCAAGTACGCCAAGTTTGAGCTAAAATAAGAGTGCAATGGGGAAAGTGGAGGAATAACGTCTAATCAGCCTAGAAAGAAAGTTGAGAGCTACACCTCAAAAAATTTAAACTATTAAATAGAGGAGTCTGTGTTGAAGGATAGGGAGTCCCTGAAGCTCCTGGAGTAAGGGAATGACATATTCAAACTTGTAATTTAAGAATCTCAATTCAATGTGTATACACCTGAAATACTATTTATTTAAAAAATCATTTACATGTAATTTCTTAGGGATGTGTCTAACACGCATAAAGCAAAAGAAAAGCACAACACTGGCCATATAATAGATTTTCATTAATTTCACAGATTTTGTTAAATGTTTAATGAACTGAACTCTAAAACAGTGATTCATCTCTAAAACTTAACTGCTTTCTTCCTTTCTTCCATGACACCAAGAATCCATGATTCCATGACAACAGAATCTATGACAACTAAAAGCAAACAGAACTTGAATATTGAATTCACTACATCCTGAGGTCTCTGAAAATTTAACTCGAGTCACCGAAAGGCCACCAACCACTGTGGCCCCAGGACAGACAAAAGGGTAAGAAGGAAGGTCCCTTGTAAAACATTTAATACTTTTAACAAAAGCATGTATTTTAGACCAAGAGCTATAACTGATAACCACACCAAGCCAACGGAAACTATTTCGTAAGTTAAAAAAAAAAACCACCACTAAATTTGGAACAACCTTGAAAAAGCAATGAAATAATGAAGTCAGAAAGAGGACAATATCTGACGATATTCAATATCAATAAATACAATGGAGAAAATATATAGTCACCTTTCAATTTGTAGAACAGATTTAGCCCAACTTATAAGTCTGAGTGTAAAGTATTTATTATATATTGATTAGATTAACTGAAGACATTTTCTCTAAGGTCTCTTCTGGTGCTTTGGCACCATAGCTCTGGAGAATTCTGTGAAACAATTGTAGAAGAGCAGTTCTTTTTGTGGTGGCAAAGAAGTGAAAAGTGGGGAAACATTCATCAATTAAGGAACAACCGAACAAGTTATGGGGTGTGTGGGTATGTGTGTGTGCATATATATATATATATATATATATATATATATATATATATATATATATATATATATATATATATATATATATAGAGAGAGAGAGAGAGAGAGAGAGAGAGAGAGAGAGAGAGAGAGAGCGAGAGAGAGAGCGAGAGCGCGCGCATGTAAGTTGTGGCATATGTGGCACATGGTATGAGGTATACGACGACTAACTTGACAATTCTTAAGCCCCGAAAGAAAATGACACTATTACTGAAATGTGGCAATGGAATATTATTGTTCTTTAAGAAATTACGAGCAGGCTAATTTAAAAAAATAAATAATCTGGAAAGATTTACATGAACTGATGCAAAGTGAAGTGAGCAGAACCAGAACATTGTACATGGTAACAGCAATACTGCATGAAGATTAACTGTGAATGACTTAACTATTCTCAGTAATAAAATGATCCAAGACAATTCCAAATAACTCTTGATGAAAAATGCTATCCATCACCAGAGAAAGAACTGATGGAGTCTGATGGAGCATACTATTTTTCATTTTATTTTTTTCATGGTGATTTTTTTTTTTGGTCTGTGTCTTATTTCACATGACTAGAATGGAATGATGTTTTGCATGACTGCACATGTATGGCCTATATAAAATTGCTTAATGCCTCAGGGAGGGGAAAGAGGAAAGAAGAAGGGAGAGAATTTGGAATTCAAAATTTTAAAACCAAATGTTAAAAACTGTTTTTTACATGTAATTGGGAATATATATTTTTTTAAAAACCCAACAATTTTATAAGTTAACATAATTCAAGTGAACACCTTGTTTTCTCCATAAAATTTAATACTGTGAAAGTACTCTGAAGTATGAAACAAAAGGCACCATGCAGAAAAATACTTGAGCCTTACAATAATATTGTATGTTATGGAGTAGAAAATGGCATTAGGCAGGTTTATCTTAGATTCCATCCAACAACTTTATTACTAGAGAGAATAAGCAGGAGAAAACAATAAAGAACCACGAGATGTAAATTAAGGCAAGGATGAGAAAGTCAGTCAATATTGTTAGGAAACAACAGAACTTTTAATCATTTTAGCACTAAATGTGTTACTCCTTTTTGTTCACAGAGAATTCCTTACAAATAGAAGTTGGATTATTATTTCAAGATTAAGAAAATGCTAACCAAGCTTCAGGTATTTGTAGAGGTAAATTTTTAGCTAAGTTTAATTTAGACTTCTTTTTCATTTAGATATTATTTAAATTAAGATAACATTTTTAATTAACTTAAAATGTAATTCAACACATACGCACTGTGAAGGATATGAAGAATAAGACAATATGGTTCCTATTTTTAAAGAGTTTATATCTAAGAGAGGATAAATGTAACAAAAGGCAGAATGAGTTCATTTGTCATAAAAGAGCTACAAAGTGCTACAGCCAGAGAGAAAAAGAAGAGTTTACTTTCAGCTGATGGTAAGGGGAAGACTTTCATGAAGAAGTAGAATCTGAGTCTTAAGCCCTGAAGGATCCTGACAGGCTGTAAAGAGGGATCCCAGGCAAAGGCAAAAGAATTAGCATACCACCATTGCAGGGCATGGTGATTTCTTGATTTGTCAAAATGCATAAGGTAAATATATACAGGTATAGGTAAAGGTTTGGAAGATAAAATTGAAAAACAAGACAGCAATCAAAGACAGGGGGCCTGGAGGCTGTGCAGAGTCTGAACTTGATTCTGCAAGCAATGAGGAACCACAGAAGGCTTTTTAGCATGGATGGATAAGAGCTGTTATTTAGGGAAATAATTCAAGACAGTAATGTACAGGATGGATAGAAACAGAGAGACTCTGGAGAAAGAGAGGACAGTTAGAGGTCTACTGCAATAGTCTTGATGAGTGGTCATCAGGGACCGAATTGGGCGTGTTACTTCACAGGTGTTACCATGGGAATGTAAAAGAAGTGATCAATGCAACAGACACTGTTGAAACAAAAATCTAATGGTTACTGATTGGACTGGAAAGGAGGACTGGGCGAGAAAACAAAAGGAAGGAGAGATAACTGACATGGTAGTTTTTAAGCCCAGAAAGAAAATGACACTATTAACTGAAATGGGGAAATTAGAAAGAAGAAAATATTTGGGGGCTGAAGGCTATGCTTTCCATTTTAGACATATCAAGTTTGACGGTGGAATGGCCAAGAGCTATCCAGCAGGAAAATGGAAATGTTGGGCTAAAATCTGAGATTGAAGTCACATATTAGAGTGGAAAAAACACTGGCTTTGGTGCTGAAGAACCTGGGATTAGAAAGCATGGCTCCATCACTTGCCACCTGTGTGACCTTGGGTAAGTCACTTAAACCTCTTTAGCTCTCAGTTCCTCGTCTGTAATATGAAAGAGTTCAGAATCAGTGACCTCTAGGCCCCTTCCTAAATGACAGTAAAGTTCATCCATACAAGGACATAACAGAAGCCATAATAACAAATGATGAGAATACCAGGTTATAGAGAAAGAACTGAAGGGCTGAAGATAGTATTTTGGTAGTTAAAGAACTACATGTATTTCATAAAATTAAAAATTAACTCTAAAATCTCTGGCTATTATTACAACAATAGCAACCATATAATGCTTTAAGGTTTGCAAAATACTTCACCTATATTAACGCATTTAATTCTCACAACAACCATGAGGGTTATGTGCTATTATGATCTCCATTTTACAGATGAGAAAATTAAGGCTGAGAGAATTTAAGTGACTTGACTAGGGCCAGAGTTAGTAAATGTAGGAAGCAAGATTTGAACTCAGGTATTCCTGACCTAGGATCAGCACTCTATCCACACTGTACCACATAGCAGCTGCTTACATATGCATTTTTGTCCTTTAAAATTTAAATTTCTACTGTAAATATGAGAAGCACTCTGTAATAAAAAAGTGATAGTGAAGTAATTTTTAGATGGGCATTTAATTTCTCAAAACAAAACAAAACAAAACCAACTCACCTGATATACAGCCACATCTCTATAAGAAGGGAAACTTTCAACTACCAGGGACAGGAGTTTTTGTGCACTTTTGTCACTCTTGCGAACACAGTTAAGAAAAGACCCTCCAAACTTCTCAAGTAAAATTTTTCCAGTTTCATTGAGAATCTTATGCCTCTCTTCTATCAAAGGCATGGGCACATCCGTGTCAGAGTGCAAAATATGCTGAAGCTGATCAAGGGTAACTGTGGCATAGTATGAAGCGCTAGTGAGGGGTATTCCTTGAGGGGAAGTGGGGAGAAGAAAAGTAAAAAAAAATATATTTCAAAGAAAAACTTGACAATATGAAGATAAACATGAAGACAAAAAACCCTGTTGTTTAAGTTCTATTTTCATTATTTTGCTAAGATTCTAATCAAATCTAAATTCCAATCTTAAAGTATAAACACAATGCAAAAGAAATTCTAGCAAGAAATTATTCATATGCAGAGGGAGCCCAAATTTCCCGGGTACTTACTCTGAAAACAGCTAATGTGCCTTTTACTATGTATGGAAACTTGAGAAGACAAGTGGTACTGAGTCAGGGCTAAAACAAGTTTTTCATTTATTTTAACAGTGCAAAATATAATATCGCCTATTGAAGAGACTCTGGAAGTTACCTTCTCATTTTAGAGATGAGGAAACTGAAGTAGAGATTGGGTTAAGTGACTCAGTCAAGGTCACAAAGGTAGAAATTAACAATGATAGAGGTCTGAGTTTCCAACTTCACAGCTATTTCCAAAGTACTAGTTGTCCCTAAAGAAATGCATGGGAATTTTTGATTCAAAGTACCTTCAGTACAGCAAGAAGGAAATGATTTTAGAAGAACTACATTGCTATTGTTCATACACAATATTCATATCCCTTACAACTATGAGACATGTATGTTTTAATTTTAGAAAATATATATACTATATATTTAAAAGCTGTGATTTATTATGTTTTGCAAGTTGAAGGCACTAAGGCATTTCATACCTCAAAGCTTTCTGAAGCTCAAGAGTTCCACATTTAACTATGGTTCTACAAGAACACAAAGAAATGACATGAAGTTGAATCATGACTCCTTGCCATTTATATTTCTAACTAGTGCAACATAAAAATAAATACTTTCAAATGCAAGGTATTAATCCCTCTGAGTAACAATTTCAATAGAAGTTACTAAAGCAAGGAAAATTTATTTAGGAGGAAATAAAATATTATGGACATACAGGCCTCCAAATATGCAAAGATTGTTTAGTAAGATTTTTGCAAAAACAAAAACGTGCTTTAGTGTTTTATTGTGCTCTATCTTATACTAAATACTGACGTTTGACAGAAAAGTTAAAAAATTTACAAATGTGGAGTAATTGTGGAATAGTGGCAGGAGTACTTGGATAGGCAGTCAGTGGACCTGGGTTCAAATTCTAGCTCAGCTATTTATTACCTAATGTGACTTTGAGCAAGTCTATTTCCCACCTATGGGCCTCAGTTTCCTCATCTGTAAACAGAAAGGGTAGGACTAGGGGTTTTCTGATGTCTCCTCTATAACAATTACACATGCACTGGCAGTTCTGGCTACCTTGGTGCCCTACCTGGCACCTCTGACTTAGGGTTTCTTTCTTGTTCTACGAGAATCTGAGGGGACAGCTAGGTGGTGCAGCAGATAGTGCAGGAAGTCAGGAGGACCTGAGTTCAAATCTCACCTCAGACACTTGACACTCACTAGCTATGTGACCTTGGACAAGTCACAACCCCAACTGTCTCATCCTGGGTCATCTCCAGTCATCCTGATGAATATCTGGTCACTGGATTCAGATGGCTCTGGAGGAGAAGTGAGGCTGGTGACCTTCACAGCCCTCCCTCACTCAAAATAAAGTCAAGTGCAAGTCATGTCATCATTTGTCTGATGGCATGGTCTTCGGCAACGAAGGACAAACACACCACACTACTACTCACATCTTGGCAGTTCCTATGATTTCTTGAGCTTCCAGAACTCCCTCTACCTGGCGGAAGTCCTGGAGGTTAAATGACTTGCCCAGAGTCACACAGCCAACAAATATTTCAAATGGGGTGTGAACTCAGGGTTCCTTGACTACAATCCTAACATTTTATCCACTAAGCTACCCCTGCCTCTTGGAATGCACAACTCACAATAAAAATGCCAACGTGTCCACCTTCAATAGTAAACGAAACATTGTATACTTTCATGCTCTATTAGAAACACTGTATCCTTTCAAGGTCTATTAGAAATATTTGTGTGAAACCAAATCTTACAGAAAACTCACACCAAAAGGCATGCCAATAGCAAAAAAAAAAAAAAAGATCACCGGCAAAATCCTAATTGTAGGTCTCTACTTTACTTTTGTCATCCTTGGCAGGCCTTACAATAGGACATCACTTATGAAATGTATTGACTTTATCATACTGTAACTTCAGGTAACAGAAAACTTGTTTTCCCACTTGTGCCCTTTATTGCACTGAGGGCTAGCGTACAGTAGGTGCTTAATAAATGCTCGTGGATCGATCTTTTTTGGGGGGGGTGTCCAAATTGGGCTAGGCGGCCCTAGCAGCCCCTTCCCATTCGCTGAACCGTCCTACGCAGGCCAGCTGGCACCCCACTGGCTTGGCCTGACTTACTTGGGGTGTCCCTCGGCCCAGGCCCCTGCCTTTCCCTCCCAAGCCGCACAAATCAGCACCCTAGTTCCTGGGGCTAACCTTGGTCCAGGGCTCGGTTGACTGCAGCGCACAGGGCCCAGTACCCGCTGTACGTTTTACCCTTGTACTTCACCGCACACCTGCGATCTTCCTTCTCGGACCAAAAGGAGAAATTGAGAGTGTCGACCACAAACACCCAGTTGACGGCGTCTTCATCGGTCGCCTGGGGGTTCAGCTCGTGCAAGGACTTCCAGCCCCCCAAGCCGAACTCTCGGCCCGGGACCTTCTCCAGCAGCATCTCGGCCACTCGATCGACTCCGGCTTTTTCCACAAACACGTCTTGGCTACGCTCCGCCACGAATTCCGCGGACTCCCGTGGGGGCAAGGGGGCTTCCATCGCGCCTCTCCTCCGAGACTGGGCAAAGCCAAGGAGAAACAACCAAAGCGAACCCCCGAGCCCCGCCGGCGTGGCTTGCACGGGCTTCCCGGGGACTCCAGTGCAACTTTCCAGCCCGGACCAGATCCCCCTCCCTTCCCCTCCCCTCCCCCACGGAGCCTCGAGCTCCCAGGACCCGCCCTCTTTCCCTCTCCTCGCCAGTGGAAGCTCGCCTCTGACGCACGGAGCGCGCGACCCCTGCCCCTCCTCCTCCAGCCCGCTCTCCCGCCCCTTCAGCGGGGAGGGGCGAAGGGCCTGGGCCCAGGCGAAGGCGATCACGTGGGAGGGGGCGACTGGGCGCGGAGTGCCGGGATCCGGCTCAGTGGACCACGTGCGCCGCACGCATTCCGGGAGGGGGCGGAGGGAGGGGGCGGGACGGGCGCGAGCCCCGGGCCTTGGAGGCGTTTCCGGTTCTGGGCTCCTTCGGCCAATCGTCCGCAGCCGCTGGGAGCTTAGTTTGGAGCGCCCTGGCCCGTTTCCATGGTGACCGGGGCCTTGGGGATGGGGCAGGAAACCCGGGCTGGAGGATTGAGGGCGAGCGTAGTGGGGGAGGCGGAGGAGAGCGGCTCTCTCCGCCATTTTGTTCCCCGCCCGGCCTCGGTGCCCCTGAGCGGCGCAGAAATGCCTCAGGAATACTCGGTCCCAGCACTTGGACTTGACTGAGGAGCAGACAGGGGCGGGGGGAAGTGACTGCTCTAAGGTCTCCGAGCTAGTTAGGGGTGGAGCTGGGCCGGTCTGGCGGGCCAGGTGGGAGGCTCCGCCTGGCCCACGGCCTCCTTTCCTCCCCGCCCCCCCCCAGTCAGCTGGGGATGGTCCGTGCCTTTGGGACCCGGATATGGGGTCCTGGGGTGCGGAAGGTCCGGGGTCTGGCGTTTAGCTGCAGGGCTGGCCAGCGAACGGCCCCAGAAGCCCGAGTGCGGGGACCCCTTCCTGCTCAGTGCTTTTGGTGGTCTTCCTTACTTTTTTTTCCTTTGGCCCCTGGCCAGAGCTCTGCGGCGGGAGGCAGGTTGCGATTTCTGGTTTGCACCTGGGAGGTTGGTGTGAGGTTTGATTTGCTGGAGCTTATGAGGAATTGACCGCTAGTGGGTTAGCTTACGTAGTTGGAGAGAGTGCAGTAGAGAAATAAACGGGTCCATTTCCCCCACCAAGCACCTCCTGCTTTTTAAGAAAGTGGAAGTGGGGTCGGAAGGATGTCAGATTGGGGATCAGTCTAGATAAAATGAACTTGGGGTCCGAAAGACCTCAGTATTTCAACCTGAGTCTAAGTTTCCCTAACTGTAAAATGAGAGGAACATTAATTATATGAGATAGTGAGCATGAAAGCTGCACCACATGGTCATTCGACCAGAATATATTAAATTCTTATTATAGGCCAAGTACTGTGCTAAGTTCTGGGTGAAAATAAGCAGCCTCAGGCATTCTCGATAGTTTGCATTCTAATGAGGAGGATATCGTGTAAATAACTATGCTCAAGGTTGTTTTGTATTTGTCCTTCGTTCTGGAAGAGGACCATGACATCAAGGTGACGACATGACTTGCAGTTGACATTGATTTGAGTGAGGGAGGGCTGTGCAAGGTCACCAACCTCACTTTCTTCTCCTGAGCCATTTGGGTCCAGTGGCCTGATATTCATCAGGAGTATTGCAGATGGCCCAGGATACAATGTATCCTGACTCTTTCAGGCTTAGATCTTATCACAATCTTTGAGTACTTGCAGAGTCAAGGGAAGGTGATTTTAGAGGGAAATGTCAGCTCCTCTTATTGTGCCTAGATCACATAGTAGCTCCTTTCCTGCAGTGGTTGAAAGAAACTTGAGGATCAAGGGGTTAATATAATTATTTAGAGGGCTTGATAAATGGGCATCTGAAAATTCCATGTAATATTAAACATGCCCCAAAACTAGAGAATATAATGATCATCTGTTTATTTTAAAAAACCCACTAAAGCCATGACTTACTATAACTAATCGTCAGTATAATTTGACTCTAGCTACTCCCGTTGGAGGTCAGACTCAAACACTATCTGAAACCAGGTAGCATCCTGGTGTCTCTGTAGGATAACTTCCATTTTCTGGGTTCCTTCTAAGAAAAAAGTTGTAGAAACTTTCCATCGACTATAATTTTCCAGAAAAAAATCAACACTGGAATATCCACTGAAATGAAATATAAACAAAGATGATATAAGAAGGTTGATGATTTGCCTTTAGATATTCCCAGCAGTTAAACAACCAAAGAGACTGAATTAATCAAATAGGAAAAAGGCAAGTAGACTGCCGAGTTCCATGATAAAGGTTGGAAATGGAGATAATTTTCCTTTGCCCCTGTTAATCACCATCTTCAACAAATGTTTCTAACTGGCACCCTGTCAAGTCCAAGAAGCAGAAGATTTGGTCCATGCCACTAAGGAGCACACTGTCTAGTTGGGGACATAAAATATATGCAGCTGTAAGATTTAATTTAGTGAAGAGTAAGAGCCCTCCCTCTGCAGAACATCATGCTGACAATTCAGCCCCTTCATGCTTATTGCCCTGTCTCCTCAATACATTCCTCAGTATGCTCTCCTCAGTGTGTGGCATTCCAGATGAAATACATTATTCCAAATGTGATTGACCAAAGTGGAGTTATTACCTCCCTACTTCAGGATACTATCCTTAGTGTAGCCTAAAATTGCAAGAGCTTTTGATTGATATAAGACAAAATTGCAGGCTAGCATCATTCTATGATTGTGAAATTGTGGGGTTTTTTTGGAACCTAGGTGTAAGACTGTACATTTTTCCCAATTATATTTCATCTTAATGGATTCTACCTTGCCAAGATCTTTTTGGATCTGTCATCTGAGACATTAGCTATCCATCCCAACTTTGCATTTTCTTCATATTTGCTAAGTATGCTTTTACATAAGTCATAAAAATGTTAAACTGGGATACTTCTTTTCCAAGTAGTCACCAAACTGCTAATGACTACTTTTTTTGTTTGTTGTTGAGTTGTTTCAGTTGTGTCTGACTGTGACCTCTTGGCAAAGAGGAGGAAGTGATTTGCCATTTCCTTCTCCAGCTCATTTTACAGATGAAGAAACTGAGGCAAATAGTGTTAAATGACTTGCACAGGGTCACACAGCTAGTTAGTGTCTGAGGCCAGATTTGAACTCAGAAATGAGTCTTTCTGATGTTGGGCCCTGGAACTCTATTCACTATACCACCTAGCTGCCCAGTTACTACTCTTGGGGTCTATCAATTCAACAAATTTAAATCTTATTAACTACTGTATTTTAGCCTATGTCTCTCCATGTCCATGTTCTCCCATAGGTCATATGGGATTGGAAGGAATTTGAGAGACTAAAGTTTGATATACAGATCTGGCAGTTAATTTCTTAAGGTAATTAAACTTATAGAAGCTGATGAGTAAGAAAATGTAAAGAATATAGAGGGAAGAGGTCCTAGGACATAATCTTCAGATATACACATAATTAGCAAGCAGGACATGAATGATAACTCAGCAAAAGAGCATGAGGAGTGGTCAGATAGGAAGGAGGAAAGCTAGATAAAGGGGTATCATAAAACCCTTGAGAAGATAGGGTATCCAGGAAGACACTAGGAAAGGACTAGACCCTGAAGTTATTAGATCATATTAGGGTCCCTTTGATTATTTCAGTTAATGGAAATATCTCTTGAGTTCATCTTTGATAAGTTGGGAAGGAGAATCCTTGAAGGGAGTAGTCAAAGAAAGACGAACAGTTTCAGAAAAATTGTTTTCCAAAGATGTGCTAAAAGTTGTGACTTGTTCTATTTGAAAAATCAAAAATGTTAACAAATCTTTGATCTTCTAAGCAGAAATACTTAGATTGGAATAAAAATTGATCCTGGTAGGATTGTGCCTATAATGTAGAGTATAGAATTGTTTTGTATTGCATCATTTTCAACCCATTAGCCTCATCTTCCTTGTTGGTGAGGATCATATGCAAAACAGAATTACCTCTTCTTGGATCCTCTAGTTTTTAAAGTTAAATAGTAATGAAGATAATAATCTGAAATTTATATGGTGTTTTAAAGTTCGCAAAGTATTTTACATCTTTTTGTCCTCAATTCCTTTTTTCACCTGTTTGCTATCTGTTCAATAATAGCTTTTATATACCACTTTAAGATTTGCAAAGCACTTTGTATATAAATGCTATCTCATTTTATTCTCACAACAACCCTCGGAGGTAGGTTCTATTATTATTCCCATTTTATATGTGAGTAAAATGAGGATAAGTGGCTTACATATAGCTAATGAACATCTGAGACAGAGAACACTCTCACTCCTTTTGCAAGTGACTAGACAGAGGTGAGGTCTGCTGCTTTTGGTCACTGAATGGTAGGTGAGGGCAGAAGCTAGTGCGCTGACAGACATTTTAGCTGCATCAGGAAAATTGTTGAGTGTTATCCAGAGCCCAAGCACATAGTACGCCCTGCTGAGGCACAGAGGTGAGTGGGGAAAGAGATATTAGATATTAGCATTCTCCACTGTTAATTCATAAGGCCAGCTAGATATTATCCTTGGGGCAGGTTTTCACTCAGTTACAATCAAGTTCAACCCCAGGTTCAAATTGAAACAAGATATAGTTCATTCTGAGTTTTACCACTCTTACCACTTTACCACTATTACAGCATAGTGCCACATTTTTATATTCATTCTCATTACCTTTCCATATTTCTATCTCCTTGGTATGTCTTTTAAAATCAAAATTGGTTGATGAATTACTTGTACATCCCTTTAGATCCTATTTTCCTCCTCATTGGAATTGTTTCTCCTGGAGACTTAAGATTTTGTTCTTGAGAATTTCTCATCCCTTCTGAACCAACTTCCCTTGAAGAATTTTAATTCATGCTAATTTATTGTAAGAGCCCCATCTCATTTAAAGTATATGATAAGATGCCCAATCAATAACAGGACAACATCTGGCTGTCTTCAGACCATGCTACAGCTGCCACTCTCTCCCCTCCTGCCTGTTCCCTCTTCTTCCACCTCTTGCCCAAGACAGAGTAATCAAATCAACGTTACCCCCGCTTCTTTAGACTAAGTACAAAAATCCTTTGAACTTAGGCTGTGAAAACTTGGCCATGCAGCAGGAGAAGTCTATAAATTATAGAGCTAGAGAAGTCCTTCGAGAACTTGGAGTAAATGCAGTATGGTTTTCTAGCAGACTCCTGAAGAAGAAATATCATAAGAGGTAGGAAGAGCCCTTATCTTTGGCTTTAGACTTGGTCAGGTATCCTTCCCCTCTTTGGCCAGAGGAGGACCTTTGAAGCTTCAGGGGTCTAGAAGATATTGGAATCATCCTAGTACTGTCTCTAGATCACCTAATGGCAGTGTTTGCTTTGGGAACCAAGGACAGATTGCGCTCAATTGACCATGTTTTGGGTTAGTGGTTCTTAAAGTATCATCCAGGGACTCCTGGAGATCCCCAGGACCCTTTCAGAGGGTCCATGAAGTCAAAACTATTTTCACAATAATAGCAAGACGTTAATTTCTAATAGAGTAAATATTAATAGATACAACTACAGGTATTATGGTAAACGTTTAAAAAACAATTTTAAGTTTAGTCTGCATTGTTAACATTTTTTCCATCATTAATTAAGTCTGAACAATCAAAACAATAAATCAGATCTTTATTGACCCTTGCCAATTTCCGGAATAGAAATGTTCATACTGAAAACTTGTGATCCAGTTTGAACTGACTTCAGCACACCTTTGGATTTAACCCACATAAACAAAAGCTCTTTGGGGAAGGGTCCTCAATGACTTTTGACCAAAAACTTTAAGAACTGCTGCTTTACAGAAACTTCTTGAGCATCCCGCAAATGGGAGAAAAGGACTTCCAGCAGCCAGGAGCTATGGATTACTCCTTTGCCACATGTGCTCCCTGTGCTCTCTCCATGCTCTGTCTTCTTTCCCCTGAACTCTGTATGTACTTGTGGAAGATTATGTCCTAGACGTTTTGGGGAATGGTTTGTACCAACTGTTATTACTGTGCCATCTTATTAAATACCCCTTCCTAAAAACTACTTAAGACTGGCTGGCTAAAGTGATTCTTAACTGATAATCTTGGAGAGAAACAAACTAGGGGGAGGGGAGGAGGAGAGCTTGATTATTACCCCGAAGCCTCAATGGTACCCTTAGAATCATAAGGAGGAAATGTAGCTTTGTTCTGGAAATGACATTTCCTGCAGGCAGGGAGGCACCAATCAGCTAGTGAGGCTACATGGGTCTTGGTAGTTTCTAACAGAAAAGGGTCAAGTTATTATAGAAAAGGGGATAGTAGTATCAAGAAATGAGTAGATAGACAGTTTCTTGGATAAAGTTCTCATATCTCAGATATATAGAAACTTTGTCAAACTTATAAGAATAACTCATCCCCTAACTGATAAGTGGTCAAAGGATATCAGTAGGCAATTTTTCAATGAAAAAAATAAAAACTATATATAGTTATGAAAAAATGCTCTAAATCATTAATTAGAGAAATGCAAATTAAAACAACTTTGAGATATCTCACACCTATCAGATTGGCTAAAATGATAGAAGGGGAAAATAATAAATTTTAGAAGAGATGTGGAAAGATTGGAACATTAATTCACTGTGGGTGGAGCTGTGAATTGATCCAGCCATTTTGAAGAGTAATCTGGAATTATGCCTAGAGTTTTAAAGGTGTATGTACCTTATGACTTAGCAATACCACTATTGAATCTGTTCCCCAGATCAGGGAAAAAGGAAAAGAACTTATATGTTCTAAAATATTTATAGCAGCTCTCTCTGTGATGTTAAAGAACTAGAAATTAAGAGGATCCCCATCAGTTGGGTAGGGAATGGCTAAACAAGTTGTGGTGTATGCTTGTGATGGAATTCTACTGTGCTATAAGAAATGATGAGCTCGTTGATTTTAGAAAAAACATGGAAAGACATATTTAAAATGATGAAGAGTGAAATGAGTATGCAGCAAAGCAATATTGTTCAAAGAACAACTCCAAACAACCAAATTATTGTGAGTATTACAAATATTCAAAAATCAACTACAAAGGACCTACGAAGGAAGATGCTATCCACCTCCAGAGAAAGAACTGATGAATAGATGTGTGCATAGTATGGTTTTTCATGATATATCTGTGTCAAATAGTGGCCTTCTTTAGTGCAGGTTGGGCAGAGACAGAGGGAGACAAAAAAGAAATGAGCAAGGCAGAGGCACTAAGAAGGAAAAGTAGAGTTTGTCAAGAGAAGTGACAGCTTGTTACAAGAAAGACTAGGTCCCGTAGATGTTTCAGACTACCACCATTTTGGAAAACAAAAAAATTGTCATTTAAAAATCAAGGTCACTATGAGCAAATCCTAGAGACAATGTCTAGCTTCTGAACAACTCTGGCTTGGAAACATAGAAGGAGTAATAGGAGGTCCTTGGAAAAATGCTATATGAGATCTGAGGGGCAAAAGTCCTGACTGACCAGGGAAATAAGGGAAAGCTTTTTTCCTTAAATTAAAATTTTAATCTTTAAGAAAACAGGAAAATTTACATAAAATAAGCTATATGAAAGTAAAGAGCATTACATAATATATATCAAAATTAATATTGGTATACTGAGAATGTAAAGAGATGGAAAAAAATCTTTGTAGTAAGTATATCTGACAAAAATGATGCATCCAGAATCCATGGACAATTGATAATATTTCCCACCAGAAAAATACTTGGTCTAAAAATATGAACAGCAATTCTAGAAGGAAAAAACACAAATTGTTAATAACTGAAAAACTTGACTCTATTAATCAAAGGAATTAAAATTAAAACAATTGTGAGAGAGTTCTAGCAATCTGTTAGAGTGAGTGGTTGTGACTAAGCTCCGTCCCTTAGACAATGTAAAAGTATAAGTTATGTATGGGTGGTAGCTCTCTATATGGGATGATTGCCATGTGGCATAGACATCTGATCTGGAATCTGGCCCTCCTTTCCAAAGGAGATTGCAATTTCCACTCTTTTGAGGAAGAAGAGAGCCTTACCACCAGGAGTTTAATGGAAGAGTGACCAGCAGGATCTAGGACTCATGATGATCTCCTCTTCAGTCTCCTATCTCCAAATGGGATATCAGGCTAAAATCATATCATATCTATTTACCACAGCTAAAATACTTGTAGTGTTGGATACAACAGTGATTCAAAATAAAAGTCACCTCTAGAAGAGATAATGAATATACCAATTGAACTTTCAAAATAATTTAAATGTACTTAATAAGAGATATGAAGGAAGGTATTAAGAATATCTATAGAACTGGAAATAAAATTGCTGAAGGATTCGAAAAGTAAACCATAAAAATTGACAATACAGACAAGACAGTGGAAATTTTTAATTAACTATACTCAGAGGCAGAAAGTGGTTAAATAAAACATTGAAAAAGCAGGAATAGGAGGACAAACAACAGAGCAAACTGGCTGGTTCTAGATCTCTACAAAACACAGCAAGAACAAAATTTAGGGAGACAATTAGAAAATTGTTAGTCTTCTAAAAATACCTAAAGAAACAGTGCCTAGAATTCCATATTCCAGGAAATTATGCAAAGTATTAAGAGACCCAAATCAGGGTGCAAATTAATGGTATCCAGAAGACACTGACAGGTGCCCTATTTACCTTGATGAGAATCACAGTAACTAACTTCTGAGCTTTAACTTTGGAAAGATAATCTTGCACTCAGCTAGTAAGCAACAACGCACCAATTCAAATTGTTTTGACTATTCATATGTGACCAGAGATGAAAGACTAGCATGACATATGCCAAAAACAAGGAAAATTATCCCCAAACACAAAATATTCTGTCATGCACAATTGAATATCTCAATTATAATGGAGATAAAAACAGTCGTTCAATGAGGAGCAGAAAATTTTAATTATTTTCTTTTGAGAAATCCAAAATTTTAAGGACTTTTGATATACAAGTTGACCATCCAGCAAAAATTTAACAAGATAATTTAGAATTGAATGGAAGTGTATAGCAAATATGACTCACTATTTGTGTGCTATAAAGGGATGTAGCTTCTAAGTCATATCTACCATAAAGGTCACTGGAAACATTAGGGATAAGAATTTGAGGAAATTATGCCTTAAAAATGGAACAGGAAGGAACATCTGAAAGATTGAATCATAGGAACAGCAAGGACCAATCCTCTCATTTTACAGATGAAAAATCCAAGCCTTAGGATGGTATAAGGACTTGACCCAAATCCATTGATAGGAAGCATCAGAGGTGGCATGTGAAACCTGTCACTTCTGCTTTAAGAGCCAGGACTTTTTCCATGGTATCACCCTGCCTCCTCAGGAATGGGTGAGGAAGAAGTGAAATAATGCTGTTCATAATTAGACACTGCAAATGACAGGTAACCAAAGAAAAGAGGTTGGGGGCAGGGGAGGTAAAAGGCAATAAAAAGTACTTAGGCTGATTAGGGAAAAGTTTAAAAATATATTTTATGAGCAAAATATTATCCTGGTATAATACTATCTTCAATAGTCCCTCCCACAGGGATTATGGATACTATTACTGTATCTTTAAGAGGAAATAGAATCTTAAGAGTCTGGCAGTTAACCTGTTGTCTTAGAGCACTAGCTGTGAAAACTAGAGATTTGGAGGGATAGCAAGGTCTAAGAGAACTTATTTTCTGAGAGAACTGCTTTAATTTTTATCTTGTGATGAAACATTTTGTAAATAATTCTTGAGAAGAAACTTTAATGGGCATGCTGAGAGCTGAATAGTGTGTTGGTTTTCAAAATTCTGGTCACTGGACCCAGATGGCTCATAAGGAGAAAGTGAAGCAGATGACCTTGCACAGCCCTCCCTCAAAGCAAAGTCAAGTGCAAGTCAAGTGCATTTCTCTGATGTCATATTCCTCTTTGAAAATAAAGGACTAACACAAGTGCCTTACCTCTGTTAATTATTTCTCACTTATCCTGTATAGAGCTTGCTTTGTATATATTTGTTTGTATATTATCTCCTTCATTTAATTGTAAGTTCCTTGAAGGCAGAGACTGTCTTTTGCCTCTTTTTGTATCACCAGTGCCTAGAACATAGTAGGTGCTTAATAAATGTTGATTGATTGAGATGCCTAGTGTGCGGTTTCTTATAACTGATACTTTGTGTCTTTTTTTATTATTTGTTAAATTGCTAATAAATTGTATATCCTGTAACCTTAATGTTTATTTAAGCCTAAAAGATTAGGGGGTTTGCTCTAGAGATGAGCAACAACATATAAAAAAAAAGTTTCTCCAGTTTCTTAATAAATAATTTTTGATAAATTGGGGTGAGAGCTTAGAGTTAATTAATGAGAATGTTGTATTTTTTAGTAATTATTATTGAGAAATTGAAAGCCCAGGTTGATAGAACAAATAAGGGGAGGGGAGGAGAAAGGGAAGGGAATAGGCTTTTATCAAGCACCTGTTATGTGCTAAGCACTTTACAAATGTTAATCTTTGATCCTAACAACGGCTCTATGAGATAGGTACTATTATTACCTCCAATTTACAGTTGAAATTAAGACAGAGGTCAAGTCATTTGCCTGGGGTAACACAATATTTATAAATAAAGAAAATAGGCCAGCAAATATATAAAGAAAAGGGTCACTATTCCACCTAGGCTGCATATAGTGTAATCAACCCTATATGCATTGTTACATAGAGTATAGCTCTGGTATAAGTAGGAAATGGAAGTAGAAGAGTAAAGGGAGTGGAAGTTTAATTGGATTGTTATAAAATAAGGAAAGTTTTAGCTGTGATTGACAGAGGAATTGTGTGTTAGGTTGGGAGGAAAGATCGGACTATTTAAAAAAAAGACAAAATGATGCTTTGTGCCCCCCCCCAAAAAAAGGTAGTGTAAAAGGATCTAATGTAAGAAAAAATACCATTTATAACCTTGAAGATTAATGGACTTGGTTCATCAATAAAAGGAAAATTAATTGTAAATTCAAAAACAAAAACCTACTAATTTTCTGCTTATAAAAATGTAGCTAAAACATAGGGATTCATATGGGTTCTAAGTGCAGAGATGAAATAAAATATCTGTGAGCAAAATCCAAAAAATCAGGACTTACAATCATGATTTTGGATAAGGCTGTAGCAAATATAGATAGACGATTACATTATCATCTTGATGAGATAATATTAAAATTAAATGCAAATAAATAGCATAATAACTAATTAAAGGAAAAATTAACTGAAATGTTAAAAGATCTAGACAGTAAAACATTAATTGTGTAGGACTTTTACATTCTTCTGTAAGAACTTGACAAATCCAATAGATAAAAAAGGAAACTATAGTTGAATAAAATATTGGAAAAATTGGATTTGAAAGACATAAATTGAAATAATAGAGAATATACATACAGCATCCCAGAGAATTGAATAAAAAACTAATCAGTTGCTAGGACACGAAAAAATTCACATGCAAATGCAGAAAGGCAGATACCTTAAATGTCTTGTTTAAAGACATTTCATATTCTACTTTTCCATGGAGAAGTCTGTAGAAGTATAAAGCAGAGGAGAAGTAGAAGGGGAAGGACCTAAGGGATAGCAAAAGGACTTTAAGGTAAAGGAGGAGAAGATGTGCTTGAAGAAGTAGAAGATTTCAAGGAGAAGATAGTTGGTGAGACAAGGTAGGTAAGTTGACAAGACAAGAAGAGAAAAGAAAAAAATGATGTAAGGAAAAAGAATTTGAATATACTTGTTATAGAGTGCTACTAAGTGAGAGGCAGAATGACCACTCGGGTGTTAGATTGCTTGTGAGCACTTTGACATGTCAGTATCAGAAGAATGTCAAGAAAAGAGCATCTCATTTTAAATAAAAGAAGAAAATAGAAAATTTTAAAGTCACCCACACTGAATCTGGAATATTTGTTTTAATAACCAAGTATCTGCTTAATGTTTAGTTTTATGCCTCTATTAGAAGATAAGGGTCAGGCGACTCAAGGATCTCTAGGAATGAAATATTATACAATATACAAGTTTTCATCAAGTCTCTTAAAAGCCCCTGCGTTACCTCTTTCCTTAAGCTGTTCTAGGTAAACATTTAAAATGGTAAAGTACGTTCTTGATTCAGAGAACCCCACAAGATCGTGGGTTAAGAATTGAGGATGCAAGCAGAAAAGCAAGACAAACCCTATTCTTAAGGAGCTCTTATCCTGATAGAAATTAGAGCTCATCTACAATTTCAGCTTACAAAGTAGATGGCCTTGAACCTAGATGTCATTGTTCTATGTAGTAGGGACAGAAATATTTTAGACAGTCCCTGACTCAAAGCAGCTTACATGCTAATGGAGAAGAAAATACATATGGAAGGGTGTTTGGTTGTGGGAAGGTAGAAGGGAAAAGGATACTATCTAGTGTGAAGGATGCTAGTCTGGATGAGGAGAAGCAGTGAGGCAGGCAAATGGTGAGAAGGCTTTGGGGGATGGCTAAATGGGATGTGAAGCTAAAAGCATCGTCTAGAGCCAGCCAGTTAAGAGTGGGCTAAATCATCAACTGGGGCCTGGAATCCAGAAGATCTAAGTACTATTACTTAATGAAATGATGTCTATTTGTCCTAAAGTATTTCTTTAGGCTTCTAACCTATTTATCACATATACTGGCCACCTTACAGGTCCTCACATGAGACACTCCATGTCCCAGTCTCTCTCCATTTTCATTAACTGTCCCTCATACCTGGAATGTTCCCCTTTCTCATCTCCAGCTTTTGCCTTCCCTGGCTTCCTTCAAGTACCCGCTGAACATCACACCTTCTATAAGAAACCTTTCCTGATGCCTCTTAATGCAAATTCCTTCTCTCTAAGATTGTCTCCAGTTTATCCTCTATCTTGTTTGTATATAGTTGTTTGTACATAACCGTCTTCCCCCATGAGACTGTGAATTCTTTGAGAGCAGGAACTATTTTTTTTTTTTTTTGCCTTTCTTTGTATCCCTGCAATTAGCAGAGTGCCTGGCATGTAGAAGGCTCTTAATAAATGCTTACTGACTGACTGATGTTCCATAAGAATATCTATCAATACTCTTCATTCTTTTTGATAGTGAAATGTTCATTTTTCCACAGCCTTATAGTTACAAGACTGTATTGTTAATATTGCATGAGTTTTTGTTGGGATATTTTCCATATCTATTATGGTCCCTTTTATAGTCTGAAAGTATATATGAAGACTAGTATAGCATGAGTGTTAATTGCTTTGTTAATTCCTAATGCACTTTTGTTTCAGGATGGTACCATCTTGACCTGCTCTCCTTGTTATCTTTATGCTTGATGTGCCTTGCTTGGAGCAGAAGGTGGCCCTTGTATTCAAATGTGAAGCCTTCAGTTTTTTTATTTCCTTGGTGTATGTTAAGAACTCTATGCTTATCTAGCCCAAATAACATTTTGGTATCATTGGAGAAATATTATGTGAGATGAAGGATCTATTTAATGTATTTTATAGTGGATCTACTCTGTTGTCCATTCATGTCAAATGATTTAGGTCTTTTGGTTAGATTCCCTTTTTAATTTGGAAGCCATACTGAGTCCTGTGTAGGGTTAATGAATTTAATGAATTTTAATGGAATCATAATGAGGTTAAACTGTGTTCCTGAAAAATGCCACATTTTCTATTAGTCACTCTTTATATTATTTTGTTGGGGCCATGCTTTAAATAGAGAACAGGTTTTTATGTGAATATCCAATATTTTAGATTTCTCACAATTAGATCTATTTATGTGTTTGCAATACATGAATGAGCCGTGAGTTCTTTTCCAATTTCTTGTAATGGCTTACTTTGATAGAGAGATTTACTAACTACTGGGGTGGTTTTTGGGGTAACTAGTATTTGGTGGAAAGTAGCTAAACTTGAAATAGTAAGTTAAGTATTGCTCTCTCATAAGAGAATCCAAGGAAGTGACTTTTACTCTGAACCCATCAAAATCCTAGACTATATTAGATTTATGATAGATACAATTCTAGTCCTATATTCCTTTTGAAGATAGGCAAGGAAAGGAGCAAGCATACAACCATGGTCTTCTTCTTGCTTCCCATGAGGGTAGAAATCTCAGTCTGTCCTTGGCGGTGGGATGAGCCAGAGACAGATCAGATATCTATCCATGACACACATAAACTGAATAGTGTATTTATATTACATAGCCACCAACCACATATATCCAGTATTTGTATTTGTAACCTCACTATTCAGCACAAAGCCTAGCACATAGTGCTTAAATAAATGTTTTATTTACCATTCCATAGTTTTGACAGTTGCTAGTGCAGATCTAATAGAATTGCTTCTGGATCACCCATTACCTAGGCATTTGGAGTGGGGCAAGGTATGAGTATCTTGACTCACATGGCAAAGCATGCCCATCATGCTCAGTTTAGTTTCTCTTGCCATAATTAGGCTGGGCAGTTGAGCTAAAGATCTGGGCCTCTTACCTGTACAAGAGGTACAGAACCAAAAGTCTTGTCCATGGGTGGGGAACCTGTGGCCTTGAGGCCACATGTGGCCTTCTAGATCCTTAAGTGTGGCCTTTGACTGAATCCAGACTTCACAGAACAAATTCTTTTATTAAGGGGATTTGATAAGAAAATTGTCATTATGCTGAGCTATGTCAGAGCTAACGACTAACCAGTGTCCTGAAGGAGGACAGAAACTCTTACTTATGTGTAAGGCCAATGACAAAAAGAAAGACTATAATATCACAGTATTTATTGCAGCTCTTTTTGTGGTAGCAAAGAATTAGAAACAAAGTACAAATGCTCATTGATGGGGAAATGGATAAATACTGATACATGAATGCAATAGAACATGAGAAACCATGAACATAAGGAATACAAAAAAGTATGGAAAGGCTTTTATGAACTGAGGAAAAGTTAAGTAGGCAGAAGCAAGAAAATAATATGGACAAAATGACCACTATAAAGTAAATGGAAAGCAAAAAAAACCCAATTAAAACTGAATTCTGTGAAAGTATGACTAAATTTTGGCCACAATGAAGGAGTATGAGAA
Source organism: Bettongia penicillata ogilbyi (assembly GCA_023548195.1). Lineage (NCBI taxonomy): Eukaryota > Metazoa > Chordata > Mammalia > Diprotodontia > Potoroidae > Bettongia > Bettongia penicillata. The sequence goes on along the minus strand of JAJHZJ010000540.1, from coordinate 6,397,237 downwards.
GACACCTTCCTCCATTCCTTTCCAAAGGTGGAAGTCCATAGTCCATGGTCGTGCACTACTGTAGTGATCATTTAGCTTTTTTGATATATTTAGTTTCATAGAACTTTTTTTTCTTTATTTTTTCTTATAAGGGGGAAGAAGGGGAGGAACACAGTGAGAAATGTAAAACCAAACATCAATTAAATTCATTTTTAAATTATCTAATCAGAGAGGAAGAGAGAAAAGGAAAAAAACAGCTGTAACTCACCACAACTCTTAAGCTCCTGATCATGCCTCTAGCAGTTTAGCTTCTTAATTCTCCTTGAATACAGCTTTATATATGAGGGTGAAGGTACAGGAGCGTGAGTACTGCACTAGGTCCTCAGGAAACCTACATTTGCTACCATTGGAAAGCAAAGACTTGGGCAAGTTTCTTCCCTTCTCTATATGTCATTTTCCTAATCTTTAAAATAGGGATGATATCCAGAGAAAGAACTAGGAAGCTTGAATGAAGATCACAGCATACTAGTTTCTCTTTTTTGTTTTGTTTTTTATTTTCTTTCTCATGTTTTTTTTCCCTTTTGTTTTGATTCTTCATTCAAAACATGACTAATGTAGAAATATAGTTAATATGATCATACATGTATAGCTTACATCAGATTGCATGCCGCCTTGGGGAAGGGGCAGTGGAAGGAAGGGGGAAAATTTAGAACTGAAAATCTTACAGAAGCAAATGTTGAATACGAATTAATTAATTAATTAAAATTTAGGATAATAATAACATTTGAGCTACCTATTTATTTATTATGAGAATCAAATAAAATATCATGTACTTTGAAATTATAAAGGATTATAACAATGTTAGCCAGGGGTGTACTGAAGTCACAGTTATTCACGATGACCACATTTGATCTCTTATAAGCTTTTGAGTTATATTACCTTGTGACTTAATTTTTTACATGTCTACCCAACTAGGTGGTGAGCTCCTTCAGCAGAAGGAACTGTGTTTTAACTTTCTTTGTGACTTGCATAATGTCTTAATATTTGTATGTTTATAATTGAAAGTTTATTGTACCTTAAGACTGGGTGAAAGTATAAGAATTAGTTCTCTATTCTCAACTATTATATTCATTTTTCTCATTATATTTATTCACTCAAAAAATAAGTATCTGCTGCACGAAAGACAATGAATTAGATGTGGCATGAAGTCCAAAGCTATACATGTAGCTAGGTCCTGATTACTGTGAGTAATGAATCCCCTGAAGTCTTCCCAAGTATTCATCTTTTTACTATTCAAAGTTAAAATTATGTAAAACATGATCATTGGTTCCAACCCAACAGAAATATGTGGTGAGAACTGAAATAATGTGACCATTTCAGGGGATTCATTATTTCTACAAAAATGGTTATTTTCATCCTCAAATAGCTTACAATCTAGTAAGGAAGACAAAATATAATCAAATAAATATAGCAAAGCATTATGTGATTTCTGCACAATTACACAATCAGTAGATCTCAGGGAATTGTTCTTTAAAGTCTATGTATATTGACTGCCTTAATAAAGAAGCATTTCTCACTTTGAAAGACTTAAGAACTCTAGTCAAAGCAATGAAGCAAAAAAAATATTTTAAGTGAAATCATAGCTCTTTAGGAATGATTTGGAAATTGAATAGATTAGAAGAGAGAGTGGTACACCTTACTCAGAATGAAATCCCTGAAAACTGGAATAGTCGGAACAGAAATCAATGACTCCATGAAGTAGCAGAAAAAAAAAGTTAAATAAAAAGTTTTATTTAATGGAAGAAGATGCAAGATATTCAGCATATTTTCTAAAAAGTGTAGAACAGGTCAAGGAAAGATAATTTTAGAATCATTGAGCTTCCTGAAATTCTTGACAAAAATAAAAGCCTGATCATAATATTTAAAAAAATTATAAATGAAAATTGCCCATATCTATTAGAAAAAGAAGTCAAAGTAAAGATAGAATCCACCAATCATCTCCTGAAAGGAGGCTTGAAAGAAAAAATCCCAGAAATGTCACAGTCAAAATCCAGATCTCCCATGTCAATGAAAAAATGCTGCAAGCATTCAGATAAAGAATACAATAGCAAAAAACTACAGTCAGGATCCCACAAGACCTGGAAGCTTCTACCAAAAACTAGAGGAAATCTTAGAATACAATATTCTGAAAGGCAAAAGAGATAAGCTTACAATCAAAAATAACTTTTTCTGCAAAACTTAGTATACTCTAATAGGGAAAATGGATTTCTAGTGGAGTAGAGGATGTTTAAGCATTTCTGATGAAAAGACTAAAATAGGAACTTTGAAATACAAATGTGAGTCCAGAGAAACCTAGAAAGGTTCATCTATACTGACTTTCTTCCTTATCTGTCCTCCAGTTTCACCACCCTACTCCTAATCTGGATTCCTATTGATTTGGGCTTGAAAAAAAAAGTCATAAATCAATGTCTTTTGGTGGAAGAAAACATTTTTTCCCCTTGGAGAACAGAATTAATTCTGGTGATGGAAAACTGTATCGACAACCCAATCTCTTAGTTATAAATGTTAGTCAGTGTCTAGATTATGAAACCTAGAATTTAATTTTGGCTTACCAACTGATGACTTTAGATAAGTCAACAGGCATTTGTTAGGTGCCTACTTTGTGCCTGCACTATCTGAAGCAGCCAGGAATGAAAAAAAGAGGGCAAAATAAAAAAAAACCTTGATAGGAATCTTTCTTCCATTTGCACTGTGAATAGTACATCTTTTATGACTTTGGCAAATGAAATCTGTTTCATACCTCACTTGATAGTGATAATGAGTATTATTAAGTAGTTATTTCTTTGATTGCATCTGTTAGGAGGCCTTGGATGGTCATAGTATACATGAGAGATACCTAAAACAAAACAAAAAAAACCCCACAACAATTCGTGGTCTCAAGGATCTCAGTTTAATGGCAAATCATGACTTCTCTATGCCATCGACAATATGTCACAAGTGTCCACTTCTGATTTATAGAAGTGTTTGTAGACAATTAAAAATGCTTAGATGGTTTTGAATAAGTCCCTTCAAACTCTAAATCTATAATCCCATTTGTGCCGTCTTGGACATGTTCTCTGTTTTTTCATATGTATAATGAGTGGGTTGAAGTGTAAGGCCTATTCCAATTCTAGATCCTATAGTTCTGTGATCCCATGACTTATTCTTGTCATTAAGGCCTTAGGGCTACATTACATTATTGGTTCTGGGTTATTTCAACTGAATTTAGTAATTATTTATGGTCTGTGTATAAGACATTATGCCAAGTGCTAAAGACACAAAGAAAAAAATAGTACTTGCGCTCCAAGAGCTTACATTCTACTTGTGATGCAGTACAGAAATGCCTTAGAGTTGTTTTGATTTGCATCTCTCTAACCAAAAGTGATTTAGAGCATTTTTTCATATGATTATAGATATCTTTAATTTCTTCCTCTGAAAATGTGCCTGTTCACATCCTTTGACCACTTATCAACTGGGGAATGACTTGTATTCTTGTATATTTGACTCAATTCTCTATGTATTTTTAGAAATGAGGCCTTTATCACAGATATTAGTTGTAAAAATTCTTTCCCAGTTTTCTGCTTCCCTCATAATCTTGGTTGCATTGGGTTTGTTTGTGCAAAAACTTTTCAATTTAATGTAATCAAAATTATCCATTTTGTACTTTATTATGTTCTCCTCTCCTGTTTGGTCATAGATTTCCCCATTCTCCATAAATCTGAAAAATACACTATCCCTTGTTCCCCTAATTTGTCTATAGTATCAGCCTTTATACCTAGGCCATGTGCCCATTTGGACATTATTCTTGTGTATGGTGTCAGTCAGGCATTGGTCTATGCCCAGCTTCCACCACACTGTTATTCAGTTTTTCCAGCAGTCTTTGTCAAACAGTGAATTCTGAATCCTTCCTTTTTATCCCTGACATAGGGATTGAAGTGAATTATCTCTATGGTACTTTCAGCTGTAATAATCTAAATGTTTGAGTATAACTATTGACATGAAACAGTGGCAAGCCTTTTATTGACTTTCAAGTATTATATATATAAGTGCTATTATTAGTTTGTTATTAAGACAGATTTAATATAATTGCTTATTATCATTTATTGGGCAAAAAAACATTTAATGACTCATGCCTATGATGAAGCATACTGACCCACCTACTGATAGGGAAGTGGACTCAGAGTGTACACACACACACACACACACACACACACATGCACACACATTGAACATGGTCAATGCAAAAATTTGTTTCACTTGATTTATATTTGTTTGTAATTTTCTTTTTTTTTCTCAGTGGAGAGGGGCAGGGAGGGAAGTGAACAAGGCAGGAGGGAGAAAATGTAGACCTGAAAATAAGATAAAACTGAATATTAAAAAAAAATTGGTACACCATCAAGATGCTAGTGTCATTTGAATTACTGGTGATTTATCTCATAAACTGTAAGCTTTCCAAAGATAGAGATTGTATTTTATCTCTTTTGTACTTCTACTCTTTCTCACTGTAATAGTCAATACTGAATTTCCTCAAACTCTTGTACCCCACCCCCCAAGACTGAAATAAAACCTTTTAAGGTGCAGGGAGGTATTTGATTTTATACACACACACACACACACACACACACACATACACACACACAATCTATATTAGTGTATAGTTATGTACAATATATGACATACACTATATAATTATATATCTAATTATTATATAATCTATGTGTATATGCATGTGTGTATACATACACACACATAGAAAGGGAGTGGGGGGGTAGTGTTTGCATTTGGTTATATCATATCTCTTCTCCAGTTATGCTCACTCCTTCTGCTTGGTACTACCACCCTTCCCCATTTTTGGAACTCTCCTATTCACTAGAAACTTCCAGCCTATGCCATTCTCTACCAGACCCCCATGCTCAACCTCTGTTGCCTCCTTTTCAGTGACATCATAGATGGATAACTAATCACAATTGTGCCTTGGTGGGATTCCCCCTCTTCTCCTTATGAAACCTCATGCCCTAATCTGAGCCAGAAGGGGTGACTGACCCAGGCATCCCATTCACTGAATGAGAAGCAATGAATGAATGACTGAATGAAGCATTTATTAAGAGCATACTATGTGCCAAGACCTATGTTAAGTGCTTGGGATACAACAGAGAACAAAGTTCAGTTGCAGGGTGGATGGAAAAACCTGGAAGGTGTAAGAATTCAATACTGATCCAACTGGTAAGGATATGCCAGGGTCTTTAGGTTACATCAGAAGATCAGATGACAGGGCCAAGGGTCTGTAAAAAACAGAGAGGAGACCCAGAAGACCTTCATGTCACCAGAATAAAGCTGGTGACTTAAATCTCACCCATTTCTTGTGAAGTCAAAGTAGAGCCCCTAGGATCACCTAGAGTGAAGGGAGAGAGGGAGGATGATACTTTCCTCTCCAGAGGAGATAAGCTAGCTATGATCCTTTCAGGCCTCCAACCCTTATCATAGCCTGAAGATCAGAGGTATACATGACTCTCAGTCATCTTTGACACCTTCCCCTTCTCACATTTAATCACTTGTCGTACTCTTTCCATTTCTGTCATACCTAATATATTATTACTGGCTGCAGTAATACTAACAAATAGTCTCCTAAAGTCCTTTACCTCTGATTGTTCTTTATCAGCATATCTTCCCTAAAGTAAAATTCTAATGTCACTTCCCTAATTTCGGTGGCTCTGCATTATTGCTGTTTGCAAAATGAAGTGCAAATTCTTTTGCATGACATTTAGGTCCTTCAGGATCTGACACCCAATCTACCTCTACTGTCTTACTTCCCATTTTGTTTCCCTTCAGAGGCAGCTAGGTGGTTCAGGGGATAGAGTGCTGGATGTGGAGTCAGGAAAACCTGACTTAAAATTTGGCTTCAGACACTTTACCAGCTGTGTAACCTTGGACAAGTCAGTTAATGTTTTCCTTCTTCCACTGGAGAAGGAAATGGCAAACCACTCCGGTATCATTGCTAAGAAAACCCAATGGGCAGGATCAAGAGAAGTTGGACATGACTGAGCAACTCAACAACATATTCTTCCCTAGCCCAAGGGTGGGGAACCTGGAAGCCTCAAAGTCACATGTGGTCCTCTAGGTCCTCAAGCTCATGCCTGAATCCAAACTTCACAGAACTAATGTCTTTAATAAAAGGATTTATTTGGTAAAACTTGGACTTAGGTCAAAAGGCCACACCCAAAGACGTAGAAGGCCACATGTAGCCTCTGGGCTAAAGGTTCCCCACTCGTGAATACATAGAACTATAAATTGATCTCTAAATACTTCCTCTTTATGTACTTTTGCTGAAATTGTTCTACGAAAGGTCCTTTTCCTGAAATTCTAATCAAAATTCCACTTCTTTATTATTACTTCCTTCTAGTCTCATACTCTTCTAAGAAATTGCCAAAATTTGCCTTGTATTTCTTCTCTGAGATTGTAAGCTACTTAAGGATAAAAAGCAGGAAATTTTTAAATAACCTTCCTCAGTCCTACTAGTGTTATTCAGTCGTAATTTGACTCCCTTTCTTTTCTGGCAAAGATATGGTAGTTGCCATTTCCTTCTCATTTTACAGCAGAGGAAACTGAGGTCAACAGGGTTAAGTGACTTGCGCAGGGCCATACGGTATCTGCGGCCACATTTGAACTCAGGTCCTCCTGATTCCAGGCCCCATTTACTATCCATTGTGCTACCTAGCTGCTCCAGTAAGGTCTCTAAATATTACATTGGAGTACACCCTACCCTCATCCTCACCTTACTTTTCCTCCCAAAATAATTCTGTAGAAAAACTAGGCAAAACTATTCCAATTTCATGTTTGGGCACTATCAAATTTATGGTAAATCTCATTAGCAGTTGAACATCACATTAGCTGTGTTGTAAAATGATAATCACCTAACCACCTGCAAACTCTGTGGATTAAGTAGCCCTTAGGGTGCCAAGCATATTAAACATGTCAAATGATGTTGATACTTTTAAGGACTCTAATGTGAAGCTAATCATTTTGTATTCTAAGCAACTCTACTCAAACTGATAAAGGGGGTGCAACTTCCATGTTTATATTTGGTAAACAATTAGAGGCAAGTAGTAATCATGGGGTAATTTTTTCCCCACATCCTGTCACCAAACCTTTCTCCCATTTTAGGCCCCATCATTGACTATACTGTAGACAACGAGAATGTACTACTACGTTTATTACATCACTCAGAATTAAATTCATAATTGTGGTACGATCAGTAATTTGGGGAAAGGTCTTTATACTTTTAGACACCTATGCAAATAACTACTCTTATTAGGTAAAAAAACATTTTGCATTGGATTGTTGTAGAGTTGTTATATAATGCATTTTAAACAATATGTAAAATGTAAAACTAGCATTCCAGGGTTCAAAACAATTATCTAAGTCAAAATAACTTACAGGGGGTATAATGATTAAAAATTCCATATGAAATATAATTTAAATTTGAAAATTATTCTATTAAAAGAAATAAAGATTCAAACAAACTTAATAATGTCACTCATTCTTCAAACTGGGCACATCAAATCCAGCGTTGTGTGAGTTTATTTTATTTGGAAGTGAAATTAGAACTTTTAACTATTAATACAAATGCCAAGATACTACACAAAACATCCACAGGTATTTTTTTTTATCACTTTTTGAATTGTTCACAAACATTTCCTACACAATCCAACATACAACAGAGAAATGGTACATCTTTCTTTCAAATCTGCATACAATGGAAAAACAAGTATATATATATATATTTTTACAAAGTTTAACTAGTAGACACCAGGCAAGTTGACAGTTTTTTTATAGTCTACAAGTGAGGAATTATCTAAAAATAATCAGAATTTATTCGGCTTCAGTCATTTTCATAACCAAGTGTTATTCTGATTAGTAAAACTTGCTGCTAATCAGGCTTCAGGTGTGTACCTAGACCAATTTGTGGTACTGCTCCCAGCTTGGCTGTTCTTCACAATTACTAATATAGAAAACTGTGCTGCAAGTAGGGGCAAGCATTTGCAAAAACCAGCTTGTTGCATGAATGAATGTGATGCAATTCCTTCCCAAGCAATGGGCTTTCAAGTCATCAAGTTGTCACCAGGACTATTTGCTTATTAAGTGTCCAAGAAGATACGCCTATATCCACAGAGGAGCTGAAAATCAAACTTAGTGTTTAATTAGTGCTGCTTTTGTCTAAGGGGAAAGATTTATCCATTTGAGATTTAATGTCTTAAAAAAAATGACCACCAAAAATAGGTTCACTAAATTTATTTTAAAAATCATAAAACGTTTCTTACAAAAGAGCATTACATTCTGCACACTGCTCTGAATGGATGCCAGGGACACGTGGACTATTGATACTCTTTCTCCCCTGTCCCCACCCCCCCCCAAAAATTACAGTGACCACAAAGCAAAGTGTTCACAATAGTTACAGGAGGGGAAAAAAATTATTATTATTATTTTTACCACCAACAATGAACAAAAATAAAATTCACTCTCTCTGCTGCTGTTTCAAAATTTCAATGTTAGTTTTGCGCGCCCTTCCCCCCCCACCCTGTTTGTAAGGAACTAAAACATTACATCTGGTGAACAGCAAAGATTTCACTACACCTCAAATGCAGAACACCTATGAAGCAGAGGAATGTTGGCTTTTTAAACAGAAGCAGATAAAAAAAAAAAGATGCAGGACTCCTTCAGTTCTTCACTAGTCTTAGAAAAACTTTCCAGAATACTGCTTCACACTATAAAAAAGAAAAAATATCTTGCATTAGAATCCTTCAACATCTGCATACTGCTTCACACTATAAAAGAAAAGAAAAAAAAATGCGAATTAGAATTTTTGTACAGAACATCTTGCATCAACATTAAAAAAAAGACAATAAATTTAATGCTAAATTAAAATGACAAACTTGTCAATTAAAGTTTTAAATGTAATTTAAATTTGAAAACATAAGTAATTAAAATTAAAGACTTAAAAAGTCCAACAGCAGAAAAATGCTTTTTAACAATAACAGACAGCATAGCAGGATTAAGAAAATGAAATTTTAAAAAGCTGTTAATATTTGGCAGGAAAGACAAAGAAATGCCAGGTGTGAAATGCTGCATTAACAGCACCAATGTTTTCAACTTGTCCTGTAGAGGCATGGCCTGTGCCATATGGCAGACTGTGATTTGTTGTCGTTTTAGTTATCTAAAAACAACAAAATCACTAGTCTTCCACACAGAACTAGGCCAATATCCAATGAAATCTTCCATATTTTCTACAGGCTCTATATAATTTATTACAAGTAGTTTTTGCAGCAGTTTTCACCAGAGAAATGAGAGGACTGCTTGGTTAAGGCTTCTTCCAGCAAGATTAGTATTGAGGGTGTCTTCATTTTAGTAAGAAAGCAGAAGAAAATGAAAGCAAACTACCAGGATGTTTAGAAGTTAGGTCCCCCAAAATAGATTTTGAGATACCATGGCTTCTAAAAGAAATATCAATTGAGGGAAAAAAAAGCTTCAAGTTCTAGTATGTTAAAGTGAATTAAAATAATTTAAAGATTAACTTCATCTTACCTGTTTTGCAGTAAATACTGTGCATTCTGTATCTGGTCCTGTGTTCCTGTAATGGTAATAATTCGATCCTCAGATCCTTCCAAAGGCTCATCAATTTTGATTGATGCTCCAGACTCATGACGTATTTGTTTGATTCGCTGACCACCTTTGCCAATAATAGATCCAGCCAACTGAAAAGTATAAAAAATTTGATAATCAAAAATATGCTCACAATTTACATTTTAGACCAAATCTTATGTTCTATTTTAGTAGCTTTAAAATATTAACTATACAACTTTATTACTCAGGAATACAAACAGCTCAATATTTAACCAGCAACTCAATTACAATTAATCTTAAGGAAGGGACTCAATCTGGGTTCATAAACTTGTTAACTATTTCAGCAAAACTGATTTCCTGGGTAATCCCATTTTCAACATTTAGTAACATTCTGAGGAGTCGAGGCTTCACCAGATTGCTAAAGGGGACCATGACACAAAAAATGGTTAAACATTTCTACTGTAGACAAATCTGCATTTCATTTGTGTTTCATCCGGACAGCAAAAATCACACCCAACTTCTCTGGGCAGAAAAACCTGACTTTTCCCTCTTTGAATTATCCAACAGTCAAGTACATTTCTAAGAACTGATCTGGAGTTAATCAACAGTGCCAATGTGAAATAGTTGCCAATTTCAAATTAAAGAGCAAAGAACTGCTTTAAAGGCAACTGCATAATTGAAAATGACAAAATTAGGGAAGGTATTAATACAATCCCTGCGATGTAACAATGTGGAATAATCAGGTTTCAAAAATTTCAGCTTCAGGCAATTTTAAAGATAAACTGAAAAGGACTCAAGTTAAGGAAAATTATTAAATAAATTGTTTATATGTTCTTCTCTTCCTCCAAAAATGTTCAAAAGTCAGTTGCTAAATTATATAATGATTTCATAAAAAAAAAAAAAATTGAGTAACTAATACTGGAATTACTTACATCTTTGGGAATAGTTACTTGTGTTGTAATAATGGGTCCACCAAGATCACCGTATGAGCCACGGCCCCCTGCATAGGAATAATCTAATTTAAATCATAAGCATCAGGTTCTTTATGAAACAGGAAACTTTTTTTTAACTCAACAAGAATAAAACACTTACCATATCCAGAACCACCCTAAAGATTGTGGAAAGAGAAATGTGAAAAATTATTCCACAAAACTAATATTTATATGAACATCAATTTTTAAAACAATTTAATGTTCATGCAATTTTTTTTTTATTAAACAACCCAGGAAATTAAAGTCTTTTATTCAGTAAAAATAAACATTCCCTCCCCCCCATAAGACATTATGTTACATTATTTATAGTTAATTTCAGAAGGATTTCTACACCTTCAGGATATAACATCTTTTAAGAGCTTTATTTAATCCCCAACATTTAATAAAATAACAAAGATCCCAATTATGTTTATTTCTATATGAAACAGAAGTCCCACCCCTGGATAATTAAGTAAGTTCAAATCAGATAATCACTAAGCACCCACACCAATCTATGATTCAAAAAAAGTTTTAAGACTTAAAAAAAAATGTAATACCGTAAACTCATGGTACTCAACCTGTGGTTCATAAGCCATCTGCCATTCGGAAGGACTCCATGTATCTATTGCAGAGTCCCAAGTCTCATCAGCACTAAAACCAACCTGTATCACACAGTTAATAGACAGTCTCTATTAATATCAATACGCTATATTGAAATATTTCATTCTTAATGCTCTCATAGCCTGTGAGGGTTTAATATGCAATTACAGCACAGGGACTTTGTGGAGAAGAAATACTATATGAAAGGAATTCTAGGTATGGGTAAGCAGCACAATTGTTTAATGCTACTTCTGGTGTAAGAGATGATGAGATCATAACGCTGCACTTTTAAATGATCTGTGTGGACCTCTGGTAGTGCCTTTTGGTCCCAGGATATGAGAAAATTTGATTCTCCAGTCTTGGTTGACTTGCTAAAAGTAACTTTTCAATAGCACCTCAAACTCTTAACAGCAAAATGCCATCTAGTGTTTTCCCCAAATTAATTTCTAAGTTTATTCCTTAGGACATGAATTAGCGTCAACTGCTGAAGTTATTAGATAAATATATAGCAAAGATAATTTTATGTAACAAGTCAAAATTCCTACCATGCCATCATAACGGTCACCGGGTCTTCCTCTTCTGTCATAAGCCATAAGATCTCTGAAAGCAAAATAGATTTTATTAAGTTAGTTTTGTAAAAAAACAAAACAAAAACCAAACAAAAAAAACCAAACCCAAAAAACCCCACATCAGTCAGAAAAGCATTTTGGAACTCAACCCCTGAAGTAGTGGAGATAATAACTGGTCTCAAAACACAACCTACCCTCCTCTAGGTGGTGGTGGTGGAGGAAGAGGAAGATTTCGAGCTCTGCTACCACCCCTGCCGCCACGTCCAGGAGGAGGTGGCGGGGGTCCTCTGCGAGGGCTCATATCATCATAATCTCTTCTAGATGGGGGCATAGGACGCCCACCACGACCTGGGGGCATTCTATCAAAGCCTCCTCTTCCCCTCATGGGAAATCCAACAGGACGTCCTCGACGATCATCAAACATCATTGTGAAACCACCATAGTCATAGGTTTCATCATAGAAATTGGGATCGTAGGGTTGTGCACGTCCTTTAATGGGAGACTAAATCAAAGGGGAAAAAAGGGTTTACTATACAATAACACAAAGGTAAATGAAAGAGTCATATTTAATGTTCTCAAGTGCTCACTTCCTGAGCTGTTTGTACGTGTGATTCTACATCAAAAATTTTCTAGATTTTAATAGTTCCTAACACCATGTCATTTTAAAAACAATCTAAATTTAAATTTGTAATACCCAATCTTCCATTGTCTGCTAAATTTTCATACTAAAAACATGTGCCAGAGATAAATCTCCACATCAAAATTTATTTGGTAACCCTTAGAGTATCTTCAACTTGTTTATGTCTTTGAATAGTCTTGATAAATAAATCCAAGCAGAATTGCATGGACCCTTACGAATTTAGAAAAGGACCAACTAAATATTAATCATCAAGCATATATTAAATAGCTACAATGTGCTAAGGAATGAAACCTTAGCACTCTTTCATTTTTGCCATAATGCTCAATACCTTACGTTGTCTAGTATTGAATTTACTGATTTTGTCCTATTTTCTTTAATGTGAACTGTTTCCGCTTTTCCTCTGTGTTATATTTAAATGTTACTCAATTACATATACTCCTCTTAACCCTATTTTTAAAACACCTCCTAGTGAGGTAAATAAGTCTATCCACAACTTGGTATAAGAATAGTTGAGAAGTATTATTTGTTTATGTTGTCTTGTGGATAACCAATAAAAATGGGCAACATTATGACACCAATTTTTCTTTTCTAATAAATAGCCAGCCTAAACTAGTGGCTCCAAGTCAAACATCAAAGGAAATCTTCAGTAACTTCTAGGCAAGTAAAATTGCTCGATTAGGAAGTTACCAGTGAACCAGTGAAGAGACACAAAGTGAATTATTACAAAAGGTTAACCATTTTCTCCAAAATAACCTACAGATACTGACTGATGAACCAGACAGCCCTGCACTCTCCAAACTAAACCTTAAAGACAGTATTTTCACCTCAGATATAAGATCCAGTATGATCTTTATGCACTCCACAACCCTATCAGGCTTTCCTCCAATAAGAACAACTCTATCCGTAGAATGAGGACAGCATTCCTGGAAAAGCTTGATAGTTGTCTGAGTGTTCTGCAAGAAAATTAAAAAAAAAAAAAACATTTTTATTAAGATGGGTTAAGTCAACTAACTTACACTTAACAGATTACTAGCTCCTAGTAAATATACATTTGCTTTGTGCAAAATAGTAAACATGTCTAACACTGAGGGCTTGTTTGTAGGACCAATATACCTAGGGACTTAGAGCTACGTACGGTATAGCAGTGTGAAAGCCTGGACACACAAGCAATCTAGATTTTAAAACAGTTGGCCATATTTGCCCAAATCTAGAGAAAGAAAAAAACCCCACTTCCATGACATGTGAAACACATAAAAAAAATCTAAATAGTACTAAAACCTTTTCTCTTTGGTAAGGAGTAAGGTAGGAGGAAAACAAGGTGCCTTTACCTCTCGAAGTTCTTTGATTTTAGCACCTTTGACCCCAATAATTCCTCCTGCCAGACTCTGGTGAATCAACAGTCTTAACTCGCAGTCAAAGTCGCTTCCTTTATAGTGTTGGTACTGCAGATGGAGATTTATAAAACTTTAGTGCAAAACCAAAAAAAATCCCCCAAACACATCCATCTTTTATAAGCATAATCACAATATACTGTTGCAGTGAACAACCTGAAGTTATATTTCAATAACTTTACCAGTTATGTGCTTATTATCCTCAATAGCCAGGCCCAAAAAGGACATTCTGCACCACCTTAAAAAACTATTTTTTTTTTCAGGTCCTGCAACACCATACCCACACTGCAGCCATTTAGCATGTCGCTGTTACCACAGAAATTATTAACAACATTCAAATAACACCATAATATAAATGACTGCAAAGCACTTTGCAAATGTAGTTAATTCCCACTGCAGCATGGAGCAGGGTCAACAGTGAGTTGTAAGACCGTTCATATATCTTATTTTCAAGCATTTTCTCTAGAGACGGGAAAAGTACACTATGTTAAAATGAAATTGATCCTATGGGCCAGGCTCCATACTTCAGTGGGGGTTCAATGGCACTATGACATACATTTAAGCATTCCACAGCATCAGATTCGAGCGGGAGCTGGCTGGTTGCAGTGGGTGATGGCAACTGCAGGCCCTGAAAGTAGAAAAATAAGAGTAATAGGTTAAGTGTCTAATGTGATCAGGCTATTGTCGCATATATTGGTAAAGCTACTACAACATTTTAACTTAAAACATATTATCTAGACAAACTTCTCCTTGTCTAACTCAACTATTATAACAAAACTTCCTCAACATTTCTAGACACTCAGAAAACTGAAGGGCTTGCAATAAACATTACCACCCTCCCAAATACCCCCAAATTCCAGCTAAATGAAACCCAAACTTCCATATCTAAGCTAAAACTGAATCGTAAGAAGCCTTCACATTACTTATTATTTAACGGTAATAATTAGGGACACTGACAAAAAGAATGTCCATAAATGACATTCCAAAAGTCATCAGTCTTCACTTCCTAACAATGATCACAGTAGAGCTACACATTATGCAGAAGTTTGGGCAATCATAGCATAAACCACTGTACCTAAGATACTCATATACTACACTGTTACCTCACCCCACTGGCCTAGGGATAACTGTTTAAACTAATAATCCCCCTTTCATTCCAAATATACAAATGAATAAAAATGAGCCTACCTCTTCCAAGGTAGGGATGATTTTCTTCAGAATTTCTCCAATTGTTTCAATATCTGCACTGATACTCAATATGCTGTCAAACATCACAAATACCAGAGAGTACAAAAAAGGTGGAAAAGAAAAATGAGTTTTGTGTTCATCACAGAAAGGCAAACTTCACAGAAAAGTAACACATGATTATTTAATATTCCCCATTTAAAGCAGTTTATTTACAGACTTTTCACATGCATTGTTTTACGCCCACAACAGACATGATAAGGTCTTGCAGAGAGATAGAGAAGAGAAAGAGAGACAGACTAGAGAAAGAGTATGGACTTTTGGAAGGGCTCAGATTAAGTGGGCAACAATTGACCAGAACTGAAGCTGAAGTGAATATGTTCCCCGCCACCACTAATTTAAGGATACCCTCAACTATTACATTGGAAAAATTGGCACACCTTCTCATAGAAGTGGGGGAGAGGGGCTATATGCAAGTGGTGAACATTATATTTGGAATAAAGTTATGAGACCAGTTAGAAATTAGATTACTAATGGGCTCTGCAAGAAAACAAATACAAATGCAAGACAAAACAAAGACAACACAAATGAGAAGTGAAGTAAAGTGAACCAGAGTTAGCGTTTCATCAGAAAAAATTATGAACAGGCAATGTTGGGAAGCAAGGTGGGCCACAAAGACAGAGAGCGAAAGACTATTTTGAAACAATTTGATTTACAATGCAGCAAATATGCAACACTTGAAGCTGTGCTCCTTCCATCGAAATAAAATTAGTGGATCGTTTGGGTGGGCAACTCACGGTAAAAGTTCAGTGACAAAAAGACTTAATGGGGAAAATAAGACAGAAACTTGAAAAACAATACACCGTCTAAAGGGGATACTATTTAATTATATAAAAGGCAGGTAATAAAATACATTTCTCTCTTTCTAATCAGGCAGTGAGGCATAAACTGTTGGGACATACCGCTCGGGGCCACTGCTGTCTGGGACTGAAACACTGGCATTGTACTGCATTGGTCATTGGCGTTCGTGGATGTTGGCATTGGGCATGGGCATTCAATCAGAAGTTGTCAAGTATGGTACCCGTTTGGCAACGAGCACATTTTTGGGCATAGCCAACCAGGGTTTTCACATGGGCGTTCAGGGGCGGATGGGCCAACGTCATGGTGGGCAACGCAGGGGTAAGTCGATCCAGTACATGGGCAACGGAGATATATGGCCAAAAAAACAAGGAGAGGGAAAAGGGGGAAAAGCAATAAATTTTAATTTAATACAAACTATACTCATTACTCTCAATTAATGAAACAAGCTTAAGTTGTTCTGAAGACTAACACAATAATGGACTGCTCTATATCTGACTGTGCCTTAACACTTAAGGACCTTAAAATGATGGTTCTAACTAATTACTTTTTACAAACGTTGTTTCAGTAGCAGGCTGGCTCATGAGGGTAGACACAAAACCTGTCATGACTTGTTTTATTGAAGTCTTGAGGAAATGGGGAAATTAATAACCCAGATAATGATATACAACATCTGGATTAAGAGGAGAGATGTTTATTTAAGGAAAAAAAGTAAAACAAAAACTCCACACCACCAAAAATCCTAGCTATTAAAAAGTTTGGTTTTTGGATATTTAAAGCTTATTTCTGGGTCCTAATAGGCAAGTTTGAAAACTTTAAAACAATTTTTCAAGTTCAGTTTACAGTAATCAAGAGGAACATACAAAGATCTGCGACCGAAAGAGAAACGAAATACTGTCAGATAAGTGTTCAACACAAAGTCATAATTGCCTTAATTTTAGCAAGATGTTAAATATAAGGGCGTAGACTATGAGAAATAATTTAGGCGCTTTGGTGTAGTCAAGTCCTATAAATACACACTTCTGGGAGATGCCATATCAAATGTGTCTAATCACAAGAGTCAACCCACTATAAAATTTGAACACGCAAGTCATAGCCATTGACAAATTGCTTCCCAATTTTAGAATAAAGTTCCTACACTAACCTATACCCATATTTAAATCATGCAACCGCCTTAACATTAATGTTTTTTGTGCTTCATGTGCAAGCTGTTAAAGAACAGATGGACAGTTTTATCAAAGGAATTAAAAAAAAAATCACTGGGTTAAATCAGCCACCTGCAATGGTTTTCAGTAATACTGTAACTGATTCACACATATGGGAAATGGTGCAATTAAGGGTTTTTAAGCTTTGTCAATATTTCTAATTAAGATGTTATCTTGCTTGAAATGTATAATTTAGTGGAATCCTGTTAGAAAGTGGAAGAGGTTTTTTAATATAAACCTCCTCCCACATTGACTAAATCTGGGTTTTAATTTTAACAGGAATGGCAAAACTCGAAGTCTTTTATATATAAAAAAATCATTACAAATGGCTTGAACCTAGACTATTAAATGAAATCTGAATGAAATTTAAAATTTTCTAGCAACACGTAAACAGAAGCTGACCGAATAGTAGTTTGAAGTCTTGAATACTTACGTCTGTACGAAGTGCTTTAATATTTTTGCCTCCTTTCCCAATTACTGCTCCAGCATTCTAAAAATAAAGAAAAAAGATATTAGCCTAGATTTGCAGTTCAAAAACACTCCATCTGAATCTTTTAAGGTCCATTAAAAAAATTATATTGGCAAAATTTTCACCTGCCTCAAAAAATCACTTATTCAAGCACATTGTAGAAATATAACTAAGTACACACAAATGCCAACTTTTTAAAGACTCACAATTTATGCTTTTACTTTTAAAATGATACACCCTTTTTCTCAATAAATGCATAATAAAAACTATTGTTCTTTCCTTTGTAAAGATGTCAATGTCACTTTTGAGAGTAATCTCAACGGATACCCCATATTCTTTGCGTAGAATTTAAGATGGCAATTATTGCTTCAATTTTTTGCCTCCAATTTCAGGGAAATATACTGAAAACTTATAATTGCCAAAAAGTAAAACAAAACCTCTTATTTACCTCTGAACCCAACCTCTTTTTTTCAATAGGTAAGAAATAAAAAAAAATTTACTTTCTTGAAATGTAACTAAATAAGAATTTAAGATGTTCTATTTTGACAATGTTTTAATTATACGTTAGCCAATTTTTAATTCAACTCATACCTTGCTTTGAAGCAAAATGCGCAGTTCAACCATCTCGTCAGTGTTTCTAGATCTTTTAAAGGCCTGCTCCTCCTCCATATCTTCAGCAGGGCGCTTACCTAAAAATTAGATATTCTGAGTTAAAAAGAATGTCTAATTATGCTCTTAATTAACAATGTCATCCTTTCCTCAACTCTGCTTCATTTGGAGAATTACAACTTTACAAATTAGAATATTGAAATTTCTAAAATGCAGAAGGTAATTCCTATTCGGGTGTAATATTTATTGCTAACCTCAAGTGTTACCAAAAAGGCTACAAATGCGATTACATTCTTTTGTAGTGTGGTTCAGATCAAATATTTTTCTCAAATTCTAGTATTAGGCACAGTACGTATGGAGACAAAATATCCCAAACCAGGATCTTTAAATCAAAAGCCTTAAAACTTACAGATTTTAAAAATTTCTACTTGTATACAAAATTTATTTGTTGGAAAAGGCTGCAAAAATCCAGCATTTTTGTTACAGCAGCATAAAGAGATTTGTTTTCTATTACCCAAATTAAATAAAGGCACAAAAAGGAATACTATAATGTAACTAAAAGTAACACAGAAATGGGTTAAGTGCTTCCAATGATGACACTGGATAGTTAATATAGAACGAAAATCACATTCAAGTTTCTATAACGCTTAACATATTGTTACTTCCATTAAAAAATTCACATCACATTTGTACTACCCATGTAACTGGGAAACAAATAAAATTTACTCACCAAATTCACCATTGGTTTCAGTATTGGGGAAGGTTTCTTCTGGCTGCTCAGTCTCCATTTTCTTAGATTAAATGGGTAGACAATCTGTCAAAGAGTAAACAAGCTAGTACATTTGGTTCATTGGAAAGTAAGCTATGTATATCTCGCTAAACTGAGCAAGTGAAGAAATGACTCTGCTTCTAGAACGTACCAGTATTATATATCCTTGCAGAGCAGAACTGAAGTGTTCTGGGCGGGATCAACAACTGACACCCTAGTGCTGCAGTAGCCTATAAAAACCAACACAAATCAATTTTGATTTTTCTATTACTGAATATTAATTCTGACGTCAAATTTAAATTGAATCTCCATCTTCCTATTTCCATAATTTTATTTTCTTTATGCCAGGGCAGGTAGGGCCATAAACATAATCAAAAGAAAACAATGTTAATTCTAAGTTGATGGATATTTCAAATTTATTCCATCATTTAAATATTTTGATGCTTACTCTCCAAGGAAAATAGCTATTTCTTTTTAACCTTAAATGGGCAAGGTATTTCAGATCACTTTCCCTGATAGATACAAAATTTTAAGTTATAATTAGCTATTTCCACAAGAACCTTTTGGGTTTTCTCTATGGAATGCGAAACATTGATACCAGTTCTTCCATCTTGATTACTTTATAATGTAAAGGACCAGGGTTTAGCTTCGAATAAGATGTCTTGATAGAACAAACCCTATCCAGACGCTAGTACTTTTATAACTGTATTAATTACACCCTCTTTTCCTTAAGCGTATGAAGAAATTTGATCCTTTAAAAACCGTCAAAGAAAAATTTTAAAGCAGAAAATAGAATACTAGTACTTTTATATCTTGTTTTTAATTTACCCAAAGGAGGGCTTAATAACCAGGCCAAACTTCTGGCGGATACGTTAGCCCGGTGCAGGATCTACTAAAAAACATGTTTCTATCGTTATTATATTACTTTTGCTCCCCCCCAGTAACATCATCACTAGACTAAAACAAAGAAAGCAAAAATGCCATTTTTTTTTACACTAACAGCCTGACTCGGGCATAATGATTACGCGATAAACACAATGGCCCGGAATCCTGGGGGGCATCCCGGCCGCTTCCCTCCGGGCACAACGCTCCCCGTAACCTGGCCGCTGACCTACTAAGGCTAAGGCTAGCACGGAAGCCTCGGCTCCGCGGGGCGGGCCCCTGGGCAGGGCCGGCTGGTCCCGCACGGTCTGACCTCCACGAAGGGACAGCGGGGGAGACCCAGCAGGAGCCGCCCTCCGCCCGCACGTGGCCGCGGGCCGAGGCTTGAAAACCCGCCCGCGTCCCTAACTCCTGTTCTGGTCGCCACGTTCCCTTCCTTCCTGCATTACGGATCCGGCCTAAGGCTGAGGGGACAGACATCTAACTTGGCGAGGTTCGTACTTCTGCGAGCGGCCGCTGCCCAGCGACCTCCAAATTTCGGCTTGGGGGTTCCCAGTCCCCTATCAAAGACTCCTATTCTTCTCCGAGAGCCGACCGCTACAGCGGCGGCGCCCGACACCCAGGCATCGTAATGGAAGGAAGGGCCAAAGGACGCAGCGCAAACGCAGCCTCTCCTCACCGGGATCCGACGGGAAATGGCGGCCCCTGTAATGGCGCCTACGTGCTCCTAGGCGGAGGCCCCTCCCCCCACCACGCGGTCAGGAGGACTTCAGCCCCCGCCCTCCCCTCCCCCCTCAGCGGGAGAGACAAAGCAGCGGAGCCACGGCCTAACGTTATCGTAATCCTGCGCCCCCCGCCCGCACCGCCGGCTCGGGGGGCGAAACCGCGGCCAGCACCCACACAAAGGCGCCAAGCCCGCCGGACAGCCGAGGATTCCGGGGCTCCGCCCGCCCCCTCTTCGCCACCCCCCGCCGACGAGGCCCCAATAAAGGCGGAGGGCTCCGTCTCATCCTTTCGGGGCCTCCCCCGTCGTTTCTCGGAAAAATACTGAGTATTAGGCTCCTACTAAGAGAGCGGGATCAAGGAAATGGCGGAGGCTGGGGGAGGGGAGCACCAGGCAACGTTCTCTCCGAAGAGATCCGCCAACCCCCGGGCATGCGGAGACACTTAGGGGACTCTGCAAGAAGCGGAGAGAAGTGGTCTCCGACCCGGGCCCTAGCCCCTCGCGACCTTCTCCCCAGCCCAGGTCCTTACCGCACGAGGCTGCCTTCTCTTCTACGCCGCCGCTGCCCCCGTCGGTCCAAGCTAAACAGAGAGCGAGCGCAGGCCCCTCACTCCCCTCCCCCACTGCCTGCGCTCCCTTCTTCTACCTCCCTTCCCACCATCGCCGCCCCTCATTGGCTCCTCGGCCTTCAGCGGTGGCGCGAGGGCGACGTGATTGGCCCAAGGCGCTGTCAATCCCAACGCAGGAGGAGGCGGCAGCCCCGCCCTCCGCCGGCGCCTCCCTTCGGGCTGAGAGGCCTCTCCGGCCTTCAAAATCCCCAGTCGGAAAGGCCGCCGAAGCGCCCCGGGGACATCGTGCCTCACCCGAACCCACAATCCAGAGGCCCCAGTAGATCCCATTACCTGTAGGTTTGAGAGCAAGAGAAGCGCCGGCCGACAGAGGTGGATGCCGTAGAGAAACACAGAGGATAATGGCGTCTGCAGTGCTGTCGCCCCGAGCGCCCTCCTCCTTCTCTGGCTCTCACACACTAGCCCTGACGGGCCGGCATCTCGCGAGATCTAAGGGACCTCTCGTTCTCCAGCTCCCGCGCGGGGGTGGCGGAGGAGCGGGGTGTGGGGGAGGGGCGCCCCTGCTGCGTGAGCTTGCAATTTGGGAGCGTTACAGCTGGGGGAGGGGAGGAGAAACAGGGCGGATGCGTGCTCGTTCGTTTGCTCGCTCCCGAGTCGGGCCGCGAGACGAACAGGGCGCCAAACGGGGAGAAAAGCAGAGGAAAAAAAGGGTTAGGGCGCGCGGGGCGGCGGCCAGTGCCGAGGTTCGGGGCGGCGGAGACACGTAAAGCGAGCTGCCTCCCGGGGTCTGGGGCAGCGCGACGGGTGGGCGGGACGGCGGGG
This sequence comes from Bettongia penicillata ogilbyi, assembly GCA_023548195.1. NCBI lineage: Eukaryota > Metazoa > Chordata > Mammalia > Diprotodontia > Potoroidae > Bettongia > Bettongia penicillata. Next base: position 6,375,338 of record JAJHZJ010000540.1, on the reverse strand, counting down.
CCCGGGCCCAGGCTCCGCTCTTGCCCCCTCCCTGCCCAGCTGGGGCCTCGAGCTGCGCAGTGGCGGAGGGTAAGTGTGCGCGCGGCGGGCCCGCACTGCCCGCCCCCTCCCCCCGGGCCGGGCCGGCCTGGGGCCCGCGGCGCGCAGCCGGGAAGGAAGCCGAGCCGCCCGAGGTCTTGAAAAAGCTCGGAAAGACCCCGAAAATGCGGGCGCCTCGCTCGGGCCGGGGGGCCCGGTGTTCCGGAGGCCGCCCCCCTCCGCCCCGCAGCCCGGGCTCCGAGCCTCGCGAGCGTTTCACATAAATACGCAGAGTCCGTACGAGCACAAGGACACCCTGGGGGAGGGAAAGCCAACGTCATGCGTTCTCCATGTTTATCCGCCCGGGCCCCCAGTTAAGAACCCCGGGGCGCGGTACCCTAACCCGAGCCGCCGAGGGCCCGGGACGCCGGCCTCGGCACTGGGGGCCTTGAGGTCGGGGTTTGCGCTCGGGCCCTTCCCCGTTAAAGCGCCGGCCTTCAGACGCCGCCGCAGCCCTTTGTTCTCGGCCCGGGCGCGCTCCCGGGCCATTCACCCGGGCGGAGCGCTTGGGCTGGAGCGGGGCGGCCCTCCCGACGGAGGCGGGCGGCGCAGGCTTCACGACCGCGCTGTGGCGGTGTGCGGCGGTGGCGGTGTGCGGCGGTGTCGGTGCCGCAGAGCCCCCGCGGCCGCGCAGCCTTTGAAATGCTAGTACTTAGCTAGTGCATAAAAGCCGTTCCGAGTGCTCAAACCCCGATAAAAAAGGGCCAGTCTGGGGCATGGGCACTTGGTCTGTTTTTCTTAGACCGGTTGGACAGACGCAGCATTTCCAAGAGCTCTGAGCGGGAAGCGCTGCTTGGCATGGGGGGCACAGACATCTTAGGTGCACCTAAAATGATGGCGCTTCCGTCGTGTATTTGCCTTGTAATCTAAGCTTTGAACTGAATGTGATAAATCTGAACCTCCCGATCCGTAGTGGTGCTCTCCAGGACCTCCAGACACAGCTGCGGAGCCTTCCTTTCCTCCTTTATGTCGGTGGTCTGGGATGGAGGACCCTGGACCCGGATCGGAAGGTTTGGGTCTTGGATCTAGCAGCGTGACTCTGAGCTGTCGGTCTTGGCAAGTCTCTTGGGTTCTGGAAGGCCTCATTTCCTCGTTGTAAAATGAGAATGTTTGTAAACTCGAGGGCATCATGAGCTCTCAGGTCCCTTCCAGTTCCCACAGTGTGTGATTCTACTGTATACACCCTTGTAGGTTAAAAATAAAGCTGATGCTACTGTTTGACCAAGAGTAAATCTTGGACTGGGAGTTAGTTTGAATCTCCGCTATGACGCTGGTTAGTTAACCACTGCCACAGGCAAATAAGCCTTGTGGCTATTTTGAACCTAAATTTCCTAATTTGTAAAGTGGGAGAAACAAAATAGACATTACAAGATGTTACAGGATCAAATCCTTTATAAGATAAAGCCACTATGTAAATACAGATGTTATTTCAGGGCTGGTCCAGGAGTTTTGCAGATTTCATTTGTACTCTGCAGTTGAGGTTTTTAGTGTATGTGATTTATTTGGAAATGCATGCCAAATACCAACAACATTCTCTGTCCTTGTTATCTCCATCTACCTCCTTCTTTTACCTATCTACTGAAAAAATAGGGCAAAGGAGGAATAAATGAAACCATGGCATACAGAAGAATGTTGTGAAGCACCAAAATGCTATGAGGCAGTGGTGGAAAATTGTATGACTAAATATTTAGCATTTTCTGTAGATTAAAAGTCGTTCCAGATTTGTATGGAGGCTTTGAGCCTGTCAGATTCTGTCTCCGTCCTTGAGTACAGGGTCTTTTTAGCGAGGTAAAATTTAAATGTTCAGCTAAAAGAGGTAATCCGATTACTTGCTGAATGTTTGGTATAGGTTTTTAAGGTATAGATTGTTACTCTACGGATTATTATTACTCAGGACATTAGCCCTATTTCTTCTGGTGAATGGGTACAGTAGAAGCTTAGTAAAGGTAGATATTGCTGCCAGGGGCTCCCTTGATAACCTTGAGCAACTCCAGCTTTTCTAGGCCTCTGTTTTTTCATTTGTTTGATAATGTGGCAGTACTAATTGGGCTCAAAGTTCCCATTCAGTTCAAAAATTCTATAACTTTTTTTTAATAATGAGTTTTTTTTTTTTAGCATGTCATAAATAGGTAGACCAGTATAATAGAAAAAGGTAAAAGAGACCTGAATTTCAATCTGCCTCTAATATACTATTGACCCCATTTTATAGTTTGGAAAGAGAAGCACATTGATTTGCCTACATGATTTAGCTACAGAATGAGTCCATTTGCTTCATTTTACAGATGAGAAAACTGAGATCCAGAGAAGTGAAATGATTTGACCAGAGTCTTTTAATAAAAATAAATGGTAAGTATAATTTGCTAGATTTTAAACAGGAAGAAATTACTTTGAACATTAGTTTCAAAGTGTATGTTTTTCTGCCCATAATTCCTTTTTTCCTTTACCCATCCTTACAACCAAAAAAATATAGTATGAGGTTTTATTCCTCTTGCCAATAATTAAAGCTCTGACCTATGGGCAAATAACTTCACTTCTCTGACACATCAATTCCTCTGGTATAAAAGCACTAATGGGCTTAGTTAGAGTAGGTGATCAGGAAGATACTTCTCAATTCTGAAATGCTGTGACTTTATTTTATGGAATAACATGCTTCCATTATATTTTTAAAAAGGTGATTCTGCCTAATGCACTACCTAGATCTGCAAAGCAGGGAAAAGAAAGCAACGTGGATACGGGAAAGGTTAGTAACTGTGAATAGGAACTAATTTTTCTCCTGTGTTTTTGCCTCTTTCTTAGGATTATTCTCATTCTTTGGTTTGTTCTTTGCATCAAAGCCTTTCTTCCTTATTCCTCATCTTTTAAGATCAAGCATTTATTCCCAAAGCTGTGCATCATTGCTCACTCAAGGACTTTTTTAATAATGCAGTGAACTCTGTATGTTATGATCTTTTCATTGCCTTGGACCTGGAATAAATTGATGATGACTGACAAATAATTTTACATGGTTGTGGAATTTTTCTGCGATAGAACAGAAACAGATCGAAATATTTGGTTTGGGCAGGAACCCTGGGAACTGTGGTGGGAAGAAAATGAAGATGAGATAAAATTTATAGGAAAACTATTTCTTAGGTAATACTAAGTTGTTTTGATAACTTGACAATTTGGAATCATTGACCCATTGTATTAATGGCACTAGACTAAAAAAAATTTGTGCATAAGAGTTTAGCCTCAGGTTTTTATGATGTTAAGCAACTCCTAGTTGATCATTGACAACTACATTGTCATTGTCCAGCAGCTTTAGCTACTTAGAACATAGCTGAGAATCTGAAATGAATACCTACAGGAAGCCAAAATAATTGCTTTAAAGTTTATATATTTATAATGAGAGATTCTCATTTTATCTATTCACCCATACTACAGAAATTCTAACAAGATGCTTTCTTGGCTTATTCCATATATATAGCAAGTTAGAAGTGCTACTTCATGCAGTCATATTGTGCATACATAATGCAGGCTTGAGACGAATTCATTTGAGCAGGACCTAGGGTGTTGGTATTTTGGGATCCAGAGCACCCTAAGCCTTGTCAGTAAGAGTGATCATTGACAAGAAAGAATACAAAATAGGAAATACAAAAAAAATTACAAAAATACCTGTCTTGACCATTTTTTATATGAAAGACAGACTTACTTATCTCAGGCTTTCATGACTTAGTCTAGGTATTACAGCATAATATGTTAATTGATGTTCATTGTAATCAACAACCATTTATTAAGTTTCTATTTATTATGTGCCCAGGCACTGTGCTGGGGGCTGGGAATATAAAGAAAAAATGAAAGTCTCAGCTCTCAAAGAACTTAAATTCTGTTGGTGCGACACATACACACACATACATACACACACACACGCACACACACACGACAAATGCAAAGTTAATTTGGAGGGGAGGAAAACAATTTTTCTGGTACAAAAGGACTAATGGGCTTAGACTAGGTAATCAGGAAGGTGGGGAATCAGCAAAGGCTTAAAGAAAGACTAACTCTTGAGTTAATCAAAAAGTTCAATTATTTTCTTCACATTATTTAAGAAGGCAGAGATAGTTTTAGTTTTCTAGAAACATTTCTGTCCATATTATTAAATAAAATTGTCTTGGGGTAAAGCTGTAAGCTTCAGTTAATTTGGAAAATAAGTGTCTTCTAAGGAACTGCTTTTTAGCTTCTAATGCGGAATAAATGAGGTATGATGGTACCTGCTGTACCTTCAGTTATTCTCAGTTTCACTGAAGTTGGTAGCTAGAAAGTAAATATTAACTTTGATTTTTTGTTTTTTTTGGTAAGCAAACAGATTATGCATGGAGAAGTTGTACCTTTAATACTGAATAGTATTTTTATGTAATAACACTGCAAAGGGTTATGTAGCATAACTAAAATGACATGCTTTTTAAAATTTCAAACAAGAATTGGGTTGCATAAAGCAAACTCAAATATCCAACTCTCCTTTAAGTTCAGTATGACTAAAACAGTTCATTACTGAGAGGGTTTTCCTAGTTTCCTTTGTGTATCCAGATCATTTTCTGTTTATTACTTTTTCTGGAAACCTTGCCTCCAATGTAGAGCAAAGATGATTATTTATGTGAATTGCTATATTGCCTTTTTAGTATTTACAACTGTTTATCTGTTTAAAAAAACCCAAACTATTCATGTGTTACTCTTAATTCTTGTCTTTTTAGTTAAGAGTGACTGTCTCTCATTTGAACCCCACTAGATTACTACCTAGATTTTTTCAAGCCAACTGCTATTGTCAAAAGGGAGAATGGGAGGAAAGAGTCTAGGGAATTTTATAGAAGACTAGTTGATGTAAGAAAGCAGTTAATGAAAGAATTCATTTTTTTTTTCACTTTTCCTTGTCCTAAATTAGACTATATTGCTTGATTTACTTACCCCCAACTCCCAGTTTTAGAATGGATCTTGTTCATTGCACTATAATTTTAAAATTATTTTGTAATAATAAATTATATACTAATATGGTAATTCATAATGAATTATGTCAATTTCACTTAAATGACTAGTTAACATTTTTCTTTTGATCTACAGATCAAAGCCTTTCTTCTTGAATTCCATAATAATATCTGAGTAGATAAAGTGATACTCTTTTTGTCTTAAGATAATGATAATTTTTAAAAAATATGATCAGGTTCAAATCTATTGAAGTCTTTTTGTTAGTGATTTTATTGGCTGCTGGTGCTAAAGCTCGTAGGGACTGTTTGGGTGCTATGTCTATTAGCCCCTGGGCTATAGGCTTCTTTCCCTGGATCTTCAGCTGTTGCTAGGTAGAAGTGCTGCTTAATGCAGGCACATAATGAGTAGTAAGGGTATGATCCCTGAATACAGGGAATACTGGGAACTAAAAGTGTGTACAAACTTAAGCCCCTCAGGCTCTCATTACCTAGTCTAGGTGCTAATGGGAAGCACCATGAACTCTGCTGGAGTGATCCTCCTCTTACAGCACCATGATTGTTTGAGCTAGCATTCTTTGTCTAAAAGAAACCAATTCGTGAAACTTCAAAGCCAACATAACACTTTGAAAAACGTGTTCCGTTTTATTAAGAATATCTTATCTAGAATTCAGATACAGTTTCTGGACAAAACATTATTGACTTGTGTGGACATCTTTGCTTTGAAACCAGCGAAATATCACATATAATGTTTATAAATACATTGTATTCCTACACTACTTTAGTGTAATAGACATATTTGGATGGGATTTTGATAAAATTTCAGGATCCATTCAAGCCTGTGTTTATATGAGATTTTATGTATATATACAACAAATACTGTTATAATAAATCTTGTTTATTAAATTGTCTCAGTAGTATGGTTATGACAAATAATAGTGATATATCTTAGTTTATGCAATATTTCTGAAAAGTTGTGTAAATTAAGTAATTTTAAATATACTAGAACAGTTTTCTATTTAAAGACTCCCTGGAATAAATTCTTTTGTAAAGCAGATAATTATTTTGAAATGTGAATTTTTTTATGGAAGGATTTTTATATATTGGACTTAATAGTCCAGTCTGTGCCTGAACAAGAATTCTTTCTAGAACAGTAAAGAGGAATCTGTTACCTGCTGAAATAGCCAGTTCCAATTTTGTGTAGCTCTAATGATTAGGAAATTTTTACCCCATATAGCAGACTTAAATCAGTCTCCCTGCAAGTTCCATCTGTTGTTCCTCATTCTTTCTTTGGTGCCTTTTTGGAAGAGGAGTTGGGGAACTAGACTCAATTATGCCCATTCTCTTGGACATCTTACAAGAACTCCAGGTATTTGGGGGAACCTGAAATCCAGTCTTAGTTATCTTTACCTAACCTTTGTAATTTGTAAATTTGATGATGCATAGCATTATATCTCTCATCTAAATTACTGATAAGATGATAGCCACTCACCAGAAACTAAATACTGTGCTAGAGACTTCTCTTGAAGTTGAGCTAGTCCTATTAATGACTATTCTTTGTGTCTGATCATTTGATTAATGCTGAATTAACTCTACTTGAAAGTGAGAATTGTTTTTTTTTTCTTTTTTGCCTGGCACATAATAGTTCCTATTAGATGATTATCTAACCTATATCTCTCAGGATCTTGTCCCTAAAAAATGTTGATGAATGTTTTGTGAAAGTCTAGGTATCTATGTCTATTTGTCTATAAAATTTTTAAGATTGTTTGTAATTTGGAGCTTATTTTCCTGTGGAAATAAAGGGGAGGTTACAAGGCACGTCCCTAAAAGTCTATTTAAACCCTAATATAACTGAACATAATAGTACTAATATCTCTGTGGAACCAAATCACCATTTGTAGTAGGGATTCTTAACCTGGGGTCCCATGAACTTGTTTCCTAAAATATTTTGTTTACTGAATTTCAGTATAACTGGCTTCTTTTGTAATTCTATATATTTTATGCATTTAAAAAATATTATTCTAAGAAGGGCTCCATGGGCTTCACTAGACTGCCAGAGGGGGTCTGTGACACAAAGTTAAAAACCCTTAATTTATAAAAATATTTCCATGAAAAAGTACATTTTAAATTCTACTAGGTAAGTGTTCTGCCACCCTCAGGTCTTACTACACCTTTTCCATGATGGCCTGGTTTTAGGGAGATGAAGACTTGGGGATATTGTTCCTGATGAAACCTTGGTCCAGCTCAGGTTGGGAAGAGATTGGTATTTGTGACCTTAAGGGAAAAAAGGGGAAGAGAATGTGAATGGGGGTGTGGAAGCAGCTTCTCCTATGTGTTAACTGTTTAAAAAATTGAATGTTGATAAGTAACAACCATGGATTCCTCCTGGGACCCCGCCCCCTCATTCATTCCCTCCCTGCAAGGTAGTCAAATGAAAGCTGTTGTTCATTTGTGAGCAATTCCTCATCCCCCTTTTCTTGGGGGGTGGGTTCTTGGCGAAGATACTAGAGTGGTTTGCCATTACCTTCTGGGAAGTAAGGCAAATCGTTTAAATGACTTGCCCAGTATCACGCTGCTATCATTAAATATCTCAGGTCTGATTTGCACTCAGATCTTCCTGACTCCAGGCCTAGCGCGCTGTCCACTTGGAGGGATTAGCTAGCTGCACAGGATTGGAAATTCACAGGCTGCTTCTATCACTTGCTGGCACTGTGACTTTAAGAAAGTCAGAATCTCTATGTGGTAGTTTCTTGATATTGTCAAATAAGAATTGTAATACTAGCCCTGTCTACCTTTACAGGTTTGTTCTAAGGATCTGCTTCAGCACAGTAAACAAATGAGATGATAAATAGGAATTTATTTTGAAAGTCAAAAGTTTTCCAAAGGTAAGATGCTACTATTTTACATTTCTCTATCATACTTTAGATAACTTTCCTTCCTACTAGATGATCTTAACTCCCAAAGTTATGCTTGTTTTTGTCTCTTAGTCTAACCAGACTTCCCACCCCCACCCCAACAGAAGTGTCTGTCAAGTAAAGAAAATAGCCCACAGCTAAGAGTCATTGAAGTGTCTCTTGGTGATCTGTAGCATAATAAATGTATATAAATGGATTGATTATGCTTGTGACATGTGAGATTGAATAATTTGCCTTTCTGCCATTACTGCTGAAAGTGTACTCTTGGCAGATTAGATTATGTGCTTCACAATTCTTATCAAGGCTTGACTCTAGTTTCAATGATTGTACTAATCCTAAAAGATACTAGGCCCTAGAAAAGTAAAAGTGTTGACAGATGCTGAAGGAGTTTTTTTTTATGATCACTTGGGAGTAGGAGAAGGCACTACAGAACTCACAGCTCTTGGCCTCATTTCCCCTTCCCTCCACTTAGTTGATGTTTGTTTTTCTCTTTATTTTTTAAGGTGGGAGCTGGTCAGATTAATTTGGTTCATTGCCTGATTAAGTCAGATCATGTCATTTATTAAGCACTGTGTGCTAGGCACATGCTATGCATGGTGGTATAAAGAAAATAGTCTCTCTTCTCAAGGGATTCATTGTCTAACTGGAGAAACAGCCTGCCAACAACTTTGTACAAACAAAACATATACAGGATAAATTGAAGATAATCAATAGAGGGAATACCTTAGTGTTGAAGGTGATTGATTTGGGAAGCCATCTAGAGAAGGTGAGGTTTTAACTGGAACTTTAAGGAAGCCAGGAGGTGGAGATGAGGAAGGAGTGTTCTCAGTTGAGTTGGCGGAGGAGCATATAGTGATCAGCAGCTTTTAGAAACTAACTCTGAAGATCATGTATCTCATAAATATACCTTATTACACAAAATTTTAAAAATTTTATGGAAAGATTTAAACTACTTTCATTCTAGGGACTGATCATTTTTTTTAAAAATTGTGTTAAGGCAAGTCTAAACTCACTGTAGTATACTTGTGGAATCTGGTTTGCCTTTTTAAAATTATAAAACCATTTGTAGTAAAATTTTGGGAATAAAGGCAATCTAAAGCAGTTCTTAGTTAATAGTTCTCAAGCATTTTTTTGCTCATGGTGTAGTATTCCTTGTCATTAAGAATCTGGAAGACTGTGGGAAAGTAGGGCATGTAATGATTATGTGTGTTAAATGGAATTCTGTGGAAAGAGACTTGTGCATATGCAGGACCCATTTCAGGTGTATGTTCCATAGCTTCAAGGCACACCTAATGAAATTCTGGGGTGTAACCTCCTAGAACTGCTATGCTAAGTGATTGAATTAAAGCTGTCAGTCAAGGCTCAGGATGCAATTTAGCTTCTTCCTCAATTTTTCTTCATAATTTTAAGTAACTAAGTAAAGTTGGGTGGCAAATGAAATATAGCTTAAACATTTGGGTATGGAACTATATGACAGAACAATTCCAAAACAGGTACCACAAACATAAAATAGCGTATAGCATTCAGCTCAGAGGAGTGAAAGCTGTAAAAGCATCTTTAATGCTTTTAATGCTTTAATGCTATTCATTAAATAGGGGCAGATTGCACCCCCATTTTGCAGATAAGGAAGTAGAAGTATCAGAAGTTTTTGGTTTTGTTGGTCTTTTATGAAAGAAAACCTTATGAAGATGAAAACACTAGATTGCCTTGCTCATTGATCTCATTGATTTATTTAATGAACTATTTGTTGATAGCTCAGGAGAATGTGAATTTGTCTTAGGGAGGCATGCTGATTTCAGTCTACAAAATTTACTGCATTCACACTGAGTGGTGGTCCTTCCTGTCTGCTGAATATATGTATAACACAGTGCTTAGAGAAATTCCAGTTCACCTGTGTTGGTACAGTATCTTATTTTGAAGGAATTATAGGAAAAAGATGAAACCCATTGGCTTCCTTCCCATTAGTAAAAACATACTTCTAACCATACATCATTCCTGGTATTCTTCCTCCCCTTTACTTGATAATCACTACTTCCCTTCCTTTCCTCCACTCCGCAGCCTTAAGTTACTTTGTGGTTACTTTAACAACAGCAATAATGACAGCTAGCATTTTAAGCTTTGCAAAATACTTCATAAATACCTCATTCTCACAGCAGCTTTGGGAGGATGGTGCTATTATTATCCCCATTTTATAGTGCAGGAAATTGAGGCAGCCAGAATGACTTGCCTACGAAAAAAATTAGTTTTATTTCATTTCTCTTCAGTTACTGGGAGATACCTCTTTTATTCTCATTCCTAGGAACTGTACTGTGTTTTTTGTTGCTGAGATGGGTAGTGGAAGTCCCTTGTTTGACTTAGGAGCTATGGTAAAAACTATTTGGAGATCTTGTGGATGTATGTTAGCTTCTGGCTTTGTACCTTCTTTAAATAGTGAGCCCCAAAAACGTTTAATTGAATTAGGTTGATTTCCATAGACATTTTTTGAGGGAAGGAGACTAATTAGGAGGCTATTATAATCAGAGTGGGGCCTGTGAGAGTAGGGGGTACTAGGTGGCACAGTGGATAGGGTGCTGGACCTGAAAGACCTGACTTACCTTCCTGAGTTAAAATCTGACCTTTTACACTTACTAGCTGTGTGACCCTGGACAAGTCACTGAGCCCTGTTTGCCTTAGTTCCTGGGGTGTAAGATAAGCTGGAGGAGGAAATGGCAGACCATTCCAGTGTCTTTGCCAAGAAAACCCCAAATGGGGTCAGACACAATGAAAGCAACTAGCAACAACTGCGAGAGTAGAGAGAAGAGGGCAAATTCAAGAGATGTTATAGAGTAACTAAACTTTGGCAGCTGGTCAAGGGGAGGCTTTCAAAACATGGTGTACTCCTCAGCTGCTTTTTGGAAAGCAGTTCAACAGATGTTAAAGTAGATGCTTTGGTATGGCAGTAGCAAGAGCAGGATATACCTATAGCTGCTTTGGGGACTCATACTAACTTTGAGCTGAACAATTCCAGAACAGCAAAAGTAAATACTGTTCTTGCCTTAGAGCTAGCATGAAGTATGCATCTCTTTCTGTGAAGGATGGCCCTGGCCTTTGCTTATGGGTCGTGACTGGTCACTTTGATTCTGTAGCTCCTTATCTACCCTTCCTCCCCACTTCCCACAGTTTGCTAACATCCACTACACCCAGCAATTTAGGGGAATAACTATTTCTGTAACTGCAGCATCTTGTCTTTATCCCCATAGTCATTTCTGAACCTGGGTAAAGAAATTCCCAGCGGCTGTGTTAAAAATATATAAACCATAGCTGAAAGTTATTCATGAGGGTGGTAGTTCGTTTTGTAGCAAAAGTCTAGTGATTTGCTCTGTCAACAGTGGGAGACTGACATCCCTATTCTGTAGCATGGTTGTGAATTTGAAAAGTCCTTTTAGATGAGTGATGCTTCTCAAGTCTTGCAGTCGCTTTATTTTGTCCTTATACTATTGTTTTGGTATTAAATATTACAAATAGAGTCAACAGTTTTTAGCTTTACCATTATTTCAAGATACCTGCATTTTACTTTATATGTATTTTTATCATTTGTTTTATTGATGCCTTTTTTATGTCACACCCATTTCCTCATACCTGCCATATGCAACTTCTTCTCCCAACCAACCCAAAATCAGAACTTTCCATGTATTTTGACAAATCACTGCATTTGACAATGTCTGCAGCATTTCACATTGGCAGTCCCCTTTGCTCTAATGAGAAGAGAAACTGTATGTCATCATCTGTTCTCTGGTATTGGAGACTTGCATTTTCGATGATTGAAGTCTGATTACTTTTTTGTTGTTTGAATGATAAATATGTGGAAAGTCAAGAAAATTTAACATGCAGAAAAAATATGCCTTTTAAAAATATTTGGATTGGAAATCTGATTGAAATGTGCAACCTAGAAAATGGAGGAATATGATTCACTATTATGATTGAAATTTTTTTTGCTTCTTTTCAGGACATTAATTTTAAAAATGAATATATCTAGTGTTGCATTAAGAGTAGAAGCTTGGCTTTCCTCTGCATGGCATATTAAAGTGCCCATGACATGGCTGGAAGCTTGCATTACTTGGGTTCAAGAAGACAATGCTGATGTGAGTTTGACTCAGGCTCAGATGAATAAACAAGTGTTTGACCAGTGGCTTCTTACTGATCTGAGAGATTTGGAGCACCCTGTTTTACCTGAGAAGATTTTGGAAGCTCCGAAAGGGGAGCTCAGTGGCTTTTATTCTTTGCAGATTAATTCATTGGTTGATGTTAGTCAGCCTATGTATTCCCAGTTACAAAAGTTGAGAGGACTGAACCGGTCAAATGATCAAGTAACAGCTGAAACACAAATAACCTTGAAGCCCTGGGAAGCAAATCCTACACGAATGCTAATGTTGCAGATAACTGATGGAGTCAGGCAAATACAAGGCATGGAATATCAACCTATTCCAGCTCTTCATCAGGCTGTTCCTCCAGGTACAAAAATTCTCATTCATGGAAACATTTCTTACCGTCTTGGTGTTCTTTTGCTAAAACCAGAAAATGTGAAGGTGCTAGGGGGTGAAGTGGATGCTCTTGTTGAAGAACATGCCCAAGAAAGAATACTTGCACGACTACTTGGAGAGCCGGATTCTTTAACTTCAACCAGACCAAATCAAAACCAGTGCATTCCTGCACTTGAAGATGGACACGAATCAGCATTAGAACCTTCAGATGCAGAGCTCCTAGCAAGCCTTGATGAAAATGATGAGTCGGCAATGGGCAATAATGATACTCCTTCAGAAAGTGGATATTTTAGCAGAAGTTGTATTTCAAATAGTATCTGCAACGTAACTACTAACTCAGGACTTTCTACCATTTCACCAAGAAGAGATGAAGACCTACCGAATCCATCTGTAAATTTCACTGAAGGGGATTTAGATGATTTTTCACTAGACGATGTCTTGTTTTTAGAGGAAACTGTCCAGAAGGAACTTCAGGAGGCAGAAGAAAGGAATTCATTGACATTGAGCAGAGGCAGTGACAAAAATACAGAGAGATATTCACAGAAACATAATATTACAGAGGATTTTTCTCTGGTTAATACAAATGAAAAAAATGTTCAGAATGAAAAGGTTTTGTTTGAACATGTATCCATTAAAGACAAATCCTTTAGTTATCTATCTGTTAGAGATCAAAATCCCAGCAGTATTTTGTCATTTGAAAATAATGCACACCTGCCCCAGGATTTCATAGTTAAACATAAGAACTCAGGAACATATGAGAAAATTAAACCCCTTGTTAGCAGTTTAGAAAACTATATAGTAAATGATAAAACATTGAAAGCAGAACTGGTTAATGTACCAAAGCTAGTTTCAGAAATCAGTAATGAAAACAGTTATGTATATCCCTGTTCTTTAACATCAGTAGAGAACAACATGGATCAAGTTTCTGTTGCTGTCGATTTGGATTCTCCACCTTTTACTTATATTTCTGTCCTATTAACCAGAAATCTCAATGAAGTAACAACTGTGAAAGTCAAAGCATTTATTGTAACCTTAACTGGAAATCTCTCACTTTGTGATGGCTTTTGGAGTGTAACTGCAAAAATTTCTGATGGTACTGCTTATCTAGATGTGACTTTTGCAGATGAAATACTAACAAATATGATTGGGTTTTCAGGATCAGAAATGAAACAGTTGAAAAAAGATCCTGTTCAGCATAAAAAATTTCAGGAAGGTTTACAGAAATGTCAGAGAGCTCTAATAGATTTGTGCTGTCTGATGACCATTACATTTGATCCTTCCTTGTCTAAAGGGGTAGTATCAGTTCTGCAAGATGTAAATATAGAAGACCTTCAAAGCTTAAAGAGACGCTTGAATAAGTAACCGATTCTGAATAGAAAATAATCAAAAGCACTCCCAAATTTTTAGGATTTGATATAAAAGCCAAATGTTAATATCTTAAATGTTCTCTTGTATTTCATTTTTGGGAATAAAGGGAGTAAAAATCCAAAGCTAATTTTGGTGTAATTAAGAACACCACCAAACTTGTTTTAATTTTAGGGTGAAAAAAAGACTCTTACCTGAAAGAATGTTAAAATTTAGACAAGAAACTGGTTCTTATTACCCATCACTTCTGAAGATCATTGCCAATTTGTCAATTAAAATGATTTCTGAAGTATTGTGTTAACGTCCAGTGCTGTGTTTTATTAATAAAACATTGAAAATCAAAAGTAAAATAGATTAATTTAAAATTATTTAATATTTTAAACAAATTATTTGTCTTGCAGAAAATTGATGTAATCCCAGGGTACCAAGTGTTGGTTTCAGATTCAAGATACTCTCTTGATTTTTAGCTTTCTGATTCTTGTTTTTGTGATATGAAAGGTAAACTTTACAATATTACATATGAGAAAAAGTAAATTATTACAGAACCTTATTTTGAAAGATGTTTTGTTTTCAAAGGGTACTGAAAAGTTAACATTCAAATTCAGGGTCTACTAGCATGTTTGGATAAAAATAAGCTTTTTATCTTTGTTTATAGGTGGTGCTGACTATTTAAAAATTATAAAAGTATGCATGAATTTGCTGAGAATTTTTTTTAACCTTTTCAGTTTCCTGTGATAATCTTTGTTTTTAGAAGAGAAAATCATATTTTTGAAAATTATAAATATGATGCCTTATATTTTAAAACATTGACTACATATAAGAAATAAAAAATGAACCCAATTTCTTTTAAATTTTTTAATGGAAATCTTTAAACAGGTCATTTTTACTTCCTGATTTGGCTAGATTTATATTAACTGATATATCATCATTAATAGCATTGATGTACAGTAGAATTCTCTTGGTTCCTCTATAGTGGTCACTCTAGTGGTGGCTTCTAGGGGAAGCCATTGAGAACATAAGAAAGTGCTTCAGGAAAAGTTCACTTCTTGGTGCTGAATTTTGTGTCATGTAAGTCAGATTTGGGTGCACAATGATTTAGCACAATCTCTGACCAGTTAGGTAAACATTGTGTCTCCTGTGAGTAGTTACTGTGCTAGATGTTGGAAGAGAAAGGAAGATAAAATAAGGTTACCTACTCTTATACCCTCATTTTCAGGTGGAGGAAGTTGAGGCCCAGAGAGATTAGGTGAATTTCCCAGACTTATATACGTAGTAAGTGACAGAGTTGAGATTGAAACCCAAATCCTTTGAGCACAAATCATTCTGAACCACACTATGCCTAATTCTTTAAAGGAGTTTATAACCCAGTGGAGGTGATAAATATGTAGTGGCTGTCAGTTTATCATGTGCCCAGTAGTTAATGTACCAAACAAATTTGTTTAGTAGAATGGTTTCTCTACTCAAAATTTGCCCTTTAACAAATTTCAACAATTACTGTTGCCATTCAGGTATGTTTTTGGGTACCCCTTTTCAATTTTGCCTGCCTTACAGTATTGTAAATACATAATAAAAAGTAGTACATGTATTCCTGGAGTCTATTTAAAGCTTTTTGTAAGTAAAAAAAATATAGATATATCAAGAGAGTTCACTATTTTGAGGAATCTTGATAGTAAATATGATAAAATATATTGAATATATTAAAATAAATGTGGCAAATAAAAGCAAAGAAACCCATTATAAAATGGATTATCACCCCTTTTCTTCCCCCAATTGATGTTTTGTAAACTGGAATTTATTGGGGTTGTATAACCTGGTGTATTCAATATTTGTGCTGTTCTTAAACATTAGAGTCTTTTAATATTCACAAATCTGGAAGAGGGAATGCATTGTTGTGTATGCCTTCAAAATATAGACCAGTGACCTGAAGAACAACATACTCTATAAAATAAGTTTCAGCTTTTTGACTGAGGTGATCAAACCTGTTACCGTAATTTCTAATCCTAGATGGCAGTACTCTTTACCGTCAGATCTCTAAAAGGGCTCTTGAAAGTAGAAAAGCCAGAGGAGATGACTATGGGAAAGGATATAGAAGAGGAAAACAATGAAATTTTTAAAATGCAGCTCTTTCTGTCTAGAAAATGTATGTAGAAGAATACAAAATACAAAGCAACTGAAATAATGCTGCATAGTTGTTAGGCAAATTTTATCTCCAGTGAGAAGGCCCTTGCCTAGTATGTACCTCCACTACATATTGTCAGTTATTTAGCATATCCAATATATTAAATTCTTTTGGAATCCACATTTCCCCTGAACTGTTACTGTGGCCTCCTGTTTGATCTCCCTTCTGCATGCATCCCCTCTCTATTCTGTCCTCCAAACAACTTCCAAACTGGTCTGTTCATGTCATTTCTCTACTTAGTAAACTCCAATGACTCTCTGCTGCATCTTGGGTCAAATATAACTCCTATAATGTCTAAATCCTTCACAACCTAAAGCCAACCTACCCTTCCAGGCTTGCTGTATATTACTCCCTTTCTAGACCTCTGTGTCCTAGACAAACTGGCCATTTTATTTCTCAAAGAACATTTATGTCATCTTCCCTGTAAGTTTTGGCACAAGTTGTTCCCCCTGCCTGTAATGTACTCTGCTCACCTCTGCCTCAATTTCCTTCAAAATAGTTCAAAAGCCACTTTTTAAAAAAACTTATTCTCAGTTTTCAATGTTCACTTTGATAAGATTTTGAGTTCCAATTTTTCTCCCTCCTCCCCACCCCAAGACAACACATCATTTAATATAGGCTCTACGTAAATACTTACATTGAACCTATTTTCACATTTGTCATGTTGTGAAAAAGAATTAGAACCAATGGGAGAAACCATGAGATAGAAAAATAAACAAAAGAAGAAAAAAAGCAAATAATATAGTTAAATCTGTATTCAGACCTCATAGTTCTTTTTCTGGATGTGGACAGCATTTTCCATTGTGGGTCTTGGAGTTGTCTTGGGTCCTTGCATTGCTAAAAAGAGATGTCTATCAAAGTTAATCATTGAAAAACATTATGGCTATTACTGTGTATAAAATTCTGGTTCTGCTTAATTCATTCAAGTCTTCCCAGATTTTTCTGAAGTCTACCTGCTCCATCATTTCTTGTAGCACAATAGTATTCCATTACATTCATATACCACAACTTGTTCAGCCTTTTCCCAACCGATGGGCATCCCCTCAATTTCCAGTTCTTGGCCACCACAAAAGAGCTGCTGTAAACATTTTTGTACATGTGTGTCCTTTTCTTATTTTTATGATCCCTTTTGGATACAACCCTAGAAGTACTAGGTCAAAGGGTATGCACATCTTTGTAGTCCTTTGGGCATAGTTCCAAATTGCTCAGTTCACAACTCCACCAACAATGTTCCAATTTTTCCCACATCTCTAACGTTTATCATTTTCCTGGTTTGTCATGTTAGCCAATCTGATAAGTGTAATGTGGTAGCTCAGAGTTGTTTTAATTTGTATTTCTCTAATCAATAGTTATTCAGAGCATTTTTTTATCTGACTAGGGATAGCTTTAATTTCTTCATCTGAAAACTGCTTTGGGCATATATATCCTTTCATCATTGACAAATTGAGGAATGTCTTGTATTCTTTTAAATTTGACTCAGTTCTCTATATATTTGAAAAATGAGGCCATTATCAGAGACACTGGTTGTAAAAATTCCCAGTTTTCTACCTCCCTCCTAATCATGGTTGCATTGGCTTTGTGGAAATTTTTTTTTAATTTAATGTAATCAAAATTATCCATTTTGCCTTTCATAATGTTCTCAACCTCTCGTTTGATCATAAAGTCTCCCATTATCCATAAATCTGACAGGTAAACTGAAATGCCATTTGAGACCTTACCTGTCTCTCATACACATCCCATCCTGATAGCAACTTTGTCCATCTTATTGCTACTCACTCTACTCCTCAATCTCTTGGTGCTGAGACCAGGTCCTGAGGGATTTAATACATTCAGTTTTGGGGTTTAGCACTTCTAATGGGTGAGTGCAAGGTCACATGGCTGCACTTACACCCCCAGGCAGG
This sequence comes from Bettongia penicillata ogilbyi, assembly GCA_023548195.1. Classification (NCBI taxonomy): domain Eukaryota; kingdom Metazoa; phylum Chordata; class Mammalia; order Diprotodontia; family Potoroidae; genus Bettongia; species Bettongia penicillata. Next base: position 6,357,428 of record JAJHZJ010000540.1, on the reverse strand, counting down.
CTGTTGCTTGTGTGCTCTGTTCTACCACTTCGATCTCTTGCTCTGGGAACAGTAATCAAATCAGTGCCACGTTCCTTCTTTCAGTCAATTACTAGATATTGGAAGAGAGCATATCTATCAACTGCTTTCCTATTCCATTTACTATCCTTGGATTACTTAAGACCAAAACATTCTTCCCTGACCATCTCTTTCCAGGAGTGGGGAACCTGCAGCCTCGAGGTCACATGTGGCCATCTAGGTCTTCAGGTGCAAACTTCACAAAACAGATTCCCTTAATAAAAGGATTTGTTCTGTAAAACTTGGACTCAGTTAAAAGGCTGCACGGAAGGACCTAGAAGGACACATGCCTCCAGGCTTCAGGTACCCCACCCCTGCTTTAGACCATACGTCTAATCACTTCTATCAGATTGTAAACTCCTTGAGTATAGGGATTTCTCGATTTTCCGTTTGAGTCGTTGATGTTTAGCACAGTGTGTCTTGTGAATTTTATTTGGATCTCAATAATCATTTGGATCTCACAACAACTCTGAAAAGTATTAGAAACTGAGGCAGGCAGAGATTAAGTGACTTGCCTCATGTCGCTCACCTAGGTATCTGAGGCAGTATTTGAACTTGAGTTTTCCTAATTGAGGGACTAGTGCTTTATCCATTCCATCTCTAGCTATCCTTACATATCCAAGTATTGTCTCAAGTTTTTCGAGGGACGGGACCTGTTTTCTTTTGCTTTTTATATCTCTAGTGCCTGGCACATGATAGGCACTTGAATGCTGATTGATTGAAATGTGTGTTTATAAATATGTTCTTTAACAACATTAAGTTCAAGTACCGAGAGAAAAGAGTGTCAAAAGATGTTAAATATTAGTGCTTATACTCTACACATTGGCATAGTTTTTTGGTGTTCTATGCCTTCTCCCTCATCAGGCTTTTTACCAAAGGTCCTTAAAAAAAAGGGCATGTCTTTTTTTTTTTGTTTATGTGCTGCTCACCCTTTGAAAATGGGCACTGAGCAGTGAAATGGACAAAAGTCAGGGAAAAGAAGTGACCTTGGTGGTAATCATTGTATAATTTTGATTTGTTCTAATCATAATATAGTATTTCAGTTCACATGATACTTGAAGACTTAAAGTAATATCTGTAGACAGTGCTGCATAGTAAACAGTTGACTTTGAAGCCTTGAGGACCTGGTTTCAAGTCCCACTCACACACTAATACTGGCGGTGAGACCCAGGGAGCTGTGTAAAAATGTGCTGCCAAATAAAGTGCTGAACTACTTTGGTAAGAAGAAGTTACCTTATCTTGGAGTTCCTGTACTGATGTAATCATAGGTCCATACCTCATCCTATGTTGACTTCAACAAGCATTTATTAAGCAACTGCTGTGTTCTAGCAACTGCCCTAAGTACTAGGGATATAAAGACAGATAATAGCCCTTGCTTTCAAGGACCTCGAAGTTTAGCTGAAGAGACAACATGCAAACAACTATGTACAAGCAAGATCCATACAGGAAAAACTGAAGATGATCTCAGAGGACAAGTAACGTTAAGGAGGACTGTGAAAGGCTCACAGAACATGGGACTTTTCTTGAGACTTGAAAGAAGCCAGGGAAGCCAAGGGGTAAAGATGAGAAAGAAGGGAGAGTTTCAGGCACAGGGGACAGAGATCCTGGATTTGGGAGATGGAATACCTTGTGAGAAGACCAGCAAGGGCTGTGTCACCGGATGGTGGAATATATGGAAAGGATTAGGTTGGTTAGTTGGTTGTTGTCCTTTGTCTTCAAAAGAGGACCAAAGTGACATCACCATGATAAAGTGAAGTTTCAGTGTGTCGGACTGTGGCTGATCAGTCCGATACAAGCTTGGAATGCTCTACCAGAGGTTGGGTAGATTACGTGTGTGTTGGTCCTTCGTTGCCAAAGAATACCATGCCATCAGAGAAACGATGACATGACTTGCATTTGACTTTGTTTTGAGTGAGGGAGGGCTGTGCAGGTCACCAGCCTTCACTTCTCCTCCAGAGCCATCTGAATCCAGTGACCAGATATTTGGGACTGGACATAGCAGTGAATTTAAACCCATGACACAGGTATCCTATTCAGTTTATTAACTAAACAGAAACTCTTATAATTTAATTTGTATGTGAATTATACTTTTTTTGAATTTTATTCTTGAAATCTGGCGTGTATTGGTGAATACCTATAATCCCTACTTCCCTAAAGACTGAGGCTAGATTTCTTGAGCCACTGGGCTGCCAAAAGAATGGTGAACTGGCCCAGAAATTGAGGGTAGATTATGTGGGAAGTATACGAAGACTGGAAAGGTAGAAAGGGACCTGTGTATTCATTAATATTTCAGAAATACAATAGGATCACTCTGGTTACTCTTTCAACCAAAAAGATTGTAGTACATAACATAGGAGATGGTCTTTGAAACTAAAAATCTAAAAAAACATTTTTATGAGTTATAGAAAAGTTTTAGAAGTCACTGGGATATTTGAATTCTATACTTGTTTAATTTGTGTGTGCCTTGGGTAAGTGTTTTAAATGTTCTACCCCTCCTGTAAAGTAGTTCTTATACTTTACTTGAATTATTGCCCATGAAAAGCTTTTGTTTACATGAAAGATATCTAATTTTTTTTGTTTATATGAAAGTTACTTATTTTAATTATGTTTAGAGTCGATTGGCTTATCTGCACTAATGAACATCATTCTCTCAATTAATGCAAATGAGCAGAAAAATAGACCTCTAAATGGATCAACTATTAGGAGAACAATAGCCCTAAAGGATTGCCTAGGACCCAAATGGCCTACAGCTACTTTAGGACTAGGGAACAGGAATGAAAGCAGTTCTGGGAGTTGTCTTGATAATCCCCAAGGTGAATAATCTTTAAAGATAATTGATAGTTTATTTCAGAAAGTGAAACCATAATAAAGAACTGGTTAAATGAGAACCAAGACTTTAATGGAATTGAGCTGCCCTAATGAGCAAAACAAGCAGCATTTAATTGCAGGTATCAGTCACACCCTCTTTACTAGTATTTTAAACTATGGTTAATGGATAAAAAGTAACTTGGGGAAGTGACTAGTAGCTGGCCTCCAAGTTCACATCTAAGTTCACATAGGTAGAGAATGTGATCCTCTGGCACAGCATTGGAGATCCCAGGTTGCCTCTTGGTCATGGAGAATTATAGGAGTAGGCGTTAATTTGGAAAACTTGTTAAGCATTATAAGCTACAAGGTAACCCTTTTTGCAGTCTTCCTTGGCTTCTAAGAAAAACAAAATTGAAACATGCTGAGAAAAAACTGTTAGACCTCATGGGGAAACCCTCAAATTCTACTAAATTTCTGCTTATACACAATGTGATATATCAATAAAAAAATAATTATTTTCTGTTTTAAAATTTATTTCCAGTATTAACTTTAAAAACATTTTGAGTTCCAAATTCTCTCTATCCTTCTCCTTCATTCTTTGACAAAGATGGTATCTTTTATACATGTCAAGTTACACAAAACATTACCATATTAGCCATGTTGCCAAAAAAGCAGGAAAAATGCAGTGGAAAAAGTATACTTCAGTTCATCAATTCCGCCTCTGGAGGTGGATCCTTTGGATTTGTCTTGGATCATTTTCTTGATCAGAGTAGCTAAGTCTTTCACAGTTGACTCTCCTAATCATTTAAGTCTTTCCTGGTTTTTCTGAAACCCTCCTTGTCATTTCTTATAATACAATAATATCCCATCATGATCGTATTCCACAATTTCTTTAGCCATTCCTCCACTGATGGGCATGCCTTCAATTTCCAGTCCTTTGCCACCTCAGAAAGAGCTTTTATAAATATTTTTGTACGTATAGGTCTTTTTCCCTTTGATCTCTTTGGGATACAGAATCAGTATGGTATTTTTGGATCAAAGGTTACTTAGAGTTTTGTAGCCCTTTGGACATAGTTCCAAATTGTTCCTATTTTTCCACCTCTCCAGCATTTGGTATTTTGTTTTTGTGTCATGTTAGCCAGTCTGATAGGTATGAGGTTGTACCTCAGAGTTGTTTTAATTTGCATTTCTCTAATCAGCAGTGATTTAGAGCAGCAAAGAATTATGTTCCAACATCATCTGTGATTAACCTGACTTAAAATTATCATCCTCTTATTTATTCTGCAACCAACTGAGGGGATTTCCTTCTCTAGTAGAATGTATAATATCCTCAGACCCTTAACTAAGAGTTTTTGTGTTAGTAACAGACTCCATAGATCGTGCTTGAGGCAAGTGACAGGAGGAAGCACTGTACTTGGTGGGAGGGAAGGAGACTCCATGACAATAGTATGAGGCCACTTGTGGGATGGGAGTGGGAAAGGAAAATAGATCATTCACCCTAGCTCCAAATTCAACACCTTGGGGCACGGCCCAGTTGACCAGCCCTAGTTACCTTGTCGCTAGGGCAGGTGTGAACTAGATTATTGTCATTCACCGTTTTTCGGTGTGTCCTTCCTGACCTCATTTGGGGTTTTCTTGGCAAAGATAATGGAGTGATTTGCTGTTTCCTTCTCTGGCTCATTTTATGGATGAGGAAACTGAGACAAACAGGTTTAAGTGACTTGCCCAGCAGCACACAGCTAGTAAGTGTCCAAGGCCAGATTTGAATTCACAAAGATAAACCTTCATGACTCCAGTCCTAGCACTCTATCCATTGCACTACCTAGCTGCCCTGAACTGGATTATGGCAAAGGAAAAATAAAGTTTGGTTAGGGGAAAGGAGAGAAGGTCTAGATTAAGGACTAGAGAGAAGGATTAGATTATTTTCTTACATGTTCTCCATATACAATAAGAAATTTGGAGACAGTAGTTCCCCACGTATTCCCAAATTAAGTATTCACACTGTAACTTTCTCAATTTGTTTTAGGAGTTGTCCATTTCCAGAACATTTGAAGTGTTCTATTTAAATGTAAGTCTAAGTACTTATTTTGGAGCCAAGTCCAAATTGGCTTTGGATTACCTAAAACATTACTCCCGTCTATTAGCTTAGAAAAATTTAAGTTAACTAGTAATTAGCTTTGCAGAACAAGCTTACATGAAATTAATGTTACATTAGGAATGTTATGTTGACTTTACACTTTCTGTTAGTATTATCTAACATTTTTCATAAGTGCTAAATAAGAGGTTGCATATGCAGAAACTTTAAAAAATGGTAGCTTTAGGGGCCTAGGAGTTAATTTCAGGTCAAATGTACATGTAATATCATAAAGCATGTTATATAATTCTTTTTGTATTCTGAGGGGATACATCATTAAATTCTGTTGCTTTGGTATTTTAGCAAATGCTTTTTTCTGGCCTCAATCTCAACTGGATAAGAATTCCTTTCTCTGACAAGAGTATCTAAATGGTTTTAAAAATGTTTATAAATTTTTATATTGTAGTGGAGAACCGAGATGACATTTGAATTATTTGTACATCTTTTGTCTTTATGTAAAGTAGAAATTACCCTTAAATTCCCCTTCGCCTCATCCTATGTTATCTGTGATTGATGTGTTGTTCTCAAATATCAGCAACTAGAAAAATTCTCCTAAATTGGTGGTGTTATGTAACTGGTGATAGAAGACCTGAGTTTGGCTCTCACCTCTGCTGTTTGCTATTACTATGACCAGGGCATTAAATCTCTTTGGGCTTCATCCATTTCTTCATCCACACAATGAAAGTTTTGGTTAAATCAAGGATGTGCTGATAAATGTTCAACTGGCTGTCCAAAAATGTACCCACAACACACTGTTACATTGAATATGTATTTTCTCCATGATTTTCTTAGGTCTAGAATTGGGCAATCAACAAAACAAATCAAGCCACAGATTGTACTTTTGTGATTTCTGAGCTGCAAATTCTCACACTGAAAATTTAACAATTGGTGGACCCTTTAAATTCCTTTCTCAATCTAAATATCTGATTCCAAGGAGGCAGCATGTGAGAGTGGAAAGAATACTGGATTTGGAGATGGAGCTGGATTGAGTTCCTACTCTGCCAGTCACTGCCTGTATGACCTCAGGGTTTCAGGTGCCTTTTCTCTAAAATTGGATGGTTTGAATTCAGTGTCTTCTAAGTTTCTTTCTGGCTCTAAATCTGTGGTCCTGCCATCTATTTACCAAAACATAACCTTGTCTGTGGCAAGATAAAAGAAGGGAATGGACATGGTGTCTGGATAATATTTCCTCTTTTCCTTTAGTTTCAAAGAACTTTTTTTCATTTGTTCACTTTCAGTTGAGCTGCAGCCTCTGAATGTCTAGGGTTTCTAGCAATGTGCAAACTTTTGGTAAGATTTCTATATAGCAAAGTAGTTTGGTTGTCTTTTAGAGTTTTTCAGTGGTCAGTTCTTAATGAATCACCACCAATACTGAATTGTATATAATAATAAAAGATTGGGTAGGTTATATAATGTTTTGGAAACATGTACCTTCCTGATTGTGCCTTCCTTAGGCCAATATTAAAATTATTTTGAATTTTCTGAGTAAGTTTGGAAGTATCCTGGGTAGTGAGAGGAAAGGAGTTCTGTGACTTAAAATATTCAAAATGAATCAGTGGCATTCAGATAAGCTAGGGGCTTTCTATGAGGTCTTTCAGTAATTCCTGAGTACCAGTTTAACATTAGGGCTGACCATATATGACCCTTTGTTCTTGCTACATCATTGACTTACTTCCTCTTCCCATTATCCATTTCCTGGATGATATCTTATATCTTTTACAGAAGTCCTACTCTGTTGCCTCATCAAGGTATGGAGATGACCCTAAGCTATACCAAATGCTGAGTACCAGTGATGGCGAATTCTATCCTAGAAAAGCTTTGAGTATGGTTCCAGAGAGAGGCAGCATGGAATACTTGTTATAAAGCCCATCTCAGAGTTAAGAAGACTTAGGTTTAATCTTGCCTGTAACAAATACTGGCTTCCCAGGCAAAGACTATACATTTCAGAGCTGGTGTAGAGCTCATAGGTGGCCAGTGATAAGTCCAGAAAAAAAAAAAATCCCATCAACAGTCTGTCTGCCATCTGGGGATTAACCAAGGTAAGTATAAAGAGGTTTATCTCCAATAGGTTAGCCATGACAACTATATGAAATAAAAACAAAATGACTTTTCCATGCAGTCCCCTATGCAGTGTCTGGTAAAATGGAAGAAAAGAAAGCAGAAGATGTTGAGTGACTCAATTTCTACACTATTAGTTTTATTAATGTGAGCTCCTTGTCCAGTGACCAAGTTAACATTATTGTTGGAACTCAATAATTTCATGAGGAGATCATAGTTGTTTTGCTTGCCCTCAGAATCCAGAGGTAGGAGCAATGAATGAGTGGACATTGCAGTGAGACATTTATTCTTGATGCAATGAAGAACTTTCTTACTTTTGGCGTTATCTAAAAGTTGAATGGGTTACCTTGGAAGAGAATAGTTTCCTACTCATTGGAGGCTTCAAACAAAGACTGAATTACTACTTATAGGATGTGTTATAGTTTTTTTTTTGGTATGGGTTTGACTCAGTGACCTTTGGGTCCTTTGAGTTCTGAGATTTGGTGGCAACAGTGACGTTCTTGTAAGTGAATTCAAAAGATGTAACAAAATTATAATTAAATGGGGATGGTTTATGGTACTTCCTGGAGAGGGAAATGAAGCATTTGACAGAGATAGTTTTATCATACACACATCCAAAGGAAACTAGAAACAGTTCATGGTGTACTTAGTTATCTAGCCTTGTGCTTATAATGCACATAAGCAAAAAAGATCATCTGTGAAGATAATTACTCCTTATTTGCCAAAACCTATCAAGTAGGGGAAGGAGAAAAAGTACTACAAAGTATTACTTTGAGGTCTTATCAAGTATTATATCAAGCAATATATCAAGTTAAATTAAATTAGCATACACTTTAATACTTTGTGACCAGTGTAAAGGGAGGTAAAAATATATTAAGAAATAAATGAGACCAAAAGCTTCTTGTGGGCTCCACAGAAGACTCATATATATCTTTAATTAAAAAAAAAAATTCCCACAAGATCAGAAAGCCATGGACATGGCAAATACTGACTTAATATCATTAGAAAATAAAATTGATTTTATCTTAGGAAACTTGTTTACTGAAGTGGGAGTCATTCCAAGTCAACTGTGAAATAAGCCTATTGATTTCTTAGTGTAAAGAGCAAGGCCAAATAAGAACAATGAAAAAAGGTAAGAAAATTTGGTAACTGCAACAGCTTCAACTCGACCTAATTTAAATAAGCTGTTAACACCACAAAAATTGGAAAGAAATAAAGGAACAGATGAGCACAGAATATTACAGTTTCCTAAAGAAGGAATGTAAAGCAGTTTCTACAATGAGGGAGTCAGAACAGGTAAAAACTGCCTCATCTGGCAAACTTGACCTCTTTGACAGCAGACAGACAGATTTGGCAGCCAAGAGAAAAACTGTTTTTGAAAATAAAATCCTAAGCAAAACTTTTCAGAAGAGTGTGATGCAAGATTATGGGCAGATTTCGTCCTCAAAAGTAAGTGAGGGAAAAGTAAGTTTTTAGAAAGCTTTGTGGGAGAACCAGTTGTCAGATCATTCCAGTATCATTTAAAAATTGAACAAGAAAGGGGCCAACAAAAAGAAAAACAAAGATCTACTAACATTTTTATGACAAACTCTTTTCACTGGCAGTGGAGCCATTACATTTGAACTCAACATCATGGTCCCCAGTGTGTTTCAAGAGGATGTGGAAATGACACTAAAGAACACCAAAAGAGTAAAAGCATTTGGACTAGACCAAATATAGAAGAATTCTATGCCATGTTAAGAATGTGGTGCATTGATTCTTAATATATCTGGGATGGGAGGATGAAATAATTGAAAAAATCATGGATATTATTACATTAAAAAAGCAACTGAGAAGACAACAGTAACCACCAACCCATATGCCTGCTTTCTCATCTTTACAAAAATCTATGTAAAAACAGTCTACTGAATTGAAATTGAAAGCTTTGTTGATTAAGGTATGAAAAGAGAGAAGGCAGGGCTTTCACAAATAATAAGACTATAATAGACTATGTCTTTATAGTTACATAGTTGAGTGAAGGTGGACATAGCATAAAATCTCACTGTTTATTATTTTTTGATTGTGAACAGCTTTTATTTTGGTATAACAAAATGCAGTCTTAAAGGTTTTTCTCTAACAGGGTGTCTTCCATGGATATGCTTTGGTCAGACAAGCATCTCTGCTCTACTACTTGCTACTTGGGTGACCTTGGATAAGTCAGTTACCTTTTCTAGGTCTCAGTTTCCTCATCTATAAAATAAGGGCACTGGACTAGATGATTTCTAATGTCCCTTTCAGCTCTAAATTTATGATCTTATGATCCTATCAATGTAGCCACTGCGATCTATCTTTTCAAAGACCTGATTATTAGTATGAAGTGATATGTCATACAGGGAAATGTATACTAACCTCTGTCAAGGAAGCTATGCTTTGTAGTATCCAAATGGAATAGGAGAGTAGATATGGTGCGGAAAAAGCTTTAGATTTGGAGTCAAAAGGCTAAGGTTTGAATGCTGGCTGAGATGCTTATTGACAGTGTGACCTTGGGCAAGTCATTCCACCAATCTGGGTGTCCTTTCCTCAGCTGTAAAATGATGAAGTTGTATTAGATGATGCTGTCATGAAAGAGTCCTTGTAAGATCATGACAGAGTCCAGACAATCCTTTTTGCAGATAACATTGTGATGATTGCATCATGCTTTAGAATGTCACCATTGTTCTTCAGTTGTATCCATCTGACTGTCCATGACTCCATTTGGAGTTTTCTTGGCAAAGATATTGGAGTCTTCTATTACTTCCTTCTTCAGCTCATTTTATAGATGAGAAAACTGAGACAAACACAGTTAAGTGACTTGCCCAAGCTAACACAGCTAGTAAATGTCTGAGGTCCAATTTGAACTTAGGAAGATGAGTCTTTCTGACGCAGGGCCCAGTACTCTATCCATTTTACTACCTAGCTGCCTGGACTTTTACTGTGCTTTGGAAAGGATGTAACCATGAGAAAGAACAATAGGGAGCAAAGTTGACCCTACATCATCCTAAATCAGGCACCATGACTCTCAGGACCCTGTTCTCCCCACTTTCTTGCTCAGCTTGTTTCCCCTTCCCCTTCCACTCTAATTCCCCAGTTAATCCTTTGCTTCTAGTGCAGTAGAGGAAGTGAATGTTTTCTTTTTCTCTCCTTCATAACCCAGGTCTTCTACAGCAATGATTTACTTTGGCATTGATGTGAAGGATAAGCCTGGAGGCAGGGTTACCAGTTAGGAGACTATTACCCTTCTTCTGGTGGAGAGAAGAGGCTAGATGGTGAGAGATAAGGGAGGTAGTACCAACAGATAGGACTGGCAGCCTACAGTGGGTAAGAGCAGTGGATCTGCAGTCAAAGCATTTCATTTAAAATCCTAGCACCATTCCTGGTCAGGCATCCTTTTATTTCTCACCTGGGCACACTTCTTTGAACTTCTTTATCATACCTCGATGCTTCTCAAACCACTCATCCCCCTACAACCCTAACCACTTTCCTTTTGTATGTATTTCCCATCCCCCCAACCCACATTTAATTGTAAGCTCCTTGAGAACAGGGACTGTCTTTTTAAAATTTGTATGCCCAGAACTTGGGGGCCATCTCCCGTTGTCCTGATCTGTAACTTGCCACTGGACCCACATGGCTTCAGGGAGAAAGTGAGGCTGGTGACTTTGCATCCTCTGCCTCACTTAAATCCAGGTCACTTGCAAGTCATGTCATCATCTTCCTGATGTCATGGTCCTCTTCAGGAAGGACAAACAAGAGCATCCTTAGTGCTTAATCCAGTGCTTGGCTCATCATAGATGCTTGGTAGATGTTTATTGACTGACATTCTTTCCTATATCATCTTAGGAAAAATCACTTCTCTGGGCATTTCTTCATTTGTAAATATGATTGAACTAGATGTTGCCCACTGTCCCTTCTTTCAGTCCTATAAACTGAATGGATATGAGGGGAGAATCAAAGCAGAGGTTTCAGGTTTGGTGACTGGGAGGATTATGGCGCCATCAACGCAAATAAAAAATTGTGAATGGAGGCGGGTCTTGAGGGGATGTGGAGGTGGGAAAGAACATGAGTTTAGTTTTAGACAGGTTGAATTTGAGGTTGCCTAAGGACATCCATCACGTATTGAGTTTACAACTTTTGTAGAGTAGGACAGCAAACTTGCTCTGAGAGGTTCACTAAGATTCTATGGCCATGATAGCCTGAATGTTTATGTCAGCTTGACGGTATCCTAAGAATAATTAAACAGAACTACACAGCAGGTCCAGGATTAATCATTTTTGATTTGATTTGTTTTTGTTTTTTACACAAATTTTTAAAGGGGTATTGAGGTTGCTGTAAGTCTTTTACTGGGAAGTCAAATTTAATAGATTGTGGGCACAGGGAGTTGGATTCTCAGATGGGAATATCTGCCAATATTGTCGGTACTTTCTCTGCAATTTATAATCTTAAGAGAGGAGAGTAGGATACTAAGAGATACCCTAAGCACTTCTCTAAGTACTAACATTACTACTGTCATTTGCAGGACAGGTATTTTTAAATTGGGAAACATATAAAATGTGATCTTATAAAATTATTATTAATAATTTTACCTTTTCACAAAGCAATTTTTAAATTTTTCTGGATAAAAGTATGAATTTGAGGACCTTGCATTGATAGAATTCCCAGTTTCTAAAAAAATACACCAACTATGCAAGCTTTAGGAGGAATTTTTAAAAAAGAAAATGTTTATCATCGGTAAGAAAAATGGCAATTCTTTTAGCTCTTTGATGTACTTTGACATGAAGGGGCCAATTTATTTTGCAGTGATACAAAAGCGTCCTGTGCCTTGCCCCCATATTGTCACACAATTTGGCGAAGAGCCTTACTCATAATGGACCATTTTTTTTTTTTTTACAAAGTTGATTACTCATATGAGAACTTGAAAAGCTGAATATAGCTAGCTCTTCACTAATGTTTGCCCAACATATTAGGACCCTAATATTTATACTTATTATTAAGAATATTAATGTTAATAATAATACACTAAGTACTTCACTAAGACTTGCCCAGTCATATAATCAACATGTATTAAAGACAAGACTTAACTGTATCCACTATGTCGTGCTGCCTTTTGATTATAAGTATAACTAAGTGTTCTTAACACATTTATCTAGGAAATTCTTAAAATTCCAATTTTGAATGAGAGTGGGTAGCTAGTGGGTAGGAAAAAAGTGTCTAATTATCACTAGTTCAGATTCTAGCCCGGAGGTCAGCACATTTTCAGAAAGGACAGTTGCCAAGTTGGTGACTCCTCTTTTCCTGGGTTCTTGTAGGGGTGGATGGGAAGCAGCAAAGGCATGGAGCTACTAGAAGAGTACTTCTCTTTCTTCTGTTAAAAAAAAAAAAAAATCTAATGGTCGCCACCCATCACAATACACATTTCACCAATCAGAGATTCACTTAAAATGTAGATACTTCCTCCTAAGGAGTCTTTCACACTTTGGTTCAGTAATTTCTAAATTTCATCAACACCACCTAAACCTTAAAACAGTAACAAACTATTTATGTTCTCATACTTTTTAGGCAACTGGGTGGTACAGTGGGTAGAGCTCTGGGCCTCAAGTCAGGCAGACTTGAGTTCAAATTCAGCCTCAGATAGTTCGTAGTTGTGTGACTGGGCAAGTCATTTAACCTCTTTGTCTTTGTTTGCTCAACTGTAAAATGGGGATAATAACAGCAACTACCTCCAAGATATTTGTAAAGCACTTAGCATAGTGGATGCTTATTCCCTTTCCCCTTAAAACAATCTGTGCAAATTATTATCTTAGCTCATATTATATTCAAATAAAGTCAAGAATTTATTACCGTTTTTAACACAGATATGAAATAAAATAACATTTATAAAAATCCTTTAAATTTTCATTTAAAGCATTACAACAGCGTTAATGTGATGAGCAGGATTATTTTTGGTGCAGGATTTCTAAAAATGTGTCATTGATATTATTCTTCATAATTACATTTTAATTGCTAATTATGATTAATATTTTCCTTTACAATAAGTATACCTGAAAACTGTCTCATACAAATAATACATTACTAATAGTAAAATTTGTATTCCTTTGTTTAATAAACCAGAGAGTTCTTTATTTGCTCATAGCAAAATATAATAAAATCTTCTGGTTGTATCGCAAGACTGATCTGTTAACTGTTCTTGTTCAAATGGAACAAGACCAAATATGTCATAATTGTCTATACGGATTTAGAAATATTTTCATCTTGAAAATAAAGTGAGAATTGATTCTGTAGAGTGGTTAAGGGATTAATAAGTAGGTCCATGCTTCTATTTCATTTTCAAGGCAGATATTGTTTAAATTGGGAAATATATAAAATATGATTTTATAAATTTATAATCCATAGCTCTACCTTTTCACAAATGCAGTCTTATTTTTCTGGATCAAAGTATGAATTTGAGCACCTTGCACTGAGAGAGTACTCAGTTTTAAAAAAAATATTTACCACATATGCAAGTTTTAGACAGAAATTTTAAAAATAAAATGTTCATCTTTATTGTTATCACTAAGAAAAATGGCAATTTCTTCTTTGAGCTCAAATGTCCTTTGATGTATTTTGATATGAGTGAACCAATTTATTTTGCCATGACAGAGGAGTGTCCTATGCACACTGCCCCTATACCATCACACACTTTGGCAAAGTGCCTTACTAATAATGGATCATTTTTTACAAAGTTGATTATTCATGTAAGAACTTGAAAAACTGCATATAGTTAGTTATTCACTAATATTTCTTGGTATAAGTGATTGTCTATGAAGTATGCAAGGTGTTGAAATTGCATGAGAATCTACATTTTAAAATTGAATTTAGACCTGTATTTCATCTTGACATGATTGATCTCTAAAGTACAGGCCCATACAATTCTCTTGTTATATCATTTTTATTAAAAATATCTGTCAGTCATGTTGAAATTTCTCTAACATTGACATCAATAGGTTTGCAAAATAAATCTTTGCAAACCTCAGTTTTGGCAATTTGTCATATATATATATACACACACATATGTAATCAAATGAGCATTTATATGTGTTACTTTATTCACTTGCAATGCAAAATAAGATTTCAGTTTCTTGATTGATGGCGAAAGTCTTTCAACATGGGCAACTCTTCATATCTTGGTGGGGGAGGGGCAAGTCAAATTATTTGAGGTTGCTTTGCATATGATTTACCAAGTATCATTTAGACCAGTAGTCTCAAAATGGGATACCTGTGGACACCTGTTGACTTATTTAGCTAAGTAGTGCTTACTGTGTGCTAGGTCCTGTGCTAAGGGCCTTAAAAGTTTCATCTGATCCTCATAAGAACCCTGGGAGGCAGGTGCTATTATTATCTCCATTTTATTGGTGAGGAAACTGAGGCCAACAGTTAAGTGATATTCTCAGGGTAACACAGTTAGTTAAGTGTCTGAGTTCAGATTTGCACTCGTTTTCTTGACTTCAGGCCCAGTGTTTGATTCACTATGCCATCTGAACTGCCTCAGACTTAGTTTTAAAATGTAATCTTATCTATCTTATCTATGTTTTATTGTATTTTTGTTTATTTTGGTAAGTATTTCTCAGCTGCATTTTAAACTGGTCCAGGTGGCACTTGGGAGTGTTGTAGACCTTTTTTTAAATTTATTTCTTTCTAGTTTTCAACATTCATTTCCACAAGATTCTGAGTTCCAAATTTTCTCCCCATCTCTGTCCTCCCCCTCCCCAAGATATCGTGCATTCTGATTACCCCTTTGCCCAATCTGCCCCACACCCCTTCCCTTCTCTTATCCCCATCTTATCTCTTTTCTTGTAGTGCAAGATAGATTTCTATACCCCATTACCTGTATTTCTTATTTCCCAGTTGCATGCAAGAAGAATTCTCAGCATTCATTCCTAAAACTTTGAGTTCCAGCTGCTCTCCCTTCCTCCCTTCCCACCCATCCCCATTGAGAAGGCAAGCAGTTCAGTATAGACTATACATGTGTAGTTATGCAAAAGGCTTCCATAATAGTCATGTTGTGAAGACTAACTATATTTCGCTCCATCCTATTCTGCCCCCTCATTTATTCTATTCTCTCTTTTGTCCTTGTCCCTCCCCAAAAATATTTACTTTTAATTAGTCCCTCCTCCCATTTGCCCTCCCTTCTGTCATCCCCCCACACCCCACTTATTCCTTTCTCCCCTACTTTCCTGTAGTGTAAGATAGATTTTCATACTAAATTGAGTGTGCATGTTATTCCCTCCTCAAATCAAATGTGATGAGAGTAAGCTTCTTTTTCTCTCTCACCTCCTCCCTTTCCCCTGTCATTGAAAAAGCTTTTTCTTCCCTCTTTTATGAGAAATAATTTGCTCCATTCCATTTCTCCCTTTTTCCTTCCAATATATTCCTCCCTCAGCCCTTAATTTTATTTTTTTAGATATCATTCCTTCCTATTCAACTCATCCTGTGCCCTCTGTCTCTGTCTCTGTCTCTGTCTGTCTCTCTCTCTCTCTCTGTCTGTCTCTCTCTCTAAAAATCCCTCCAACTCCCCAAATACTGAGAAAAGTTTCAAGGGTTACAAATATTATCTTTCCACGTAGGAATGTAGTTCCATGTAGTTCAACTTTAGTCAGTCCTTTATGATTTCTCTTTTCCTGTTTACCTTTTCATGCTTCTCTTGATTCTTTTGTTTGAAAGTCATATTTTCTATTCAGCTCTGGTCTTTTCATCAAGAATGCTTGAAAGTCCTCTATTTCATTGAATGACCGTTTTTTTCCCCTGAAGTATTATACTCAGTTTTTCTGGGTAGGTGATTCTTGGTTTTAATCCTAGTTCCTTTGACTTCTTGAGTATCATATTCCAAGCCCTCTAATCCCTTAATGTAGAAGCTGCTAGATCCTGTGTTATCCTGATTGTATTTCCACAATACTTAAATTGTTTCTTTCTGGCTGCTTGCAATATTTTCTCCTTGACCAGGGAACTCTGGAATTTGGTTACAATATTCCTAGGAGTTTTTCTTTTTGGATCTCTTTTAGGAGGTGATCTGTGGATTCTTTCAATATTTATTTTTTGCTCTGGTTCTAGAATATCAGGGCAGTTTTCCTTGATAATTTCATGAAAGATGATGTCTAGGCTCTTTTTTTGATCATGGCTTTCAAGTAGTCCCATAATCTTTAAATTGTCTCTCCTGGATCTATTTTCCAGGTCCAGTTGTTTTTCCAATGAGATATTTCACATTGTCTTCTATTTTTTTCATTCTTTTGGTTTTGTTTTGTAATTTCTTGGTTTCTCATAAAGTCTTTAGCTTCCATCTGCTCCATTCTAATTTTTAAAGAACTATTTTCTTCAGTAAGCTTTTGAACTTCCTTTTCCATTTGGCTAATTCTACTTTTTAAAGTATTCTTCTCCTCATTGGCTTTTTGGCCCTCTTTTGCCATTTGGTCTATTTTTAAAGGTGTTATTTTCTTCAACATTTTTTTGGGTCTCCTTTAGCAAGCTGTTGACTCACTCTTCATGATTTTCTTGCATTGCTCTCATTTCTCTTCCCAACTTTTCCTCCACTTTTATTACTTGATTTTCAAAATTCTTTTTGAGTTTTTCCAAAGCCTGAGACTACTGCATACTTATTTTGGAGGTTTTGGATGCAGAAACCTTGACTTTTATGTCTTCCTCTGATGTATGCATTGTTCTTCCCACCTGAAAGAATGGAAAATACCTGTTCACCAAGAAAGTAACCTATAGTCTTATATTTTTTCCCTTTTCTGGGCATTTTCCCAGCAAATTACTTGACTTTTGAGTCTTGTCAAGTGGTGGGTATACTGTAGGGACCTGTAAGTTGTTAGTCCTTCCAAGGTGGCACAATCAAAGGATGGGAGTTTATTCCTCTCCTGGCCTGTGTTCTGGTCTGGGAGTAACCACAGACTTTTCTGCTTGGGATCTGTAAGTAGAATTCCCTCTCTAGAGCCTCTACCAGCTCCACCATGCCAGCACTCCTTTTCACTCCAGGGCCACCACTCAGGACTGAGACTTAGCTCAACCACTCAATTCCACCAGGGTCTTTAGACCAAGCGCTCTGCTGCTGCAGTGACTTCTGCTGCCCTGGGGCTGGGGCTGGGGCCAGGCCTGGGGCTAGGCCCAACCCTGCTCCTTTCTCACTGACCTTTGAAGCTGTTTTTGGTGTTTGTGGGTTGAGGATTTCCTGCCCTGCAGCCTACTCTAGTCCTATCTGTGTTACAAGGCCAAGGCTGGACTGCTCTGTAACCTGAGCTCGGTGCAATAGACCCTTCCTGTCAGCCTTCCAGGCTGCTTTGGGCTGGAAATCTCTTTCATTCTGTTATTTTGTGGCTTCTGCTGCTCTAGAATTTAAGAATCATTTTTTACAGGTATTTTATGGGCTCTGGGGGGAGAACTTCTACAGGTCTGTCTGTCTACTACACCAGCTTGGCTGTGCCCCCCTAGACCATAATTTTTCAGGCTGTGTGTTTGACCCATCTAGTTTAGATCATGTCAGTAACTTCAGATAGAACCGATTTTTCTCCTATCAAAAGAAGCTTTTTATGCCTTGCAATTCTGTAAGCTTTCTTAAGTAATGTAAGCAATTTTTCTGATACTATAGATGTAGTTTTTGAAAAAAATTGCTTTTGCTTCTTAAAAAGCATCCAATTTTCTCTGGAAGAAAATCCTCTTGGCATATTAAACTATTCTGCATGTACACTTTTAAGATGTTTCAATTTATGAACTATTACACCATATGAAGCAAAAACATTCCTAGAGTAGTTTGTTAATAATTGCAGATTACAAAGACAAATACAGTGCACTATTTTTTCTGCATTTGGGCTTTGTATGTTTCTGAATTTGTGATAGGCAGACTGCTTCTCTCTTTGCTTTTACTAGTTTCAGCTACTTCAGTGGATTTATTTCCTCTTAAACCTGTTATGCATTTAACCAACACCAAAAGATATAATTTTCTTAGTCAATAAAAGCTTAACAGAACTTTAAAGTTTGATTGTTGAGCATTTCAATCAGCTAATCTATAACTGTTATTTATACTTCATTTTTTAAAACAAATTGCCTTTTTTGGAAAACAGGTTATTGTTCTTACCAAAATAAATTACATTGAGAAATATAACATTATCATCCTTTTAATTCTTTTCCGCTAAGAATGCTTAGCTGAATTTACATATAACTTGTCATGGCCTAGACCTGGTGATAGATAATGCTGGTGACAGATTGGGCCAAACAACTCAGGTTTGGCCTTTTTTACCTATGCTGTATTAAATTTATATTTCACTCAGTTGAAGTGAATTTACTGTTTTAGTCTTGCCTTTGTTGAATGTGATTTGAACTTTGTTTTCACGGGAAAAAAAGCAAATGTATGTATACAGGAGTTGTAACTCAAAATATAGTAATTACTGAATCTTTTGTACTCCCAATGGAGTGTACTCTATGGTTTGGAAAAATCTGCCTTAGTGATTTGATTTGTACACCTTGCATAGATAGCTAAACCACTGAGGGAAGGGTATTATAGGAACATAGATTAAGAACTGGAGGGATCTTAGAATTTATATGGTCCACCCCTTCCTCTTATTTTATAGATGAGAAAATGCAGATTTTCAGAGATTAAGTGACTTGACCAAGGCAATATAGGTAGTAAATAATAGAGCTGGAATCTGAACCCAAGCTCATTGATTTTAAATACAGAGTTCTTTTTTACATACTGCTAGTTTCACTACCGGCATAATATGGCATCAGGAGAAATGAATAAAAGGAAGATGTGTGTTTGTCTTTTGTTGCTGAAAAAGACCGTGCCATCAGAGAAAAAATGACATGACTTGCACTTGACTTTGTTTTGAGTCTCACTTCTCCTCCAGAGCTATTTGAATCCAGTGACCAGGTGTTCATCAGGATGATTGGAGATGACTCAGGATGAGGGAGTTGGGGTTAAGTGACTTGCCCAAGGTCAAACAGCTAGTGAGTGTCAAGTATCTGAGGTGAGATTTGAACTCAGGTTCTCCTGACTCCTGCACTGGTGCTCTTATCCACTTCACCACCTAGCTGCCCCCAAAGGGAAGGTAGGGTAGTGCCAAAGAAAAAACTTTGCCTAATTTGCTAAGGGAAGCACTGGTGGCAGCAAATACTTTCCCCTCTCCCCTACCCCCGACTGGTTCCCTAAAAGCACTTTACCTGCTACCTTCATAGATGAAATTCAACATTTATCAAGTGCCTAGCTTGGGTCATATACTGTGTTAGGTACCAGGGATCCAAAAGCAAAGAAGAAATAGTTCCTACTCTTAAAGAGTTTACATTCTTCAAGGGTAAACATGTACCAAGTAAGTAAATAAAAATGCATACACAAAATCTATACGTAATAATTTGGGAAGAGGGGAGCACTTAAAACTGGAGGAATTAGGAAAAGTGTCTTGTGGAAGTTGCCACTTCTCTTGTAGCTACTGTTTTCTCATGGGTTATTGAAGTAATTCTTTGTATTTGGGTCAGTTTCATTCTTTTCTACTCTAAGGGGGATTGTAATCTATCCCCCTTCCCTCTCCAGAGATTTTTCCTTTCCTAATCATGAGGTTCTCTGAAGTCTCCCAAACAGGAGTTCACAAATCAGAAAAAGACTAGAGACCATTTTCAACTTGCAATTCTTCATTATCAATTATTAGGTTTTGTCATAGTGCCACATTGTGTAAAATGAGTGAAGAGGCTCTACCATTAATTATTTTGCCAGCTGTACCTGTTTTAGCCAAAAGGCACAACTGGAGGTGGGTATTTAAAGTGAGATTTAACATCTGAAAATGTGTCTCTTTTCCAAATACACATGTGCATGAGCATATGCATCCACACTCATCTCCGTACCCCAACTGCATCCAGATAATCCTGTTGTCATGTTGTCCCCATAGTAACAGTTGCATATTATATCCCTATTCAGGAGGCAAGTTCCTGGCCCCAGTCTTTCAGAGGCAGTAGTGTAATCTCTTAGTCTAAGACATGGTAGTGATGCAGAGGTGAACCATGTAGTCTGAGGGATGGGAATTTCTGAACCACACCTTTCTGGAGGAGTATTGAGAATTCCTGAACCCCATTTTGGGGTTAGGAGAAAGGGGTTCCTGGACATCAACATGCTCTTAGAGAGAAGAATGTGAATATGGCTCTAAGGAGCAGCAGGGGAAACTAAGCAACAATATTTTCAGTTATATTGTTCAGTTGAGTCCACTCTTTGTGACTCTGTGAACTCTAGCACTCCAATGATGTCCATGGACTGCTTGGCCCTCTGCTCTATCGGCTAAGCCATACACTGCCTAAACTCAACAATTTAAGATGGTATTTATATGGCACTTAGCATGTTCCTTAGTGTTGAGGTCAGAGAACCAAAATGTTGAGGTTTGGGGTACGTGGGACTCCAAAATACCAACACCCTGGGTCCTGCCTGAATGAATTCAACCCAAGCCTTCTTTCAGCCAAACTAAAACAAAGTTTATTAAAGATTCACCATATTGGGTTGACTCTTGTATGAACAAGTGGGCCAGATAGAATCTGAGCTAGTTAGAATCTGAGCACTTCGAGGAGCCAAGATGGAATTTTTATGTTGCACAAGTTGAATACTTTTTTCGATTCTATCAGTTGCTGATAGAATCTTTCTTCAAATACTTTGTCTCTCCATCTGCCCAAATAAACAACCTTAGGTAGGCCAAAATGCCAGTGAGGATACCTGTATGGACAAGTCTCCTGTCTATATAATACTCAGGATAATGTACCAGTAGAAGTTTCATGACGAGACTAACAACAGCGTTCTTAGTATAAGCTACACAATAAAAGTTAGATTATTTAGTAGTATATGTGTTGTATCCTAACAATAACGTCAAGGGCTTATTTCCTTTTTGTATTTTTATTCCTAATATAATCAGTTAATATCTGGAAAGGGGCCAAGGTCTCTCAGTGCTTCCTGGGTCATCTCCAGTCACTGGATTCAGATGGCTCTGGAGGAGAAGTGAGGCTGGTGACCCGCACAGCCCTCCCTCACTCAAAACCAAGTCAAGTGCAAGTCATGTCATCACTTCTCTGATGGCATGGTCTTCTTCAGCCATAAAGGACAATGAAGGATGAACACAATATACAGAAAGATTGTGAAAAGGATCTAGGATGACAGATCAAGGGTGAGAAACTGCTAGAGGCAATCCAGAGATAAATGATAATGGAAGGCCAGGCTAGATTAAGGGTAACAGATTTGGGTATGAAAAGCCAGATCAATTGGGAAGATTCTAGGAGAATTGAAGAAGGTTCCCAGAGTCTATATCCCATCACTAGCACATAGTAGGTGCTATGTAAATTGTTGGAGTTCAGTCCTGTCCAA
Source organism: Bettongia penicillata ogilbyi (assembly GCA_023548195.1). Classification (NCBI taxonomy): domain Eukaryota; kingdom Metazoa; phylum Chordata; class Mammalia; order Diprotodontia; family Potoroidae; genus Bettongia; species Bettongia penicillata. The sequence goes on along the minus strand of JAJHZJ010000540.1, from coordinate 6,336,003 downwards.
CTCATTTTGATTCCATTTGGGATTTTTTTGGCAAAGATACTGGATTACCTACCTTCTTTAGTGCATTTTACAGATGAGGAAACTGAGGCAAACAGGGTGAGGAGACTTGCCCAGGGTCACACAGCTAGGAAGTCTGAGAACAGATTTGAACTCAGGTTTTCAATGACTCCAGGACCAGCGCGCTATTTCTCTTCTGGCCAACAACCTGGAGGGTCTTCCCCTCCCAGTTTGCATTTTTTTTTAATAAAAGGGCCATCCCTAGAATCTTTTCTTAAAGAGGCCTATTCACTAAATAGGTGTTACCTCACTCAAAGTGAGAACTTGAAAAACTTGAAAAGATCTTAGGTTGGGTGAGATGTAGTTAGGGCAATCTAGAGGTAACAGACAATGGGAGGCCAGGGAGGCTAAAGACACCAGATGATGAGATTGGTATAACTGGTGATGTAATTGGGATGGGAAACAGCTGGAAGCAATTGGGAGGTATCAGACAGTGCAGGGTTTGGGTGGGATATAGGTGGGGCAATCAAGAGATAACAGACAATGGAAGGCCCCGGCTAGGCCAAGGGCAAAATATTTCAGTATGAAAGGCCAGATTAAGTGGGAAGATTCAAAGGGAATTCAAGGAGGTTCCAAGAGTCTGTACCTCATCAGGGCCAGGGTCTCTCATGGAATCCTAGACCATCTTCAGTCATTCTGATGAATGTCAGGTCATTGAACTCAGATGGTTCTGGAGGAGAAAGTGAGGCTGGTGACCTTGCACAGTCCTCCCTCACTGAAATCCAAGTCAACTGCAAGTCATGTCATCGTTCCCTGACATCATCCTCTTCGAGAATGAAGGACAAACACCAGCAAGTCACTTGTTTCCTGAACAATCTTTGAATGAACAAAGCAAATGAAAATTTAAATGGTTTCTTCTATCATAGAACCCAGAATTGCTGATTTGCAAAATAGCACTTAACATACCCCATCTCCTTCAATCTCTATATAGCATCCTGCCTTGCTGTTTCTTCCTTATCTGCCTTAGTTTTAGCAGATCTTGCTGATCTTTTTAGCGTCTAGGAAGCCATACCCTCTGACCTCTAGATAGAAAGAAAAGAGGGGGGAGTCCCCTACTCAAAAGGCAAAGTGATCCTGCTACCTGGCACACTGTAAGCCGCTTGTCCATGTGATCGTTTTGTAAGTCTTGTATGCTTACTCTTTCTTGGCTTTAAATGCTTAGCTTGAATAGTTATAGATACTCTTGGCAACTCAATTTACTTATAATGGGGAGATAGGCAAAGTCTTGATTGGTGGGACCCTGGGCTGCTTGGTAAGAAAAGTCTGTGGTATTCAGTGCTGACAGATGTGGAAATTTGAAATTAGGTAGCCATCCTTTGGTCGTTACTGATAGCAGAAGGGAAAAGAAGACGTTTCAAGAAATTTGGTCACTGCATCAGGAGAGATAATTGCTCTCTACCCCTCTGTTTCTTTACATGTAAGGGACCTCTTGTGAAATGGGGAGAACACCTCTCCCCTCTGTTGTGATGGAACTGGTTCTTCTATGTGAGCATTCATGCAGTCCAGACTAGCCTGAGCCAGAACCTTGGGCCCCTCTTGTTGCCTCTCTTGGCTCTGTAATTCTTTCCTGGAGTATAGGTGATCAAACAGTAATCCTGAAATGGCAATTTCCAGCCTGGAGGCCACTTCATGTATTTGAGAGGTTAGAACCTTCTGGATCTCTTTTTTGGTTCCAGTTGCATTGTAGGAGGTGCTTTCTGCAACTTAGTTCAGAGAAAGTCAACCAAGTAAGCCCTGGTCTAGCTGGCCAGAAGACATGGACCTTGAGGGAGCAGTTCAGACTATGACAACTGAGGTGAAGATCAAGTTACTTATGTAGTCCCATTAAGTGCTTCTTTCCTCTCTCTCCTCCACCTTCCAACATTCAAGAAACACTTATTAAAGGCCATAGTGCTACTGTATGCCGGGCACAGTGCTGGGCAACAGGGAAAGAAAGACAAATTAAAGGCCCTATGGTAAAGACTCAGTTCTATCAGGGTAGAGGTGCTTCATGTTTTTATGTTTTAAACATCTACCTCTTGACAGAGTATAATAGAGTTACAGGTTGCTGTGTCATGCTACGTCAATAGGTGCTTTTTAAATCTTATTTTTTCCTCTCTTTGTGTGTTTGTGAGAAATAAATAACTATACTCTTCCTGATCTGATCTACCTTGTACATTAAGGATCTTTCTACTACCTACTGGGGAAAACCTTGTGCTCGTCCTTCATTGCCGATGAAGACCATGCCATCAGAGAAATGATGACATGACTTGCACTTGACTTTGTTTTGAGTGAGGGAGGGCTGTGCAGGTCACCAGCCTCACTTCTCCTCCAGAGCCATCTGAATCTAGTGACCAGATGTTCATCAGGATGATTGGAGATGACCACTGGGAGACCTTGGGCCCTGTAGGCCAAGGTCTTTGCAGGGACTCATTTAGGGTGAGGTAATGCCCATTCATTGAATAGGCCTGTTTAAGAAGTAGGCAGGGCATGGCCCCTTTAATGAGGTCAAGAAAAAGAAAGACATCAGGTTGGGTGGGAAACAGCCACAGTTATGCTTCAGAGTGCAGTAGGTTCAAGGGGAGAGGAAGAGGAAGGGGAAGGGGAAGGGGAAAGGGCCATAAAACCCAAGTCAACTGGGCATCTATTGGCCATCCAAATTTACCTTCCTTTGAAGAAGACAAGAAAGGGGAAGGAGAGGGAGACAGAAGAGAAGGAGCTGAGTTGGGGAAAACTTAGATATAAGCCTTAAATGATTTTCCCCTGGGACTTTGAGGTGGGAGGGTGGAAGTATAAAGAACCAGACGGGATAAGAGTCTAACTTCTCCCTTTGGAAACCAAGCTACCCCCTCAGGATTCAACCTAGTACCTACTTGAGCCTGGAACTGGATTTCCTTAGTGAGATGGGGCAAACGAACCTCGATCTCTAGGTCGAGCTAGTTTATTATTTATGTTAAATCACTTAAAGCTATATAAGTCATGAGCTAATTCTCCTCTTTGGAGATTTCCAAGTGGGAAAATATAGGGAAATGCTAAGGAAAAGAAACTGTCCTAAACAGGTATTAGGATAATAATTGTACTTAAACATCAGTCTCAACTATAACAAAGAATTGAATGAAAGATAACTTTTCCTAAGATTCCTTTACTTTTTCTTTTGGAAAAGAAAGGTTAAGTGAATATAGGTAGAGGAATGATGGAGAAAGTACATCCTAGTAGCAGTGAATGAATCACTGATTTTTAATTTTGCACACTGGCAGAGTTTAAACGTTCCCAGAACACTCCAAATTGAATTATGTATTGCAAGAGAATAAATTGAAAATCTGATTGTATAATGGGTCCTTAATGTAAAAGAAAGCATGATTTGTAATAATCAAAAAGAGAGCCTCTTTTGCTCGTAAAAAGTGAAGTGATAATTTTAATTACCAACTAATGCCATTCACAAAACTGTCTTTTTAGGAATATTAAAAGCTTACATCTGTTATTTGAATTTGTATACAACAGATAACAAACATCATGGCATTGTCAGTTACAAATTCTGAGTCGAATTTTGACCAGTAAGAAAATATTCTTGTCCTGTGTATGTAGAGTCATTTATGATGCAATGGACAGGCATCCCAGGTTGGAAGTCAAACGAACTGAATTGGGATTTCACGTCTGTTATTTCTTGCATATCCTTGGACAAGTCAGCTCCCATCCTTTATAGGCCTTAGTTTCCTCATCCTTAAAAATAGGGAGCTGGACTAGATGGTCTCTAAGATTCTTTTTCAATTTTAAATTTATGATCCATCACTTAGCATTGTCTGGCACATGTTCAGTTGTTTTTTTCAGTCACGCCTGACTCTTCATGACCTCCTTTGGAGTTTTCTTGGCAAAGATACTGGAGTGGTTTGCCATTTCCTTCTCCAGCTCATTTTACAGATAAAGAAACTGAGGCAAATGGGGTTAAGTGACTTAAGTGACATAATTAGTAAGTATCTGAGGCTGGATTTGAACTCAGAAAGATGAGTCTTCTTGACTTCTGGTCTGGTACTACCTAACTGCCCCCCAGCATGTATTAGGTGCTTAATAAATATTTATGTTCCTATCACTTTCCATTTTCTCCTTTAAAAGCTATTAGCTTTTTGAATATGCGTCAGTTCACAATCGTCAGCTTCCCAAACGAGTTGAGAGTGGGTAGAAATTGGAGTATGAAGACTCCTAATGGCCACACCTGTAAGACAAACTGGTCTCTGAAACTCTTGTCTCCCCAGTGCAGGTTGGGGAGAAGTAGATTGTGGCTTGATGTAAGAAAAAAACTGTGAACCCATTAGAACTACCCCAAAGTGGAATAGCTGCCTCTAGATACAGGCACACTCTCTGGACATGTTGCAGGTTTAGTTCCAATAAAGCCAATATTGCAATAAAGTGAGTCACATGAATTTTTTGGTTTCCCAATGCATATAAAAGTGATGTTTACACTATACTATAGTCTAGTAAGTGTACAATAGTATTATGTCTAAAAAAATACATACCTTAATTTAAAAATACTTTATTGCTAAAAAAAAAATGCTATCCATCATCTGAGCCTTCAGCAAGTTGTAATCACTTTGCAGCGGTGGGTCTTGCTGTGATGTTGGTGGCTGCTGAGTGATCAGGATGGTGGTTACTCAAGGCTGGGGTGGTTGTGGAAATGTCTTAAAATAAGACAACAATGAAGTCAGCTACACTTGAGCACTTAAGAGGTCATTGAAGGGTTAGAGCAGTCAGAACACACACATTTATCAGTTAAATTCACTCTCTTTTATTTGTGGTTCCCAAAAACAATTACAATAGTAGCATCAAAGATCAATGGTCATAGATCACCATAACAGGAAAAAATAATAATGAATAAGTTTGAAATATTGTGAGGATTATCAAAATGTGACACAGAGACACAAAGTGAGCACATGCTGTTGGAAAATGGTACCAGTAGACTTACTCAATGAAGGTTTGTACAGACTTTCAATTACTAAAAAACTCCCACAATATCTGTGAAGTATAATAAAGGGAACCAAAATAAAATGAGGTATGGGAGAGCAGAGGACATCCCAGCCAGCATGGATGCTTCCAAGATGCTGCAGACTCTATATGATTACTTCTGGTGGGAGCAATTGTGGCTGCCTGTGAACCTGACCTGGAGGACTATGATGGGCACATCTATGCCAAAGCTTCTGACCTTTACCTTACCTAGCCCCTCACCTTATTCTTCCTTATTGTCAGATACTTCTTTGAGATTTATTTGGCAACACCACTGGCTGCCCTCCTAAATATGAAAGAGAAGACTCCACTTTGAGCATCCCCTAACCCAACTTTGGAGAATTTCTGTTGTACCAGTGACAAACACCACAAATAGGCAGAGGTAGAGCTCTTGTCTTGGCAGAGTGGGCTCTCAAGCTGTCAGGTGGAGCCATGGTTCCATAGATGCTGAAATCAGGACCGGCCAATCCTGCTCAAGAAATTCCAGGAGAGCAGTTGGAGATTCACCTTTTATTTTATTGCTTTCATTGCTGGCATGGCTGTCATTGTGGATAAACCTTGGTTCTATGACATGAAGGAAGTATGGAAAGGTTATCCCATACAGTCCACCATCCCTTCCCAATACTGGTATTACATGATCGAACTCTCCTTCTACTGGTCCCTACTCTTCAGTATTGTTTCTGATGTTAAACTGAAAGGATTTCAAAGAGCAGGTGACCCACCATGTGGCCACCATTATCCTCATCGGCTTCTCCTAGTTTGCCAACTACATCTGGACAGGGACACTCATCATGGCTCTCCATGACTTCTCTGACTACCTGCTAGAATCAACCAAGATGTTTAATTATGCCAGATGGAAAAACATGTGCAACATTATCTTCATTGTCTTTGCCATTGTCTTCATCATCACCCAACTCGTCTTACCCTTCTGGATTCTGCACTGCACAGTAGTGTACCTTCTGCAGCTATATCCTGCCTTTTTTGTTTATTACATCCTCAACTCCATGATGGATGTGCTACTAGTGCTTCACATTTTATGGGCCTACCTCATCCTTCGAATGGCACACAAGTTTGTAGCTGGAAAACTGGTGGAAGATGAACACAGTGATCAGGAAGAGATAGAGAGTTCTGAGGGTGAGGAGGCTATCACTGGTGGGGGAATGCAGAGCCATTATCTAGCCAATGACCATCCTATCCTTAACAATAACCACAGTAAAAATGACTGAGCCTGGGTTCCTACTGCCCCTCAGCCTGATTTCATAAAGCCAAGAAACCACCCCTTCCTACCACAAGGGGAAGATATCCCTTGAGGGGGGGGGTCAGAAGTCATGAAAATCTTGGGGTAGGAGTGAAAGGGTAAGTTTTCTCCCTTTCTTCACTCCTCCCTCCAATTGCCCTTCTTCCTGGTCACTCAGTTGCCTTTAAACCAAACTCTTATCCATCTTGTTTTGAGGGGGACTGGTCATAGCCTCTGTTACAGGGGGAGGTTTCCTCCCCCCTCTCTAAGCTGCCTGCCTTGTCATTCATTTCTGGGACAAACTTTCACCCTCCCCCACCCATAGGTTGGGTTCAGCATGAAGGGGACAATACATTCCTTACCCATTCTCTTTTTGGGTTTAGACCCTTCTCCTAATTATTTCAGGCTCCCTGCTATGGCTGAGGACCAAAGCTGAGCTGCCTAATCCTTTCTTTCCTCTAACCAGACACATCTAGAAATCAAGTGTCCAAAGCTTCCCATGATCTTGGCCTTCTCTGCCCAGAGTAGGGCCCATGCAGGGCCAGCGCAAGGATATCATTTTCCCTTCTGTCACGCCTTTCTGTTGCCCTTCCAGCCTCCTGTACAGGACCTAGACTCTTCCTTTCCATGGCCTTTCCCCCCTTTTTCACTTTCTTCCTTTTCTGTCAGGCTAGCTTGACTGAAGTGGGGCAGCAACTAGTTTTACTTATTTATTGTACTTTGGAGTTTTGGTTTTCAGTTTGAAAGCCTGAACTACATACAGCCTAGGGAGAGGAGGGTGACAGATATTTTAGTAGAGAGGACCATATCAAACCATTTCAAACCCACAGACCAAATGCTGTACTGTTTGTGTGTGTTTTTTATTTAAAATACATTAAAATTAAATAAAACATGAAAAAAATAAAATGAGTTATGCCTGTATAGTAATGGGTCTTTGCTCACTAGAAGTCTTAAAGCGGAGGCTGGGTAATAGTAACTAGTATTTACATAGTCCCTACCATGTGCCAGGCATTGTGCTGAGTGCTTTACAACAACCCTGCAGGATAGGTACCATTATTCCCATTTTGTAGATGAGGAGGCTGAAGCAAATAGAGGAGTGACTTGCCTAAGGTCATACAAAGCAGTGATTAAGTCACTTGTCCAGGGTCACACACCCAGTAAGTGTCTGAGGACGAATTTGAACTCAGGTCTTCCTGACTCCAGGCTCAGCCTGATGTCTACTATCTGCCTCACAGCACGTGTATGGGACTGGGAAGCGCTGCTCAGGTATGTGGGTTAGGCTAATGCTACTGAGAAACCTTCTAGCTCTAGGTCTCTGCTTAGACAGTGTCGATCCTGGGACCTTCTCTTTCCCTGCCATCTCACATTGTGATGTCTCCTGCAAACTCTTCTCCTTGTAAGCGCTTTATTCATTAATCATTATTGCTATTTATTTTTTTCCATTTTAACTTGCTCCCATCTTCCTTTCCTCATGACTTGCAAAAAACAAACCACAAAAATAACCCTACATATATACCCAGAAAAAAATCAACTTTTTAAAAAATCCTATTATGATAAAATGTTCAGTTTTCTTGATAATTGTAAATATGCTATTTTTTGGTTTGTTTTTGGTAAAAATCCCTGGGAAGACAAAACAAAACAGAAAACATCTATGGAAAATAGCTTTGTTCTCATCATTTTGGTTTTTGTTCCTGTCTCATTTTCTCATTGACTAGAAAGAAATAAAACCTTACCCCTTAAAAGCTTCTGTTTTGATTTGCTTCCGACACTGAGAGTATGCATGGCTTTTGAAGGTATTTTGTTACCGTATGATTTTGAATAAAATAACCAAAGTGAGAAAATCTGAAATTAAAACCCATTTTTCTGTACCCTTAGTAAACTTTGCAGTGGCTCTGGAGGTCTCTGTAAATAGGGCAGAATCTGCTAAGCAGCATCTTCTATTGGCACCAACTGGATGTTACACTGTGTTATATCAGGAGACAGCATGTGTAGAAAGTGGCTGTTTCCTGAAAAACAGAACAGTATTCTTCATATATTAAGGAAATCTGTTAGTATTTTACATGGAAACTTCTGCACTTGGTCCAATCTTGTTTCCTTCAATACTAGAAAGATATAATAGTATAATTTGATTGTGGTACCATCAGGGCCTATTAGGGTAGGGAATGGAGAAATAAGCTGTCACTTCAGCAGCGGTGAAATGTCAGATATTAGATTGACTCTATTTGTTTTAGTAATAGTAGCAAAATTAAGTTTAGTTTGGGTTCAGTGATTAAAGGCATTAGAATATAAAGTTAAAAATAGTGACAATGCATAGCACTGTGCTAATTTCACTGTACTTTTTCTTAGGACTTCTTGGGTACTAATAGCTCTAAAAAGATATGGGAAATCATCTACCTCTTACTGTCAAATCTCTGAGAACCATAACCTGGTTTCTTTCTTTTTTTTGTTTGTTTTGTTTAACCCTTAATGTCTTTTTTGTCTTTTGCCTTTTTCTTTTTTTTTTTCAGGGGCCATGGTCAACGGTGGCCATGGGGACTTGGAGCTGGGAGATACTGCAGTCTATTGGAGGCTGCCTGGAGACCCCCATCATCCCAGGCTCATTTTACAGTATTTCCTCTCTGACCGGTCTTTTTACCCAGGCAGGAGCCCACCTTGGTTTTCCCGTGTGAGTGTTCAGCTGTGCTGCGATGTCTCCAGGCTTACCTCCGGCCTTCTGCCTTGATTACTTTCCACAGCAGTCACCTTCTAGAATTAGGGAAGTACTTCTCCATAGAGATGCCCATTGGCACCTTATTAAAAGGAAAAAAAGACAACTCTATTTGTTTGCATTGACTCTTGTACTTGTTGCTGGAGAAGCCACCTCCCTACCCTAGGCTGACATGTTAAAGAGAACTGCCAGGCTCTTCTCAGTGCTTTTTAATTCTTTCTCCTGAAGTCCAGTGTGGTGTATGTGGGTTCTTGTCTTTCCTCCTCCTTTCTTCCCAGGAGTTGCCAATTGATGCCTTTTTGGAGAAGCAGTGGTGAACCATGTGTGCTAGCTCAAGTGGCCAGAGACAAGTGTTTTTGGCCTTCCTGTTTCTCTTTCTGAATACGTTAGAAACTGTAAATAAGAACGAACATCCCCAACTCAGGAAATATAGCATCTGGCTAGAAGCACATGGCACATACCTTATCCTGTTCCTACATCTTTTTAAATTTCTTTGCTAGGTCTCTATGTTTTGAAAGCTTTTTGTTCCATGTAGCATGGAGATTATAAATATTTGGTCTAGTGCCATCTAGTAAAATGTTCTTACATTTTAATGGATAATGTATTAATGAATAATGAGTGGTCATGGACAAGACTTCTGTCTGTGATGATTGTATGAGTTTATTTGTTGAACTCTCAGGGACAGAAATTGTCAAGGACAAGTTACTATTCTGCTATTATAGTTTTAAATGTAATGTTCTGCAGATTACCAAATGGTTGTATAAAATGGCTGATTCTATTTGGGTTTTTTTTAAGTAGTTTATAAAGTTTAAGAAGCTTTTGGCATATAATTTTAGCTAGTTATCTGATTGTGTCTTTCTTTGTATCTGGTAGATGTTAAATTTTTAAAAACTTCAGTGATATGTTGTAGATTCCACTACTTTTTTGCACAATTTGTATCAATTAATATATCCAGACTCTCAAGGATGTTTTTATAATTTATAATGTAAATTATCTGTTCCTGCAGAGATACCATAAACCATTTCTTTTAAATAAGCATATATGCATGATTTAACCATTTGTTTGGCATATCTTTGTCAACATGTTGGTTGAGTTCATATGGATGTTGTTCATGGGCTTTTTTATGGCTTTTTATATTTTAAAATGAACAAGCACCTAGTAAAACAAATGATTCTATATACAAAGTAGAATAGAAAAAGAAAATTTTAATGAAATTTCAAATCTATTATATACAGGTAACTTTTCCTTTTTAGGTATACATTAAAGTCAGCACATTAACTTTTTTTTCCAGATGTAGAAACACTGCATTTATTCAGAGCAAATCATTTGTTACATATTTTCCATTTTTCCTTTTTTTTTGTTTGTTTACTGTCACCACCACCTGTCCCCATTTCATCTTTTTATGTTCTTGGTATGAACCCACTTAACTGGTGTCAGGTCAAGCTTTTTGAACTTTCTCTCTAGAGTTTATAACAAGGCATTATTACTAGTGATCTTGCATTGTCCTTCCCTGTAAGATTCTGCAGTAGATTTAATAAAGTACTGTTTATTTTTTATTTATTTTGTTTTTATGATATTGTATTATATTTATTTATTTTATTTATTTATATGCCATATCTTTCTGATTTCCAAGGCAATCATCAAGTGTTTGCTCAGTGAAACAGTTTTTAGTATCTTTTGTTTTCCTATTGTGATCATTGTTTTACCTTGGTTAAATTTCCATAGGAAACAGCCTTAGTCTTGCTATCTATTCCTTTATCCATTTTCGTTTTTAGGAAATTTAGTATTATTGCCATTTAGTATTAAATAGCATTTTAAATTGATCAAATTAGAACGGTTTAAATTGCAGACCGTATTTTTCTCATCTTTATGCTTTCTTCTAATTTAGTGTTGACTTTAATCTTTAAGCTCTAACAATTCAACAATCTGACCTTGTATAATTAGCTATTTAAAAAATGACTCCATCAGTAGCTGGCCACTTCTAGCATGGAATAGTATATACAGTGCTGGAACTGGAGTAAATGAGACAGACTCAAAGCTCACCTCTAACTCCTAATAGATAAGTATGGACTTAATAAGTCCTTAATAGATGCTTGGCAGTTACAAAATTAAACTCATTAAGCTTTAGTTTTTTCCTCTTTAAAATGGGGATATTAATTTGCCGCAGGTTTTAAAATACCTACCCTACAGGTATTAAAATAATTACCCTATAGTAATTGTTGACCTATCTTAAGGGTATTAAAAGAATTATTTCCCATTTGTTAATAGAAGGATTAAAATTTAAGAATACTTCAAAGTTTCAGGTTGCATCAGTTGACACATTTACACATACTAGAGGTAGTAAAATGAAAATATTTATTACAATGTAAATATATATATGTAATCATTTGTATTTAAAGTACATTTGTAGCCACACACTACCACTTGGACCCCAGTTTAGCACCAGGTAAGCTTCCAGACCCCTCCATCCTCCAGCAGCACCAGCCATCCTCCACCACATACACTCCACCACATACCCTCCATACAGCCGCAGACATGAGGGTCCCTTCTGGGCCTCAGGGCAACATCAGCACAGTGCCAGGTAAATAGCCAGTGCCTGCAGCCACTGGCACAAGAAGCCTGAGACAGAGAGCCCCTTCCACTCTGGGAGCAGAGATCGAATTTAAAAGAAAGAAAAAAGGGCAATAAATAAAATAGGCAAAAAACAATAAGAACAACAAAAAGAATCTGACCATAGAAGGTTATTGTGGTGACAGAGAAGACCAAGACACAAACTCTGAAGAGGACAGCAATGTCAAAACACCTGCGGGCAAAACCCCAAGGCAAAACAGGAAATCATATCAAGCCCAGAGAGATCCCATGGAAGAGCTTAAAAAGGAGCTTTAAAATCATGAAAGAAGTAGAAGAAAAATGGGGAAAAGAAATGAGAGTGATACAAGAGAATTATGAAAAAAGACTCAACAGCTTGGAAAACTGCTGAATAAGTAGAATTGACCAAATGGAAAAGGAGATACACAAATCCACTGCAGAAAATAGCTTCTTAAAGAGTACTCTCGGCCAAATGGAAAAGAAGTATACAAGCTAATTGAAGAAAACAATACCTTAAAAGTTAGAATTGGGCAAGTGGAAACTAATGACTCTATGAGACACCATGAATTGATCAAACAAATTCAAAAGAATCAAAAAATGGAAGAAAATGTGAAATGCTGTGGCCAGTGGCTATGAATATGCCAGCACAGTTCTGAATCACAAAATATAACATACTCTTCACATGGAAAACAGAACCAAATCATTTCTTCAAATACCAGAAAGCCAAATCCCAACACCAAAAGCCAGATCCATCATAGCAACAAAGAAATCCATACACAATAATAATACAGGGGCAGGTACTACCATCCCCAAACCTTCCCTCTGTTAGGCTTCCTACAAATCCGTTCCCTGAAACAAAGTCACAGACAAGCTCTCCCACTCATGCTAGTTGCTGTGTCGGCTGCTTGCTTTCTCTGTCCTTCCCAGCTGTGAGTACTCTGACCAGCTTCCTCTCAGCTCTGCTTTAGCTCTGCCTTTTCCTGTTCCACTCTTCTTGCTCCACTCCTTCAGCAAGCTACTCCCACCACTGGCTTAATGTGACTCAAACTCATGTGACTTAGGTTTCCATGTGACTTAAACAGGCCACATAGGCCTATTAATGAATGGGAAAGCTCTTCCCATTCCATTAAAAATACATTAACAATACAAATACCTCCTGGGAAAAACAACTGACCTGGAGCATAGATCCAGTAGAGACAATATCAGAATCATTGGGTTACCTGAAAGCCATATTCAAAAGGAGGTCCTGGACAGCATCTTTCAAGAAATTATCAAAGAAAACTGCCTTGATGTCCTGGAACTTGAGGGCAAAATAGACATTGAAAGAACTCACAGATTCACCTCAGGAAAGAGATACTAAAATAAAAACCCCAAGGAACATTATAGCCAAATTTTAGAACTATCAGGTCAAGGAAAAAAAAATATGTGTCCAGAAAGAAACAATTCATATATCAGGGAGTCACAATCAGGATCACACCGGACTTGGCAGCTACAAAATTAAAGGATCAGAGGTCCTGGAACGTGATATTCCAGAGGGCAAAGGGGAAGGATTACAAGCAAGAATCACTTATCTGGCAAAATTAAGCATAATACATTGGGGGTAAGGGGGTGGGAGAATAGTCATTTAGTAAAATAGAAGGATTTCAAGCCTTCATAAGGAGACCAGAAGTAAACCAAAAATTTGATCTCCAGTATCAAGACCCAAGAGAAGCAGGTAAATAAACAGGTAAAGAGGGAAAAGAAAACATAAGGGATTCAATAGAGCTAAACGATTTATATCCCTACATGGGAAGATAATACTTATAATTCTTAAAATTGGGTCGCTAGCAGTACAGATAGAAGGAATATACGTAGAGGACATGGGTATAAAGTGTATTTGAAGGAATGACAAAAAAAATTAAGGGATGAGAAAGAGGAGTACAATGGATGCAGAAGGAAAGGAGAGGTAGACTGGGGTAAATTATCTTACATGATGAGGTGAGAAAGACCTATTACAGTGGAGGGGAAGAAAGGAGGGAGGGGGCAATGGGCATTGCTTGAAACTTACGGTCATTAGTATTGGCTCAAAGGGAATAATATACACAAGTAGATGAATATAGAAATCTATCTATAGGAGAGGAGGAGATTAAGTAAAGGGTAGGGTGGGGGAGGGCAGATCAGGGGAGGTGATAGAAGCAAAACACTGGTGATGTGGGAAAGGGTGAAAGGAGAGAGAGGACAAACACGAAGAATAGGATGGACAGAAATACACAGGTAGTAATCGTGAGTGTGAATGTGAGTGGGATGAACTGTCCCATAAAATGGAAGCAGATAGCAGGGTGGATTAAAAACCAGAATCCTAAAATATGTTGCTTATAGGAAACACACTTGAAGCAGGAAGAGTAAAGGTATAGGTAAAGGGCCGAAACAGAATCTTTATGCTTCAGCTGAAATTAAAAAAAAAACTCAGGGGTATCAATCCTGATCTTAGACAAAGTAAAAGCAAAAATAGACCTAATTAAAAGAGATCAGGAAGGAAACTACCTTGCTAAAAGTACCATAGTCAATGAAACAATCAAATTCGAAGAACAAGGATTTATGGGGAAGGAAGAATTCATGACCAAACAAGAGATAGAAAGCGTTACAAATGTAGAATTGATAGTATTGAAATAATTTCAATATTAAATTGAAAATATTTTATACAGACAAAACCAATGCAACCAAAATTAGAAGGAAAGTAGAAAATTGGAAAACAATCTTTGTAGCAAGTATCTCTGATAAAGGCCTCATTTCTCAGATATATAGATAATTGAATCAAATTTATGAGAACACCCCAATTCCCCAATTGATAAATGGTCAAAGGATATGAACAGGCAGTTTTCAGATGAAGAAATCAAAGCTATCTAAAGGCATATAAAGAAGTACTTTAAATCATTTTTGACCAGAGAAATGAAAATATCTCTGAATTCCATCTCACATCAATCAGATTGGCTAATATGACAAAGAAGGGAAATGGTAAATGTTGGAGAGGATGTGAGAAAATTTGAACACTAATGTATTGTTGGTGAAGTTGTGAACTGATCCAACCATTCTGGAGAGCAATTTGGAACTATGCCCAAGGGACAACCAAACTGAACATACCCTTTGATCTAGCAATATCACTATTAGGTCTGTATCTCAAAGAAATCATAAGAAAGTAAAAATGACCTACATGTGCAAAAATATTTATACCAGCTCTATTTGAGGTGACAAAATATTGGAAATGGAGGGGATGCTCACCAACTGTGGTATATAAATGTAATGGAATGCTATTGTGCAATACAAAATGATGAACAGGCACGTATCAGGACCACCTGGAAAGACTTGTACAAACTCATGCAAAGTGAAAAGAGCAGAACCAGGGAAATGCTGTAAGCAGTATCAGCAACATCATGTGAAGATTAAGTATGAATGACTCAGTAACACAATGATCCAAGACAATACAAAGGACTCACAAAGGAAAATGTTATCCATATCCAGATAAATAACCTATGGATTCTGAATGGAGATGAAAGAGTACTTTTTTCACTTTGTTCTTTCTCATGTCTTTTTTCCCCTTTGTATCTGTTTCTTCTTCAACAACCACAATGAATATGGAAATATGTTTTACATGATAGCATATGTGTAAATCATATGAAACTGCCTATTGTTTTCAGGAGAGTGGAGGGGAAGGAGGGAAGGAGAAAAATTTAGAACTCAAAATCTTGTAAAAATGACTGTTAAAAATTTTCTTTCTATGTAATTGTGGGAAAATAATATTTAATATTTCAGGTAAGAAGTATAGTTGTATAGATAGGAGAAATTATAATAAATGATAGTAAAATTATAATTTTAAAAATTTCTTTAATCAGTTGATGCAATTGATATTCCTGGTAAGATAGAGCTATTAAAAAATTTTTTTTTGCAATGTTATACTGTGCTTGCTTTGTCTAGTACTGTATTTCACTGCATAATTGTCACCGCTGAATTATCATTGCACCCTATTTTTTCAGTCTAAAAATTGATTTATAGCTTTTCATATGTAATCTTTACATGGTATAATTCCATTTGTCAAATTGCTTAAAAGATAAATGGAACAGTAATATATTTAACAGCGGCATAGGGATGCATATTTATCTCTTGTACATTGGGAGCTCCAAACCTAGAATTCTCGGTACATGTGCATTGTCTTTGTGTAAGCAAACCAGTTGAAGACCACTTGCACCACTTCTACAACTAGTGGATGATGAGTCGTGATCACTATTTAATGCCTGCTGGAAATATTAAACACCCTTCCTTGGAAATGATATGCATATGGGTAATTAAGAGTTGGAACACTATACCACATGAAAAAAGCTTAAAAAACCCCAGGAATTCTGAACGCACTAGATGGATCTGAAGATGATGCTCTATGGCAGAGTAATGACAAAGTAAACACATCTGTTGTGAGTGGTGCGTCAGATAATGAAACCAATGATAGTGATGCAGAATCTTGAGATCTAGAAGATTACATTTTGTAAGTCCATACTTTGCAACACTGTAGTAAATTTTCTCAAATGCACAAATCAAATCAAAACAACTAATGTGTTTACTTTATTTTTCAGACTAGAAAATTGTTAAACTGTCACAAAGAAATGATGTGCATCAATTTAATGTATATTGATGAATATTCCATATTTCCTAATCTTGCACCAAAGATAGTTTAGTAATAAATGATTTTTACGTAATATTGGCACAAATGGTTTTTTAAAAACTTCACATAATAGTTGCACCCCACTTTTTTGCTAGAAAAGTTGGCATAAAATCTGCAGCAATTATGTGATGAAATACAGTACCTACTAGTTCTTTTAAAAAATTATTATTCATTTACTTTTAACATTCTTTTATTGTTAAATTTAGAGTTCTAAATTTTCTCCCACCATCTCCCTCACTTACTGAGAAAGTAAGTAATATATCAATTATACATATGAAATCATGCAAACATTTTTCCATATTAGTCATATTTTTAAAAATCAAGAAAAAAAGTGATAAAATTATCCTTCAATTTACGTTCATATTTTATCAGTTCTCTCTCTGGAGATAGATGATATTTTTTATCATGAGTTCTTTGGAATTGTCTTAGATCATGGTATTGATCAGTCTTTCACAGATGATCATCCTCACAACACTGCTGTTACTGGCACAGTGGTCTTCCAGTTCTTCCCTTCATTTTGCATCAATTCATATAGGCCTTGCCATGTTTTTCTGAAACTACCTCTCCTAATCATTTCCCACAGCCCAATAGTACTCTGTCACCATCATATGCCATGGCTTGTTCAACCATTTCCCAATTGCAGAGTATCTCCATGGTGTCCAATTCTTTGCCATCACAAAAGCAGTTGCTATAAATATTTTTGTACATAGAGGTAGTTTTCCTTTTTCTTTGAGAAACAGACCCAGCAGTGGTATTGCTGGGGTCAAGGTATATGCACAGTTTTATAGCCCTTTGGGACTAAATTGTTCTTCAGAATGATTGAACCAGTTCACTTCTCCACCAATAGGTCATTAGTGTGCTTATTTTTCCCTCCTTCCTCCAGCATTTGTCATTTCTGATAGTGTGAGGTGGTAGTTTTAATTTGTCTTTCTCTAACCAATAGTGATTTGGAGAATTTTTTTTATGTGACCATAGATGCCTTTGATTTCTTCATCTGAGAATTGCCTATTTATTTCCTTTGATCATTTATCAATTGGAGAATGGCTTATTTTTATAAATTTGACTCAGTTCTATTTTCAGTATATGTTTGAGAAATAAGGCCCTCTATGCTCTGGGAGAAGACCCCCCCTCTTTAGCATGGAGTTAAAATTCAAGAAATAAGCTGGAAAATGAGCAAACAGCAGAAAAAGCTCTTGACCATAGCAAGATGTTTCTGCTACTCTAGAATTTGATTTGAGGCATTCAAGTTGATTGGAGGGGAATATTGAGAGAGTTGGGTTGCCTCTAACACAACCAACACATTAACTTTCGAACCTCTTCTGCTCATTGTGTTTTATTCTGGCCTTTCTTCCGGCTTTTAAAAATGAGCTTTTTTGTTGGTGTTTAGCTCTTCCGTTGCTAATTACCTTCCCTCCTCAGCACCCTTCCCCTTCCAAATTTCAAACAAATGAAAGAACCTTGTTACAAATATGTGTAATCCAGCAAAAAAAATTTCCTACATCAGAGGTTTCTGAAAATGTATGTTTCATTCTATACCTTGAAGCCATCACCTTTTTGTCAGGAGATGGGTAACATGCCTTATTATTAGTCCGCTGTAATTGTGGCTGGTCATTGCATTGATGAGAGTTCTTAAGTCTTTCAAAGTTATTCTTTTAAAATGTTGTTTTTATATAAATTATTCCCCTGACTGTTCAGTTTACTTGAGTCAGTTCATTCAAGTCTTCCCAGGTTTCTCTGAAGCCATCTCTTTCATCCTATCTTATGGCCAAATAATATTCCATTACTTTCATATACCATAATTTGTTCAGCCATTTCTCAGTTGATCCCCTTTAGTTTCTAATTCTTTGCTATAACAAAATATGTTGCTGTAGATTTTTTTTTATACCTGTAGGTTCTTTCCAATGAAACTCCTTTTGATTTCACCCTTGGACCATAGCTGTTTCATAATTTCTGTCTGGAGATAGACTTTCCTACCCAATAAACTTCAATAGCTCTTCATAACTTCTAGAGTAAAATATAATCTCCTTTGTTGGCTTTTCAGGCATATCACAACCTGGCCCACACCTGTCTTTCCAGCTTCATTATGCATTATTCATTATATTCATATATACTACATATTCATATACACTTTGTTGGCTGAAAGCTGCCTCATTAACTTGGAGTTTACTGGCTAGATTTGTTTCTCAAAGACCAAGCCTTAAACCCAATTCACTCTGGAGCTCCTAGATTGGACAACAATAGATCCTTGCCTCCTAACACCGAGTGAATGTAAACAGTAAAGAGTAGTTATTTCTCTTTGGTTAGCAACTCTGAGGGTCTCCTTCTCATTTTGATTTTTTTTTTTTATTAAAGGGGCCATCCCTTGAATCACTTCTTAAAAAGGCCTCTTCACTGAATGAGCTCTCACTCAAAGTGAGAACCTGAAAAGATCTTGGCCTTAAAGGGCCAGGGTCTTCCATTGCATCCTTGGCAATCTCCAATGATGAATGTTAGGCTACTGGACCCAAAAGTAAGGGGGGGTGACCTTGCACAGCCCTCCCTCACTCAAATCAATGTCAACTGCAAGTCATGTCGTCACCTTGATGTCATGGTCCTCTTTGAGAATGGACAAATCCAACAACCAATGATATATTTGAGACAATAATTAAAGATCTTATCTGGATTCTATACTTCCCATTTTTTTCAGAGAAGCTAGAATTTCAGTTAACTCCCTTAGTGTAATTATTTTCTTGTTCACTATATTAATGGCACCCTAACTTTCTGTTTTGTTTTTGATCTAACTTATATTTTCATGACTATATGGATAATCCGAAGTTTTCCACATCTTCCTTATTTCAGGGATTCTTTATCCCTTTTAATTTATTTGCTTCTATAACTTCCATAGCAAAGTTTTTGACCAGTGTTGAATTATTTATTTTGTCTTTGTGCTCTGTTGACTCCTAGCATCGCTTTAATTGTTAGCTTTTGCTTTTAATTTTTGATTAAGGGTGTCAAGAATTTGGGGCATATTTTTATTTTCTGAATTTTATTTTGCATGTTTCTTTTTCATTGCCTTTAATGAGGTGATATGATGTTCAAGTTTTCTCCTGTTCATACTGTCTAGTTATTGATATAATCTTCCACAGTTGTTCTTCCATTGTTTTTCTCAACCTACTTCTGTCAAGGTGGTATTTGATACCTGCTCTTAAGAGTATTACTATATAGCTCTGCATTTCCTTTAATCCTTACCAGGGGAACAGCTGCTCCACATATGTTGTTGTTGTATGCAAGTCCTAAAATGATTTTTACTCTCTGTTAAATATTGAGGGAGGATTTATCTGTTCATGATGTTTACAGTAGGTATAATTTTTTTTGGAATTACTTTGTTTTGGTATGGTTGGTCTTTTCTTTAAGTAGAATTTGTGCCACCGAATAAAAAAATGGCTTTTTGAAATTCCATCCTAAGTGGTTTCTATCTCCCTTCTAAAACCACTTGAGATATTGGCATTATTTTTGCCTTTCAATTTATTATTAGTTAGTATTTCTGGAGTGTCAAGCATAGATCAATTAATTGACATTTATTTATTAAGCCACTCTTCCATGCCACTAGGGATGCAAAACCAAAAGTAAACCTCAAGCACCTTATATCCTAACATGAAATATAGCATTTACCTATATAAAAATAATGAGGATTGGCCAATGGGCTCATTCCTTATAACCCTGAAGAGAATGCATCAGCATCTTGGGTGGATTGCAGTTTCTTATGTGGAAGAAACTACAGATTCTACTTCCCATAGAATTGTGATGACTTTTTTGTTTTGTTTTTATGTTTTTTCTTTCCTTGATTTTTGGGTTTGTGACAAATCTTTATATGCATCAAAGTAAACATGAACTTATAGCAATTTCCGTATAACTTTATTTATTGAATTTACAAAGAAAATAAAAAAAAATCCCTGCTTTCAAGGAACTCACAGTCTGAGTAGCTCATGGTCTAACAAATGTCCTCTTTTCCCCTCAGGACTCTCTAGACATGGTTTCGCAGTGCCCCACATTGTCTGATGCAGCAACTCCCAAGTTTATACTGAACCTTAAAGGAAATATAGGATATTGATTCATGGAAAAGAAAAGGAAGTCATCCCAGAGATGTGAACTGCGTGAGCAAAAGCATATAGGTAGCATAGTTTATATTAGGAAGTTGAATGAAGCCTTTGGAAAGGGTCTTAATTTTGGGATGGAAATCTTCCATTTTTTCTTTTATTAAATTTTATTGTGCTTTTTCTAATACACATTTGGGCTATTTCTTGTTAATGTTAAATTCTCTTGACAAAAATCTAATTCATGAAATGATCTAATTTTTGAGATTCTTCATATAAGAAGCCAAAGGGGAATTTGAGCTTCCTAAAGTGATTTAATTTTTTGTAAAATGATTCTCCTGGTTTGGACTCTGTAGTAAATCTCCCCTTTTAGTCAGCCCATTGTGAACCCTCTAAATGTATTTTAATTTGTAATCTGACTTCATTGACCTATAGAGTCTGTCTAACTAGTTTTGTTTCCATAGAAGATATGAGTTATGATTTTAAGTTTGTTCATTTTTTATGACATTGAAAGAAACATGGGATTATGAATCTGAATTTTTTTGATAGCTTAAAAGAAGGTCTGAGATTGTAATATGTAGAAGAATTTATTTCTCTGTCTCTCTAATGTAATTTTCTCCATAAAAGCTTGTCAGAAACTCCAGTTCAGGTTCATGTTGATTATTCTACCTCCTGAATCTATGCTTAATCATAATAAAGCCTCGGTTTTTACCTCTAAAATTTCTGCATTGTGGTATATTTATTTTGACCAAGATAACCTGCTACATGCGATCAAAGAGGAGATATTTCTCTCCTAAGTTTCTGTAAGCTAATTCACACTAAGGTGTTAATCATTCTTGAGGGCTCAATGTGTTACACTTCCTGAATGAGGGGCAGCAGTAGAGAAGTAAAAAGAATTAGAAGGGAACTGAAGGAGTGGGATCCAAGTTGGGGAGAACTGTGCTGTGATACTGGGCCGTTTGATGAAACTTTCAAAGTTATCCTAGACAGCAATCAAAAGGAAACCAGTACAGGTTCTTGGATAAAGGGAGTGGCATGCTAAAATGATTAATTCCTGATGCAGGATGTAAAGATGGAGTTAGCAAGAGGTCAGTCAGTTCATTGAAAAAATATCCAAACTGGAATTTGGTTCTTATATTAATGAAAACAGTCCACCTCATTGCTACCTTCACCTCTCTGATTGGGGATGGAGGTGGGGAAACTGTGAACTCCAAACCTCCATTTAAGGATTCAGATAGCTCATTTTCACCTGGCTGTACTGCTTTGGGGCTTCTCCACCATGCATTAGGGAGCTCATTGTTGAAATAAGCTCATCAGCTTTAGTTCGCTCTCTCATTACTACCCTCTGCCTATTTGGTTGGAATGTAGAGCCATGAATTCCAAAACTCCATTTAAGGAGAGAGCTCGGCTCAGAAAACTCATTTCTCATAGGGCTACACTACCTCTCTGATGTCCCTACCATGCCCTCACATGAGGCACCTTCTCATTCCCCCATTAAATTAGAAGCTCCTCCAGGGCACAGACTAGATCTTTCTTTTATCATATTTGTATCCTCAGTGTTTATCATAGTGCCTAGCACATAGTAAGCACTTAATAAATGTTGATTGATTAAAGTTTCAGTGATTTTCCTTTTTCAGGTGTGGTCTGCTTAAGTTTCCCTTCACAATGCTTGCCAGAATTCCAGAACAGGCAAATCAACCTAAACAAATGCAGTTACTCCTGTTGAACTGGCCACTTAAAAATCACCACATGAGAAGCAAAGACATAGTAATTATTATGTGCACAGTGATAAAAGCAAAGCCAGGAGAGTATGATGTTATAAGGAATAAAAAGTCTATAATTGTGTTTTTTGCCTATAAACTTTCGAAATGTTAGATGGAATTATATGCTTGTACGTGGGCAATGTATAGGCACATGAATATATGTGTGTACATATATTTAGTTTGAAAAAAAAAAAAAGCAAAGGGCATATGCATTTCAAAGGGCTAACCTAGGGGAGACCCCATGCTCTCACGTTGTTTCTTGACTCTGGAATCCCTTCCTGGGCCTGTCACTCTCAGTGCTGACCATGATCTGATTTTTCTCTGACTGACTCTAAGGGAAATCTATTTTCAAGACATTTCAGATAAAACAATTCATGCTGGGGCATTAATGACATTGCTGCCTCAGCATGTTACTGTTACTGATTTTGAGACAGAAGCACTTGAGCAGAAAGAACGCAGGTCTCAATTATGCTGCTTGTTTGCTTGCTGGGGGAAGCGCAGTTCTATAAAATGAGGATACTTACCTTACCTAATGAGGCTGTTGTGAGGAACAAATGATTATAAGGTATTATGAAAATATAAATGTGAACTAACTGTTAGTATGAACAAGATTTTCTCATGATATCCTATGGGTATTTGCATTTTTATTGGGAATCTAGATTAGCACACATAAAGATGGACATAGCAATAAGCAATTTTTTCATATATGAATTACTTTAAATTTTTTCCTTTTTTGTAGTATTTTCCCCAATTACATGTAAAGACAATTTTAAACATTAATTTTAAAACATTTTTGAGTTCCATATTTTCTCCTCTCACTTCCTTTTTTAAAATAAGTATTTTGATATGTTATATATGTACAATAATGTAAAACATATTTCCATATTAGTCATGTTGTAAAAGAAGAAGCAGACCAAAAGGAAAAAATAAAATGAAAAATATATGCTTTGATCTACATTCAGATTCCATCAGTTATTTCTCTGAAGTGGATAGTGTTTTTCATCATGAGTCCTTTGGAATTGTCTTGGATCACTGTATTGCTGAGAAGAGCTAAGCTATTCATAGTTGATTATGATACAGTGTTGTTATTACTATGGACATGTTCTTCTGGTGGTGCTTACTTCACTTTGCATCAGTTCATGTAAGTTACAGGTTTTTCTGAAATCAGTTTGCTCATCACTTCTTATAGCACCATTACATTCATATACCACAACTTGTTCAGTCATTCCCCAATTGATGGGCATTCTCTCAATTTCCAATTCCTTACTATCACATAAAGTGCTACTATAAATATTTTTGTACAAATAGGTCATTTTCCTTTTATTTTTTTATAAATTTTATTTATTTATTTAATTTTTACATTCATTTTCACAAATTTTTGGGTTCCAAATTTTCTCCCCTTTTATCCCCTCCCCCCACCCCAATACCCCAAGCAATTCAATTTTCCCTATCTCCAATCTGCCCTCTCTTCTGTCATCCCTCCCTTCTCTTGTCTCCATCTTCTCTTTTCTCCTGTAGGGCCAGATGACTTTCTATTCCTCATTAACTGTATGTCTTCTTTCCTAGTTGCAACAACAATACTAAACAGTTGTTCCTAAAACTTTGAGTTCCAAATTCTCCCCATCCCTCCCTCCCCACCCATTCCTTTAGGGACGGCAGGCAATTCAATATAGGCCATATCTGTGTAATTTTGCAAATGACTTCCCTGATAGTCGTGTTGTGTAAGACTAACTGGATTACCATCCCTCCTAACCTGCCCCTCATTGTTTCTCTTCTGTCTTTTGATCCTGTCCCTCCCCAAGTGTTGACTTCAAATTGTTCCCTCCTCCCTTTGCCCTCCCTTCCATCATCCCCCCCCTTGCAATATCTCCTTCTCCCCCACTTTCTTATACTGTAAGATAGGTTTTCATACCAAAATGAGTGTGCATTTCACTCCTTCGTTTAGTCAAATGTGATGAGGGTAAACTTCTTGGTTTTTTTTTTCTCAGCTCTCCTCTTTTTCCCTCCACTAAGAAAAACTCCTACCTGCCTCTTAAATGACATATAGTTACCCCCTTCCATTTCCCCCTCTTTCCTCTCACTACATTTCTCTCTCACCATTTACCTTAATTTCTTTTAAGGTATGGTCCCATCCTATTCAGTTCAATCGGTGCTCTCTATCTCTGTATGTGTGTGCATGTGTGTATGTGTGTGCATTCGTGTACATGTGTATGTGTGGTCCCACCAACTACCCAGATACTGAAAAGTTTTAAGAGTTAGAAATATTGTCTTTCCCTGTATGAATGTAAACAGTTCACTTCTGGTAAGTCCCGTAAGACTTCTCTTTGCTGTTTCCTTTTTCATGCTTCTTCTCATTCTTGTGTTTGAAAGTCAAATTTTCTTTTCAGCTCTGGTCTTTTCATTAAGAATGATTGAAAGTCCTCTGTTTCATTGAAAGACCATATTTTCCCTTGAAGTATTATACTCAGTTTAGCTGGGTAGGTGATTCTTGGTTTGAGTCCTAGTTCCTTTGCCTTCTGGAATATCCTATTCCACGCCCTTCGATCCCTTAATGTAGAAGCTGCTAGATCTTGAGTTATCCTGATTGTATTTCCACAGTACTGGAATTGTTTCTTTCTAGCTGCTTGTAAGATTTTTTCCTTGAGCTGGGAGTTCTGGAATTTGGCCACAATGTTCCTAGGAGTTTCTCTTTTTGAATCTCTTTCAGGTGGTGATCAATGGATTCTTTCAATGCTTATTTTGCCCTCTGGTTCTAGAATGTCAGGGCAGTTTTTCTCGATAATTTCATGGAAGATGATGTCTAGGCTCTTTTTTTGATCATGAGTTTCAGGTAGTCCCATAATTTTTAAATTGTCTCTCCTGGATCTATTTTCCAGGTCAGTTGTTTTTCCCATGAGATATTTCACATTCTCTTCCGTTTTTTCGTTCTTTTGGTTTTGTTTAGTGATTTCTTGGTTTCTCATAAAGTCATTAGACTCCATCTGTTCCATTCTAATTTTGAGAGAACTATTAAATTCAGTGAGCTTTTGAGCCTCTTTTTCCATTTGCCTCATTCTGCTTTTGAAAGCATTCTTTTCCTCATTGGCTTTTTGAACCTCCTTTGCCAATTGAGTGAGCCTATTTTTCAAGGTGTTAATTTCCTCAGCATTTTTTTGGGTCTCCTTTACCAAGGTATTGACCCGTTTTTCATACTTTTCTTGCATCTCTGTCATTTCTCTTCCCAGTTTTTCCTCCACCTGTCTAACTTGCTTTTCAAAATCCTTTTTGAGCTCTTCCAGGGCCTGAGCCCACCTGCCACCCCCCTGGGGTGTCTGGGGTACTGAGGCCCCGCCCTCCACGTCTTTCCCTGATGGCAAGGATACGTCCTCGTCATCAGATCTGAATGTCGGGATCATTTGCATTTGTTGGAAAAAACTCTCTATAGTCTTATTTTTCTTCCCTTTTCTAGGCATTTTCCCAGCAGGTTACTTGACTTCTGAGATTCCTTTCCACCCCTGCCTGGATCCGCCCAGCTAGTGCTTGGCCTCTGAGATTAAAATGTGCTTTCCGGGCAAGCTTTAGTTCTGGCGCTGGGGTGGAGGCAGGGCCGCCTCCCAGGCTCAGTTCCCTCAGGGGCTTTATGCAGAGACTTTCAGGAATGGAGCGGGTGGGGGCAGGGTGGGGGCCCCCCTCCCCGACTCAGTTCCCTCAGGGGCTTTATGCAGAGGTCTTCAGTAATAGAGCGGGGTGGGGGCAGGGCCGTCTCCCAGGCTCAGCTCCCTCAGGTTTTACGCAGAAACCTTCCGTAATGAAGATCCTGCCTGCTGCTGGGGGATTCCTGAGTCCCAGGCCGCTGCCTCCTCAGCCACCGCCCACACCTCTGCCTCTGCCGCTTCCTGCCCCCGTCTCTGCCGCCGCCGCTTCCTCCTGAGGGGGCCCGAGTCACGGAGACGCTCTGCTCTCCTCCTCCAGCCCGGCCTTCTCTCTCACTGACCTGTAGCTTCTGTGGGCGGAGGGACTTTCCCGGCTGCCGGAGCTTCCGTTTCTGAAGCCTGCTCGGATCAGCTTCTCTGGGGCCACGGCCAGGGCAGCGCTGGGGGTGGGGTCCACTTTCCGGGGTGCGACGGACCCTGGGGACGGGTTTCCAGGGCTTCCTGGAACGGAAATCTCTTCCACTCTGTTTCTGCACACCTTTATTGACCCAGAAGTTATGGGAGTCTATTTTTACATTAATTCTATGGGCTTTGGTTTCGGAGCTCGTAAACGTGCATCCTTCTACTCCGCCATCTTGGCTCCGCCCCCCCTCCTTTTTTTTTAAAACCTCTTTGGAATACAGACTTAGTAGTGATATTGCTGGATCAAAGAGGGTGCACAGTTTGATTGCACTTTGGACCTAGTTCCAGGTTGCCTCCAGAATGATTGGACCAAATTACAACTTCACCAACAATTCATTAGTGTACCTGTTTTTCCCTCATCCCTTCCAACATTTATCATTTTCCTTTTTTGTCATATTAGCCAATCTGATAGGTGTGAGGTGGTACGTCAGAGTTGTTCTAATGAACAATTCTCTAATCAATAGTGACTTAGAGAATTTTTTTATATGCTTATAATTGATTTCTTCATCTGAAAACTGCCTGTTCATATCCTTTAATTATTTATCAATTAGGGAATACCTTGTATTCATATAAATTTGACTCAGTTCTCTCTATCTTTAAGAAATGAGGCCTTTATCAGAGACACTTGCTGTAAAAATTATTTCCCAGTTTTCTGCTTTTCTTCTAATCTTGGTTGCATTGTTTTTGTCTGTGCAAAAACTTTTCAATTTTAGACAATCAAAATTATGCATTTTATACCTTGTAATTCTTTCTATCTCTTGTTTGGTCACAAATTTTTTCTTTCTCCATAGATTTGACAGGTAAAATATACTTTGATGAGTGCATTTTATTGAAAAAAATTAAGAAAAATAGTACTTAGCATGATATAGCATCAGTGACACATTGGCAGTGTAGAAATTTGGGGGTAGAGTAGTGAGGAGGGAGGCTTCTAGATGCTCCAACTTTACTCCATAGATAGCTGTCTAAAATCCTGTTTCCCAGATTCTGTTTTGGCTATAAATAAGACTAGCCCTTTTATTAAGTCATTAAATATTATGACAATCTCTCCAGTTCTACTTAAAAAAAAAACAAACTCTTTACTAATGAATAATTGGTTTTCCAGGGTAATAAAGATAACTAATAATGTGGCTCTTGAAACATTTTTCTTTTTTTTCCCAGTGCAAACAAGATTAGAAGGGAAGTAGAAAAATGGGAAAGAATCTTTTGCAATTTTGAAAATTTTTGTCTGTGATAAAAGCCTCATTTCTAAAATATATAGGGAATTGAGTTAAATGTACAAGAACACAAGTCATTCCCCAGTTGATAAATGGCCAAAAGATATGAATAGGCGGTTTTCAGAGGAAGAAATTAAAGCTATCTATATTCATATGAAAAAATTCTCTAAATCACTACTGGTTAGAGAGATGCAAATTGAAACATTTATTCTTAAAGCAAATCTAAAGAATACATGAAATCCTTCACTTCTGTGACTGGTTGAAAATGCCACGTTGATGTAGCATTCTTTTACTGTCAATAGTTCTGAAGTCCTTCAAAGGATGAATTAGGAAATTAATATGAACTTAGGTTTTGGTTTCTAATTTTGTAAACTTGCCTAAAATTTTGACAAGGATCTATTTCTTAGGATTGCTGATAGGAAATAAAATATCTGAGCACAGAGACAGCTGTGAGGTAGAGTGAGAGGCATAGAGAGATAGCAGGATTAAGTTGGGTGACCCAACTTCCCCATATAGTAAAAGGTGGGTTAAGGTTTGGTTCCTATTGCCTCTGCTGTTGTTACCAAGATCATAGATAATACAAGAGTCTTTTCTGCCTTAAAACAAGGGTAAATTGGAAAGTGAGGCACCACTAGAAGATAAAGTTAGAAGACAACATAATATCCATGAAGTTGAAGAACTGGGTCACCTATGCCTAGTCATTTAGTGACCTAGAAAAAAAGTGCAGTAATATTATCTCAGGGCTAACTATTCTCTGAATTTCACTGGAGATTCTGTCATCTTCTGAGATGTTTCTGATTCCTGGCTATCTGTATTTGAGGACAGAGCCTGCTTTTTTGCATTTTCTTTATGTTCCTTAGCACAAGGTCTAGGGACTAACAACTGCTTAATAGTAAATTCTTCTGGATTGACTGATGGCTTACTTTGAGGGTTCTGGGAAGCCAGCAGGGTCAACCTTAAGCATAGATTCCTGTTGGAAAGTATATTCTCAGAGTCAGAAGAGACCTGAATTCAAATCTACGTTCTCATGACTACTATATGTGTGACCATAGATAAGTCATTTAATCTCTCTGGTCCTCATTTTCCTCATCAATATGTAACTTAGGTGCAGGCTGTATATAAACCTGGCATCCATTCTGTGTGACACTGGAAGTACTGTAGTATTGGAAGCCATGTTTACTGTCTTATGTCTTGCCTTCCATAGACCTACAGAAGACAGTGTCATGTGGCAACGAATCAACCAGTTAGGCAGCATAGTATATCATTTGCTCATTGATGATGGTATTCTGCTGAGGTCAAACTCATGTTTCCATTAAGGTCCCTTTAACATATGGTCAAAAGATTTTCTTTATGTGCATATGCAAGTAGCTCAATCCTCCTGATCCATCCAAACCCAATTCTTGTCGACTAAGTTCTGAATTCTTACTAGGGCATGGAAAAAAACCACTCTGAGATAGTAAGACTCTAGAACCTACATATGATTGCCCTAATCTTCACTCCACATCAGTCAGGGCTACATCATTCTATAGCACTGAGTTTATTGCACAGTGGAACAAAAATGAAAAATAAAGAAATGAACTACTTACTTTCTCCAAGTTTTCTCCCCCAAATCTCCTCCCAACTTTCTTCCAATGATTCCTCTTAGAGAATTGTGTGCTGGAAGAATAGTTCCAAAGCTCCCACTTTCCTTGTAGCTAGTAGGAAAATATCTGGGGATGGGGGGAGAATCACATGTCTGCAACCTTCAGGGTCAACTGCAGGCAAAGAGAAAGACTGCCAAGGGATTAGATTGGTCTACTGGTGTGATCTTACCTGATTTGTCAATCACTGAAGATTTTGAAAGTTTTTTATTTTTTCCAAACCTCTGGATATACCTTTTCCAGTGGTGGTCGTAGGATCCTGGCTTCTGGTTGAATTTCAGTTTCCTCATCATGGCCCCCTAGGATGGTCCCCAAGTGCAGCAGCAGCAGCAGCATCAGTAAGCTATGGCTATTGCCTTCATTACTTCCCAGATGTCTTCATTGCTAGGACACAATAGCAGTGTCTCTCCCCTCCATATACTATATGCAATATTGACACCTCCCAAAACTCTTTAGTACAAAAGGAAAAAGGGTAAGGAGTCAGACTTTTTCATTTGTGCACAAAAACTCACAACTCCCCCAAACCCTCATAATCCCTCATCCCTTCAAGAAACTTTTTGCTAGCTATGAATGTAAAAAGAGGGCAGATTCTCTGTGATGGGATGTGGTAGAGAAATGATCCTCAGCACCTGCATCTCTATCAGTCTTTTCAAATAAAAAGAAGGCTCCATATACACCAAAATACTTATGGTAGCACTTTTTGCATTAACAAAGAACGGGAAAGAAACAAGATGCCTAAACATATATAGTTTATGAATGTAATGGAATATTACTGTGTTGGTAGAAATGATGAACATGATGAATACAGAGAAGCATGCCCCCCATTATGTGAACTGATGAAAAGTGAAGTACATAGAGCCAAGAAAGTAATAGATATGACTATAAAAATGTAAAGGGAAAGAACAACTACAAAACTGAAAATTAATGTTGCAAACTTAGAAAGAAGCTACTTGGTTCCAAAGCAGAGATATGAGAAAACACTTTCCCCTGCTTTTCCCAGTCCTTTGCAGAGTAATGTGTATGGAATATTGCTTATAATATCAGATTTTTAAGGGTGTTCATTGGTTTTGCTGATTTTTTTTCTGTTTATTTTTGTATTGGTTACAGGAAATTCCTCCAAAGGAGTTCCATATAGCAATGAAATGACATGTCTGTCCTCCTTCCTTCCCTCCAACTATTATTACTGTGGTGGTGGGAATTATTTTGTGAAAGAAAGGACTTTAACCCTAGTGGGGCTCCCTTATTTTACCAATCAGGAAACCCATAGGCTAAGTAGAAACTTAGAATTTATGGCTACTCACCTAGTATTTCTACTCAAAGTTGTGAATAAGGTAATACTTGTCCTCCTCTTCCTCTTTTCCTTCTTTCTCTCTAGTTGGTCCTTTCCCTACTTTGGGCACCACTGACAACTTCACCTTTACCGGTCCATCCAGTGATCGCCCTCATTCTGTCCCTTCACGTGAGTCTACTCATAGTCAGCCTATAAGCAACAGAATTTCATTGCTGGAAGGTATCTCAGTGCTCTAACCTCCTCATTTAATAGATGAGTAAGTTGAAACCTGGGGAAGCTAGATAACTGTGCCATGGTATTCATATCCCTAGGGCCCAGTACAGTGTCTGGTACACAGTGTTTGAGAAATACTTTTTGACTGATTGACAGGTTAACCCAATAATCTAGTAAATGCGTGATCTATGTCAAGTCAACAAGCATTTATTTAGCACTGATTATATGTCAGGTACCATGTTACGTGCTGGATCCAGTACCTATTCTCCCTTTCCTGTTGCATCCTGATGTAAAAAAAGATGCTTTTTTTTTTTAAAAAAAAAAAAAAGGTGTATAGAGAGAAAGGGCCAGAGAAAGTGCTTTTATAACACCTAGACAGTAAGTATCCAGTGTAACATATAGCCTCCAGTGGTGATTTTAAACCTTATCTTGTACAGAAAAATCAGTGCATTTTTTTTCTAGCAGGGATAGAGATCAGAATCTGTGGAATATTCAGCCCCCATCTTCTCTCCTCTCAGTTTTAGCATTTTAATTCTGATTGGCCTCTATTCACAGGTCAAATAAAAGAAAAGAGAGGAGGCAAAATCTAGATATTCCATTTTTGCTCTTATTAACTCTCCAAAAGGTTTGATAGACAGAAGAAGTTAAAACTAATACATTTACTCATTTATCCCTGCCCCCTATTAGAGCTAATATGGTAATAGAATACTTTTTTGTATGGACTGATACAGCAGCTTAACATAATTATGTGTAGGGAATGACCTACATGTCCGTAGATAGTGTTACTAATTTTATATAGGCTTTGGGGAATGGATGGCTGATTTTGGATTACATGCAAATGAAGTGTGTATGTGTAGTGTGTGTGTGTGTGTGTGTGTGTGTGTGTGTATGTGCATGCCCTTCGAGATGATGAAACACTCTTTTTATTGACCCCTGAGCACAGAGTTGGGATTTTCTATGTTTTCTATGGTTTTCTATGAGTATTTTCTATGAAGCACTGAGAGTAGTTCCATTTTCTATGGTTTTCTATGGGTGTTTTCTATGAAGGACTGAGAGTAGTTCCATTTCGCTGAATCACAGGGTGCTGATCTGGAGTAGTGTGTGTTGAGTCTAGAAAGATAGATTGTGACTAGGTTGCAAAGTTTACTAGGAAAAAGAGTTTACCTTTTATCTTATAGGATATAGGGAGCCACTGCAGTTTATTGAATAGCAAAGTGGCAGATCTGTGCTTAAGGAAAAGCACTTTGACCTCACTGTATGGGATAGACTAGAGATGGCAGAGACTTGAGGTAAGGAGACCAATCAGGAGTAATCTAACAGAGAGGGAATGAGGATCTCAATTTAGGCCCACATAGCACTTGATCATCTTCCTGAGTTCAAATCTGGTCTCGGATACTTACAAGCTGTGTGACCCTGGGCAAGTCACTTAACCCTGCTTGCCTCAGTTACCTCATCTGTAAAATAAGCTGGACAAGAAATGGCAAACCACTTTAGTATCTGCCAAGAAAACTCCAAATGGGGCCACAAAGAGTCAGACACGACTGAAAATGGTGGAATAACAACACAGCCTCCAAAGAAATGATGTTGAGTATCACCCAAAAGAAAAGGGAGAGGTGAAGCATGCAGGCTTCAGAACATTACCAATGAGGACTTAAGCAGAAGTATGAACGATATCATCAGATGAATACTTGAATATATTAAAAAGACATGTTACTCATATAATGAGAGCCAGGGATAACCCATAGTCTGTGCGCTCCTTTGGTATCCTTGCAATGTCATGGGAATTCAAGCAAGGATCACAGCACAATGGCTGGACTCATTATGGTGAATTTATGTATGAGAGTCACATAGGATGGATAGATCCAGATTTTTTTTTGATCTGTACTGTCTGAGGAAATACCCATTTTGATGAGAATCCTTATCCACTGGAATATTGGAATATTTTCCTGGTAATGCTGAATGATTATGAATCATGGAACACTGTAATGCTGAAGAATCAAAATTATGGGTGACAAAAGGAGCAATGAAGAGATTCATTTTGAGCAAATGTAGGCTATAGTGTATTACTGAGAATTATGGGTGCCAGAAGTGTGATAATATGATCCCATGAGTTGGGCATGATTGATATGATTGGAAATGGTGGTGTATTGTTAATGTAGGGACAGCAAGGAAAGACAGATGGACTGGTACCTAGACATAGAAAAAGGCCCCTAGCAGGTTAGAGAGAACCTTTTATATAGGAAAGACAGGGACTAGGACCTCACAGATAGCCAGATTTCTAGAATAAATGGACTATGTTTGATGCCTTCACGTTCTTCTTTCTGAATCATTTTTCAACTGTTTGCAATTTGGTTTCTGTCTCTACACTCAAATGAAACTATACTCTCCAAGGTACTCAATTGTTTCTTTATTACTAAACTTAACAGCTGTATCTAAGTCCCTATCTTTCAATAGTCTTTGTTTCTTGATATTGCTGTCCATCCACTTCTTCTGGATTCTTTCATCCCTGGACTTTTGTTCTGCTGTGTCACTAATCTCTTTCCACGTATCAGACTGATGCAAAATTATCATCTGTGTCTTTTCACATATGCATGGACATATCCCAGAACTCTGTCTGTCTTCCCTTCCCTTTTCTTTCACTTAGTGCCCTCATGAGAGGATTCAAGTGTCAATTCAAGTGTCACCTCCATGCCTGTGATGCCCCAAACTCCACATCCAGTCATCCTCTCTTTCTTGTCCTCCAGTACCTTATTTCCAGCTGCCTTCCAGACATCTCCATTAATATGTATCATTGACATTGCAGGCTCAACATATCTGAAACAGAATTCATTATCATTCTCCCTAAATCTACCACTACTCTTAAGTTTCTTATTTCTGTCAAAGGTGCCACTATACTTTTAGTTTCTCAGATTTTCAACCTAAGAGTTACCCTCAACTCTTTACTGTCACTCATCTTTCATAGCTAGACAGGTGTCAAAGTCTTATTATTTCCACCTCCTCAGTGTCTCTCACTTCTGTCCCTTTCTGTCTTCTCACATCACATACACCCTAGTCCAGAACCTCATCACTTCTCACTCAGACTATCGCAATAGACTCATAATTGGTTTCCCCATATAGATCCTCTTCCCTCTCCGATGGATCCTTTATATAGCTGACAAATTGATAGTCCTAAAGTATTGATCTGATCATGTCACTCACATGCTCAAGGAACTTCAGAATTCCCTCTTCCTGCTGGATAAAATACAAGCTCCTCTATTTGGCATTTAAAGCCCTTCCCAATCTGGCCAGCCTTTCCTTTCAAGCAAACTATGGATTTCTTTCCTTCATTCTATGTTCCAGACAAACTGTCCTACTCCTCCTACTTGCTGTTGCCCATTCATAACATTCTACCTTTTCCCTCTTGCTTTTGTACAGTCTACCATGACTACAATGCTTTTTCTCCTCATTTCTGCCTCGTAGAAGCCCAGCTCAATTTCCACCTTCTTCAGGAGGTCTTTCCTGACTTTCCTAGTTGTTGGTGACCCACATCAAATGACTATGTATTTATTATGTGTATATCTTATGTTGACTTATCCCCAACTGTGTTATCTCGCATTAGAAATTAAGTTCCTTGCAAAGATGATTGTTTCATTCTTTAACTTCTATACCTAACACCTAGCACAGTGCCTGGCATGTATTAGGTGCTTAATATATATTTGTTGATTGGTAAGAGGTGATTGGATGGTGATTAATAATGGTAGGAGTACCCACATAGGCCATATCACATGTGTAGTGAAGTATTGCAATATAGCAATGTCACTACTATCGTTATTTTCATTTTAATATTTTAATTCACAGGAAAGAATCCTACAATTTCAGGCTCAATAATAGAACTGAAGTATTTTTGGATGCAGATGTCTTGAACCCTAAAGGCAATTACTTATGCTTATTCATAAGGCTGACTGTGTATATTTGAAGAGCTTATAGCAGATAAAACAATCACAGTTGGAAGATATCATCTGGTCCCACAGTAAACCTACTCTACAGCATCCTAGGC
This sequence comes from Bettongia penicillata ogilbyi, assembly GCA_023548195.1. NCBI lineage: Eukaryota > Metazoa > Chordata > Mammalia > Diprotodontia > Potoroidae > Bettongia > Bettongia penicillata. Next base: position 6,301,425 of record JAJHZJ010000540.1, on the reverse strand, counting down.
AAGTAAGCACCCAGTCTCTGTTAGAAGACCTCTCACGATGGGCAGCCCATTCCATTTATGGGTGACTGAATTGTTTGGAGAGTTTTCCTTTCATGGAGCCAGAATCTGCTTTTAGCAACTTCTACCCATTGTTCTTAGTTCTGCCCTTTGGGGCTAACATGTGATCTCTTCCACATGACAGCTCTGCAAACACTTGAAGGTAGATTTGTATCTCTCCATTCTCTGCCCATCACCCTCCCAGGTTTTACTTTTCTAGCTCCTTCAACCAGATCCTGGATGAAATGGTTTCCACCATGCCACATCCTGATTGCCCTCCTCTAGACATGCTTCATTTTGTCAGGGTCCTTCCCACATTGCGATTCTCAGAACTGAACGCAACATTCTAGACAAAGGCAGAGTTCAGAGCCATTAGACACTAGGACCAAAGAATGTACTTATGGAAATGCTATTAATTATAATAGTAGCTGACATTTACATGGCGCATTAAGGGTTACGGAGTGCTTTATGTATGTAATCTCATCTGATCTTTACAATAATCCCTTGTGGTAGGCCACAAACATTTAATAAAGGCTTAGTGTATGCCAGGCACTGAGCTAAACTTAGGGATACAAATAAAGACGAAACCAAGCCCATCTTCAAAAACTCACTATCTAGTGGGAAGGAGGACATGCAAACAACTTTGTACAAAAAACAATACAGAGAGGATCAAGTGAAAATAATCAACAGAGGGAAAGCCTTAGCATTAAGGGAATTGGGGAAGTCTCATAGAAGGTGAGGTTTTAGCTGGTGTTTGAAAGAAGCCAAGAAAACCAGGAGATGGAGAAGAATAGTGAGAGAATTCTAGGCATGAGGGACACAGTGAAGATGCTTAGAGTGTGCAGATGGAGTGTCTTGTTCAAGGAATAGCAAGGAGGCCAGTGTCCATGGCTCACAGAGCATGTAGAAGAAATTCAAGAGCAAAAAGATGAAATCTAGAAGATTTTTAAGAATCGAATAGAGGATTTTATACTTGATCCTTGAAAGGAAAACGATAAGTAATCAGTGTCTTCAGTGCTCTATATTGCCTTGCTAATTGTTTATCAGATATAATCGTTAGGAACTGTGTAATTTATAGTAAAGACACAGTCTCAGGTTAAAAAAAACAACTGTGTAACCAAACTATGATGTAGTTCCAGGGAAATTCCTGTGTTAGTTAACCTTAGAAGTGTAATTAAATTATTATGAAGTGTGTATTTTGAGTATATGACCATAATATTCATGCCTACATATTAATCTTTAAATTAAAATGATAAAGTAAGAAAGTCCTGTAAAGGGCTAATCAAGACAGCAAAGTGCTGATTGAGACATTATGGAAAGCACAAAGTTAGGATGTCATATAAAGGTAGGCATAATGACCTGCAAAATGTAATTTTGCATGAATCAATTTCTAGAGGACTTTGTTTCACAATACATGAATCAAGAGACCTATAAGTAACTGTGGGTTCTGTATCTTGAGGTCTCAGACCATGCAAGGTGGACTGTAGGCCTCACCTTTAATAAAAATTGGTTTCTTTGTCCAGAGAGGCTTCCCAATTTCTTTTTTATATCCTGGAGGTAATAGGCAGTCAGCAGAATTTAATGAGTAGGTTGTGTGTATGGGAGGTACATCATCAGGATGAGCACTTGGATGATACCTGAGTAGAGAATGTTCTGGTATGGGAAGAGATTTGAGTCAGAGAGACCAGTCATTAAGTGATAAGGTCCTGCACCAATATAGTGACTTTGTGAGTAGAGAGAAGGAGGTGCATAGTAGTAATATGAAGGTAGAAATGGCAGAACTTGGCAACAGATTGGCTAAATGGGATAAGTGTGACAGAGAAATTGTGGATGACACCAAGATTTTGAACCCGGATGACTTGGGAAGAAAGTGGTGTCTTTAAGTTGGGTTTGGAGAATAGGGTGGTGTAGTGTCAGTGCGATATTCACAGCACCTACTGTGGGTATGAGTATCCCAGCGTAATTCTGAATTACGAAATATCACAGACTCTCCACATGGAAGGCAGAACAAAAACATTTATTCAGACACCAGAAAGCCAAATCCATAATAGCAACAAAAATCTATACACAGTAACAATGCAGAGGACAATACCTACCTCAAGCCTTCGCCCTGCTAGGATTCCCACAAACATATTAAATAAATCACAAGCAGGCTTCCCTTAAAGAAAATCACAAACTCTCTTGCTCATGCTAGCCAGCAGCTTGCATCCTTCCTAGCTCTGACTGCTCTCTGAGCAATTTCCTCTCATCTCTACTCCAATTCCCCCTCTTCCTATTCCACCCATTCAGCAAACTCTTTCTACCACAGGCTCTGTGTGACTCAGGCTCATATGACTCAGGTTTCCATGTGACCCAGGCAGGCCACATGGGCCTATTAAAGAGTATGAAAGATCTCCCCATTTAAATTACCACTACAGATGGGAAGATAAATGAGTTCTGTTTTTTACATGTTGAGTTTGAGATTCATATGGGACAGTTAGTTTGAAAAGTCCAAGAGGCAGTTGGTGATGCAAGATTGGAATTCAGGAGAGGTGTTAGGGCTGGATCTGCAAGCTGATCATATCACCAAGCAATGGTATAGAGAAAACAGAGAAGAGGTACCAGAACAGAACCTTGGGAGAGAAGTAAATGGCTTGCCTAGGGTCACAAAGCTAGTAAAGATATGAAGCAGGATTTGAGCTCATGTCTTCCCGACTCCATGGTTACCATTCTATGCACTCTGCCCCTAGTTTCCTTCATATGTACAAATTATCTTTTTCACAAAGACTTATTTTTTACTTAGTTGTAGTGGGCTTCAGTCCTTTCTTTTTGTTCCACTCATTACTATGTTGAGGTGAGTTTACCACAGTGCTTTATTACTTCAATATATTGATGGATTGATTTCACTGATAGAGGCTGTCCCTTCATTAGTGCTGACTGCCACCCATCCATGTCTTTATTGATAAACTGGAGAATGTCCGGAGGAATGCAAGAGGAGTGATGAGGGCTCCATGACATATGAAGATGGGTTAAAAGAATTAGGGGTGTTTAGCCTGGAGAAAAGAAGACTCCAAGGGGGGAAGGGGGAAGGGACACACATGATTTACATTTTCTCTACTTGACCACAAGGGACAGAAACAAGAACAATGAAAGGAAGTGCTACAGTTGTAAACAGGTACATTTAGACTTGAGATAAAGACAAACTTCCTAACATTTAAAGCTTTCCCAAAACCGAATAGGCTAACTTGGCAAGTACTGAGTTTCTCTTCACTGGAAGTCTTTAAAGAGAGGCGGATGACCACTTGCTGGGCATGCTGGAGTTTTGTCAGCTGTATTGTGGTAAGGATTCCTTTTTGGATATGAACTGGACTAGATAACTCTGAGGTCCCTTCCAATTCTGAAATTCTTGCTATAGTTGTTTAGAATATATTTATTTTAAATAAATATTTATATTCACTTTAATATTTATGTTTAATAAATATATATATTTTAAAAAAAATTGAGCTCTCATTTCTCTCCCTCCCTCCAGATCCTGCCCCCAAATGAGAAGGCAAGCCATGTGATATCAATTATATATGTGAAATCATAAAAAATATTCCCATATTATCCACGTTACAAAAAGAAAAGCAAGAAAAAGAAAGAAAGTAAAAACATTGTGCTTCACACTCCCTCAAGTCTCTCTCTGGAGGTGGATAGTATTTTTCACTGTGAATTAACTCTGAAATTCTGTGATTCTTCTGGCTGATTCTAGTCTGTCTACTTAATATGGGAGAGGCCTCCCTTCCTTCTAAGTTTTAAAGTATGTCAATTTTTATGAATACTGGTGCAGGGTTTGGGCTGTCCTGTTATTCCCTCGCTGGCTTATTGCTTTTTCTCAAGATACGTTCCTGGATAACCTATCTTACCTCCACTTCTTAGTGCAACACATTTTTAATTATATCCTATACCCTGTTTAGATCCACCACGCATCCCTTCAGTGATCTTTGGGTCACTTGAAGTTTAGGTTCTACCAAGATCATGGTTCTTCATGTTTTACAGCTGTAGAATACTACTAGGAGAATGTTAACAAAACCACAAGACATTGACTGAGAGTCAGGAGGCCCAGCTTCCAGTCCTGATTCTGTTTGTAAGTAGATGTGTGTGACCTTAGAAAAGTTACTTCTCTCTGAGCCTCAGTTATTACATCTGTTAAAACAAAAGGATTAGACTAGATGGCCCTTATCCTCTCTAACATCTATCCTAATATTTATTCTGTGTCAGAAACTTATCTCTAGTTTTTAATTTGAGCCTCACTCAGACTTACTAATTTTTTTAAAAAAATAAAGTTTTATTTATTCATTTTCTTTTTATATTACAGTCATTTTCTGATGTATCCTTGCGGAATCCTATTCTATAATAAAACCAGCTGACACAAGAACTATAAAACAACGTCACATTCTGGACCTGTATGTAGTTCCTAGGTCTCTGCCTCAAAGAGTGAGAAATGTTTCATCATGACTTCTCTAGATGAGCCTTAAATTGCATTAAAATTAATCAGAGTATGCTTGCCCTTTTAATGTTTTCGTTTATATCTTTGTTACCATATATTTTGTTTGCAGGATTTGAACTCAGGTCTTAGTCACTCCCAGTCCGATACAGTATTTGTTATGGGATGGGGATGGAAGGGGTAGGATATGAGAAAGGATTTATGTAGTACCTATTATGTATCAGGCATTGTACTAAGCACTTTACAAATATGACAAAAGGAAACACTGTCACTGACCCTTACATGGAGCTTACATGGGGTGAGGGTAGGGTTGGGGTGTAGCATCAGTGAGCAGGAATATCACGTATAAACATAAAAGAAGTATGGTAATTTGAGGAGGGAAAGAATACTAAGGAATCAGGAATGACGTTTCTTAAGAGGTATGTGAAATAAAGGCACTAAACAGTACTGTTCAGTGTACAGAAGTAATAACTTACTAAATGATTTTTGGTAGCCAAACAAAAGACATGAACAAGACAGAAAATGAGAGAGAAGATATTCCCTTTCTGTTTATTACACTTTGTATCAGTTAATAAAAATCTTCCACATATCTCTGAATAATTCATATTTATTATTTTCTTTCGGCAAAATAATATTCCATTACATTTATTTGAGAGCCATTACAATGTAGTGAATAGAGAGCTGTAAGACCTGGGTTCAAGTCCTGCTTCTGACACACACAGGCTGTATAATTGTAAGTGAATCACTTCATTTTTCTGTTTTCTAGGCAACTCTCTAACCAACTCTAGAGAAGGTTCCAACTTACAGTTATAGAGGGAATTTCCTGACCAGGGAATTTCTTATCTATGTAAAGGAAATCCTAAGTCTAGTGGCTGTTAGCCATATTTTCCAGTTGATAGGTACTTGCTTTGCTTCAAATTTTTTATTGCCACAAAAATTGCTACCATGAATGTTTTTGTATCCATGGAACTTTTCCTTCTGCCTCTGAACTCCTTTGTGGGGTGTTGAGTTAGCCAGTTTTATAGGGTTTGGTAACGTTTACTAAGCGGTCTGCCAATGTGTGACACCTTTCCTTTTGACATTGGGGAGGGTTAGGACACTGCCAGCTTTTAAGATTATGTCTGTCATAGATTACTGACCCCTTCAAAATATGTTTCTGCCTGCCTTCTCATCACTTGTTTGGTCAAGCTTCAATCCTGCAATGTGCTTGAAATGTAATTCCATGTTGATTTTATCATTAGCAGTCTGATGTGAATTATTTGGCTCTTAAATAACATCGAAATGGATAAACATCTCCAGATTTAATGCCTGAGAAGAATAAGATAGAATCACTAAAAGCTTAGAAACTCACAATTTTGCAATGAATTTAGAGTTAGGTACACCCACTTATGTTTTCCATTACTTAGCAAGAATAACCAAGGAGACTGTACCCTTGACTGAGAGATGGGAATTAATTGTAATGATAGACTTGGAACGCTAAGATAGGAAGAAATTAGATTAAATTCTTCCAGAAGTGTTTAGGCAAAATGAAGATAAATTATGGTTTTAATACATGTACTCCAGATACTTAAGTGATTGTAACATCATTTAGGTGTTTAACAGCAGTGAAATTATTCCAATAACGGCTGATTTGCGATGAAGATCAACATGTCTCATTCTGAATTGTATTAGTAAATAGTTAGTCCTTAAGTAAGAAAGATGAAGCCTTCTGTCCGGTACCTGAAGAGTTCCTAGTGACATTTCCTTTTATTGTTTCTGCTTTGAAATAACATGCCCTTTTCCACTAAAGTCTTACCTGATGCCTTATCATGGCATGAAAGTGACCCTCATTTTTTGAAAGTTATGCCAATGGAGCGTAATCTATGGCCAACCCTACTACTTTGGAAAGGCATCAAGTACAAGATTGGCAATGGCTTCAGTCATCTGAGGACTAGGCAAGCCAAGTACAAAGAGGCTCATCGCCAGAAGGTTGACCACTGAGTGGTTATGCTTTTGTCTTTTTTCTTTCTCTTTGTAGTTTTGCTTTAGCAGCTCATGGAGATTGTTTATTAATGGGAATAGGAGCTGAGATCTACATCTTTGGAGGGAGTACTGGCATCGACAAAATCACAGATACCCAAAAGGATGTGGAAGTCCAGGTGTGGGAACTTCCTCTACCAACGTAGATCGTAACCCATTTGTGCCTTAGTAGATAAGTCATAAGTGGTCCAGTGGTGGTGGTTGTTTGTCCTTCTTTCTCAAAGACCATGACATCATGGAGGTGATACCATCACAGGCAAGTGAATTGGATTTAAGTGAGGCAGGGGTGTGCAAAATCACTAGCCTCCCTTTCTCTTCCACAGCTATCTGGGTCCAGTGGCAAGATATAGATCAAGATGACTGGAGATGGCCCTGAATGCAGTGGGAGAACTTGGATTTTTTAAGCTAAGGTCTTATTTTGACTGAGGTAATACCCATTCAGTGATTAAAGCTAGGTAAGAAATGAGTTAGAGAATGGACTTTTTACCTAGTCAAAAAAAAAAATCAGTCTGGGAGGGGAAGACCTTTGGAGTTTCTGGCCAAAACAGAAATAATTGCTATTTACATTCACTCTGAGCCAATCAGGAGGTTAAATGACCAGCTAGTAAGTGTCAGTGGGAGGGTTGGAACCTAGGTTGTTCCAACTTTAAGTCCAACATTTTATTCATTATGCTGCCCAGCCTTTAAAATGAAAAAGCTATGGGTTATAATTTGTAATCTTTGGGCTGATGAGGTAGTATTAGCTATGCCCTTTCTTTTAGGAGAATTGAAACCAAGTTTTTTAAAAGCAAGAGGGATGAAGTTAGAAGATTTCACACACACACACACACACACACACACACACACACACACACACTGTCATATCCTTTGCCTCATTTTTCTCAGGTAGGACTCTGTTATCTGGAGATGTGAGTATTAGCAAAGCAGTCAATAAACATTTGAAGTAAGTGGACAGGGCTTTAGTAGAATTTTTCAATTCTACTGAGTGGAAAATCTGAGGGCCAAATTACCTTCATAGAGATGAGTAAGAATTTCCTGATCTCCACACTTACTAGCCCTCCCACTCTACTACCCCCTAAAACATTTTGTATATATTCTGAATGAATTTAGAAGTACATATATTGTTCCCCAACTCTAATAGAATGTGAATGCCTTGATGATGGGGTCTGTGTTGTTTTCAGGCTCTCTCTCTCCACCCAACACCTAATGCAGTGTCTGACTCATAGTTAGGGGCTTTAATGAATGCTTGTTAAATGAATTACCCTTAAGAAATCCTAACAGTGTTAAGTACTATAGCCAAAAATCAGCCTGTCTGGAATGAATGCCACTCATTTCCCCTTAGTCTCTTACTGCTTCCCCATTTTCCACCTCCACCTTCACTTGGAACCTCTCTCCACCCACCACTATAGTAGGATAAGAACATTTTTTTATTTCCTGAGAACAGGCAGTTGCAAATGAGGAAAATGATAGGCCACTCTCAGCAGTCCTGAAATTCCAAACACAGGAAGTCATGCATCAGATTATGTATTATTTTGCTGGGTCAGCACAGCCTTACAAACCGACAGTCAGTTGGGAAATTGAGGTCACAATCCTGTGGCAACCTGTGCTGTGCACAGCCCAAAATCTTCCTTGGCATCAACAAAATGGAAAGCTAGCTTACTAGCTCTGATTTCTGCCTTGTAGCACTGCAAACAGTGCACTCATAGGCAAGGGCCTGAGAGCTAAATTGAGAAGGAAGCCAGTATTTGGCCCCACAGTCACTGATCTGGTTCTACAGACACTAAGCTGTCCATAAAATAAGTGTTAGTATTCAGGCCAAGTTACAGTTATTAGTGTGAAATTAACAATACTGTCAAACCTCCATTATGGATGGGTGACTGGGACCTTTTTTCTAGGCTCTTCTCATATTTTATCTGTCTACCAATATTTGGATGAATCTCATATTCAGATCTCATAGATTCAGGAGCTAGAAGGACCCTGAGAAGCCATCTAGTCCCTCTTCACCTAAAACTCTAATCATTTTACAGAGGAAGAAACCAGGACCCAAGAATTGATTGTTTTGACTTGCCTAAGGTCACACAGGTAAATGGCAAAGGTTGGATTCTGATGCAGCTCTCTGCCTCCACATCCAGTAATCTTCCATGATGTCTGACTCTTCTATTTAGCTCTACCCCAAATTTCTAATTGCCTACTGTATGTATCTTCTTGGGTGCTATCAGTTGACTTCACTTTACTGACTTCCTTATCTGTGAGGTATATTACCATTCTCACAATCTCTCTGGCTGGATTTTGGAATCTTAATTATATAGACAGCATGATATGATAGAAAACCAGCCTCCAACTGAGGCAGACTTGTCTTATCTCTGACATACTGGCTGGACAAGTGACTTAATGTGTCAGCATCCCAGGTAACTCTCTAAGCTGGAAAGTTGCAGAGTAGGTACCAATCTGCCATGGGAGCTTCACAGACTAATGAAATCACAAATCTAGTCCAAAAAAGAAAAATTGAGGTTATAAAGTGCATTCCCATCATTCTTTGAATAAAGAGATTAAAACCAAGGAAGGGATGTGACTTGACCAGTATCACAGTGAACCAGCCTTAGGCTCAGGAATAGGACCCAGGTCTCCTGACTTCTGATCATGTGGGAATTGATCCTATAAGCTTGCCACACTTTCAGGAACTAGAGAGGGAAAAAGTGCAAAAATAAGAAAGCAAGGAAAAAAAGGTTAACATATTTGAATTGGAATCATTGGCTTTTCCAAATCCCAAATCCTGTGTGCTATAGGCTTAGGAAGAGGTGTAGAAGATGCTTTCCTTAGCTTTAGATTTTGATGACTTTAATTAGTATGAAACTGAAGGAGACTTTAGACATCATCTTTTAAAGATGAGGAAACCGAGGTCCAGAGAGACCATGTGACTTTCCTAAGGTTATACATCTCCTCGATGGTAGAGGTGGGACTAGACCCCAGATCTTCTAGTAATCCAGGGCTCTTTCCATTACAATGTACTGTTTAATGAGATTACAACTTTTCCTGAAAACCAATCCAAGATACCTAGCATATGTCCTGAGGGCTGTTATCTTGGGCTGCTTCCCTACAGCTTCCCAGATCACTGAAATCCAACCCAAGACAGTTTGACAGTTTGACTCCTCTCTCTCTCTCTCTCTCTCTCTCTCTCTCTCTCTCTCTCTCTCTCTCTCTCTCTCTGTCTCTCTGTCTCTGTCTCTCTCTCGCCTTATGATATTTGGAAGTGAATTTACAGGAACGAATGCTATCTAAAAATTGCTTTATGCGTTTCAGCTTACTCCCCCCATAAACTAACACAGAATAGAGGGGAGAATCACCCCAGGTGGTGGGGATGGAAAAATGTTTGTACATCTGTTCTAAATGGAACTGGGGCACCAATTACTGGTGCTTAACCCCGGGCGGAGGAGGAGTATGCCTGAATGGGGGCACAAGCTTATTGCAATACACAAATACACTCCTCACCACTTGGAATGACATCTAGAATTGAATGGGAGATGTAGCCAAATTCATTTTGCAAGAGTGAGTTCATTGTATTGTTATTTTTTCAAATGTGTATCCTGACCTTCACAACTTAATTGTATGCCTTTGGAGGGTAGAGATCAATCTGCAATATAATTGCATTAACCATAGCACTATTCATCCATCTATCTATTCATCTATATCTGTCCATCAATGACTGTTATATAACTAATCTATCAATGTCTCTATCATCTCTCTCTTGCTTCATCTATCTATCTACCCATGACCAAGCCTAGATAAATTCAGTTCATACTGTAGGTTTGCACTGCTGCTGTTCATGCTCATCAAAGGATATTTTCCCCCTTTTGACTATCCTTAAACTTGGAGTTTTCAACTGTTTTTCCATATATATCTCTCTGTGCTCTTGTTTTTATGTAAAGACAATGCTTCTGACTTGCCATCAGTGGACTTTCTCTTCTGAGCTATTTTCCCAGTAGTCATGATGGATTTGAATAGATTTATCCTCATTCATTTAAGCAGTCTCTCATAACACCAGTATTTGAACTTGGGCAACAGCTAGCCAGATTTATGGTTCTGAGAAGAAAACAAGCAAGATTGATCCCTGGCAAAGTTATAAATAAAATGAACTTTGTTTTGGGGCTACCATTGATTAATTTCTTTGGAAATGGCACCCTAGAAGCAAGTTTAGCTGTGCCTATGATTATGGTAAGTTACATTATGATAGATAAGTGGTATACACTGTGTGTATATTTGACTATGTAGATAATAAGGAATCACAGGAATTTATTGAGTATAGAGGTGACCTAGTCAGACCAGCACTTTAGGAAGATCACTTGGACAGCAGAGTGGAGGTTAGAGTAGATTGGTGAGAGACAGGTGAGGAACTAACCAGGAGACTTTTGCAATAGTCCAAGTACAAGGTAAAGTTCTACACTGCGATGGTGGTTGCATAATTTGAGAGAAGACGACACATAAGAGAGATGCTGAAAAGGTGGAAATGACAAGAGTTGGCAATAGGTTAGGTATGTGGAGTCAATGTGAGAAGTTGATACAGAGTACAAGCCTGGGTAACTGGGAGAATGGTGGTACCCTTGACAGTAATAGCTAAGTTGGGAAGAGGAGAGAATTTCAGGAGAAAGATAATGAAGTTTGTTCTGCACTTACTGAATTTGAGATAGCAATGGGACAGAGTTCAAGATGTTGAGGTGGTAGTTGATAATGCAGGATTGGAGCTCAGGAGAGAGCTTAGAGCTGGATAAATAGAACTGAGAAATATGTGAATAGACATGATAATTGAACCCATGGGAGCTGAAGAGATCACCAAGCAATATGATAGAAAGGGAAAAGAGCAGAGGGCCTAGGACAGACTCTTGTGGCATATTTGTGGTTAGCACACATGACCTGGGGAAGATCCAGCAAAGGAGGCTAAGAGGGAGCAGAGAGGAGAAAAATTAGGAGAGAGAATGTCATGAAACAAGAGAAGTGACTCACAGAATTAAAAACTTCAGAAAAGTCACAAAAGATGAGGATTGAGAGGAGGTCATTAGATTTGGCAATTAAGAGATCATTGGTAACTTTGGAGAGACGAGTTTCAGTGGAAGTCATATTGTAGAGGGTTAAAATTGAATGCAAGATGAGAAAACTGATTGCAGACAGCTTTTGTAAGACGTTAGCCATGAAAGGGAGGAGAGATATAGGGCAATAACCAATGGGGAGGTTTGGATCAAGTGAAGATTTTCTAAGGATGGGGAAAACAGGTATTTTGTAAGCTTTAGCCAGTAGACAGGGAAAGGCTAAAGATGAATGAGAGAATGGGGATGACAGAAGGGGGCAATCTTGTGGAGAAGATAAAATGAGATGGAGTCAAGGGTACATGCCAAGAGGTTTGCCTTGGCAAGTCAGATGACCACCTCTTCATGTGAACAGTTTTGTTTCAGTCAGTTTTTCCCTGGTGCCTGACTTAATGCCTTATCTTTAGTAAATGCTTAGTAGGGACATAGATTTAAATCTGGAAGGCATTGTAGAGCCCTTCTGTTCCAGCTTCCTCATGGTATAGAGACTCAGAGAAGGTAATTTGTTCAAAGTCACACAGGGTAGTAAGTGACAGACAGGATTTCAACCTATGATGTCTAGACTCTAAATTCAGTGCTCTTTCCATTGGACCATACTGTTTCTTGAACGGGTTGTTAGATTACATTTCATTGGCACAGCTGTGGCTTATTGAGCAGAATGGGGAGATAGGCAGTGAGCGTGCACTATCCAACTGAGTAATTTCCTGTGACTGCTGACATTCAGTAATCCTTGTATTTGATTGTGTCCTCAGCAGACCTTCTTCTCAGCTACTGTTAATTCCAATTGGATTCTGCCTTAGCCTTAACCCTTCTCATATGTTGTTTGTTGTCTTATGACTGGATGCCTGATGTGCAAGCCTTCTTCTTTTGTCCCTCTGGCCTTTTGTGAGTTTTAGCTCTTTAGATCTGTGGTTCTCTGTCCTGAGGAGACTTTACCTCTGTCTTTCCAGTAAAGTCTACATGTTCCGGTCTATCCCCCTTCGAAGATTGTTCTTCCATTTGGAAGCAGCAGGCTTCCTATTCTAGATGTAGCAGGGCCAAATAGGATGACAATTTACGAATACCTTAGCCTTAGGAAAGCAGGAGACAAGATCAGCTACTAAAAGTAAGAGAATAGGGGTAAGACTGGGGACCAGTATGGAATGGAGAAGGTTTGGAACAACTATTGGGGAATATCTTGGAGAATTGAAAAGAGGGGCTAATTGTGAAGGCTAAGCTGAGGTTAAATAGCATGAATTTTTATTATCCCCTAATCAGCATCGTCTAATATTTGTCAGCTGGAGTGGAGGAGATAGATGTTAGGATTGATGATCCATAGTTGGATGGTATCAAGATGGGTACAGGACAGAGGTTAGGGTTGGATAAATAGATCTAAGAAGCATTTGCATAGACATGATAATTGAATCCATGAGATCACCAAGCAAGATAATGTAGAGGAAAAGAGATGAGAGCTCAGGAAAGACCCTTCGAACTCACCAGTCAGTGGTGAGTAAGTACGTCAGTGGGCGTATGTGTATGTGTGTATAAATGCACACACATACATGATTATATATAGATTTTTGGGACACTCTATGTATACACACAAAAACACAAGTTACTATCTTAACCATTAGATGTATATATGTCTATATATAGATATGTATATCTACATGTGTGTATGCCTATATCTATGTATATAACTATGTGTACATATAGATATGCATGTATGTATATGATCATTAATATAAGGTGAATAAATACAAATATATACAAAGCAATTAAATACAAAATAGTTTGGGAGGGAGAGTACTAGCAGTTTTGGGAGATCAGGAAAGATTTCATGCAGAAAATGATGCTCAAGGCATGTTTTAGAAGAGAGAGACTATAAGGAGGTATGGAGGAAGTGCATTCTGGGCACAGGGAACAGCCAATGCAAAGGCACAGAGATGGGAGACAGGATATATCATGAGCAACAGAGGAAAAAAGTCCGGTTTGTCTGGATTGCAGAACGTGGGAGGGGGAGTAATGTAGAACAGGAAAGATAGATTGGGGCCAGGTTGTATAGAGCTTTCAAAGCTAAATAAGTCACTGGAGTTGATTGAGTAGGGAAACATCATCTTGTTTTTCCAAGCAATTTCACATTATTGTGGTCACCCTCTTTTACAATCCTGTCTTCTCTTTTGAAGGTCTTGCTTTCATTTTCCATCACTCTTTCTCCATCGTCATCAATACTGTCCGTAGAGCTACAGGCTATCTTCTCATGTTCTTCAATAAGGTTAGCACTTCCTTCAAAGTTTTCCCTTTTCCTTTATCTTCTGCTGTTGTCCTCAGGGACTTTAAAATTCACCACACACACACACACACACACTCACACACACACACACACACACACACACACACACACATTGGTTGGTTGTTGTCCTTAGTTCTAGAAAAGGACCAGAAATGATATCGCTGTGCTAAAGTTACAGTGTGTCCAACTGTTGCTAATCAGGCTAATTTAAGTTCAGAATGTTCTACCGCAGGTTCTGCCACACAAATAGTCCGTGTGAACATTTGGGGTGGCTTCTCTACATTTGTGCATCTTGTGTTTCTTTTGAGTTACTTCAATTTTGCTTTGCTCATAGAGCGCGGCATCTTCTCTGATACAGGCATACAAATATACACATGCATTCACGATGTGTGTGTGTGTATGCACATGTATGTATGTATGTATATATATGTCTTTTTCCATTAGAATGTATAGATTGGGAAGATAACACATACCTATACACCTATACATCATACAAGTTGACTTCCTCATTAGAAATTAAATTCCTTGAGAGTGGAGAGTATTTTATTCTGTTATTGTGTCCTTGGTGCCCAGCACCTAGGACCTGTGGTACATTTCATTTGGTCTGTGATACATTTCATTTTTTGCAGCTTTCTATACAAGGGGAGGAAGTGGACAGCAGTGACTTACCTCAGTGTACTGTCTGGGGCACTGGCTTCATAGCCATGCCCAGTATACATCATGGAAGTCCTCTAACCCTGGAAGGGGGTGGTAATGGAAATAGAGAGAGTGATTTCTTCAGCCCTGCACAGTTTTTTTTGTTTTTTTTTTTATTGAGGAGGAGAGAAGCCGTCTCAGCAACTATATAGTTCAGCTGCAACTTCTGCCTGTTTATCCTGGTTCTACCCTTTGGAGTCATAAAAAAAGTCCGTTTCCTTTTCAAGATGATAGGTCTTTAAATTCTTGAGGGCAGCTTCTATGTTCCACTTCTCTCTTCCTTCCCAAATATCCCTTGTTACTCATGCTTTTCCTCCTTTTCCCCTCCTACTCTATAGATATAGTCAGTCTCCTAGGCACTCCCCCTACTGGGTCCAGATATAGCCTTGACCTAAAGGAAGAATTACAGAGAGACCTAGAGGGTTGCAATTCCTATTCTTTCTTCTATGGGGAGAAAAGGCTTGAGCTTATCTTGACGTATCCATCAGTAAATAAAGAAAACAGACTTGAAATTACATTATGTTCTATCATATCCAGTATAATATAATTACTTGGAAGACCTTTCTTCAAGCAATTATTGCTGACACGGGGGCAGCCATGTGGACGTTTCTTGTAGTATTGGTTTCAAACATGGGCTAATAACACACAAGACCTTTGATGATGGAAATAAAATCATGGAATTTACCAGTGGCAACAAGGTAGGCGTGGAGAACAGGATCAATAAGGTGTTGTGAATCCTAAATAGGAGCAGAATTTGTAGGATTCTAGCGGTGATAAATGCTACTGAATTCAGCATGTTAGGAAGAATTTAGACTAAAGATCCTGCAACTGAAGCAGAATGGTAAGTACTTAGGAGGCAGTGTATTCTATTGGAGATAGCACTGAATTTGGAGGGAGAGGACATATATCGTTCCAGGTCTGCCTCCTTAGCTGTGACACTTTGGATCACTCATTTCACTTCCTTAGTTCTCGGTTTTTTCATCTGTAAAGTGAAGAATTGGCCAGGGGATCTCTAGCTAGCTCTAAATCTATGAAAAACCAGAGATAATGATTGGGAAATGTGTCTAAGACATTATTTTATTCTTGGGAAGAAAAGATAGAAGGAAGATTTGATAACATTTACCCAATAATATCAAAGACTAATGTGTGGGTAGTAGTTGTTGGGCATTTCCATGTAGGCGAGTACAGAAGAAAATGGACTTACTATATAGAATATTGGTACAAACCTTAGGCAAGTCATCTAACATCCCTAGTTCTCAGTTTCCTCAAAGAAATTTTTCTTCAGAAGAAACTGGACTAAATTACCTCTGAGGACCTGGGTCTAAGATCCTATTTTATGAATGTCTCCTCAGGACTCTGGAAGATGTGAGAATGCATTATTTAGTCAAGTTATGGCATTTCCTACTTTGAAGTTTGGTGGGGTTTTATTTTGGTTTTTTTTTGCACTAAATAACTTTAAACTTTAGGCTCTATGGTTTAGATAACTGATGGCGATCCCTTCCAGTCCTTTGGTTCTATGTGTCTATGATAAAGTAATATAGAAGTATCTGATCCAATTTCTTATGATCATGGGATCATAGATCTTGGTCTGGAAGGCTTTCAAGGAACATCCAGTCCAATTCCCTCTTTTTTTTTTTTTAAATGAGTAAATGGAAGCTCAGAGACTTTAATCCAAAGTTACAGGTAGTAAGCCTCAAAGGTAGTATCTGAACCCAGATCTGTTTTATTCTAGAATTAGTACATATGCACTTCTCCATAAAGCTGAGAGCAGGACTTTAACTCTTCTGTTATCCACTTTTAAGTTCTAAGGATTAAAGCAAATCTTCTTTTATGCTGCGGAAGGGAGACTAATGATAGAATTTTCTCAAAGGTGAGACAGAAAAGTTCATAAATCCTCTCCCTGTGTTGTAGGATTTAAATGGGATTTCTTATTCTTTACTTTTTATATTTATATTAATTCATGTATATATTTATGTTTATTTTTATATTTATTTTGCTTGTAAATGCCCTTCCCACATGCGTGCACACAGGAGGTAACATCCCATGTTTACCTTATCGTTTGTACATGGAGGGGGTAATATATTCTGAGAACTCATTAGGATACATGGTTGGAAAATTCTCATTTTAAGTTGAATAGTTGTTAAGCAATTTTAAAATTTAATTAGGACTCTTTGCTGCATTTCATTATGAGGTTATTTTGTAATTACTCAGCAGGTCCACTGTGTTTACTGATGCAAAAGTGACAGCACATAATACTACTAAATTATGACTGCACAGCTGGAGAAGACACTTGGAAAACGGGGAGCATATCAGTGCATTGTTTAAAAAACAACAGGGGAAAACACAACAGTAGAACATAATCTTTATTTATTTATTTATTCTACTACTTTTCCCTATGTTTAAACTAGGACAACATACCCCATATTGCACTCCCTTTCAGTGGGTTAAGTAGTGTACATGAAGTGACTGGTTGCATCTTCACGTTTCCATATGAAATGTCTTTCTCGACAAAGTAGGGTGCATGAAAGATGGACTAAATAGCCAAGAGATTTTATATATGAGGGGAATTCCCCAAAGACCTACAAAGTTCACTTACACTTTTATAGTGCTTTAAGATTTACAAAATGTTTTCTTCATAACTAGCACAAAAATAATAGCTACTATTTATATAGCGCTTCTTGTGTGCCAAGGACAGTACTAAATGTCCCATTTAATTGTTCCAACATCCCTGGGAGGTAGATATTGTTATTATCCTTATTTTATAGATAAAGAAACTGAAACAAACAACGTTAAGTGTCTTGTCCAGGGTCACAGAAACTAGCAATTGTCTGAGACTGGATGTGAACTTGTGAAGATGAGCCTTCCTGATTCGAAGCCTAGTGCTCTCTCCACTTTGCCATCAAGCGTGCCTAGTGTGACATCCTAGAAAGATCATTGTATTTAGACTCAAAAGACTGAGGCTCGAATTTGTCACTACCTAGGTGACCTTGGTCTGGTCATGGAACCTCTTTAGGCCTCAATTTCCTCATTTGGAAAAGGATGAATAGATAATCTCTGAGGCCTCTCTTAGTTCTAAACCTATAATTCCATGAACTTTAAAAAAGTATGATACAAATATCTCATTTTACAGAGGAGGAAACTGAAGTCTGGAAACCTGAATGATTTACCTAAGATAATAAAGAACTATCAGATTCAGGATCAGCTGCTCAATCAATAAGCATTTATTAAGTGCTTGCTGTGTGCCAGGGAGTGGGAATAAAGAAACCAGCTCTCCCAACTCTGGTCCCGTCTTTTGACTACCACACCGTGTTGATTTGATATTAGTTTTAAACTGCTTAGATTGTGGTATGTTACTGCTCTGCCAATTGTACAACATCTGGATTGAAGATTTAGAATCAGAAGTTACCTTTAGAGGCCATCTAGTTCAAACACCTCAATTTACAGAAGAGAGTACTGAGGCCCAGAGAGAGAGTTAGTAACTTGTCCAGAGTCACACAGTTAGTAGGAAGGAGAGTCAAGATTTGAACACAGTTCCTGTGACTCCAAATTAAACATTCCTTCCACTACACCATGATGCTTCCTCTCAGTGGAAGTTAAAAGTGCTATAAAATAAGAGACCTCCTCAATGAGGGCCATTTTCATATGTGAACATAGTGAAATTTCATTTTTCTTTTCGCAGGCCTTATGCTATTGTAATCAATTCTTTCCCCTCAGACCTAATATTATCTCTATATTCAAAATGAAATGGAGAAATGAAATAATTATCCAAATTATATGGATCAAAAATACTCTTGCCTGAAATGTCCAGAAAATGGATACTATCTTAGGGCTTTTGGAAGTGAAGTGGCAGATTAGATAGATTTAATCAATAAACAAGTATTTATTAAGTGCCTACCATGTGCAAGACACCATGCTGGGCACTCACAATCCAAGTACAAAAAAAAAAAATGAAACAATCCCTTTGGGTAGTGAGCTTACATTCTCATGGGAGAGATGACAACATATAAAACATACAGCATAAATGGAGAATGAAAATAATGCAAATATGTATAAAGTAGTTAAATAGATTTAGGAATTTGGGAGGTATTAGGAAAGGTTCCATGAAGGAGAATGATTTCATCCATCTTTTCCCTTTATATGGTCAATGCTGTCATTTTTTTTTCTGTCTCTTCTTCCTTATTAAATTTCTTTTTTGTGAAACCAGCTGCCTCCTGCTTCTTTAGAAAATAGGTGATGAGCCAATTCCTGTTAAGTCAGTACCAGAGTTCCTACCTATGTCATTCAATGATTGATTTGCATGGTTGTGGTAGGGAATTGGTGGGTGGATGGGTCTGTCTGACTCCTGATTATCTTGCCAGCTATAGAGGAAATTGACTTCTTTCATGGCCTTGGAGTCCAAGAGTGCTTGACGATCTTTGCTCTTGAATTTAACTCTTGAATTGTAAACTCTTGAATTTAAACTGTTGCTTCATTGGGGAAGGTCATTTACTAACCATGTAACTGTAGCTGTCCTAGGTCTTATAATAAATGAATGAGTGAATGAATGAATGAATTATAATAAATAAATAAGTAAAATTTTCCCCATTCAATTCAGCTCACCAGATATTTATTATGCATTCACTGTTTCCCCAGCACTATAGTAAACACTGGGGGATCCAAGTAGAAAAGTGGAAACACCAATTCTCTTGGAATATAGTCCTACATTCTAGGGCAAGTATGCACACTTACCTATGTACTTATAATGGAGGGTCTTTTTTTGCTGTCCTGGGACTCTCGGATAAAGCTAGTTGTAGGCAAAATTGTAAAGCTCCCAGGTTTTCCTTTTTCATGACTGTTGCTCCATTACTGGTGACCTTTTCTTTCCTCTCATGTTTCCAGTATTCGACAGCATAGCATATGGAAAGGATCCTGCCTTTTGGCATGAGTTTTTTTTTTTAAGTAAGTTTTTATTGACCTTTTTTATTTGTATCACCGTAATTTCCCTTCCTTGTAACCTTCTGGAAAGCCATACTATGTAACAAATAGCATTTTTAAGGACCAAAAAAGAGGGAAAAAATCAGCATAATTGATTAATACATCAAAGAAGTCTGAAAACATGTATAGTGTACTACTCTTGTGAATCTCTCACTTCTCTGAAGGGGTGAGGTGGGAATATTTTAAAGCTGGGTTTTTAATACAGCTTCGTGGTTTACTGCCTGTGGGACCATAGGCAAGTCATTCATTTAAAACTTCGCTGAACTTTAGCGTCTTTATCTATAGAATGAAGGTTTTGTACTAAATCATCTCCAAGATTCTTCTAGCTTTAAACCCTTTGATCCTATGAAAGGATCCATACCTGCCATTTATGTCTAATTTGAATGCCAGTTTGAATTTAATTACATGAATTATCATGAAATCTCAGAGCTGGAAAAGATGTCAGAGGTCATCTAGTTTCATATCTGAACAGGAACCCACTCCATAGCAGCTCAGATGCCTGATTAGTCGCTTTCTGCTTGAAGACATCTTCTTGAGGCAGCCATTTCTCCTAGGTGGTACATG
The DNA here is from genome assembly GCA_023548195.1 of Bettongia penicillata ogilbyi. Lineage (NCBI taxonomy): Eukaryota > Metazoa > Chordata > Mammalia > Diprotodontia > Potoroidae > Bettongia > Bettongia penicillata. The sequence goes on along the minus strand of JAJHZJ010000540.1, from coordinate 6,281,321 downwards.
GATAGATGGAGTGCTAGACCTAGAATTCACACCCTTCCTCAGATCCTAGCTGTATGACCCTGAGCAAGTCACTTAACTAACCTCTGTCTGCCTTGGTTTTCTCATCTCCCAGGGCTATGGGGAAGATAAAATGAGATTGTATTTGTAAAGTGCTTTGAAATCCTTAAAGAGCTTTATAAATGTTAGCCATTATCATTATTATGGTGAGTTCAAATGTACCTCTTCTTCCACTTCTACCAATTGATTCTAAGTCTGCCTTATGAGGCAAGGAGAAAAGAAGAAAAATTGTAATCGCTTTTCCACAGTGAAGGGCTTCAGATGCCTACCTTAAGTTTCTTCTTCTGGGTAAATATCCCTAATTCTTTTAACTAAACCTATAATCCTCAGTTCTCACTCCATTTTTTTTTTTCCTGTGGACTGTATGAACATGTCAAACCCCTTAAAATGAGGTGCCCAGATCTGAACACAGTGTGCTAATATGGTAAGACCAGGGCAGAATATAGCAGGGCTATCACTTCTAGAGACCATGTATCTTTCAGTGTAGCCTACCCATTGCATTAGCTTTTTTGGGCTAGTCTATTGACTCCTATTGAGTGTACAGCCCACTGAAACCTCCAGATATTTTCCCATATGAATGCCTTTCTGGCTATGATTTCCCCCATTCTGTCTATGTGCAAGAGATTCTTTGAATCTTTGAGTAGGACTTCACTAAATTTCATTTGATTAGACTCTGCCTATTCTAGCCTTTGAGGATTTTTTTTTTTTTTTTGGAATTTATCATGTAATTTGCATGTGCCACTTTCACCCCCTGAATTTTCCAAGTTTTAAAAAAAATAGAATAAAATGCTTGCACCCTACTTAATCTCCATTAAAATTCTAAACTAACATTTTACCCTGTTGTAGAGGTGACTAGTGTCCTGCAGGCTATGCCAATAGAGTACAAATTATGGTGGATTGGTGATAGCTTGCTCAGTCATCAGTGGACTATATATATATGTATATACATATACACACACATATGTATGAATGTATATATGTTGAGAGGCTCTTTACTGGGTTGACTACTAGGTGTTAAAATGTTCTAAAACTTTCTATTTAAATGGGAGGAGGGGAGAAGAAGAGAAGCAAACATTGTGATCGTCTCCATCATTAGTGGAGAGAATACCCATTACAACAAAATCAAAGTTTTTTGGAAATCTTAAAGCAAGTATTCTTGGCTAATGGAATTTCAGGCTCTAATGAACTGGTGAAGGAGATTTTGAGAGAGCAGAGGAGTCTTCCCAATGCTCCTAAAATCATATCACATATTCATCTGTCCCAGTTAAACCAAGACCTTCTCTAATGCAAAGGCAAGGTTTGACAATCTTCACCTGGCTGGTCAAGTATATTCTTACAATGCCAGGTTACTGGGCAAAGTTCCAGAAGTGAATGGCCACTTCAGTTTTTTCTCCTTCAAAGAGTGCAAAATTTGTGCTATCACAAGAAACTTTAGGCTCTTCTAATGATTTGCAGAAATATCTCCTGACCATTGGGCAACACATATGGTTCTGCCTTTGCATGCCCAGTGTCAAAGCATTCCTTCTCTCAACTGATTCGGGTCATGTTTGCTCTCAAGGAATAAAGATGCATTTATAGCACTGAAGCTCTCATAGGATTTTAGATCTTTCCCTGAACTGAATGAGTTGAAAAAATACACAGTTAGCTGGCAAGGGGGCATAATCTTTTCACCACTAAAATGGAATCAAACTCTTACATCAAATCACCCTAGATCTAGTGACATGCTATGCTTAGCAACTGTCATGAGCTAGAGAAGAACTTTTAATCCTCAAAAGTTTTCTGTTTTAAAAAATGACGCAAATACTAATATTTCAGGGAGTTTTCATTGACAGGTAAACATAGTAGTTTAATTTGCATTTAAATAGGCAATCTTAATATTTCCTTTTAAATAGGGCAGGCATTATTTCTCTGTCATAAAAACTAAGACTTGATTTCTCTTTTTTAGCAAAATATGTACCTCCCAGAATTCGTAGTTAAGAAAGTGGAACAGCTGTTGATTTTTTACACTCCGCAAATAGTCTTAGCAGAGCAGGGCAGAAACGAAAAAAAGAAACAACTTTTTTAAAAAAAGGTTTTTTGGGTAACAAAAAATTGATCAGTAAGTGCTGTAATAAAGGTTTACATCAGCATATTATCTCAGTGAATGCCCATGGAAAAACTCTGTTTTTTACAAGCTCGGTGTTCTGTCTCAGATATTTGCTGAGTCATCTCATCTCTATGCCCTGCAGATATTTCCTTAAGAGGCCTGAGTTTTGTTTTGTTGGAACTTGAATAGGAGAGGGTCATGAAAAATCCTGAGGGTAGGTGAGGGTTTTGGAGATAGGCAGTATTTCCTCTACCTTATTACTCAGCTAAATCCTTCCTCTGGTGTTTGGGTAAATGATGCTCATTCAACCAAGATATGGAACTAAAAGTACCCAAGTCTTTCTTGAAGGCTATTGGAGCCAAATTCTAGGTCTGCCCATACAGCACTTAATTTAAATTGAATTTGCCATGCAATTTAATAGTTCTCTGCTTTTTCAGTTTAAACACACACATTCTAGTGTTGCTATGAGCTGAATCTATATTTAAGCACCTATCCATAATCCCATTTCCTAGACCACACCCTCTACCTAGGTTATCATTCATGGCCTATAATGGGCTCCATTTTGAATTTCTGGAACTCCAACCCAACCAGGTCATCTGACATGGAATTCTTGATCTATCCCTTACTGGGATAGCCCATTTATATCTAGAATGTGGTGTGTACCTACATAAATATACACATAAATAAACATACATGCAAGGTTGAAAACCCTTTTCCCTTGGTATGACTTATAGTGGGTGCATGTCAATAGTTCCAAGCATCCTTCAGGTTCATTGACTCTGTAGTTTCCGGGTAAATCCTCATGCTTCCCTTATATTCTCTCCAAGAAGTCTCACATTATAGCCCATCAGTTGCTCCTGGCAGTATCCAAACTCAGATATTCAGAAGATTGGCAACAGCTCCCAATTCATCTGTACGTATTGCTGTTTATCCTTTGTTTTCAAAGAAGACCAGTGATATCACAGGGTGATTTCTTGATGCATGCATGAAAATTGCATTGAAGTGAAGCAGAGTTCACAAAGTCTTCAGCTTTCCTCTCTCTTTCAGAATCACTGAAGTCCAGTGGTGACACAAAAGTCAAGACGACTGGCAGTGGCCTGGGATGCAGCGGATGACCTTGGTATCTTTGATGTCTGACCAAGCTGCTGTCATGGCCATTGGAACAAATTGTCCTCATCTGCCCATTCTGCTGGGGGGAAGTCTTCACATGCTTGGGGTAGACAACTCCTTAACTCACTGGCTTGAGGCCATTTTTTGGATGAGTTGCCTTTATAATAGAGGTCCTAGTCCTCCTTGAACACTTTGTATACCCTTCTGTGTATACATCCTCTTAAGAAGTGGAGACATGTGGAAAACAAATCTCAGTATCAGTTCTCTGATGTGATTCATGTAGGGATAAATAATAACACTAGAAGAAATGTAAAATATTACTAAGAATTATGAAGACCTATGAAAGAAAATAACTTAGAGGCCCAGAGGTATTTTCACTAATGTCAGTTGAAGGTCAAGACTTAAGAGGAGAGAATCATATTTGGGAAGGAAACAGCTGGCTCAAAAGATGGAGTGAGTCTAAATATAGGATTTAGATTTCTCTAACATGGCTTAAAATATTGAAATGTGCCAAATGAAGGGCCGACAAAAGGATATTTGCCTGGAGTCTTGTGAATCTGATTAAATGGTGGTCTCCAAAAGTGGAGTATGTACAAGATGATCCATGGGGTGTAGGAAGAATATGTTAGTGCTTCTGTATATATTTATTTTTTAGCTAGAAGATGAGAAAAATTAAGCTTTACAATAATACATAGATTGACCTTCTTTGGTACATATGTCACACGTCATGTTAGTCCTCTCCTGTTTCTTTGTGATTGTGGAACTGAGAGGTGTGGAGTTAGACATTGTAATTCCTCTGTTTTTAATAGAACTGGGCATGCTCGGCAGCGAGGGCAGGTTGGACTTGTACAGGGAAGCCTTTTATGTGTTATTTGAACACGTTACCCACTTGAGCACACAGCTGGTTGGAATGACTTTAACCTCTCCCTAGCAGGAGAGGAGACTCTATCTACCTACCTTTGAGCAGTGCCTGACTTGGATCTCTTTTTCAGTATCTTCTCTTTTCTCATTCCAATTTCCACTCCTACCCCTCCCAGTGTAGTGCCCTGGGGTAGGTAGCTGGGTCAGCAAGAATGCAAAGGCTGGAGCTTGGTTGGATGGGATTTAACCAGATTGGACAAGGCTAGACTGACCTGGTCCAACCATAATTTAAGTCTCTTTAGATTCTTAGAGAAACAATTCAATCCTTTGGTTGGGAAGCAATATGTAAGAGGTTTATTTGCAAAAAACAAAGTGTAAGGCTTTGTACTTCCATTTTGTTGTGCAAAGGAGAGGTTAGTGAAAATTTCGTATGTAAACTAGAGTGTGACACCCCTGTTTTTCCTGGTCATCTCCTCCTGTTGGTCCCTAAGGCTCCCCCTCCTCCCTTTCCTTTTTTACTTTTCTTTGTTCATTCTAATGAACTTTATCGGCTTAGTGGTTTTGTTCTTGTTTTCTTAATAGGGAGGGAATCCTAGAGTAGCTGCAAAATGAAATTGTTTTCTGTTCCTGGTATATTATGGATGTGGAGTATGGTATTAGTCTTTATTATCGCTGGGCTAAATTCATCAAGTGATAATTAATAACTAAGGTATAAATTCATCAAGTGGAAATTATATGGAGCAAAGTTCAGATAAAAGTATTTTCTGGCTTAATTTTCTCGCTTGGTGTAATCTTTTGCAGGATCATCCCTTACAAATTGGGTAGAAACTGATTATTCCTTAGTGTTTATAATTCCTTTTACATCCTGCTATATGAACAAAGAAAAAGATTAGATAAGAGGGAAGGGAATGCGTAAGGGTAGATACTTCAATTCAACAAGCATTTATCAAGTACATGCTATGTGCCAGATGCTCTGGATTCAAAAACAAAAGCAAAACATAACTTGACCTCAAGTAGCTTACATTTTACTGGGAAGAAACAGTCACACAGATAAGTAAATATAAACACATAGTTATTTGTGAATGTGTTTGTGTGTAGCAATATGTGTGTCCATGTATCTGTCCATGTGTGTATTTTTCCCCATAAGAATGTCCCTTTCTGCTAGTATACTCTGTGTGCATGCCTGGGTTCCTACTCTTCCATGTGACATTGTACATAGTTCTGGGAGAATTCATCCCAGGTTTATTGAGAGAATGTCTTGTAGCTATTATTGTTAGAATGCCATTTCAGTACATGCCTTTGTGTTGAGCTAAATAGGTCTTCTTTCTATTAAAGATAAAATACTTGTGGAGGTCTCATGAACTGTAATTTTAGGAGAATAGACTCATGGGCTACCACAAATTTGATCGTTATCACCTGGGAACTCAACCTATAATTACATGCTGATCTAGAGGGGGCACTACATTAAGAAGATATATTATTTCCTTCTCTTCCCCCTTCCTTTTCCCACCCATACCTACCTGTGCTCTGCCCAAAGGGAATATAAATTTTAATCTCTGAACCTTTTTTTGTTTTGTTTTGTTTTTGTTTTAAGGACCAGCCTTAATGGCAAAGCTCTCTGGTCCTAGACCAAGTCCTATTTGGTCACTGTTTGGGTCCCGATTGGCTCAGAATGAATGTAAACAACAATTGTTTGTTTTGACCAAAAACCCTGAGAGTCTTCCCTTCCCAGGCCTATATCTTTTTAAAAAAGGACACTCTCTGTCTAATTTCTCATTAAGCCTTAATCACAGAATAGGTGCTGCCTCAGTCTAACCTGTTAAAAGATCTTAGCTTGAAAAGACCAAGGTCCCCCACTGCATCCTGGGCCATCTCTAGTTGTCCTGAGCCATATCTGGCTATGGACCAGATGACTCCAGAGGAGAAAGTGAGGCTGGTGACTTTGCACAATAAGTCCAGTTCTCTTGTATATCATGGCATCACCTCCCTGATGTCATGGTCCTCTTCAAGAACAAAGAGCAAATAGGAGAAGCAGCAGCAAGCAGTATTTAGCAACATGAAGGGGGAAAAATGGTGGAGAATATATGGGGAAGACTAAACACTAGGAAAAAAAGGAAGCAGTAATATCATGAGGGTTTATGATAGACCACTTGAAATGGAGGAGAAATTATATGAAGAACTTCAACTGTCCAGATATCTGCTTGATTTCTCTTCCAGAAGCAGAGCAAGTAATACTGGTTTTGACTTTTATAAATCATAACTTCATTATTAAAAACATAGAGGAAGAAGAAGAAGAATTTGGGTTATTTTGAACTTAATTCTAATTCAGGAATTTTGAAGTAGAGAAAATGGGAATTTCAGGGACAAGCAACTCGATGTTAAATTTTTTGATAGAAAAGCACAGGAAAGTTAGGCACTTTCCCTTTTCCTTTACAGAGACAGATAATGGAGGCATCCTTGATCTCCCAGGGGATAATCTCCTCTTGACATATAACCTGGAAGATTTCTATTAAGTTTTGTTAACTGTTGCCTTTTAGGATGGAATCAGCACCAGGTACTTTGCCACAGAAGAAGAACCTCATGGCATTCAAAATCTCTTTTTCAACTGGAAGTTTGGCTAGAGAGGGATTGACTTCAACCTGAGTTTTGTGGTCCATGACTTCAGCATTGGTTGGTGATGTCCTGTTGAGGATGCCCATCTCTCCAGGATCATGTCCTTATCACTGATCAGTGTGACCCCATCAGTGCTGAGTAGTTGAGATTCACCAAAGGTCTTTGACCCATACATGGCCTTCAAGGTATTGTGAAAATGCTTTGAATTGTTACTATCAGCATAAAATTGAATTTCATCTTCCTTCTTACTGAGCCAAGAAACCTGCATCTCTCTAAGCTTTGCTTGCACTTTACTTTTGGGAAACTAAAATACTGGCCATGGGGTGGGACCCCATCTGATGTAATAAGCAGGCCAGGCTTAGATGAAGCAGACAATTTTTAGGGCACCTTTTCTTGTGCTAGGAAGTGAGCAGTGTGGTCCTTAAGAAGGCTTGCCAGATAGCCAGGAGGCTGCCAAATCCTACTGCTTCATCCGTTTAGTGAGAAGACAACACTATGGCCTGGGCCGATTATGTGCAAGGTAGTGACTGCAGCTCTCAGTGTATCTGCACCTGCTGCTTTGTCACTAGCCTGTGGCCACAGGACTTCAAGGAAGGGAAAATAATAGGATTGTTTATTATTTTACTCTGCTATTCTTTTACTAAGTAATAAGAAAGTAAAATAGTAAAAAAAAAATGAAAAAATGATAAAATTATTGAACAGTAAAATGATAAAATGATGAAATAGGAGAATGGTATGTATTATGTCTTTTGACTCTTGCCTAACTTGGATCTGAATGAGGCAGAATTGTGTGAAGTTGTCAGCCTTACTCTCTCTCCCAGAGTCTTTGAAGTCTAGTGGTAAGACAAAAGGTGAGATGATTAGTGATGGCTTTGGATGCTATGGATGACCTTGGAGTCTTTGCTGTCTGACCAAACTCCAAGCATTCCACAGCACCTGCTTCTTTATTTAATTGAATTGGGCATTCAAACTAGAAAAGCAACACGTTTTAAAAAACCCAATTGAATACCTAAATGAAAATCATAAAAATAAAGAAATGAAAAAAGTTGAACATAAACTCCATTTAATTAGCATATAAAGCTAATAACTAGTTTGTTAATTTGACTTTGACAAAAAGAAAACCAAATTAAAAGTATCAAAAATGAAAAAGGAGAATTTACAACAAATAAAAAGAATTTACTAGAAACTTTTGCCCAACTATATGCCAACCAATAACTTAAATGAAATGGATGAATATTTACAAACATAAAATACTTAGATTGTAGCAAGAAATAAAAAGAAAGCAAGCATTTGTTTTAAAAAAAATTTTAATTTTTCTTTCTTTTTTTAAAATTAATTTGTTTTCAGTTTTCTACAATCACTTCCATAAGTCTTAAATTTTCTCCCCCTCCCTCCATCCACCCTCTCTGAGATGACATGAAATCTTACATGGTTTCTATACATACCCTCTTATAAAACACATTTTCACATTAGTCATGTTGCATAGAAGAATTAAAATGAATGGGGGAAACCATGAGACAAAACCAAACCAAAATATAACACAAGAGAAAATATTCCGCTTCATTCTTCAGTCCAATTCCATAGTTCTTTCTCTGGATGTGGAAGGGATTTTTCTTCAAGAGTTCTTTAGGAGTGTTTTAGGTCCTTGTATTGCTGTGAAGGGTTAAGTGTACCAGAAAAATTCCTCACATGCTGTTACGGTGTACAGTGTTCTCTTGGTTCTGTTCCTTTCACTCAGCATCAGTTCATATAAGTCTTTCCAGGCCTTTCCGAAGTCTTCCTGTTCATCATTTCTTATAGCATAATATAATAATTCCATTACATTCACATACCACTACTTGTTCAACCATTCCCCAATTGTAATGGCAATCAAACTAGGATCTTTTACTGTTTTTGTTTTTACTAAAAGTGCCTCTGATTGAATAATGTGAGTAAAGATCTTTCCAACTTATTGATGGGACCTGCCCATTGTGGGAAGCTTGAATAGGGAATTGTTTTTAGAAGGGTCCCAAGTACCTTTTGCCTTTTCTATTGAGGCACTGGGTCAGAGGATCATGCCCTCCAACTCTAAAAAGTGTATAAATACCCTGAGATTTTACTTTGGGGCTTAGTTTTTGTAATAAGGTTTGAGTACCAGATGAAGACTCTGGGAAGTTGCTTAAGGAACCCCCTGACTTTGAAAACCCAGATGTCAATACTTCTCTCTCTGGTAATTATGGTCAGACAGTTGGAACTGGTTGAATTCAGGCAGAGGAAGTCATGTTTGTTAACTTTTAATTTCTCTGTATTTTCTTTGAAGTTCAGGGTGCTGACTCCCTGAACTAGGTGAATGATATATATGCTTGGTTAAAAAAAATGATACATGTGCTTGATTAAAGTGATTGTTAATCCCTCAAAATTTGCCTTTCCTTTCCTGAATGCCGATCTAAGAACCTGTGATAGCAGTCCCCTCTGTGTATGTTGGGGTGCTTACTGATACACCAATTGATGTACATCCCCTCGATTTCCAGTTCCTGGACACCACAAAGAGAGCTGCTATAAATATTTTTGTACATGTGGGACCCTTTCCCATTTTTTTGATCACTTTGGGATACAGTCCTAGAAGTGATATTGGTCAAAGGGTACGCACATTTTTGTAGCCCTTTGGGCATAGTTCCAAATTGCTCTCCAGAATGTTGGATTAAGTCACAGCTCCCGTAACAATGAATTAGCTTTCCAGTTCTCTAACGTCTTCTCCAATATTTGTCATTTTCCTGTTTTGTCATGTTCGTCAATCTGATAGGTGTTGGAAAAGATGTAGGAGAGCTGGAAACAGGCATTTTATTTATGTTCCAGGCATTGGGCTAGGCAATTGAGAAATATCTCATTTGACTCTTACAGCAACCCTGAGAGGTAGGTGCTGGTCTAATTCCCATTCCCAGGTAGTTGAGGAAACTGACGGAGCCAAAAGGTTCTTTTGTGACTTGTCCAAGGTTACACAGTTAGTAAGAGTATCAGGTCAGATTTGAACTCAGAGTTGACTCCAGGCCCAGTACTTTACCCACTTAGTTATTGAGAAAAAAAAGAAAAATTGATCAAGTAAGAACAAAAACCAAGACAACAACTTCCAAAGTAAAAAACCCTGAGAGTACAAGACTTCAAAAGACAGTTCTGTCGAACCTTAATTCCAGTATTACATAAACTATTTGTGAAAATAGGAAAAATAGTATTTTATTAAATTTGTTCTAGGATCCAAATATAATCTTGATACCTTGATATCAGTCAGAATGGAGAAAGAAAAATATAGCTCAATCTTCCTAACTGCAAGAAAGAAGAAAAAGTCCTATGGACAAACATTTAAAGCAATTCTTTTTGTGGTGACAAAGACCTGGAAACGAAGGGTGTGCTCATGAACTGGGAATGGCTGAACAAATTATGGTATGTGAATGAACGGAACAATAAAAACTTTTGTTGTCCAGTCATTTCAGTTGTTTCTAATACTCTGCGAACCCATTTGGTGTTTTCTTGCAAGGCTACTGGAGTGGTTTGCAATTTCCTTCTCCAGGTCTTTTTACAGATGAGGAAACTGAGGCAAACAGGGTAAAGTGACTTGCCCAGGGTCAGAGAGCTTGTAAATATCTGAAGCAGGATTTGAATTCAGGTCTTTCTGATTGATATAAATGAACCACTTTCAGAGCGAAGTGACCAAAACCAGAACAACTATGAAGAACTTAACTCTTATTCCTGCACTGGGAAATCATAATTTCAGAGGACCAGTACTGAAGAATGTTGCCTACTTCTTGAAAGAGAAGTGATAAACTCAATATTTTGTGTAAGACATACTTTTTTTGGATATCATCGGTGTGGGAATTTGTCTTGCTTGACTGTTCATATTTGCTTCTCTGAGAGTTTTGTTTTTTTTCCTTCCCACCTGGGGTGGAGATGTAGCTGGAAGGGAGAAAGAATTTCTTGTTTATTAGAAAAAAATACATATATACAAATACAAATACACAAATATATATACAAATTCTGTAATTTCGTCCCACATCAATGAAATCACCAACCATCTAAGAGTCTATGTAATAATTACATGAACAATTTGTTAATAAAAGTAACACCACTATTATGAGGAGACATAATAAATAATTAAATATTTCCCTCCAAGACATTTTTAGTTCTTTAGTAAGCCTGGTATCGAAAGTACTCCACAGTCTTTATAGATTATGCCAAATACAGTTATAAGATCAAAAGGAATCTATGACCTGAATTTTGTTGATCACACCATAAAAAATTAGAAGGAAATTAGACTAGGTACTTTCTACAAACATGGTTAGGGTATACATTCTTAAATAAACATTGGGTTAAAGTGATCACAAAAAAATGTAAGTAATTTTGAAAAAATATTGGATTTTTTTTTTTTGCTTTTAATATCCCTAATCTGAGTCTAATACATAAGACCTATAGGAAACTAAGATAAGTACATAAGACCAAGAGCCATTTCCCTGGTGGTTAAGTAGTCAAAGGATATGAATAAACAATTCTCTAAAGAATAATTACAATCTATTAACAAATGCATATCAGGTGGCTCTAAATTGAGAATAATTACAGAAATGAAAATCAAAACAATTTTGCAATTTTATTTGATGCCCAGCAAATTTGCAAAAATGATAAAATGTGGGAATATTAAATGTCAGGGGTTATAGAAAGAAAAGCATGCTGATACGATATTAGTGGAGTTATAATTGGACCTGCTTTTCTGGTAAACCATTTAGAATTATCCTAAGGAAGTGACTAAAATGTATGTATCTTTTGACCAAGAGATCCCACAGCTACTTGTTTATTGTTTCCATCTGTGCATCCTTTACATGTGCCTTGTGCTATACATTTACACGGCTGACCACTTTTCAGAGCTGTTGTATTAAGGATTCTTGTTGGATTTGATAACCATTCAGGTCCTTTTCAGCTTTGAAAGATTATGTATCTATGACTTTATGATAAATGTATGGTAAGTCTAAACAAATAAATAAGGCAGACAGTAAATAGGAATCATTGCATAATGTGCTCTAAGAAAAGATGGCGGAAACATGACTAAAGGGAAAATGTATTTAATAGGAATGTATGTGCAGAATGTATATAAGATTGTACACCATCTCAGGGAGGGCGTCGGGAGGGAGAGGGGAAAAAGGAGGAAGGAGGTGAAAAAAATCTAAGAAAAGATGGGAGAGATAAATTTGAATAAACATAACATCTTTTCGGATAATTTTAAAAAAATCTCTCCCAAATTGGCCGTAGTCATTTATGCTTATTATATCTGATGGCAATGGACATGGATGAGTCCTGTGGATCACATTGTAATTATGCAAAATGTAAAATCATACTCTATATCCCTTGAATTATTTGCAATCTGATCTTATTTCTTTCAGGTCCTAGGATCAGGGCCTAGGCCTCTAGCTGATTTATATGGTTGAGTATAACTACTTTTCTGAAAAACCAAAACCATCCCAAAGCCCCTCCTTATACTATATTATATTGTATGGCATTATTAAAACTTAATAATTTTTCTATTATTAGTTAAAAGACTAGTAGAAGTTATAGTATATTAGAAAATAATGCTGGTTATCATAAACTAAAAACCAGTAGGTCTGTGCTGGATTTTGGATTTTTAAAAGTAAATATAAACAGTAAAAAGTGGGAATGATTTCCTTTCCAATTTTAATGACTATGTTCTGTTTCTCTTATACATTGATTCTCAGCGTGGAATCAAAAGAGTAATTGAAAGCCCAGATTACTTTTCCATGGCAGTTCTGGAAGGAAACATAATAGTTCTGAAAAAAAAAATACCCTAATGTCAGAAAAACTGAATAAAAATATGGCTACACTTCCCTCCACGTCCATCCCGACAGCTGTCATGCTGCCCTGTCCACCCCTTCCCTGCACCCAACACTTGATTTTCCAGTTCTGGAAGTATAATCAGATCAACTCTTGTCATTGCTGTAGTAATTTGTTTCAATCTCTTCCCCTATTACTCTACTTATCACTTCTGTAACTTTCCAAAACAAAATATCCCTCCCTTGACACCACTTTACCTGTACCCATTATTTCCTTTGTTAGAAAGGAAACTCCTTGAGAACAGAATTGTCTTTGCCTTTGCCTCTATATGACTATTTTAGTCCAGTACTTGGCCCTTATTTATTCATTCACCTGCTTTCAGTTCCTAGCCCTGAACAGATGAGGACCAGTGGGGACAAATGAGCTCAGATAGGAGCAAGACTGTGGAGTCCAATGAGGAGTGGGTCTGACTATCTAGGGATCCTGCCACATTGGAGGCACAAGTTGTTCCTATACTGCTATACAATGATATTCCCCATGTATGGGCCCCTCATGTATTTATTCCTATGTATCTTTACTCTGCTCATTTGATAGTATTTGTGGAAAAGTATGGCCTAGTTTTTGTGAAATGTCTTATGGCAGAATTGTGACTTCATTAAATTTTGTTATCAATCAATATTTATTAAGTGCCTGCTGTGCCAAGCACCATACTATGCCCTGGAAATACAACAAGAAGCGAAAGATGATCCCTGCCCTCAAGGAATTCACAATCTATACACATATGTATGTATGTATGTGTATATATATGTATATATATGTGTGTGTGTATATATATATATATGATAAATAGGAAATAATAGTGGGGTGATACTAGAATTAAGAGAGGTTGGGAAAAGCTTCATGGAGAAGGTGGGATTTTATTTTATTTTAACTTTTTAAAGTATATTTTTAGTTTTCAACATTAATTTTCTCCCCGTCTTCTCCCTCCTCCCCTCCCCAAGATGGCATGCAATCTGATACAGACTCTATCTATACATTCCTATTAAACAGATTTTCACATTGGTCGTGTTGTATAGAAGAATTAGAATATAGGAGGAACCATGAGAAAGAAAAAAAACAAAACCAAAAAAGAAAATAGTCTGCTTTGCTCCGCATTCAGACTCCATAGTTCTTTCCCTGGATGTGCATGGTATTTTCCATCATGAGATTTGTTTCAGGCCCTTGCCTTGCTGAGAAGGGCTGTCTGTGAAAGTCAGTCATTGCATCCTGTGGCTGTTACTGTGTACAATGTTCCCCTCACTTTACTCGACATCAGTTCATAAACGTCTTTCCAGGTTTTTCTGAAGTCTTCCTGTTCATCATTTCTTCTAGCACAATAGTATTACATTCATATACCACAACTTCTTCAGCCATTCCCCAATTGATGGACATCCCCTCAATTTCCAGTTCTTGGCCACCACCAAAAGAGCTGGTATAAATATTTTTGTACATGTGGGTCCTTTTCCCATTTTTATGATCTCTTTGGGATGCAGCCCTAGAAGTGATATATTGCTGGGTCAAAGGATATGCACATTTTTATAGCCTTTTGGGCATGGTTCCAAACTCTTCCCCAGAATGGTTGGATTGGTTCACAACTCCATCAGTAATGCCTTAGTGTTTCAATTTTCCCACATCTTCTCCAGCACTTGTCATTTTCCTGTTCTGTTCTGTTAGCCAATCTGATATGTGTGATGTGGTACCTCAGAGTTGTTTTGATTTGCATTTCTCTAATCAATAATGATTTAGAGCATTTTTTTCATGTGAGTATAGATAGATTTAATTTAGAAGATGAGATTTTAACTGGAAAAGTTTTGAACTAATTGTTTCCTGTGGATGACTGGAGAAAAATAAAAACTGTACATTGAGTCACCTCAGCTCACAAGGTATTGTTTTGAGTGTCTGTGCATTCAACCTGGAAAAACTTTTCTAGAGACCTTCAGATGTGAGAGGTGAGTACCACAGGTACCAAATGCACATTGCTATGTATGAACATACACATTTAACTCAATTATCCGCAGAAATAGAAAGAACTAGTAGCCTGGTTTGAGAACAGAAGAAAAAAATCATTTTGTTTTAGAATGATTACATGATGTTTTCCCCCAGAAGACTTTTCTTCCTAATTGTGTGTGGTTTAGGATAATATTAAAATAGCTGCATTCTTTGTGTAAAGATGAACTCAAGGTCCCTTTGGGTTTTAGTGTTAGGGAGTGTTAGTGTATGTAAGTCCAGGTATATTGATCAGGTAGGTAACAGAGATAATGAATTTGCTTCTAGGCATTAACTTTGTCTCTTTGCCTTTCCCCGGTCACCTGTTTACATAGGAGAACAGACAGGTTTTGGAGCTGAAAAAACTGGGGAACCCCAAACCCTGGAGCTCTTTGGTAGTAGTTATCCCTAAATGGCTAATAAGTAGATACAGTCCAGACTTCAGAGGTTAGAGCTGGGAAGTGTAGATAATGTTCACTATAGATTCATCTCTGATGAAGAGGTGAATCAGGAAGTCTAGTCCAAAGAAAACTGTAAACTCTAAAGCTGCTCGAGAAGACCCTACTCTGTGTCCTCATGAGAAAGGCATCTAAGTCAAAGAATCTCCTATTGGAAATGATGAACCTTCTACATGAGCCATTGTTTCAAGAGGAAAAGCTTGAGGTATAACCAAAGACTTAAAGTTATGAACTAGAAGCAAAAGATGAATGTTCAAAATCTGGTGGATTCTATGTATTCCATTGAGCAATAGCCATCAGACCAAGAATGAATAGGTCCAGCTAAAGCAGAAGGCTTCGGTAGAAGACGATAGTGAACGTGTAGCATTAGAAGCATGAGTTCTTCCTCCACTTGGGTGTTCTGGTCACACGTTTGTTACATGTGTGCCCTTCCACATAGGTATGGTGGCTACATTTGTTCCCAAGTATGTCCCTTTCTATGTACATTCCCTGTATATGCCCTTTCTTCCCACTGGTAATGTATGTATTTGTGGGAGAGAATGCCATGGATCTATGGGAGAAATGCTTTATTTCTGTTTTCTAAAAATCTATTTCCTGAAATGAATCATGACTTTTGATCTGAAAAACTGTTAACCTATCAGGGAGGATTCATGAGCTATGATTAGAAGAAAATGAAATAAAGTCTGTGGAGATTGTGTTAACATTCAAGTTCATTGTAATGTCAATAAGAAAGAATATCAACTCAAGATATTTTCTTCCCTTGTGATGCTCAGAAAGATTATGTATGCCTTGTGTACACAATCATACAGCTAATAAGTATCAGAGCCAGAAATAAATCCAAGTGTTCTGACTACAAGTCCAATGTATTTTTTCCCTTCATAATGCTTTCTTCATTTTGCATACTCTCCATGCAATTATTTTGCTTATTGAAGAATTCTCTTGTCAAGAGCTGACTAGGGCTGCTGAATTCTTTAATGGATAAAGCACTCAAATGATTTCCAAGTTGAGCCTAATTTTGGAAGCATTATCCAAGTCAATGTAGGAGCTGCATTGACTAGGTTAAGCTGATCAAGGGTTTCATCTGAGAAAATTAGTTTTCATTCAACAGGTATTTACTAAGAAGCCTTCCATGTGAGAGGTTTCCTAATAAACCAGGAGTAAATGGAAATCTAAACCGCATAACCAGGTGGTTACAATCAGTGGCAAAGGTTAATCAACATTAAATTTCAGTTCATGACTGTAAATTACAGAGCTTCTAACTGTGAAGTTTCATCATGGGTACTTGAAATTCTTGGATTCAATTAAACTGCAGTTCAAGGGGGAACAAAGAAAAAAACCAGTAAAGCGTATCTTTCCTAAATATGCCATTCGCTTGCCTTGTGAAAGTAGCTTTAGAGAAACAATGCAGCCAGTCTAAATCATGTCGGTTCAAATTACTACTTTGCCAAGAAACAGGTATTTAACGCTTGTACAGTCACTGTATTTTCAAATTGTTTTCAGGAAAAGACTAGCATACCTAATTGTGTTTTAAAATATGCTTATTAAAGCCCAGAAATGGTGTTGACTATGTTATGGTAGCACTTGGAGGCTGCTAGGATTAAAAAGCAGAGTTGGCGTTTCTTTTGTAACCTCCAATTTGCTAGCTTTAATATCTTGATTGTGACATTTGCATAAGGTTGAAATGTGATAGATAAATTGTTACTCCCAAAAGCAGTTTTAGGATGTGAAAAGCCAGGGAGAGGGAATAAAAAAAATTTAAAACATTTTATTTCTAGTTAACAAAGGGTCAAAAGAATGTCCTTTGTTTTAAAAATCCTGAGTAGGGTTTAGTGATACTAAAGAAAGGGATATAATATCTATAGCTTACCACAAAAACTGACTCTTTGGGGTTACTACTTTCTTAGTTCAATGCAATTTTAAGTATTGTGGTCAGAAACTATTTCTTAGGAAATGCTCACATAATTTCAGTATATGAGAGCTAAGTACCAAATTTTCATGTTTTTCCTTATTTTTTTTTTTAGTGGCAATGATAAATTAAGTTTTTTTGGGGGAAAAACAGTCTTTGTCTCATTTCTGATCTATTTTTTACTCTTAACTTCATCTTACCCAAGGTTACAAACCCTCTTATCAACAAGAGAGTCAACTGGCTTAAAGCTTTTGAATTAATCAGAGGTATGTTCAATAATAGCAGAGGTTCTGATTCCCTTTTCTTTTCAATATCCTCGTAATTTTAGCATCATAGATTTAGAGCTGGAAGGATCTTGAGAGTACATCTACTCCAACTCCTTTGTTTTACATATGAGGAAATTGAGCAAGTGACTTACCCAAGAAAATATGGGTAGGAAGTATCAGAGGTAGGATTTGAACTTAGGTCCTAGATGTCCAAATCCATCATTCTCTTGAACTAGCTCTATCTAGATTTTGCCTCACTTAAAAAAAAAAAAAGCTTTATTTATGTCTTTTTTTCTGATAGCCATCATTTCCAAATATACTGTACTTCCAATTCAGGGAGCCTTCCCTTATAACAAAGAAAAAGCAACCATGTCCTACACCATATACATCAATTCTGCATCTGCAATCTCCCACTTCTCCAAAGAAAGCATTACCTCCCTTTCTGGAGGGACATCACTAGGACTTCCTTCCCAGAGTGCACACCTGGAGAAACTTCATAGTCTCAAAACTAGAAATTTACTCAAATGACAAAGGAATTAGAGAGGAGGAAAATGGAAGTACATGATTTTGTGTTCTTTTGCTTTCGGTTCATGTTGCAAAATCAATACCATTTGAAGGCATTTTTTCCTTTTATTTTTATAAAGATGCAAAGCCTCTTAAATGGACTTATGTTGTTTTCAATGACCTAGCATGGTCTTTTTTTGGTTGAAAACATTTTAGAAAGAAAATACAAAACAAAAGCACTATGCATTGCTGTAGCTGTTGGCGACAAGCACTTTGTAATTGTCAGAGAGGAAATATGTTATTTTCTCATCCTGGAAGATGTGCATTTATTAGACCTTTTATCAAATAATTCAGTTTTACAATACATTAGCAAGAATTAGTGAGATTGGTTATGTCCCTAATTATGTTTTTTAAAAAAATGTTCTTAGTGTGCTCTGAAAAATTTTAAAGTGGACCCTTATTATAGTTACCAAATTGTATAAAAGAACATTGCCCTCATAACATAAGGGTCACAGGTGGAATGCAGCAAAAGCTTATATGAAGGGTAATGGAAAAATCCACTACTTGTTCTTGCTACTTAAATGTCATGGTTGGGTAATGGATTTCTCTACTTCCGAGGAGTGTGCTTCTACATTAGTCTAGCAGCAATTAGAGAGGAGAGGTTGCTCTGAAAATTGGCTTGGCAAACCACTGAGTTCATCTTTTTATTGTGTAAAACAGAAAAAATTGCTCCTAATCAATCCACTTCAACTCTCAGTCTAAAAATTATTTGCCATCCCTTTCAGCTTGGAGCACTCATGAAATGTTTGCCTTAAATTAACTAAAGGGAGGAGGCATTTGTATCAATAAGCAGATTATGGTTCTGTGGGATAAATCTTATTGGGGGTAGGAATAAAATGACCACATTATTACTGAAGGGTTCTTACCAAATTTATTAATGCTTTTAGAGTAATTAATCCACATTTCAGATGTAAGGGTGCTCTTTCCTTAATTAAAGCAGAGATGCCTCACTTCATGACCATCTCACTAAAATAGGTTGTGTTTTCTCCATCAAAATAGGATTTAATTTGTTTTGAACTTTTCTTTAGCCACAGGTAATTAATAGAACTTGGCAGCACTTAACTCACTGTCCTTTGAAGCTTCTCAGGGCAAGGATGTTTGGAGCCATTGATGTGAAGCTTTGCTAGCTAGCTATACCTTTTGGCATCCTTTGGCCGTTCAGAGAATAAATGGGATGCAAACATCCGCGATAGAGGAACTTACTAATTTTTACCTTGCCCAACACTTCGTAAGTGAATGAGGCTTTCTTGTTACAATTTGCAATGAAGACATAAGACGTGAAGATTTGGTGATAATATTTTATGTACTTTCAAAAGAACTCTAAGTGCATATGGTTTTAATCTGTGCTCTTCTTTTCTCTCTCCCCCATCATAACTAGTATTATTAGAAAAATCTAGAGTGACAAAAGAGAAGAAGAAAAGAAGAAAGGAAAGACCAGAGGTCTATCTGAAGTAACAGTTTGAGAATTATGGATAGACAGAATAGTGGGGCTGAAAGTTGAATGGAGTGGGCAGAAGATGGGTATGGTACTAGAACTGTTGACAGAGAAATCTTAGCCTAGTATGAAGGTAAGGAACTTTATTCCAAATCAGGTAAACCGAAGTATTATTTGTTTTTTTGACCTTTGTTTTAAACCATGAAGACAGATCTTCTGCAGTGAGCTGCATGAATCTTTTTTAAAACATATTTTTAGAGTTTTGTTTATTTTTTTTTAATAACTTGTGAGATGGTGCAAAGCACTCAGTTACCTCAGTATGTGCAATCTGCATAGAAAATTTGGGAGGAAATTAAATTTAAGGAACTATCAAAAAAGTTAATTAATTTTGATTTGTTCTAATCCTTCATGTTTAATACAGCAGAGAGCATATACATTTTTTTACTGAAAGTAAAAATTCTACAAAAGAAAACCACTATTTTTCTATGGTTGATCCCCATGTTAGCAAAACCCAGGGACTTAGGCCATGTCTACAAAGGCAAGCATCTCTCTTTGTGCTGCATTATTGAGTCTATATCTTTAAATTTGGGGCCCTTGGGGGAAAAATTACAGAAAGCCCTCTTACCCTTTGTTAATTGCCAAATAAATGGATATCCATCAGACTGGGCACCTCCTTTTGTCTTCTCTCTCCCCGTCTCTAATGTAGGGGCTATTTAAAGTGATATTCTGTGCCTGTGGGGAGTGAAAAAGGGAGGCAGCTGGCTACAGCAACCTCTTTTGCTTTCATTCTAGCTTGCTCTCCATTGCCCTTTCCAATTTTCTGCTTTCATACTAGGGCCTCTTGAGTTATTAACTCTCAAAAAGGTCCATATCTTTTGCAAGTTAAAATGGTTTAGCTGAAGTGGGTATTGTGGGTATGATAGACTGGCGGCTTTGTGGGCTTCAGAAGAATACTGCTTTAGTTGGTACCTCCAACCTGACTGGCTATTGTTAGAAAAAGCAAGGGATGGTACCCCCAACCTCAGGAAAGGGAAAGGAAGAAGAAGAACATTTTATCGTATCTTACAGGCTTCTGGTTACCTTATTGTTGACTTGGGGTTGTTTGAAGGATATCCTTCTAGTAATATAGCTATTTACAAGATTCTCAGAGTTTCCATGTCTTCCTTTGAATAATTAGACTTCAGATTTGGTCCCAATCATTTAACTTTGTCAGCATTCAGTTTCCTCATCTATAAATTGTGGGGTTTGAAGTAGATCATTTTTAAGGCTTCCTCGTGCTAAAGTTCATTAATATAAGCTCTTTTCTTCCTCGAATCATGTCATTGAGATGTTAAAAGCAATACAAGGTAAGAGAGGAGGATCTGATCATGGAGTTTTAGAACTTAAAGGTTCCAAAACAAAATTCAATCTCCTCATTTTACAGGTTAGAAAATGGAGGCCTTGGGAGATAAAGTGTTTTGTTCAAAGTTATCCAGCTGGCTGGGGCAGAGCTGAGAACAGAATTCAGTCTCCTAAATCCCAGGACAGCGATCTCTTTGCTATACATTTTTGCTGTTCAGTTGTGTCCGACTCTTCATGACATCATTTGGGGGGATCATTGGGGGGGGGTCACCTAGAGTGATTTGCCATTTCCTTCTCCAGTTCATTTTACAGATGAGGAAACTGAGGCAAATGGGGTTAATTAACTTGTCCAGGATCACATAGCTAGTGTCTGAGACCAGAGTTGAATTCATGAAGATGAGTCTTCCTGACTGCCTACCTAGCACTTCATCCATTGTGCCATCTGGCTGCCCTCTTTATTACATAGAAGCTACCGCTGAATATCCTGTTTTCCCTTTAGTAATAAAAGTCTCTTTTATTTCTTATGTTGCCCTTATAACACACTCTTTTAGCTTGTGATTGTATGCCTGGTAAAATGGAAGGATTTTGGTCAGTCATTTTATTTGTTATATACATTTGATCCAACACCAGTGACCCAGCACACCCTGAGCTAGGACCATCTTGATTAAACCTAGTCAAGCATTTTGGATGTAAGCCTCTTCTGCAGTAGGACAAACAAGCAATATTTCCTAGACAGATCTAGTTCCCACATTAAGAATCTTCTATCCATGTTCATGATACAGTGCTTTGCACCAGTAGATATTCAATAATGAGATGAATTGAATTGAACTTGAATTTGTTTATGTGTTCTTGGGCTGAAATGCTCATTTCCCCTTGGAGACACGGACCAAATAAGATTTTGCCAAACTGTGTTCAAAAAGGATGGAGAAAATAGTGAAAAATCAAGTGTCTTATTCAACTGTATGCTGTTCATAGGTTTACTGAAGATTACATATCATTCT
Source organism: Bettongia penicillata ogilbyi (assembly GCA_023548195.1). Lineage (NCBI taxonomy): Eukaryota > Metazoa > Chordata > Mammalia > Diprotodontia > Potoroidae > Bettongia > Bettongia penicillata. Next base: position 6,259,790 of record JAJHZJ010000540.1, on the reverse strand, counting down.
CAATTATCTGTGCTGATAGAATGCAGCATTAATGGGGATAGTAATTCAAAAGTAATTACATCTGTTTTTGAAATATATTTCAGCTTGAAGATTTACCATCCCTATTATGGTTTTTCTTGGGCTATTAATATATAAAAAAATTGAATTTCTTGAAGCTCTTCTGGGGGGTGAGGGCAGGGGACTTAGGGGAAAGGAGTTGGGAGGGTACTAAATGATATGAGATAAAAAACAGTTTACCATGAAATAGAAGGATATAGTAGAAATAGCATTTCTTTTGTGCTTAGAGAACCTTGATTTGAATCTCAGATCTGTACAGCTCTTTATCCTTGAGAAATCACTGTGCTAGAGCTGTACCTAGGGTGGGGTAACTAGGGACCACCACTTCCCTTCCCTACCCACAGAAGTCATACCTCAAGTGAATTCCTTCCCATTTGGTTCTTCTCTGAGAGATGGCAGCCCCATTTTAAGGCTCTCTCTTTCTCCCTTGGGGCTGAACTCCTGTCCCTTGAACAACCCATTCCCCAGCAGCAGTCAGTCTTTCAACATCTTAGAGTTCTTGCAAGGTGAGCTTTGACCTCCACCAAGATGGTTGTATTTCACCTTATCTCTGAGATCTATCTCCTACCCAGCTGTGAAAATTCTTAATTGTGGCCCAGTACCTCACTCCTCTAAGGCTCAATTTCTGCCTATAAATTGGGGGATTGGATTAGATGATCTCTAAAATCCCTTCAGACTCTATGATCCTGTCAAATAAAGTTCGTGAAGGCACATTGATGGGAAGCTAATTACTGGAATGAACTTCTGTCCATATTATACTGTAAATTCCTTGATGGCAGGTACTTTATCTTATTATTTACCTGGGTATCTCCTGTAGTGGTCAGCTAAGTGGCGTAATAGATAGAGTGACAGTTTTAGAGTCAGAAAGACTCATGAGTTCAAATCTGGCTTTACTGGCTGTATGACCCTGGACAATTCACTTCATCTTGTTTGTCTCAGTGTCCACGTCTATAAAATGAGCTGGAGAAAGAAATGACAAACCACTTCAGGATCTTTGGATAAGAAAACCCCAAATGAGGTCATGAAGAGTCAGACACAGCTGAATTGACTGAACAAAAATCTTGCACATTATAGGTATTAAATTATTGTGTATTGCAGGAGTTAATGACCTCTTTCTGTGATGGTGTAGTTTAATGGTTGGAGCATTGAACTTGGAATCAGGAATAAAATTCACATCCTGCTTCAGACAATTGCTTGCAGTGTAACTCTTGGCAAGTTACTTCACTTCTGCCTGCCTCAGTTTCCTCAACTGTAAAATGGGAACAGTAATAGCATCTATTATTGCAGGGATATTGTAAGGAGCAATTAAAATAACACATGTAAAGTACTTTACAAACCTTACTGCGTTATATAAATGTCTATATTATTATTAGTATAAAAAAACCATTGCCCTTGAGGTGAATGATAAGTCTGTGTTGTCACTGGTAGTTACTAACCATGGAGCAGCTGTGGTGTATCGGGCCCTTTAGCTGAATTTTACAGGGAGCAGAGACGGTACTGTCATTCACTTTTCTGAGCTTTTCATCTCTCCTCTTGCCTCTTAGTTAAAACCCAAAGATGCTCCTATTTTACTATGATTTCTTAACAAAATTGAATGTTTTTTTAAATTAAATTTTCTTTCTGAAATGTTCATTTTTCTGCTTCAGACTTTCAAGAACATAAATTTAAGTCAATCTGAAAAGACTCATGTGCTCTCCAGATAGTGCTATCTATCCATCTCTTTATACATAATTTTTCTCCATGAAAGAAGAGTGCTCCTTGGATGGCATTTACATTTACATTTGAGGCTCCATGTATGCCATTTTCCAACGTTATTGAATGTGAAGAGGAGGAAGTAGAAGACTTTGTTGTATTGGCCACCTCTTTTGTCTGTGTGAGGGACTAAACAGCAGGGCCCTCCATCACCAGTTCATTCAGCTCTCCCCTTTCCATCAGCGGTGCAAAAAGCTGTAATCAGGGACAGCAATAAAACCCCCTAAGAATCGTGGAACAGTTTGAAAAGTGTGATACCTTGGCATTTAAGCTAATTTAAGGATATGCAGGGCCTTTCCCCTCCTCCTTGCAACAAATTAAACTACAGCCCTGAAAAAAACCCCTCACCTTCACATATAATCTATTAGAAAGAAAAAAGCCTACTTTTAAATCAAAACACAAAGAACTGAAAAATTATGATTATAGTACATATTTTTTTTATTTTGACAGCTAAAATACCTTTTTCTCATACAGACGTTTCCAAATTTGTAATCTTTAACAAAGATATTAATATGTACATATACATAATACTCATATATATGAAAAGTAATGTGATGTAATTGGAAAATAGCACTGGATACAAAGTCAGCTGGAGGATGTGGACTAGAATTTTGACTCTGCTGTAATATCTTCTTAGATAAATCCCTTCACCTTTCAGAGTCTCAGTTTTCTAATATGAAAAATCAAGACAATACCAGTAACCCCAGACTCAGGTTACTATGAGGCTCACCTGTGAAAGTGTGACTGAGCTACTTGTAATCTGTAAATTGCTGTATAAATGTGAACAATGATTCTCTATTTAATTATGATCTTTTTCTTGATTTAAAATGTAAAACTCCAAACAACACCCATATTGAAATACATACATGTATTCATTAGCTATTGCTTTAATCTGGTAGCTCTTCTGAATTATAAAATTGGGTAATGCTCAATAGAGGCCACATTGCTATATTTCTTAAATGTTAATAACACAGTAGCTACTGTTTTCTGACTTCATGGAGGAAGTGGTTTTTTAAACTAGGCTTTAAATGGGAAAAACCCATTTTCATTTGTAGTGCCTAGGTGAAACCTCCAAGTGGCAGGGTCCATTCCCCAGAGAAGACTACTCTACATTCAGGGTATTCTGTGGGTCTCCATTCACTTTAAAACCGTAGCTTTTAAGCCTCTAGCAGTGTTTTTTAACCTGTAAGATATCAAATAAAAAAATAGTAATAAAATGTAACAAGGAAGTATTTCTCTTATGTAACAGGTGTACTTTTCCACAGGTATACTATTCTATTAGTTGCAGTAGGTGACATATGTAAGGAACATATATGAAGAAGCCCACATGGAGAGTATATGTGAAACATACATGTAAGGACACAAGTAGGGCGCATATAGAGCAAGTTGCATGTGTGGAGGGGGAACTCACTTTTCCAATGCTTGAAGGTTACTAATATCTTCTAATTAAACTCTAGCCTCCAGACCCACTCCTCACTAGTTTTTAATGTATAGTTTCCATTAGTTTGCTTTGGTGGACAGTCTTCACTGAAATGGCTCATGTTACTTAAACATTTGGTAGAACTGGCTTGTTAATATGACTGGGCCTGGAATCTTTTACAGGAGATTTTTAAAATTTTTTTTAGCTCATCAGTTTTCCTTTAGAAATTGCTCTTAAGTTATGTACTTTGTTTTGTCAATTTATATACATTTGCAAATATATATTCAATTCTTTTAGATTATTTAGAATATGAGTATAGTGTTAGGATTTGCATTTTAGTTTTTTGGAATGTTCATGTGTGTGAGAAGGGCAGCTAGATGCCAAAGTGGATGGAGTAATGGGCCTGGAGTCAGGGAGACTCATCTTTCTGAGTTCGAATCTGGACTCAGATATTTGCTAGCTGTGTGACCCAGGGCAAGTCACCTGTTTGTCTCGGTTTCCTCATCTGTAAAATGAGCTGGAGAAGGAAATGGCATACCACTCCAGTATTTCTCCCAAGAAAACCCCAAAAGGGTCCAAAAAGAGTTGGACCTGACTGAAAAATGACAATATAAAAAATGAGTGGGAGAGAGAATAACTTGCACCTCATTCAACTTCATCCAAGATAGTGGAACTAAATGTTGATCAGATTAAGGAGGTAGGTTTCTATTATAAATGGGGCAGGACATCCTTGATTTTTTTTTTTAAGTTCAAAAGGTATTTAGTCAAGCAGTGTAGCAAATATAGTGATAAAGGAAAGGTCCCCTTGATCCTTAAGACCTCCCACCCCATGTGTAGTCTCCCTCAGATGACCTCCTGTAAAAGACTCCAGCCTCAGCCAGATTAACAAGCCAGTTCTACCAAATGTTTAAGTAACATGAGCCATAATCTTCCTAATGAGGAAGGGAACCCACACAGAGAATACATGTAACCAAGGAACACTTGTGGCCAATGGACATATGTGAAGGGGTACATGCCTGGATCTCATGGGGCCAGGACACACATTTTGGTGTTTAGCTATTTTTAGTAACTTTCTAAATCTTTTTGCTAAATGTCTTTGTGCTTATTCAGTTGTGCCTGATTCTTGATGACCACCTTTGGGGTTTGCCATTTTCTTCTTTAGCTCATTTTACAGATAAGAAAATGGAGGCAGACAAGGTTAAATGACTTGCTTATGGTCAGACCAAATTTGAACTTATGATGATGAGTCTTCCTGACTCCAGTTCAGTGCTCTATCCTCTGCACCATCTAGCTGCCAGGGGTGATGTTGAGGACCCCCTTGATTCAAAACTCACTTGTCCTTTTGGAAGGTTGGGAACAGCCTCTGATCTTTAGATCTGTCAGAGATCTGTCGAATCTGTCTTCAGATCTGTCAGAGCTTGGAAAGACGAAATACTACTTTTAGCTCTTAAGGGGGAAGAGTTAAACAAGTTTGGATCCTAACCAGAGTGAAAATGTTTGGGAGCAAACCTGATTCAAGACTTGGCAGGATATCCGGCTATAGGACTTTGTTTTATTTTGCATTCGTTTGGGAAGGGGAGAAGGGCCCTGCTCTCCTCTCTTGTTCTTACTGGGCCCAGGAATACTATGTTCCAATGAAATGAGCTTACTCACTGTTCCCTAAACTCAGCATTCTATCTCCTACCTCCATAGTCTGGAATGTACTCCCTCCTTACCTCCATACACCTCTTTAAATCTGGTTACCTTCAAGGTTCAACTCAGGAAATCCTTCTTGATTCTTCTAGTTAGAATACACACACACACAAACACACACACACACATATGCACATACATGATATATACACATATACATGTATATCCATACATGTATATGTATGAAAACATTTATTAAATGCTTATTTAATACACTGTGCTAATCCCTGTGTATAAAAAGCAAGAGTCTATACCCTCAAGGAGTCTCCATTCTAAAAGGGTAAGACAGTTTACATATAGAAGTGGTGGCTAGGGAGAGGTGTTTTGGTCTGGGAAATCAGGGATGACAGGTAGAGTTACAAGACAATTGGCTGACATAGTCTTTCCACTAATGGGAAAAATGTTTATTTGATTTCTGTTCCTAAGAAAAGGGTAAAATCAAGGAGATTGGAAGTGGGGCAGCATAACAGGAAGATGGCCAGAGAACATACAGTGTGGCAGATCTGGGACCAACTAGACAAAATGAATTCTCTCACCCATCAGGAACATAGGGTGCCAGGCTGAAAGCTAGAGCTCAAAGGCAGAGAGTGTAATATGGCCCCACTAGATTTCATTTTGTCTTTGTATGTCTGGTGCAAAGCAAAGTGCTTTGCATGTGGTAGAGGTTTAACAAAAGCTTGTGAGATTGAATTGGACTGTGTGCAGTGATCTTTGGTTATTTTTTTTATCGATATTATCCTCATGATCTTTTCTCATTTCTATTTTTGGTGATTCAAACTTGTTCTTTTTTTAAAAAAAAGATTATGTGAGCTAGCTGGTCTTAAAAAAATCCTTTCAATTATGTTCTTTGGCACTGGTAGCACCTGTTCTCACAGATGGAGTTTCCAAAGGAGCTACCCCAAGTTCAAGATACTCTGTGGGTCCAAATCCACTCAAAACAATATGCTAAAAAGCCCCCATTGGTGTGTTTACTTTTTTTTGTCAGTCAGAGAACATAATTAGCTCTAAGCAAAGGCATTCAATGAAATAGCATAGCAAGAAGAGTTGTAATAGAAAACTTTCCCCATTAAATTAGGTCACATTCTCCCACTATATACATACATACATACACATACACAAATATATATATATATTTGTTATATATATGTACACACATACACCATCTGTAGAGAGAGTAAGCATGTATAGGGGTCAAACATGAAAAGCTCACATATAGGGAATATGTGAGGAGAGGCAACTCATACTTCTGATATTGTATGATCTGTAATGTCTTCTGATTATCCGTTCTCTCACTGGGCCTGCTTATCTCTTGGTGAAGCATCTCCTTTGCCCTTGTTCCTTGCTGGATAAAACATTTCCCCTCTGCTGTGTTCTGCTGATATACCAACATAGTCTTTACTAGTACCTTGCCTTGCTGGTCTCAGAGTCTCTCTGTTGGGCTACACATTGATCCCAGCTACTATCTTTGGACTTATCTCTTTAGGGCATCTAAGCCATCTCAGTTTCTAGAGTATAATAGCTAGAACATCTCCCTGATGAGGGCAGGCTTATAACTCCTTAGTTATAGTCACCTTTCTCAGCTAAAAAGTAAAAGCTAGATGGTGTCCCCAGGCTAAGATTAGATCTTTCCTTCTCAACCCATATGTTTCTTCAGAAGTCAAAGCCTTTTGTTCCAGCTAATTAATTTAGGGTTCCAACAGTTGTACAAACTCCCAAGATCCCTGGCTTAGTTGCAAATTAATTTGTGACAGAATAAAAGGCTGGCTAAGAGAGATAAGATCAGCCTTCTACACCCACCTAATCTAAATTCCAGTCTTTTTAAAAACTCAAATGCCTGTTTTTACTATGGATATCTATCAGCAACAAAGCTTCAATGTTTTGGTGTTGTATTTTGGCCAGCAAAAACTTCAGTCTTGTTGTATCTTAGTTTTCAAGTGTATTTCTTTTGACTATTATCTTATTTGAGAAACAGTGTGGCATACTCTTTAGAGATCTGCATTTGAAGTCAAAAAGATCAATTCAAATCCTTGGGTAAAAATCACTTAACCTGTCAATACTTTAGGCAACTCTTTAAGACTTTAAGTGACAAAGAAGGTGCCCACTTGTGTTGATGGGTAGATTTTCCTTATCTGGGAGTTCCCTAAACTGATTATAATAGGTCCAGGCCCATCCTCTCATTATCTTATTTAATTCTCTCTCTCTCTCCTCCCTTTAAAGAATAGATCCAACTGTGCTTTAAATTACTCTTTTATAGGCATTCAGTGTTACAAATTTGCTTCTGATTGCTGTTATATCTGTGTGTCATAGATTATAACACCCAGTATTATTTGTATTTTCATTCTCTTTTATATTACCTGCTATTATTTTGTAATTTTTTTCACCCAAGCTTTATTTAGTAAATCAGTTTGTAGCTTCTGTGTAAGATTACAGTTTTTATTTATTGTATTTTTTCCTTACTGATAACTTCATTGCATTATGATCCATAATTATAGTGTGCAATATTTCCCCGTTTGTATAGTTACCCCTGGATTTTTTGTATTATAGCATATGATCAAATTTTGCATGTATTTCATATGTGCTAGAAAAAAAGTATGGTCTTCACTTTTCCCATTGAAAATCTGCATTCCACATATCTATTTGACCTAATTTTTTCCAACCTCAGTACTGTAATTTCTTCCTTATTTATTTTTTTTGTTGGATTTATCATATTCCAATAATTGTGTGTTAAAATTACTTTCATTTTTTTTCTCATTTGTTTTTCTAACCTTTTATACAGGTTGCCACAGAATTATCAGAAACATATGTTTAAAATGGATATGCTGTCATTTTGATGAGAACCTTTTGACATAATATAATGTCTTTATCTTTCTTTATTAAAAAAATTCCCATTCAATTTTATTTTCAGTTTCAAATTCTTTCCCTCCATATGAGGGAATACATATGAGTCTTTTTCCTTTTCCTTTAATCTCTTTGGGGCATAGACCTTGTAGTTGTATTGCTGGGTCAAACAGTATATGTAATTTATCCTTGTTTATTTGAGTAATTTCTGGTTTGAATTCAGTGTTGTCTGATGTCTGTAGTGTCACTTATTTTTGTGATTTTTATGCTAGGATGGTAAATTTTCAACTGTTTTTTCAATTTGGATCTATTTAATCTTTCTGAATGAAGTATGTTTTTCCTGTAAGCAATATGCTATTGGATTCATATATATATATATGCACACATACATACACATATATATACACATACATACACATACATACATATATATGCATATATATATGTATATGTATGTATATTTTCATGTTGTCTCACTCATTAGAAAGCAAGCTCTCCTGGACCTATTTGCTTTTTTCTTTGTATCTTTAGTGCTCAGCACAGTGTCTGGCACCTAGTAAAGATTTAAGTGCTTGTTGATGGATTAAATCTTTCACTCGTATTTGGGAAAGAAGGGAAGATGAAGACTGTGCTCAAGTCCATTCTGGAGCAGCAAAATCAGAGCTAGGGAATGGTGTTCAGTTATGGGCGTTGGGTATCTATGGCAGTGATGTTAAGTGGAAACATTTCTGTTGAGTACGTAAACTGAACTTCATAACGTGGCTTCTGACAATAGCGTCTGTGTGATCACTGTGACCTTGAACTGCATGGAGCACTCATCGACTTTGGCAATGGCCTCTGTGGAAGAGTAGGGAGGTAGGTATCTTTTCTGGTTTTTGCAACATTGAGAGTAATTTTCGTCTTGTTTTTAAGGCTTCCATCTTACACTATTGGAGCTATTACAGAATTCTAAGGCATCTTGCTTCTGATTCTTTGAGTATTGTCTTACTCCGGTGCCTTATTGCCATGTGATAATTAATCAAGATGATTTGATTCCAGATGATATGAACTGCTATGGAAGTTAAATAACCACAAATATTGATAGCCAGCATTTATTTTTGTCGTTATTTTGTGGTTTTTCAGGTGTATCCAACTCTTCGGGGTTTTCTTGGCAAAGATACTGGTGAGATTTGCCATTTCATTCTCCAGCTCATTTTACAGATGAGGAAATGGAGGAAAACAGGATTAAGTAATTTGCCCAGGGTCACACAGTTAGTAAATGTCTAAGACCAGATTTGAATTTAGGAAGAGTCTTCCTGACTCCAGGCCTAGCACTCTATCCACTGAGCCACCTAGCTGCCTCTGCCTTTCTGTAGTGCTTTAAGATTTGCAAAGCACTTTACAAATAGTATCTTCCTTGATCTTCATAACAACCTTGAGAGGGAGATGCTATTATTGTCCCCATTTTACAGATGAGGAAACTGAGTCAAAAAGAGGTTAAGTGACTTGTTCAGGGTCACACAGCTAATAAATGTCTAAGGCCAAATTTGAACTCAGATCTTCCTGATTCAGTGTCCAATGCTTTTATCCTTTTGGACACCTAGTTGTCAATAGAATATTTAAATAAGACAGATCATAGAACTAGGTCTGAAAGTGTCATTGACTTTCAATGGCAAACTCTTTCAAGGTTAACCTCTCTACCTCCTCCTATCTCCCACCTCCCCCAATTATTGAACAAATCAAAAACCAAAAACCCACGAGAAAAATAACCTCAACACATAGCTGCATTAATCTGCCAAAATAAATCCCGATATTGGTCATGTTAAAAAATTCTGCTTTTATGATCATCAGCTCTCTGGCAGGAGGTGAGGGATGTGTTTCATCATCATTCTCTTCATCATCGTGTTGGCCAGAGTTCTAAAGTCTTTTTAATCTTATTATCATTTGTCATTGTTCTGGTTCTGCTCATTTCTCTCTGAATCAGGTCTTAGGAAACTTTCCTGATCACTTCATCATGTCTTATGACACAATAACTTACCTTTAAATTTATATATAACATATACACATTCAGATTCCATGAAAAGAAATTACTATATATATTTTTGCATATATAGCTTGTTTTCTTCTTAATCAAAAATCATTTGAAGTAATACACCATCTCAGAGAACTAGAGTGAGGGTCAAATTTTATATGCGTGCATACACACACACGCACACACACACAGAGCACCCAGGTGCTCTCACTCAGAGCAAACCAATAGGGGCCCACACCCTCAAGTATACATAGGTAGCTGCCTATCAGCAACCCACATAAACGCTTCCAGAAAAGTGGAATGGAGGGCCCTGTCTTTTGCTTCAGAGTATGAGAAGATATTCTGTGATTGTCTTCTGTTGGTTTATTATGTGATGACAGAAAGTCTTTTAATTAGCAGCTGAGCTAGAACTGTATAGCAAAGATGCCTGCAGGCCTATCCCCGTTTTTTCTTCCTTGCTGGCCATAGGTATAAGTTTAGCTTTTAAATTCTATCAAACTGACCCTAGTCTTCCTTTCCAGTCTCATTGGATATTACTTTGACCCTTTGTAAAATGTCCTTCCTCTCACCAGGCTATTATGAATTCATGGCCTCCCAGGCAAGCCTGTGCCTTGGATGGACTCACTCCCTATTTATGTCGTCTTTTCTTTGCCCTGAGAACTAGAAAAGGCCCTGAATAGTCAGTCCTCCAACCCCCCATTATACAACATGCACACATATATTCCATATTTTATGTTACCTATGGCAAAAATGAGGGAGGTGGGTAATGAAATAGACGAGTTCTGGATTTGGAGTCAGGAAGGCCCGAGCTAAAATGTAACCTCGGACACTTGCTGTGTGACCTTGGGCAAGTTAATTAACGTCTAGCTGTCTTAATTTCCTTAACTGCTAGAATGGGGATAATAACAGCACCTATCTCACAAGCTTGTGATGCTCAAATGAAATAATGTATGCAAAATGAAATAATTCAAATGAATCATTATATGTGAAATACTCATATGCATGCAAAATACTTTTTAAACCTTAAAATAGTGCACAAATGCTAGCTATTACTTCTGTATTTTTATAAAACTTGCTAAAATTGTATTTTGAATTGTATAGTCAACAGAAGTACACAATTTTACAAATTTTATACCATCTACTTAGCATCTCTAGCCTTCTGGGCCTGCTCTGTTTTGGAATTTCCATTTTCTGCAAGATTGTTCCCTTGTACATCTGCATAAATATATGGAGTGTGTGAATATATATCTATATGTGTGTGTATATTAAGAGGTTGGTGACCATAAAGCAGTGTCTAAATGTGAATTATTAGTGCTACATAAATACTCCCTTCATTCACATTTTTTAGGAATGTTTTTGATGGAAAATCAGTCTGGTTATGTTCAGTCCAAGTCTCTAACAAGTTCACGTGGGACTGGAAGAACTTGTTCGTTTGTTTCTCTATTACGATGTGAAAGAGTTTCTTTTTCTTTTCCATGTTTCCAGAAGATATGTTGCTATAACCCTTGAAGGCAGAAGTGGGCTGAACAAGTGGCCCAACTTTTAGGGAGAGAACTTGTTAACTTCTCTACCTTTTCCATGTGAGGTCAAGAAATATCAAATTTTGCTGTTTTAGACTTTTTCAGTAGCTTGAGCATTTCAGCTATTTTATGTCTAGAAAAATTGAGAGCAGATTTAACCAAAAGCTCTTATTGCTTAATTTTCAAATCTCTACTTATATTCTGAGACATTCAATCTGTCTCTTTCCAATTTATTTATAATTATGTCATTTCAAAGTTATTTCTGAAGGATTGCTTAAATTCTAAGACTTTAAATTCCTTTTATACAAAACCATTATAGATCTATTTTCTAAGAGTCAGACCACTTTAAACATAAACTTAATTGAAACTCAGATAAGTTTTCTATTAAATTAGATGTTTTAAGGGCATGTAGGATTAGGGACTAGACTTGTGATTTCATGGATATCGAAATTCCTACTGATGAAGGGCAGGATCTTCTCTGCAATGTATGATCTGACATTGAGAGGTTAGGTGACTTGTCCGTGGTCATATAGCTACTATGTCAGAGGCTGGATCTGAACTCAAGACTTTTTGGTTCTGAGATCATTTCATTACCCATTATGCTATGCTGCCTCCAAAATGTACTATGTCATATTCATTTTTTTAAGTTTAAATTTTATTTTATTTTTCAATTGGCAAGCATTTTTTCCCCTCCCTCTCACTTCCCTCCATACCCAGTGAAAAGAAAGAAATGCCTATCCTAGTTGTTTGCACTTATTAGGGAACAAAGTTAGGGAACAAGTATTTATTAAGCAGAGTGCTGGACCTGGAGTCAGGAAGGAGTTTAAAGCTAGCCTCACAACCAGTGTCTCTGATAAAGGCCTCATTTCTAAAATATATAGAGAACTGAGTCAAATGTACAAGAATACAAGTCATTCCCCAACTGACAAACAGCCAAAGGATATGAACAGGCAGTTTTCAGGGGAAGAAATCAAAACTATCTATGGTCCTATGAAAAAATGCTCTAAATCACTATTGATCAGAGAAATGCAAATCAAAATGACTTTGGGGTACCATATCATACCAATCAGCTTGGTTAACATGACAAAACAGGAAAATGATAAATGTTGGAAAAGAAGCGGGAAAATTGGAACATTAATGCATTGTTGGTAGAGCTGTGAACTAATCCAACTATTCTGGAGAGCAATTTGAAACTGTACCCAAAGGGCTATAAAATTGTGTATACCCTTTGATCCAGCAATACCACTTCTAGGTCTGTATGCAAAGAGATCATTAAAAAGGAAAAAAAGGACCCCAAAGTACTTATAGCAGCTCTTTTTGTGGTGACTAAGAATTGGAAATTGAGATATGTCCATCAATTGGGGAATGGCTGAATAAGAAATGATAAGCAGGTGGATTTCAGAAAAACTTGGAAAGATCTATATGAACTGATACTGAGTGAAATGAGCAGAACCTGGAGAACACTGGATACAGTAACAGTCACATTGTGCATTGACTGACCTTGATAGACTTAGCTCTTCTCAGCAAGGCAAGGATCTAAGATAACTCCAGAAGGGTCACGATGGAAAATGCTATCCACATCCAGAAAAAGAAATATGGCCTCTGAATGCAGGTGGAAGCATATTGTTTACTCTCCTTTTCTTTTGTTGTTTTGTTTCTTCTTTCTTGTGGTTCCCCCTGGTGCAGTGGATAGAGCACCAGTGACATCACACGGCGATGTCTTGACTTACGTGTGAATTGGATTTCAATGAGACAGAGCTGCAGAAAGTCATCAGCCTCAGTGAGTCATTGAAGTCCAGTGGCAGGACAAAAGTTAAGATAACTGATGCTGACCTGGGATGCATTGGATGACTTGGTGACTTCAGTGTAGCATCTACTTCCGCTGTCTTCATGGCCATTGGAGCAAATTGTTCTCATCTGTCCATTTTGCCAGGGAAAGTCTTCACATGCTTGGGGTAGATACCCCCTAACTTACAGATGGGTTTGAGGCCTGTCAGGGACCCTCAATCTAGTTTGCTGGGCTGTAGCTGCTGTGCACGCTTCTTGGAGCTACCGGTGAGAATTGGGTTGTTGACAGGAGGATACCAAAAGTGAATGAGCAGCCCTGAAGCCCTTATCCCAGAGGTGCTAGTCCTCTCTGAACACCCCACATATCCTCATACTACTTGAAAGTATTGAAAGGTTGCCATATGAGGTTGAAAAAGGGTGAGAGAGAAGGCAGAAAGGTGAAAGGCAAAATACAGGGTGGCTCAAAAACCTTAGTATAGTTGTAAGCTATTACATCTATTAATAGTTTTAAAGTAATATCTATTTTGATAAGAATGAGTAAAGCTAAAACTACATGTTGATTTTTGGGATACCCTGTGTATAGCAAGGAACTGGCCTTAAAAAGGGCTGTTTTAGGAGACCTAACTGCATGGCATGTGTTCGTCCTTCGTTGCCAAAGAAGACCATGCCATCGGAGAAATGATGACATGACTTGCACTTGACTTTGTTTTGAGTGAGGGAGGGCCGTGCAGGTCACCAGCCTCACTTCTCCTCCAGAGCCATCTGAATCCAGTGACCAGATATTCATCAGAATGACTGGAGATGACCCAGGATGAGGCAATTGGGGTTAAGAGAACTGCACAGTAGTGAAAGAGTGAAAGAGGAGGGAGTTCTGAAGGATAAAAGTCTGAGCCTTAGACCTCACCCAATCTCAGCTTCAGAGGGTCTTCTTGCCCCCTTGTGTGACTTCTCTGGGTCTCAGTTTCCTGATGTGCAAATGAGGGAGTTGGATTAGATGTCTTCTAAGGTTCTTTCGAGCTCTAAACCCTATGTTCCTAAACTTCTCCATTTGGAGTTGAAATAAGGACACTGGCCTGTGGCCTCAGAGCTTTCTCCGTTGTAATACTTTTTAAATGTCCTTGATTGTTGACTAGCAACACGAGACATGCTCCTTTCTGAACTGACTTGGCCCTTGAGTTGGCTTGGTTCCCTAGATTTGGAAATGCATACTCAGTCCTAATTGCCTTGTCCCATCTGCAGCTGCCACCATGAGTAGATGCCCTGCTCTCATATTTAATCTTATTTTTTTCTTCCACTCTTTACTTATCAGACAACAAAAGTTGATTTTTTTTGCACACTGCCAACCAACTAGGACTTTTCTTTCCTTCCTTCCTTCCATCCCTCCTTCCCTCCTTCCTTCCCTCCTTCCTTCCTTCTTTCCCTCCCTCCTTCCCTCCCTCCTTCCTTCCCTCCTTCCTTCCTTCCTTCAAAGGAAAATTTAAGTTTCTAAATCCTCTTTGAGCCGACTCCAGCACACCCTTGCTCATATACATCTTGCCTAGAATGATATCTAGCTTCTGTCGAGGTTCAACTTAGGTAATACCATGTTTGAAGCTTCCCCTCATCCTCAAAGTCTGTTATCTTTCAATCCTCAAATTACTAATCAAGCAAGCAAACATTTGTGAAATACCAATGTTTTTCTCCTTCCCCCTTTTCTTTTATTATGAATTTGGGATATAACAGCTGCCATCCACTTTTCCACAAAGAAGAACTGGAAAAGAAAGGAATTTGTATTACATTGTGAATCTCCATTATATGCATATTCTTTTCAAAGTGGGGCAGCTACGTGGTGCAGTGGATAGAGCACCAGTGCAGGAGTCAGGAGGACCTGAGTTCAAATCTCACCTCAGACCCTTGACACTCACTAGCTGTGGGACCTTGGGCAAGTCACTTAACCTCAATTTGCCTCATCCTGGGTCATCTCCAGTCATCCTGATGAATATCTGGTCACTGGATTCCAATGGCTCTGGAGGAGAAGTGAGGCTGGTGACCTGCACAGCCCTCCCTCACTCAAAACAAAGTCAAGTGCAAGTTATGTCATCATTTCTCTGATGGCATGGTCTCCTTCGGCAGTGAAGATCAAACACACAATTCTTTTAAAAGTGCAGCTACATTACATTGAGCACAGTGATTCCAACACAGCTCTGCTTATCAGGATCCTTCTCTGGTCCTTGTTCTGATTGCTTTGTTTTTATTTCTTTTTAAAAATTCTGAACTTCACAGACTGCAACAAATGCTATCATCATTTCTGTTTACAAAGACCAAAAAAAAAAAAGGAGAATCATAGATCATAGTTTAGAGCTAGAAGAGACCTTGGTGAATTGTATATGAAACCATAAATATCACATTCTAAACATACACAATAAATGTAAACCAGCAATTCCAAAATACCTCCTATGTTCTTGAAGTAGGGCTACAAAGAAAAACATTGAGTCTCTGCCCTTAAGGAGCTTTGCATTTTATCTTGTATTTGCTAAATATGTGGATATGTTGTCTTCCCTTGGGAGAATGCAACTTTCTTGAGGTCAGGGACTGGGAGGTGAATGTGTCATTGTTGTTTTAGTGCCTAGCACCGGAATATTTGATAAATATTTATTATTAATAATCTGTCATTCTTCAACAATGAACTGCATGCAGATGCTTGTGCAAGCATCTCTCGCTTGCTCTCAGCTTACTAAGAAATGTCCATTCGCTCCATCTATGCAACTACCCTGTCCCTAGGTAACACATACCCACACCCACACCCACACACAGTAGGGTCGTTCTTTGCCTCTGTCTTCAAAGACCAGTGCCGGCAGCTGAGCCTCCCAGATTGAAGAGCTATTCCTTCTCTTTGCTCCCAGTTTCTTCTTCTTTACTGTCAATGTCTATTTCTTGGTGCACAGTTGAAGCTTAAAATTGTCATTCCTGCTGCTGCTGCCTCTGATTTGAAATTTTATTTATTTTTTTCAAGCCGTTATCTCTTCTTCTGGTGATTCCCACTCCCATTAAATAATTGACGACAAATAAAATCTTCAGATGAATATGCATCGTCCCATAGAACAAATTTCCATGTTGGCTGTGTCCAAAAATATATGTCTCATTCTGTGTTGCTACTGACTTAATTTAGCCTCCCTTCCCTCATCTTTCAAGTATTTTTTTGGGGGGGATTTTTCTTGTCTCCTGTTTCTTCTCCTGTTTCTCCTATTTCTTCTATCATAATTCTTGATCTTCCCATGTAGAAAGATGACCCTTTACTGGCGTAAGAAATCTCTGGTCAAAGGAATTCTTGATCAATTTATTTAGTTCCTCAGCCAAGTTGATGAGGTTATGAGGCATGTGCCTTTATTTGGAGGCATCTGAGGCGTATCCCTTGAGAAAGTATGGTCATGCCCACTGGTTCCTTGCTCAGTGACCAGTGACTTGGATTGCTTCCAAGATGATTAGTTGGTTGGGACTCAGTAGAGCAGACTCAAAGGAGCCAACGCTCTCCTTGGCCTACAAAAGAATTTGCTTTCTTTTTCTGAGCTTCTTTTACTTTCCCTTATTTAGAAGATAGATCAGCATATAGAAGAGTAGATCTGAGTTCTGAAATAGGAGTGGAGAGGGGAAGGAAATGGAAATCTGTGTAACCATATTGTCTCCTTCCCACTCCCTACTCTCCATGACCTGCAATGGCTATCTTGGAGCAGAAGCATATGGGAACTGGATGTAGTTGCACATGGCCTGAAAAGAGATCCTGAGAATGAACTTTTCCAGTTCAAGAGATGTGGGTATCCAGGGTACTAAAATATTTCTTATAGAAGCATATGAAAGAGGCAGATATATATGCCCACTCAGCCCAGGGTGGGGAATCCAGCCTTGAAGTTGCTCTGTGAGTGACCCTAAGTCCAGGAGTTGCTAACTTTGAGTATTTGGGTAGTAGCCTTAAATAGAGAAAGAAGATTTTCTGAACAGTAATGCTTCTTGAAGGAAGACGATTGTTAATATGGCTCCTGCAGCTGATGAATTGAAGCTAGACTGGGGAGAGGCAAGAAATCTGGACCTTGATCTTACCATGAGTTTCCCAGATAGTTCAGTTGTTTGGCAACTTCCAAACCTTCTATGAGGAGTCTAACTCACAGAGTGGAACTTCGAGTCTTGGGGGATGATTGTGTAGGACTCTAGAGGAAAGATAGATTCATTAGAATGTGAAAGAGTTGCCCAACAAAGACCCAAAGTTCTGTTCCCTTCTGGGTAGAGTGGATGGGCTGTTTAAGTGCTTTGTGTATTTGGTGTCTTTCTGTGGCCTTCTATGGGTTCATTGTGCCTTGTGTTTTCTGTTGTGTGAATCTGAGCTCCTTGAGAGTGGGGATTGCCGCATCCTGTGGATTCGTGTCCCCTGCACCTGGCACACTGCTTGACCCATCATAGGTACTCAACACTTGTCAACTGGTTGGTTGTTTGACTAGTTGACTGAAATAAATTATTTTGATTTCCTACTTATGTGCATTGTTGTATTGAGTACTTTTAGGGGAATTGGGTGCCTGTTATTTCCTCCATCTTGGTGAAATTTAGGTGTGAAACAAACATTAGTTACAATAATAGACTTTCTTAGAGTCCTGTCAGGTTGGCTATGAACCAATATAAAAAAAAATGATCACCTCAGGGTCATTGTCCCAGATCTTATTCTAATCTATGTGACTTCAGAATAATGGGGGACCCTGGATTATATAGACATCACCAAGCAATTAAGCTTTAATAGTTGGTCAACCAGGCAATTATAGTGCATCTGTCATAATTTGCTCTTCTCTTCTGCCTGTGATGTTACTCCTTCATATTCAAAGAAAAACTTAATTTTTGTGGTGGATGGTGGCATTTCTATGCCTAAATGGCAAGGTATTTGTACACTGTTAAACCACAGGGGGCTGCCATTTGCTAACACCTTACCTCTTTCTTTCTTGGCATTAAACTTTATTGACAGGTCAGCCGTCCAAGAAAATTATTATATAAATATTGAGCATTATGTAAGTATGCCATTATGTAAGTATCAGTTTTTCTTCACCCTCCATAATCAGTAACACACATTTATTGAGCACCTATTGTGTGCAGAGTCGTGTGCTCTATAGCAGACTTAAACGCAATGAAAAGGACTTCCATTGTAGGACTTAGCGTTGTTTTCCATTGACTTTCATTGGAGCATAAGGATGAGAGGAGATGATACCTGCCATTTCATAGGTATCATTTTAATAAACTGTGACCCAAACTCCTCAGACCACAAATTTAATTCTGAGACCAGTATATTTGATTTCTTCTTTTTTTTTTTTTCATGACCTGAGATCAGATTTTTAAGAGAGAGGGAGAGACAGACAGACAGAGAGACAGAGAGAGAGGGACTGCTGCACTAATCTTCAACTCAGGAGGAGAATCCTTCTCATTCTTTGGCTGGTGATGGGACGGAAGTTTGTGAAGAACTAGACCCAGCTTTGTTGAGGGGCTCAGTTGTTGATCAGCTTGGTTAAAGTTTCAAGTACCTTGGTTTACTTTCCTCTGTTAAGGTTTTTTTTTTCTTTTTCTCTAGTTACTTTTACTGTTGGTTTTTAATTACTGATGTGCTCCTGGTTAAGAAACAATGGTCTTATAATTCTGATATTATGATGTTATCAACGTGTTTATTCATATATTTTCATTCTGTTTCCTAAATTATTTTTTTAAAAACATATTAAGTGGAAGTAGTCAGGAAGGGAAGCACAGCTTTAAAGAAGCTTATGACTTCTCTGTTCCTCTGTTGAATTCTGGTCCTTTCTTCACATTCTTTTACATTAAAAATATCTCTTTGTTTCAGTCCTCTGTGTAGAGAACCTTGAGGGGTTTGAAAGAGCCCCTGATCAAGAGTTCCCCTCCTCCAAGGGAGAAGAGTAGCTGGCTTGAGAAGTTAAGTGATATACTGTTCTCAGGTGCTCATCCTTGAATTCGGGTGTTGAAGTTCCAGGACTCAGGGCTCCTGCTATACGGGATAACATTCTGATAAAGAGGCCTTGAGGCCTCCTTTTCTACTTATCACCATCTGCTCTGTTTCATGCTTCAATCACTGCCTTTATGGTTTTTTACTATTTAAGCATCCAGATTCCCTGAATTATTGGCTCAGTATGTCCTGAATAAACTCAGTTTGTTCAGACTGCTGTGTCCCGCCTGTCTTTTCAAACTCACTCTGTAAGCCCGTAACCGCCCCAGGTCTGCTGGACTGCACTGGCCACAGCACTATGTCTCTGACCTGCAAAGAGAAGTGGACTCAGGGAAGTAGAGATGATAGATATAAGGAGATGCTTAGTCTGAGGGTGGGATGGGGGACAGCATTAGATTTGGAGTTAAGAGAGCTTGGATGCAAATTCTATCACTGCTGCATTCTCTTGTGAGACCTTGGGCCAGTCCCTTAACTTCTCTGGGCATTAGTTTCCCTATCTACAAAAATGGGAGTAGAACAGCAATGACTCGTGCAGTGGAAAGGATACAGGATTTAAATTAAGGGCCTGGGTTAAAATACAAGTATGACCTTAGGTAAGTCACTTAACCTCTCTAAGCCTCAGTTTCCACATCTGTAAAAGGAAGGGGTTGGATTAGATGACTGCTAAGGTTCCTTCCAATTCTAGGTCTATCATTTCAAAGATCTCTTCTAGCTCTTGTTCCTGGGGTCCTATGTTTAGCTGTCAATCATTAGCATTTATTAGCTGCTTACTACATGCTAGGCACTTTGCTAAGTGCTGAACATACAAAGAAAGGCTAAATCAATCAATCAATAAATCGGTCCTGCCCTCAAGGAGCTTGAAGTCTAATCGGGGAGACCACATGCAGGCAACTTATATTCAGATAAGATATATACATGATAAATTGGGAATAATCTTAGGTGGGGAGGCACTAAGATTGCGGAGGATTGGGAAGTCTAGGACTATGAATATTTTAAATCTAACCAGTTCTTCTTTCATGTTGCTCCCCCAAACAAGGAACAATTGGATTATGTACAGCATGCAACTGATTTTCCCATCTTCCCTTCTTTTTCTTTATATTATTTTATTTTTTCTAATTACGTAGAAAGGTAACTTTTAATGATCATTTTGAAAAACTTTTTGACTTCCAAATTTTTCTCCCTCTCCCTCCTTTCACTCTCCCTTCCCTAAGATGAAAAGCAATTTGACAGAGGTTATATGTGCACAATCATGTAAAACATATTTCCACATTAGGCATGTTGTGAAAGAAGAAATAGACCAAAAGGAAAAAAAAACCATGAAAAAATAAAGTAAAAATAGTATGCTTTGATCTGCATTCAGACCCTATCAGTTCTTTCTCTGGTTGTGGACAGCATTTCCATAATGAGTCCTTTGGAAATGTCTTTTCTCTTATTCTTCTTAGGGCCTCGTAAGTTAGAATCTTGATTACCACCTTCCAAAAATATGTTCAGAATAATTAGGCTAGCTCTGAGATGGCTACCTTAAAGTCATGCTGCTGTGAGAGAATATTCCATGGAGAATTCCATAAACCAAAGTCCATGGTTCCAGAGGGATTCGTTCTCTCTTTTTCTCCCTCTCTCCCTCCCTGGTTTCTTCCCTTCCTCTCTCTCTGCCTCTCTCCTCTCCAAGCTTCATCTCTTTCTCCCTAGCTTCCTCAAGCTTTTCTCTCTGTTTTGTTCAATTCAGAATTCCCACAAAAGCACACTCCCTCATTCAGAATGATGGTTTATGAGGTCCCCCTGCATTGGGTTTGCCTGACTTTGTGCAGACACTCTGGCTTTGGACGTGTTGTTGTCCCTGTATCTCATTACTGGAGATCTTCATGGCCTATTATCAGAGTCTGTTTTATGGGTAACTCCTGCAGATGATCTAACTGGAGTAGGAGAGGTAGCATGGTGTGGTGCAAAGAGCAATGAGTTTGTAGTCAGAGGACCCGGGTTCAGATTATGCTTCTGTCACTTAATACCTATGTGACCTTGTGTAAATCATTTCTGACTTGATCTCAGTTTTGCTTATCTATAAAAAGGAGTTAGACCAAATTTAAGTTAAGGACCTAAGGTGCCTTCCAACTCCAAATCTTTGATTCTCTGAACCACTGAAGAAAGAGGTCCTGCTTTGTTGAAGGAATCAGATATTGGTGGATTAGCTTGTTTATTAACTGACTCACAGACTAATTAGAGCTACAAGGACTTTGACCTACTTTCCTTTGCTAGTTTTCTATTTTCTTTTAGTCTAGTTTCTTTTATTATTAATATGCTCCTGATTGAGAAACAATAATTTCATACATCCTCATATTGTGAAGCTAGCAAAGTATTTTTTTCATGTTTTTATTCCTTTCCCTGGATAAAATCACTGCCAGATTGAAGGTTTATGAAGGAATTTTTACCAGGGGATATTTAAGGTAAACAAAGCTAGGCAATAAAAAAGTACAAGAATTCCAGTCATCAAAATCCGGTGCCTGGAGAAAGGTCTACATGACTGGCAATGCCCTAGGATGCAGTGGATGCAGATGACCAAACTCTAAGTGTACCGTAGTGCCTGCTTCAGTCACAGAACAAATTGCTCTCATCTGCCCATTCTGCCAGGGGAGGTCTTTACCTGCTGGGAGTAGACATCTTCCTAACCCACAGAAGGTTTGAGAGCTGTTGGCAATGACAAATTCCCCTGAAATACTTGGGGTATACTCTCCCACAAATAGGAAGAGTGGATGTGCATGGGGATCATGCAAAAGAGCACATAGTTAGAAAATCTATGTGTCCAGGGCGTACACATGCCTCTGATATTACAATGTGGCCAGTATCTATGGTGACATTGTGGTGATGCTTTCTCTGGTAGCCTTTTCTATTGGGCTTATGCGTGGGGATTGCATTGTGTTGTGTTACTTCCCATCCTTTTTTACTCTCTTTCTCTTTGCTTTTCACTGAGTGTGTTATTTTATTGATCTCCTGATCATTGTTGGGCATTATTTCCTACTACCAGATTCTGGACTTGATTTCTTCAAAGTCATAAGTTTACAAAGATATAGTTACTATAAGGAAAGTTATATATATAAGGAAACTAGTTATAGTTTCCTTAATATGGGCTAACTGCTATCTTGTTAGAGTCAGAGCCAGAGGTTGTGAGCTACTCAGCTAATAAAAACCAGATAGAATATCCTCAGGTTAATTTTAAGTCTTTTCTTTTAATCTCTACATCTAGAGATGAAATTGTAGTCCTTTGTTTCAGATAACTATCCAGCTTAAGGTTAGAAATTCCCAAACTCCCCTCTTAATTGACATGCAAAATGAATTTTACCCAGAATCAAAAGTGCTTGAAGTAAGCAAAGTTATTTTTCCTTACTCTCTTACTTGAATTTCTACCTTTATTATATACCCTTAAGAAGCAAAACCTTATAGCTTTGATGTGATATTTTATCCAGGAATAAACATTACTGTCTTTCTGCATATTTTCTATACTGATTTTTGTGCTCATTTTTGATAATGTATTACAACCTATTTATGTCCACTATAAATGTCTCCATTGCCCTTTGTGTTATCTATTATTTAAATGCCTTCAAGATTGTGGTGTTCCAAAATCTGCAGCCATGCTTACTGAAAAAATCCACTGATACTCCAGTATATCTTTGATCTCAATAATGTAGGTACTCCCTCCAACAATGCAGATCACAACTTAGCAGTGTCAACTCTTGTCTGTGTTGTCCTATAAATCCTTCATAGAGTGACCACTCAATTCTGGGGATTTGCCTATAGTTTTCTTGAAATTTTGTGGACAATAATAGAATATATAAGTGATTCACTATTGTCACATTAATGACCCACATTCTTTTCCAGACATATGTTGGAAAAATATTGGTGCTAAAAAGATACGCTTTTGTTTCAGGGTGAAGCTTGGGATGTTGAAAGCATTGCAATTTCAGCTAACCTACTCTCTCCCTCCTATTTAATGCTAACGGTAGCTCATTGTCCATTTTTATGACATTAGAAATATACATTAAAACTACATTGAAAAGTCAGGAAGAACTCCCCTAAGGCTACGATTAGGTCTTTCCTTTTCTACTCCTCTGTCTGGACATTGATCAAAGCCTTTTGTTATAGATAGCTATTTAATTTAGGTTTCGATATTCTTTGATGCTTTCAACACCCTTTCTGCCTCACTGCAAATGAATCTGAGCCAAGACAAAGGTAAACTAAAGAGGCAAGGTCAGTTTTCTCTATTCAACTAGTGTGAACTCTTTTCATTATTACAGATATCTGTCAGTTGCAATGTTCTACTGCTTTGGTGCTATATTTTGACCAATGAAAAAAACTCAGTCTTATGTTCTTCTCCTGTCTGTCCCTCAGTAAAGAATCTGAAGTCCCAGCAACTGGGTCTACATAAACATCTGTGAGATTCAACATAAATTGACAGATCCCATTTAACTGCATTGCACAATGCACAGTGTAATACATAGTGTTTATACTAGAATTCTATGTGGCTAAGAGTACATACGATGAATATAATACACAGTGTATAAACAACATATGTGACAATATGGCTTATTAAGCTAAGGACACAAAATATGTAGTATCACATGATAGATTGCTTTAACCAATGTAGTACATAAATTGCATGCATATACATCCAGTATGCTCAATAACAATGGTGCATGAGTAAAACTGCACAAAAGCACATATAACATAGCAATACAGAGGAAACACTTAAGGCATCTGCAACATAAAAGAAAATATCTGAGGCAGCAGTCACCCTGGGAGGACTGAAAACCTGAGTGCAAGCACAAATCGGAGCAGTAATTCAGAGAGAAGGTTACATATATAAAGCTCATGTTACTTGTTCTATGACAAGCAGCTTCATAGGTTCCCAGGGGTAGCTACTTCTTCTGTCTCTCCTAATTATCATGTGTGTATCTGGTCACTCCAAATAGATACTTTCATTGTGTGACCTATTGAGTTTACGCAGGCTACCCATCAGTGCTGTCAGCCTTATTAACCAGCAGTACCAATCCTTACCTTGTTGCTATCTCAGACTGACTTGCTTTTTCTAGACTTCGTTCACTGGATTTCTCCACAAAATTAGTATTTAGTCAAGAAAGAGACTATTTCTGGCCGAAGATGTTGGTTAGCATTGCTATGTCCCCTGGAATTCAGGTCTAATCCTGAGTTTAAAGATGGATCCAGTAGATTATCACTGATGCCTAGTTCAGTGCGTTCCCTCTATTCCCTAGATACCTTCCCAACTTGAGGATTAGGCAAGAAAGGAGCTACCTCCAAGTTTAATCCATCGTCCCTTGTACTAATAGCCCTCCCTGGAGACTGGGACAGATTTCGTTGTTTCCCCTGATCCTACAACAAGAACCAATACCCAATTTCTTTCTCATCTGAATCATCATCTTCTGAGCTATTATCTACCTCTGAAGAGTCTCTCTGCAGCTGATGAGAGAACACCCCTTCCTAGAGTTCACTTGTCTGATTCTCTAGCCATCCTTTCCTCTTGTTTGTAGGTAAATCCTTCCAATAGGTAAATCAGTGGTGGTGATGCATTGACTTTGCAAGTCCCTAACCTCCAGGGTTATCTTGTAAACCAGTAAATTTTCCAGACTTTCAACTACTTGTTCTAGGATGACTTTTGATGGACTTTTGGTCAGTCTGCTATCTAGTTTATCCCTTGAACTCCAAGATTTCTTAATAACTCTGTCACCTTGCTGAAGATGGCAATGAACTTGATCATCATCGTAACATTTATTCTATCAAAGCTTTTCTGAGTTGAAGCTATAGCTAGGTGAATAAGCCTCTTTTTGTTACAGCTGAGAGACATATTTGTTGTCAATCTCTGTCTTCACCTTCTGAGACTCTAAAGTACACATCAGTTGGAAAATGTAGCTCTTGCCCAAACATTGTCAAGTATGGCATAAAGTCTGTGGCATCTTTCCTGGTAGCATCATACATAAAAGTCACTGTAAGGATCACATGCTAACTTTAGTCAGTCAGTTAATAATCATTTATTAAGCACTACTATGTCCCGGGCATTGTGTTTTGCACAGGAGATAGAAAGAAAGATCTGCTTAGGTCTTAAGGTACCCAAGAGTTGGAGCAGTGCACGACTGAAATGGTTGTGTTGTGGGTCCCCAAGAGTGGTATAATTCTTGCCTTCTGTATTTCTGCCAAAGCCAACATCTCCTTAAGTATTTTACTTTCAGAGTCTCTACTTTGGTCAGAGTGGTTCCTGGTAAAGGAAGGCACATATGTAGAAATACCTATCTTGCAACTGTAGAGGCTTTCTGATGCCTGGTTGGATAAGTAGATTGTTCTGTCCATACTTTAAATTTAGTTCCATATGTGTGTGTGTGTGTGTGTGTGTGTGTGTGTGTGTGTGTGTGTATTCTTTGAACTTCTACATAATGGCCCACTTTAAAGGCAGAAATTCTAGTATATATATTATAGACCAAAGCTTACTGTAAATAAATCCTCTACTGACAAATGCAATTGGTTTCTGGTGATCAATTATTCTGGTACAAGATTCTTTTCAAGTCTTCTAGGCTTACATCAGAATATAGAACCGAGAACCTTCTTGCGGCTGCAATAAGCCAACCATGGTACACAAGTGAGGCAGTTGAATAACTCTTTAAAAGCTTGTTCACATTTCTTATCAGCGCTCTCCAAATGCTGAGGATGGGGTGAAGGTTGATTGACGTTTTTTGATCTTCAGATTTTCATTCTTCCCAACCATCTATGCAGGAGGAGATCACTGGTAACAATGACAGCACAACAGGTACAACCTATATCTCAGGGCAGCGGGGAGAAAAGAGAGAGAGGACATTTTAAACTAAAAAAAAAAAAAGAATGTTAAAACTTGTAATTGTTGAAAAAATAAACTTTTACTCAACAAATTAAAAAAAATGATAGCATACTTCATAATTTTTTAATTATTGCCACTAAGTCTTAGAAAAGTATTTAATTCACAAAGGTTCTTTGACTGTGGCCAGCTCATAACTACTTTTCTTTCTCTGCTTCAGAATTAAGTCCCTGCCAAGATGTTATACAACTCACATACTTCACAGAATCTCTGCAAAACTGCCACTTTCCAGTCAACAATTTCAGCCCAACTTCTAGATTGTCTTTATTCATTGATTAACTTTTCCTCTTGTTTCCCAAAGTTTTTCCAAAGATAATGAGATCATCCCATACCAAAACTTCTCCATAAGCTGTTGAAACATGGCTGGTGCCTCCTAGAATCCTTGAAGCATTTTCTCAAAATGGCATATGAAGGCTATCTTCTTTCTTATCCTGTGCCATGGGGTTTTGATATTATCTACTGTAGAAATCTAATACTGAAAACTATTGATTGCTCAATGAACATTCCAGGACCTCTCGAACTTGTGGCACCCTGTTATGGTGTGCATTGGCTCATTTGTTTAATGTCAGGCAATGTACTCTCCAGATCTCTCTAGTTTTCCTCAGTATCACTATCACAGATGAGACTGGATTCTGAAGTAGACTCTGGACTGCTTGACTCTATGATGAGGCTATTGACTAGCCATTATTTCAAATTGTCTTCCATGCCTGAGAGGGTCTTCTTCCAGGATTTTACTGAAAAAGACCAGGAGCTATTGATCTGTATTCTGTATGTTGTTCCATGGACACAACCCCACATTGCACTCAGTCAATGAGAACACCCCAGTTATTGGGGGAAAGTAAAAACTTTCGACTTTTTGTTGAGTTGGAGTAGTCAATGCTCCAGATGTGTTCTCTGTCAACATTAGCACCTATCTTCCTTTAGACAACCATACAGGAAGCATGAATTGTCACTGTTTAGATATTGTGCCTCAAATTGTCACCTTAGTATTCTAATAATACTTTGAACAGACTGGAGGTGGTATCAATCAATGAAGCAAAAAATGGACTCTTTTACCTAGTTAAAAAAAATCAATCTGGGAGAGGAAGACCCTCAGGGTTTCTGGCTAAAACAGAAACAATTGCTATTTACACTCAAAACCTGAATGGTAACCAAGTGAAGCTTGGGCTGGAAACTACTGTCAGTGAAAGCCTGAGTGATTTCGGTTTAAGGCCTAGTCAAGTAGTTCCATGTGAATCCCAATGGACTTTATCAAAGGCTGAATTTCCAATGTCATATTTCAAGAAATCATAAATGAAACTACATGGGGCAAAAGAGTTACTTGTCCCAGTTGTTTTTTTAAATGCTAAAATAAATAAATGGAGATGAAAAAAAAAAGAGATCTAGCCTGTAAACCCCAAGATATTTTGTGAGGTTTCAGTGATCAAAATTTATATTCTTTTGGGCAGAGCACAAACAAGTAAGGATATGATTCCCTAGGTGGACAGAGAGAGAGGAGGAAGGGGAGAGAATGGAAAGGGAGGGAGGGGAAAGAAGGTAGGCAGGTATAGAGTAGGCATTTAGTAAATATTTGTTCATTAACTGGTGATTGATGGACTAAATGATCTCTAAGGTCCCTTCCAGTGTTCAGAAAATATCATTTTAAGACAGACTTTGACTCATGCACAGTTTTACCTAAGGCCCTCTCTGGGGCACAGTGATGTCATGAACATCTGGCAGAACTGCACAATCTCATCCAAAGAGGTCAGGCAAATTCCCTTAATATCAAGCCACCAGGAATAGTAGTAGATCTCTGCTGATTCCTCCTGACCATGGAAATGCCAAAAGGGCATGTAACATCGTAGGCCACCAGGAATAAATCTTGCTTGCCTTCTGGCATCTTTTGTTTGTGGCATTTGAAATAGGCAATGTTGGATTTAGGATCAGGCTAAAGTTTCTTTACTTGTTATCATTATTCAGGGTTACTTCAATTGACTTTTACAGAAGTTATTCCACCTCTTTTTCTGGATTATTTTGGATTAAAAATAAACACTCATTTCCCAAAGTACATAGACATCACTGTCAGAAGTATTAAAGTCTCAAAATAACATTCATGAACAGATGGACACTGCAAAATTCTTAGAAAATTTTTTACCAAACTTCAGTCATTTGAAAGTGTTACTCAAAACAGAATAATACATGAAAGAGAAAATTGTAGGGGACGAATGAAGACAATTGAGAAAAGGCAGGGACTTGCTTTAGCTCTCCCAAATTCCCCTCCAAACAACTTTAAATAATGCCCCAAAACAAATTCTGGGGAGGCAGAACCCACAAAAGGACAGGATGAAACAATTTTCCAACATTGTAACTTATAAGGTTGGCAGGAAAGGCCTGTCAGACCAGGGTGAGAATGGAGTACAGGTCAGCATAGGCAATGCCTGGCAAGACAGCAACAGGCCTAGGGGCAACTGAATCAGCAGCAACAGCAGCTTCAGGAGCTCTTGGCTAACAGACAGTAAACTTGTCAGAAAGAGATTACAGGGGTCTCTTGGCAGCACTTGGGGCAAGACTTTGTTACCTTACATATAGGCGGATCCTGATCACAGTCCTGGGTGGCAGTTCCAGGGTAAGGGAGGAGTACTAGCACACTACAGCTTGCAGCCACAGTGGAGGGGCAGACCCTCCTGATAATTCCAGGGCAGAAAAGAGTATTTGTGGTCACTTACAGACCAGAGTACAGTCCAGGAGAGTAGCAAACACTTATCTCCATATAGCATACCAACTTGGGAACTGAAAACTTACAGGCCCTCAGAATTAACTCTGAAAACAGCTGCACAAAAAAATCTGAAGCTTGGAAGAGTGCTCCCTCTACCCCAAGAGCTGAGCCTAACTTTAACATAAAGCTAAAAGTCAAGAAATAGGCTAGAAAAATGAGCAACCACCACCACAACAATGAGGAACCTGACCATAGAAAGTTACTATGGTGACAGGAAAGATCAAACACAAATTCAGAAGGCAACAAAGTCAAAACTGCTACATCCAAAGCCTCAAAGAAAAGTGTGAATTTATCTCCAGCACAAAAGAATTCCTAGAAAAGCTCAAAAAGAATTCTAAAAATCAAATAAGAGAGGTAAAGGAAAAATTGGGAAAAGAATGGGAGTGATACAAGAAGCTCATGGAAAAGGAGTCAACAGTTTAGTAAAGGAGACACAAAAATGCTGAAGAAAATGACACCTTAACCAGAATTGGTGAAAAACTGAAATACACTGAAGAAAAGGACTCCTTAAAAAGCAGAACTGGAAACTGAGACACTAATATGCTCTTGGTAGAGTTGTGAATTAATTCAACCATTCTGGAGAGTAATTTGGAACTACTCCCAAAGAAATATAAAACTATGCATACCCTTTGAGATATGCATAGTAATGCATAACTCTTATTAGGTCTGTATCCCAAAGAATTTTTTTTTAAAAAAGGAAAAGGGCCTGTATGTACAAAAATATTTATAGCAGTTATTTTTCTAGTGGCAAAGAATTGAGAATTGAGGGGGATACCCATCAACTCAGTGACTGGATAAGTTGTGGCATATGATTGTGATAGAATACTATTGTGCCATAAGAAATGATGAGCGGTATGCTTTCAGGAAAGTCTGGAAAGACTTATATGAACTGATGCAAAGTGAAATGAGAAGAACCATGAGAACACTGTTCATAGTAACAGCAATATTGTACAATGGTCAATTGTTAATGACTTAGCTATTCTTAGTAATATGATGATCCAAGACAACTCTGAAGGACTTATGATGAAAAATGTGATCCATCTCCAGAAAAAGAACTGATGGAATCTGAATGCAGGTCGAAGCATACTTGTTAAAACTTTCTTTCTTTTTCCTTTTTTTTTTTTTGGATGTGCATTTTCTTTCACAATGTGACTATGTTTTATATGACTATACATGTATAACCTATATCAAATTGCTTGCCTTCTCAATAAGGGGAGAGGGAAAAGAGGTGCTCAAAATGAAAAAAAAACCCACCAAATGTTAAAAATTATTTTTACATGTAATTGGGAAAAAATAAAATATTAAATACATATATTAAATATTTTTTTAAAAGAAAGAGAAAATTACTATGGTGGTGAAATCATATGTCATCTTTGAGTTTCTTTAATGGCTTTCTAAAACAGGTTTCACAAGGCTAGACCAAAAACCTGGGAACTTGCAATAATATTGTTGGATGGATCTTATTTTTGGGGTACTTTTAGCCCCTGTCCTTCACTCTGGTTTGAGAATCTCTGGAACTTCCATACATAATCTGAAGAGTTGGTCCAGATCACTTATAGAAGGCCTATTCTGAGACTGTGCCAATCCCCTTTGAAGATGGACAAGTTACATGGTTATCTAGAAGTCCTGAGCTACTTGGAGTAAAGTGGTGAGGGTTCTGTTACAGTTCTCTTTGGAGAAACCATGAGAAAAGATTTGATCTTTGAAAAAAATCTAGAACTACCTGACCTTCAAGGGATCCTCTGGACCTGTTGAAGTCTCCCATGCAAAGAACAGTGGGAAATAAAACTGCCCCAATGTAAAGGTAGAGATGTTGGTCATTTTTGCTAAATTATCAAGTTTGCCTTTCAAGGTGATAATTAAATTTCTTGGAAATATATATGTGTACACACATATGCATATAATATATATACATGTATAAAGTATATATGTGTACATATGTAAAAAGTATACATACAAGTACACACATACATGTACCTACATATTGATATATAGTTATATATGTATATGTGTATATATATACATATATATATACACGTATACACACACACATATATTTTTTTCCATATACTTCTATTGACTTGACACATATCTGTTGTGGAAAGGTTTTTGTTTTTGTTTTTGAAATTGGCATTGTTAAAGAGGATCTCCAGGCACTTGGATGTTTCTCCTTTCCCTCTTTCCATTTAAATTCAAAATAATCTCAGTAAGACGAACTGGAATCCAGCAACTAGAAGGTTCCTCTCTTCCTAGCTCAGCTTCCCAGCAGCCATCTTTCTTTGATGCTTCTCTGTTATTTCCTTCTGTACCTTTGAAATCTTCATTTTGTCTGAGTGAGAAAAGAGAGCTATGCCACTAACATAGAGATTCCAAGAAGGATTCTTGGGAGAGGATTTTTGTTTAAGCCTCCTGCTCTATTTTAATACTTCTATCACGTCACTGTCACAAGAGAAATGGGAAATAAAAGAAAATGTAAAAGAAAAGCTGCCAAATTCTCATTTGATTAAGGGGCTCTTCTGGAGAAGCAAATCTTTCACATGGCATTGTAGGGAAAGAATTCAAAAATTGGGTCTTAATAGAGTTGCCTGTATTGAGCCAGGGGAGTGTAGGTAAAATAAATTAAATGTTTGTGTGATAATAATAAAGTATTTACCCATAGAAGCATGCTGTTTGTATAATCAAAATAAGATGTACTCCTCAACAATTTACTTGGTACTTGAAAGGGAAAATGTTGCCATGACAACATGGTAACAAACAAGGAGGAATTGCATACGGATGAATCAGGACATTATATGCAAGACAAAGAATCAAATGTATTCTAAATAGGGCTGGCTTTATTAAGGTTTAAAATTATAGCAAACATTTTAATGAGGTTTTCTTATTGTTTCGCATGAAAAACAAGGGGAGTGAGCAGGAGGGGAGAAAGGCTGGACCAGATGTAATTCAGCAGAAATACCTGAGTGGGAGAGCCCTGCTGGGTTGTTTCACTCACACATTTGCAGGCATAGGCATGGTCCTGAATGATTTAACTGGCTTGGGACCCTGTGGTCTGTCTTCCCAGAACATGTAGGTGAGAATTTACTGAGGGAAACCTCTTCATCTTCCAGATAGGGTGTACATGTGGAAGGGAGGAAATATGTGATGTCTGCTCCTACTGAATCTGAGCTGGCAGATAAGTTGGGAACTTGTAAATCTCTTCTTGAATGAAAGTATCTCATTCTTTGGGTCCTATCCTCCCTGCCCCGCTTTCTGTGGCAGGAACCAGCTTAGAGAACCACAGGTGATAGATGCAGGTGACTCCGTACCAAGGACACACTGAATTTGGTTTGTGGGGCTTTCTGAAAACCAGTGAAGCATAAAAAGCATCCAACATAAAAGAGAATGAACAGCTCCCTTTTCATGGAAGAATTTTTCCCTTTCAGTGCTCACCATTTACAGATCAAAATTCTCTAGCAGCAGCTACACTGGAGTCTTGCTATATCGGTCATATATATCAAGATGGGAATATTATCTTGAGATGGGTAATTTGTACTGTTTTATGAGTATGGATGAATTAACCTGAGTTATACCTGAGGGCCTAGTGAGAGAATGCTTTATTTCTTTCCTCCATCCAGTGCTGAAATTAGTGGTTGGGTGGGGGGCAGGGGTACAAAAGTAGTTGGTGCATGAAAGGGAGGTGGCATGTCAGTTGGTGCTAAAAAAAAATCAAACCAAAAACCTTGAGCTGTAATCTTACAGGTCTCCCTATAATAAGAAGAGGAAAATGGATCTCTTTTCATAGGCATCTATATAATGCAGAGATAGTGTCTCCTGGTCTTTGGTTGGATGGGGAGGCAGGAATGTTGGAGGTATCATATCTCCTGGGCTGCTGCTTTGTTTTAGAATGCAAGCACCTAGAGGGCAGTTATTAAGCCCATTCTCTGACCCTGAATGGTGCCAGGCATAGCCAGTTATATAAGCAGATGCTTAATGGAAATCATTATCACCCTTCTAGTCACTCTGCTTTGTAACCTTGGAATGATCCTTGGCTTGTGGCTCTCTCTTATCCCTAATAACCAGTCAGTTGCCAACTTGGCAACACATACAAGAAAAACTAAACATTGGATATAACAAAAGCATTGGTTCATTTCTTGTCTTGGGATCCCCTAGTTCATGCACTCATCATCTCTTGCCCAGAGTATTTCAAATAGCCTCCAATTTCACCTCCCTTGCCTGTTAAGTCTCTTCCCTCTCCAATCACTCCTCCACCAAGCTGCCATATTGATATTACTAGAGCACAGGTCATAGGATCATAGGTTCCTAGATTTAGAGGGAGAAGGGACCTCAGAGACCATCTAATCCAACCTTTTTTCTCTTCCTTTTTTTTTTTTTAACAAATGGGGAAACTGAAGTCTAGGGAGGTAAAATGATTTGCCCAAGGCTGCATATATAATTATTGGCAGAGTTGGTACTTGAAGCTGGGTTCTCTGACTCTAGAGCAAGTTTGACAATGTCACTCCTTTGTTCTAGAAATTTCAGTGCTTCCTATTACCTCTAGGAAAATGTCTAGCATTTAAAACCCTTTACTTCCTGGCTCCATCCTATCTTTCCATACTGACCTCATTTTTTATTCTCCCTTATGTACCTTACATTCCAGGCAAACTGACCTCTCTTTGCCTTTTAAAGCCATTTGTGTCTGACTCCAAATTACCTTTCTGACCTCATCTGTTGCTCCCTTTTTTACCTTCTACAGTCCAGCCAAAGTAACCTTCTTGTTCTTCCTCATAAAGGGTACTCCATCCCCTCTCTCCCTCCTTTTGCATTGGTTGACACCTATGTGTAGATCACTTTCTGTACTTGCCTCCTCCTCAGAGAATCCATTATTTACTTCAAGATTCAGCTTAAACATTACATTGTACAGGAAGTCTTTTCAGACCCCACCCCTCTTTAAACTACATTTATTTATTCTATGTATGTGTTGTCCCTTGTTAAAATCCAATTTCCTTGAGAGCAGAGTCCACGTAATTTTTTGTCTTTCTACTTCCAGTGCCTAGCATATCCCTGGCACATAGTATGTGCTTAATTAATGCTTCTTAATTGATTGATGGAGATTGGCAAGTGTTAAGGCAAGAACGGAAGACACAGAGTAGTCCAGTTTGATTGAAATGTAGACAATACGAAAGAAAATAGGGTGAAATGTGACCGAAAAGTTGGAACCAGATTGTGATGGGCTTTGAATTCCAGTTAGGAATCTATATTTTATTTGGGAGGCCACTAAAAGTTTTGGAGCAAAGGAGTCCCATGATTCCAGTAATACATTAGGAATGTTACTTGGGCAACTGTGGAGGATAGGTTAGAAGAAGGGATTGACTAGAGACATGGTTAGAAAGGTATTATAATAGTCTAGGTGAATTCATGGCCAATGGCCTTGATCTTTTCAATCAAGAGGAGTGTGAGTGCTTCTTCACCTGAGAGTATAGAAGGGATAGAGTCAGAGTCTTGGGGAGAGAAGAGAAAGTTTGAACCAGATCTTGTAGGGAATGTGATAAAGAATCAATAAGAGATAAATGGATAGTAATGAAGCAATGATCACAGCTGAGATTAGATATCATAAATTTGCAGTCAACTGGTCAGCAGGATTTCAGGCCCCCCTATCTCCCCAGTTATGGGTCCTTTCCCTGATTCTTTTGAGCTCCTCCTTCAGCTGAACCTGATACTACTTTCCCTGTTTCTCAGATAGAGGGACACCATGGGTCATTGTGTTCATCCTTCATTGCCAAAGAAGACCATGCCATCAGAAAAATGATGACATGACTTGCACTTGATTTTGTTTTGAATGAAGGAGGGCTGTGCAAGGTCACCAGCCTCATTTCTTCTCCGGAGCCATCTGAATCCAGTGACCAGATGTTCATCAGGATAACTGGCCTATATTTGTTGAATAGGCCTGTTAAGAAGTAGCCAGGGCATGGCCCCTTTAATTAGGCCAAGGAAAAGAAAGACATCAGGTTGGGAGGGAAACAACAACAGTTACTACTGATTATCACTCTAAAGCCAGCAGGGTCCAGAAGAGGCCTTAGGCAGGGGCCCATTGGCATCCCAGCTTCAGAGTGCAGTAGGTTTAAGGTTTTGGGAAAGAAAAAGACAGGACAGGACAAGACAGGGAAGGAAAGGGAAGGGAAGGGAGGGGAAGAAAAGGAAAGGAAAGGAAAGGAAAGGAAAGGAAAGGAAAGGAAGGGAAAGGATGAGAAGGAAAGGAAGGGAAGGGAAACTAGCTAGTAAAACCCAACTCAACTGTGCATCTTTTGGCCATCCAAATTTACCTTCCTTGGAGAGGAGAAGGAAGGGGAGAGGGAGGCAGACAGGAGAGGAGGAACTGAGTTACCCAGCTAGTTGGATTCCCATTCAACCAGCTGCAACTACTCACAGGATTGTGTTCTTCCTTTGTTGCTGAAGAAGACCATTCCATCAGAGAAATGATGACATGATTTGCGCTTGACTTTGTTTTGAGTGAGGGAGGGCTGTGCAAGTTCACCAGCCTCACTTCTCCTCCAGAGCCATCTAAATCCAGTGGCCATTCATCAGGATGACATCATGGGTCATGCAGTACCAGGAAATAACCATGATAACTGAGATCCAGTTGAAACCATCTTCAACAGCATTGAGAGTTCATAGAAAGGGCCCTCACTTGTAGGACTTTATAAATGGAGCAGACTAGCAACTGGTGAACAAGAGAACAAAAGGCTGGAGATGAGGAGACAGTCATTTTCTTGCCCTCACACTGTGACAGGCAAGAAGCAGAGCCCAAATTACATAGTAGCATCTGGAGCCTTTGCTCCATTTGGGCATCAGTCAATGAGCATTCAATAAAGGCCTTCCATGTGCCAGGCACTGCTAGTATGTATGCGTGTGTCCTTCATTTTCAAAGAGTACCATGACATCAGGGAATGATGACATGACTTGCAGGTGACTTTGGTTTGAGGGAGGGAGGGCTGTGCAAGGTCACCAGTCTCACTTTCTCCTCCACAGTCATCTGGGTCCAATGGCCAGATAGTCATCAGGATGACTGGAGATGGCTCAGGATGCAATGGGAGACCCTGGCCCTTTTAGGCTAAGATCTTTTCAGGTTCTCAATCTGAGTGAGGTTATACTCATTCAGTGAATCTTTAAGAAGTGAATCTTTACAATGAATCTTTAAGAAGTAAGTCAAGGGATAGCCCTTTCAATTAAAAAACAAAAAATCAAACTGGGAGGAGAAGACCCTCAGGGTTGCTGCTCAAAAGAGAAAACAGTTACTATTGACTCACTCTGAGGCAGGAGGGCTCAAAATATAGTTGTTAAGTGGAACTTGGGCAGGGACCTATTGTGAGGACCTATGAGCTCCAGGGTGAAATGTATTTAAGGTTTGATCTTTGAGAAAAGAAAAAGAAAAATAGAAAGGAAGGAAAGAAGAAAGGGCGGAAGGAAGTAAAACAGAAAGGAAGGTGGGAAGGAATCTAACCAGTGAACCCCAAGTTAACTGGGCAACTTCTGGTCATCAAAATTTACCTTCCTTTGGAGAGGGAGAATGATAGAGAGAGGTTGCGCTGAATTACTCAACTGGTTGGATCCCCCTTCAGGCAGCTTGGACTACTCAAAGGTTGTGCAGGCACTGTGCTAAATACTGGGAAACAATGACAGAAATGAAAGTCTCTAACCACAAGAAGCTTCCATTCTAATTGAAGGAGATGGCATGTAAACATATAAGCATGTCTATAATACTGAAGAAATGATTATTAATAACCAATGATTAATATCAGGATCCAGGTTTTTTTGTCTTTTTACTTCCTTATTCAAAGACCAATCCTTGTAGGTCAGTCAACCTCAGAGATTGGCCTAACCTTTTAGGAATATTCTCCTCAATCTTGGGTGGGACCCTACCCCAAGAGGGGTTAAGGGGAGATTTATTTCTGAAGAAAGTGTTAATAGAATCTATTCTAGGTGAATTTTACCCATAGTCCCTGAAATACCCCTTTTTCCTCCAGTTGTTCAACTTTGGAGATGTATCTCTTTGTCTTGATTGGAGAGTGTTGAGAGAGAAAGTTGGAGTGGTCTAGGTGGAGATAGGTTCTTTTGTCCAAAGTGCTGGAGGCTGAGTTTCATGATCAAGTCAAGTTCTTCATTGGAGGAGACAAAGACTTTTGGTCCATCTCCTCTTTAATATGTCCACTCCATCACTGGTTGTTCATCAGTCAGGGTTGATCTCCCCCTGTCAGGGGCTCCCACTTTTTCGAAGCACCTAATGATCTCCATGGTCTTTTGTCTTTGGTTACCAAGAGAGACCAGTGACTATCAATTTCTTGATTATTTGCTAGACTAATTAATAAAATGATTATTAATTACCCAGAAACTATCTCTCAGGCTTTTCGTTCATCACAATGCATAGAAAATAAATACAAGGTAGTCTTGTCATGGAGACACTGAGAGTCAGGGAGATTAGGGAAAGCTTCATGTAAGAGGTTATATTTGAAGGAAGGTGCAGACAGGGTAGGGGAGATAGTCAGTACAAAAGCACAGAGATGGAGCATCATGGGTGAGAAACAGCAGGTCAGCCAATACATGTGGATTGAAGAGTGAATGAAGGGAAGGATGTGGTAGAAGACTGGAAACATAGGTAGGGCTGTATTGGGAAGAACTTTAAATGGCAAGAAGAGGAGTTTACATGATACTAGGAGTAACAGGGAACCCTTGGAGTTTTTGAATAGCAGGGTATCAGTGAGACCCAGGCTTTAGAAAGAATATTTCGGCAGCTTCATGGAGAATGGGTTGCAGTGGAGAGGAACTTGAGCCAGGGACAATACCAGTGGGAAGGTTATTGTGATATCCAGTGAAGAAGTGCTGAGGATGAACGAAGGTGGTGACTTTGTAAGTATAGAGAAGGGCTCAGATCCAAAATATGTTGTAGACCAAGCCTGCACAACGTGCAGCCTGCCAAAGGATTTTAGGCAGCCTTTAGTGGGCTACAGGTTGGGCAGGCCTGTTGTAGACATAGAAACTGTAAGAGTCAAGCCTTTGCTGGTACCAACCCTGCTATGTAGAATGAATGTGCCTACCCCATCACTTTCTTTTGATGTCCCTTCCTTCCTTTAAGGTTCAGCTCAGATGCTATTTCCTCTATGAAATTCTCTCTACCTCTTTGACTACTCCAAGGGAAAATTTTCTTTCCTCCTGATATTTCTCATTGTATTTTACCTATGCCACCCTGCTATTGTAATAATTCAGGTGAGAGGTAATGAAGATCTTCATTAGGATGGCAGTTGTGTGAGTGGTAAGGAGCAGACATAGACAAGAATTGTAGAGATATGTATTATAAGATTTGGCAATTCATTGGATATGTGTGGTGAGTGAGAATGAGTTGTGAGAATGACACAGTTTCAGACTCGGGTGATTAGTATAACACAGGCCCCAAAACTCATTGTTATAAGATTTTTTCATCATTGGTGAAGATCAATAACCTATGCATGAGGGGTGGAATGGTGGAATAGAAGAAGAGATATCCCTCAGCTCATTTAGCTTACAGGTTTGAAAGAGATGTGAGATGCCAAACTCTCTTCAGGTCACTGAAGGCACAGATAGACTCTGGGAAGAAGCCATCATGGGAGTTTCTTACTATACTAGATACTTTGGGGAATTTTCCCCTTGGGTGAAGTCTGAGAGTCTTTCTCTTGGTTGAGTTGAGATATTTCATTATCAATGAGAGAGCTTCTTTAATCTGCATCATCATATAAATATGCATGTACATATGACACATGTTTAAATGTAAGTATACACATACCTGCAGTAAATATACATGTGTATATTTATGTGTGTATATACATATATTGTAATGCATGTATGGATATATATGCATATATATTATTATATGTATACTTTCTCTGATTTCTGTTTTGCTATCAAGTTGGATAAGTGGATTTCTTTGATATTTACCATGAGTGTTTACTGTGGAATTGGTATTTGGTGGGAAAGGAGTCAAGGCTTGAATATAAAACTTGGTGCCTCCTCTTTCCCCATTAATGAATAGCAATCAGGTGTTTGGCTTGCACCTGAAAATTATATTCCCTAGACTAATCATATTTAAGGGAGCAGGAAGATATAATTCTAGTGCAGTAGTGCCTCTCTCTGAAGAGAGCAGAGAGGTCAAACTTTGACCCCAACCACCTGCTTCCTCTCCTGGAATGAAATAAATTCTCCCTTGGAGAAGGGAAGGGGGAGGAGATGCTACTCTTACCTCCCAGGAATGTAGTAGTAGCCTCTAGTACAATTGCAGGGTGTTGAATAAAAATAAGGGGGCAGTGGAACCATAAGAAAAGAAGAAATTTTTGAAAAAACATTTGCATATTTCATCTGTTGTGTAACAGAGTTAAAATCATAGTGATTACATTGTTTCCCAAATAAACACACAAAATGCAAGTTACATCTGATTGGTGGTCTAGTCTGCCTACAGGTCTCAACAAGCAAGTGTTGGCAGGCAAGCATGTTGTACATTGCTGGGAAGTCCAGCATGCATCAGTAGGAATATGTGCGTGTAATGACTTGTTTACAATATGATACTATGTGGTTACTTGACACAATTTTGTGTCATCAAAATTTCAGTGAAGGGAAAAGACCTACAAATTTACAATAAATTCCTTCACCTTCCAGATGTTCCCTTCCCTTTTCCTTCTCCATAGTCCCCTTGGGCATCCAGTCTAATCTTTCCTCCCTCTGCCCTTCCTTCCCCTCCCTAATTCCAAACTTCTTAAAATCTGAATCTATCATAAGGTATAAATGTAAATAATAACCAACCATTTAATATATTACCAGGGGTATCTGCATTTTAATGGAAATCAAAATGTTAATTAAATAGGATAAAGTTCAGAATGATTTTTCTTAGTAGCAAAGGGATGGGAAAGGATTTTGGGGGAGTTTTGAGCCATTGAGAAGCTCCTTAAAATCATATCATTTAGGCAATCTACTCTGGAGGACCCATTGGAGTAGATCTAGCCTTACTTACCTCAGGCTATTTCTGAGTCTCCAAAGTGGGGGGCCCTGCCCCTGGAAATGCTCAGGTGGCATAGACTCCAAGGGTTGATCCTACAGATCAGCTAATTAGAGAATGAGAAGATGAGTTTTATCCTGCCCTCCCTGTGTTAGATAATCATGGAGCTTTTCTCCACACCAACCCTTCACCTATTGTTCTCCAACACTCTCCTACGCTTCCTCTTTCTCTGCTGTGCAGGTTTCTGACCTCTGCTCTTCTCTGCTGGGTGTCAGCCCTTCAAGGCGGTTGTATCCTAATTGCCACCAAGGGACTCCCAGCAGCAGGAGCTAATAGGAAAATTTCACCCTGTGCTCCTCCATTTCCTATCCCCCAGATTACCTCTTAGCAGCCTCCTAACTGGTCTTCCTGCCTCAAGTCTCTCCCTACTACAATCCATACAGCTCACAAAGTGATTTTCTTCAAGCACCACTCTAACCACATCACTCCCCTACTCAAAAAGCTCTAATGACTCCTTATTACTTTTAGGATCAAATATAAAATTCTTATTTGGAAACCCTTCACAACCTAGGCCAAACCTACCTTCCAGCCTTATCGCTTCCCTTCCATTCAAACTGGCCTCCTTGCAATTCCTTGTACTCAGATATAAACACACCTCAAATATCCAAAAAAGAACAGGAAATGAAGTATAAAATAAGCATCATACCCTTATAGAGGACCATGAAAACGATCCATTAAGTAGAACCATG
This sequence comes from Bettongia penicillata ogilbyi, assembly GCA_023548195.1. NCBI lineage: Eukaryota > Metazoa > Chordata > Mammalia > Diprotodontia > Potoroidae > Bettongia > Bettongia penicillata. Next base: position 6,219,364 of record JAJHZJ010000540.1, on the reverse strand, counting down.
CAAAGACAGAGGGATGGATTTATACTGGAAACTTTCTGATGAGATGAAAACAGAAGCAATTAACTTGCTGCTTTTGCATTGTGTGTGGTGAATCTCCAAACACAGAGAAACATGATTCCTGCTGAAAAGTTGCTGTGTTTCCTGATTTGTGCCTATTATTTTCATTGTTGTATTAAATACCTCTCAATTTTAAAAAATACCTTAAAAAGAGAGATTCACTTACTTGACTTGCTTCACTTATCAGATTACTATCAGTTATTACTATCAAGTTTATTAAATTATTGCTATTACTAAAAATTACTACAAATATTACTGTCAGCAATTATTATGAAATTAATTACTATCAATTACCAATCACAAGTGTTCCCTATCCCTCGAACATATTTCTAAAATTGTATTTATTCTTTATCTTATCCCTTTATATTTATGTTCAGCACATATTTTATAATGTACATCATCTATTAATATTAGTACACTAGCACATGTGTATAATTTATAAATAAATATACATACATCGAAGGGGTGTGCTCAACATATTTACTGATGGGGTATGTGATCATAAAAGGTTGGAGACTTTAGGTTTAGAGGCTCCTGGAGAGATTACAGGTATATGTCATTTTATTGCACTTTGCTTTACTGTACTTTGCAGATACTATGTTTTTTTGTTTTGTTTTGTTTTACAAATTGAAGGTTTGTGGCAACTCTGCATTAAGCAAGTCTATCAGCACCAATTTCCCAACAATATGTGCCCACATCATGTCTCTGTGTCGCATTTTGGTCATTCTCACAACATTTCTAACTTTTTCATTATTTTTATTATATCTGTTATAATGATCTGTGATCGGCAATCTTTGATGTTTCTACTGTTATTGTTTTGCCGTGCTGCAAACCGCACCCAGCAAACTTAATCAATAAATATTGTGCATGTTTTGACGGCTCTCACACCAGCTATTATTTCCTTATCTCTTTCTCTCTGCTTTGGGCCTTCCTATTTCCAGAGACACAACGATATTATAATTAGTCCGGTTAAGAAATTTACAACGGCCCATCGATATTCAAGTGAAAGGAAGAGTCAATGGATGTGGCAAATGTCATTGTTGTCTTATTTTAAGAAACTGTCACAGCGACCTCAGCCTTGAGCAACCACCACTCTGGTCAGTCAGCAGCATCAACATGGAGGCAAGACCCTCGACCAGCAAAAAATTGTAACTTACTGAAGGCTCAGATGATAGTTAGCAATTTTTAGGAATAAAATATTTTTAAGATTAAGGTACGTTTTTTAGACATAATACTATTGCACACTTAATAGGCTACAGTATTGCATAAACATAACTTTTATATGCACTGGGGTACCCTGGAGTATATGGGATGTGCAGGCAAAGTAGCACCTCTGGTGTGAGGGCTTATTGAGTCCTTTCCAGGGTTGCTTTCCTACCTTTAATGTCTACCTTCACTCAAATTCTCTTACCTGTGGCTCTAAGAAGCTGTAGCATGTGCAGTGGTCACACCCTGGTATACTGTCTAGGCAGATGGACTGAACCAGGTTGAGGTTAATCAGCAGCCTTGAACCTGTTATTGATTTAGGGGGATGTGAAGACTTTCCCAGCTGAATGGATGGATGAGAACAATTTGTTCCAATGGCTATGAAGGTGGCTGAAGCAGGTGCTGTGGAGCACTTAGAGCTTGGTCAGGTATCAAAGACACTAACGTCATCCACCACATCCTGGACCATTGCCAGTGGTTTTGACTCGCTTCCTGCCACTGGACTTCAGTGACTCAGGAAGGAAGAGTGAGGCTGATGACTCTGTGCAACTCTGTCTCACTTAAATCCAGTTCACAAACATGATGTCACCGGTCCTCTTCAAAAATGAAGGACAAGGGGCAACCAGGTGGTGCAGTGAATACAGCATGGGCCCTGGAATCAAGAGGGCCTGAGTTTCCAATCCGGCCTCACTCACTTGACACTTACAAGTGACTTTGGGCAAGTCACTTAACCCCAACTGCCAAAAAAAAAAAATGTGGGACAAACAACACCATAAGCATTGGGAAACTAAAAGAATTCATGTGACTCACTTTCTAATGATATTCCCTTTATTGCAGTGGTCTGCAAATGAACCTGCAGCATCTCCAAGATATGCCTCCATATTGTTTCTAAGACCTCTGAAATCTTCCAAAGCAGATATGAAGTCTTTGGGAAAGAGCATTTTCTGGAGGTCAAACTCATTACCCCAACTTATTTCTGGAAATCCAGCATAGACTTTCTGATAATTTTATCTCTGTGTCAACTAGAAAAATAGAAACAACGCAGAACACTTGGTTAGTAAAAGTCTCTTTGCTTGGGAGTCAGTGAATCAATTTCCCATAAGCTGTGTGACCTAAAGAAAGCTATTGAGTTTCTCTGTTGTGCCTCAGTGTCTCTCTCTGTCAGATATACTTTGTTTTCTGTAATGTTAATATTGATCTGTCTCACAGAACTGTTACAAAGGTGGTGATATTTCTAGAACATACAGAGTCCTTCAGAGGAGGGTTTATGTTCCTGATTTGGTATATTTCACTGAATCCTCTTTTGTATAGAATCAAGATTGAGAGCAAAAAATATACTTTTAGAAATCTCTTGTACATCTTTGTGTTCACAGTGTCTCTTGGACACATGCTGACCTCAAACAATATATGTAGATATACCAGCTCTGAAACCATCCAGAAATTCCAGGAAAGAAACAGTTGAGTTCATTTATTTAGTTCCTCCATGGTCACTTTTCTGAGAACAAGAATAGGGTGTAAAAAATACAACAATTTCCCAACGTATGTTTCTGACTCATGGCATCCAATAAGGCCAGTCACCAGACGAAAGATCCAGGAGCTATAGATTCAGGTCTCAGTTCCTCACTGCAGAATGGGACATGGACTTTAATGAAGGGAATTTAAGGATTAAGGATTTGTTTTGTTAAGTTTGGACTCAGTCAAAGGGCCCACTTGGGGGACCTACAAGGCCGCACGTGTCTTCGAGGCTGCAGGTTCCCCACCCCTGCCCCATACTGATCAAAGTTCTTATAGCTGGTGCTTTTTATGGTTTGGTATCTAATTACTATTTTTTACTATCTCCCTGACGGTTTCTCACTATGGCTAGCTGATTCCTTCTGGAACAAGGGGAATGAATTCAAAGGTAGGCTTCTCTGGCATCTCTTACTTGTGACTTTCAGTTCCCATTTTTGGTGGCTGAGACGTCTGTCATATTTCTTCTTCCCCTTCAACTCTTCTCTGCTTTGTGACTTCCTGGGCAAGGGTCAACCCTAGACACAGATCTGTCAGACGGGGCATAGTCATTGAACCCACAGTTATACCTGTAAGAACTTTATGACTGAGTGTTGTTGAGATGGGTCTTAGAAGGTTAGAGGTCCACAGCTCAAGTTTCCTCAAATGTGTTTGCTTCTTTCCTAAAAATGGATGAATTTTCTCCTTAATTGCCTCTTAATTTTGTTTTCCCACTTCCCCAGGAATTCCTATATTCCTGCTTCATTTGAACAATTATCGTCTTATTTCCTTATCTAAAGTCTTATAATACTGTGTTGGCAGATTATTTGTTTGGATTCTCAGAAAGACTTGTTTTAGAAATATTATAGCTTACTACTGAGAGAAAACCTACCAGGAGGCAGGTCTAGGGTATTGATTGATAGAAGAAATTCTGTAAAGCTGATTAACTTAACTAGTTGTTCTTGGGCAGAAGAGTAAGTATCCTTGGCTAAAAGCCATATACCACCATTATTATAGCCTTTGATTTAGAAAACCATTGAAAGAGGGAAGACTATAGTTAAGAGACAAAAGAGGAAAAAAAGACAAGACTATGAAAAAATCTCTCTTCTCCCCTTCCCTACCTGAATTGCTTGTACCTTTCAGAATCAATTGCTAATTTTATTAAGATGAAAAGCAGTATATGGGAAGACCTGGAATCAAATCCTGCTTCAGACACTTACTAGCAGTGTGACCTTGGGTAAGTCATTTAACCTCTCTGCACCTTGGTTTCTTCATATATAATAGACTCAACGGCTTCTAAGGCCCCATCCCCACTAAATGTATGATCTTATGTCTTAACAAGGGCCCAGGGGAAAACTTAGTGATACTTTGTAAGAGGGGAGGACTGGAGAATGGGGTGGAGGGTAATGAGGAGAGAGAACATATTCTTCACTCAATTTTCCTTTTCTCTTCATCTCAGCACTGTGTTCTGGATATGTTTTAAGAGAAAATCAGTGATATTTTTTACAGAAACCTTTGTTTAAATACTATTAAACATCCCAAACAGATGCAGTGCTTAATTGACAATCCTGGGCCTCTGTGTTAATGTGGATCTGTAAATAATCTCATCTGAGTGCCCAGGTGCCCTGGTGCAGCCTATTGGAGCTTGGAGGGACGGTCCAGCTCCATATGGCTTTCTGCTCTAATGGAGTAACCAATCTAAATCCTTTCTGCAGTCACTCATGGGACAAGTGGTCATTTTATATTTTCTAAGTCTCTCAGGTCCTTGGGCAGAAGCAGCCTTCCTATGAGAGCTTTAACTCTGAATGTCCCCGCTCTTTGATTGTAGCATTAAAACCAGCATCGAATTGATTTCAGGGGGACGAGAGGTAGGAACAAAGGCATTCACAGAAGCCTGCTTGGCCAAGGATCTTCTTTCCCTTCACATAGTGCTGGCTGGCACTCAAGTCATTCATGTTTCCTTCACAAAGGACCGGGGATGGATTTAGCATTCCTTTTGGGAAACAAACACAACACAAAGAGCATGTGTGTGTCTCTTTTCCAAACCGTAGGGCATTTTAAACCTGGGCTGCAGCTGCAATGACGTCTTCAACCACTCCATTTTCTAAAAGCACTCTAAAAAAGGGAGGATTTGGAAGAGAGCTACATAAGCTTTTGGAAATGTAGGCCTTTGAAAGCCTCTATTTTTCTACCATTTACTCTCATCAGCTCTCGGTTGAAAAAATATTTGAGGCCAATGGTGATGTGGAAGGGAGTGAGGTCCCCTGTTGGGGTTTGGAGTCAGGGGGTCAGGATGAGAGCTTGGTGCTATCATAGGGAACAAGTTTTTATTAATTTGCACAGAGCATGTCCTTAGGTATCGTTAATCAGGCCCAGCAAGGACTTTGGGGACTACTGGGGAATGATGATAGTTTAAATAGGGTATTCCAAAAGTCTTTGTCCCCTTTTTTGCTCTAATAGATCAGATAATAGATGTAATACATTAAAAAATTAATATTTATGAAAGTGCTTCTCACAGTATCTGGTTACCAGACTCTGGTACATAGTGTTGTTTGTGGCAGTTTGTCCTTCCTTTTTGAAGAGGACCACTCATAGTGGGTACTATATAAACACTGATTCTTCTTCCTCCCTTCTTTCCTCCTTCCCCTCCTCCCTATTCTCCAATAGCTTAAAATGGCACTAAGACTTTTGGGACACCCTGTATTTCTATACTCCTTTAAAGTTTGCAAAGTACTTTACCTACCCTATATCATTTATTCCTCCCAATAACCTTGGGAAGTAGGTCGTATAAGTATAGGCTTGGAAACGTTATAACTTGTTGATGGTCGTATCACAGTGTAATGTCTAAGGCATGATAACATTTAACATCATTTTTTGGACTTTAATAAGGGCCAGAGCATGAATTAATCAATCAGAAGAAGAGCCTGGACCTAATAGTCTCTTTGTTTTCTGAAGCAAACTCAGAGAAATGCCTCTTCTTATATCAACAAGGCCAGATGGGGCTGACTTAGCATTCTTTATGAGACCCTTAACCTGAGACACTATCTTGAATAATGGGACGTTTTCTGTATCTTCATATTTTGTGGTCATACACTATGTATGTTATGGCATGTTAATGGTAAAGAAAACACAGATATCCTGGGTCATAATTTCAATTGAAACTTTGTCATTGTCTTATCTTACTGCATTTACAACGTATTCAATTAAGAAGATTCCTTTCTCCTGGTATAGTTGAACACATATAAAGACCATAAACCTGAGGGACACAGACACCCTTGGATTGTCCTAAAATAGATGTAAGCTTGTGCATTCTTGTATTAGTCAGTTAGAGGTTTCATTCTGTCTCCATGGCCATGTAACAGCTAGCTTTAAGGGAATAAAGGGAAAAAATATACATTTAGCCTGTTTGCCTCTTTTTAACCAAGCTTTCAGGTCAACAGGCAGGGTTCAAACCCAAGTTTCTCCCAACTGTAAGTTTAGTACACTTTTCTCTAAATTTAACCCTAGCCATCTTCCCAATGACTGGACCTGTCTTGTACCAGGGGACTTAGCTTTTCTAGCTCTGGAACTCTTGTCTTGAGCCCGCTCTCTCACAATGCCTTATTGATGTGCATGTGTCATAGGGACCAGCACTGCCCTATTTCACCTTCTACCAAGGCCATTTTCTTGCCATGCCTTATCCTTGCTATCTTGCCATGTGACTGTGCCACACATACTTCCTCCTTTCCTCCTTCCCTCTTAGCTTACCAGCTCTGGAACAGTGATCAAATCAATATTGCCATTGAAGGAGTGGGTTTAATAACTCTCCTATGACTTCTAATCCTGGCATTTCTCAAACTAAAGCTCCCTCTCTGGTCATCTTTCCTTTAAGTAATGTCTTCCCTTATTAGAATATAAGCTTCATGAGTGATCAATAAGTGCTTATTTATTCATTTATAAACCTGCTCCCAGGGGAAAAAGACTATGTCTGAAAACTAGGATGATGATGACATACGATACTGAGGATTCCTATATAAGCAATTAGCTCATAGGTTCCCTGCTCCCAAATGATGTCTTTTTTTCCCCTCCCAAGATCAAGGAGGCAAAGCCCGAGCTTATCCTTTTCTGCTCATATAAACATCCTTGTGGTAGTCTTTTTGTGATTTCTTTTCTCTTAAAAAGCCATTTGTTTTTGAGGTTCATTTGAACTCAGTTTGCTCTCTATTATAAATGCTAGGTGTTTTTTTTGTAGGGTGTGAAGTGAAAAGAACATTCTGTTGGATATATCCTGGATCCACATTGCTAGAAGATTTGGACCCTAAATCTAACTAGGAAAAGCACATTATCATGGGTAGACAGAATAAAAACAGATAAAAATTAATTAAATTAATGATATATAATATAATTAATAATTCTGTTAACAATTACTATAAATTAAATTAATTAAAGCTAAAATAGGTGAAGAGATAATAAGAGATCACCCAATTACCATTAGTGGGTTTAGGTCGCTGGGTCATTACATCTCATGGTCCTGGAAAATCTGGTGAATGTGATAATTGCCTTGGGCAATCTTTGAGAAATTATGTATAGTGCCACAGTATTATAATAAGACAATCTGCTAGCCTAATTTTTGTAAAGATTCTTCAAGCGTAGGCAACATAGATTCTCATAAGAGTAGATTCTAGAATGTATTCTAAGCACTTAGAAAGGGAAATGTGGACTGCTAGAAACCAGTATGGATTTGGTCAGAATAAGTTATGGATCTTTCAACCAGGAAGGATTTGGACACCTGGGAGTGGGCACCCACCAGTAGATCCACAAGCCTAGAAGTCAAAAAAGTTAGTAGCCACACTGAAAGGAAAAGAAATTAATTAGTGTGCTAAGGCAGACAGCTTGCTGAAAGTAGTTCTAGCTTCCCAGGTTACATACTTGGTTTGTATAGCTTTTCAGGCCCACTTAGAGAATATCACCAGTCATCAGTATTCTGTGGTGGGTAAGCAAAGCTTAACTAACCAAGTTGGTGTTCAGTTCCTATGTTTGGAAGAATTATTACTGTATTTCCCAGATCTGGTGACAAGGTCATTGTGTCAGAATGGAAAAACCACAACTTACTTAACCAAGGGCCCATCAGCACATCATGGTCAAAATAGAGTTTCTTTGTTACATAAAACCTTTCTAAAATGGAGATGATCTTCCTCCACACAGACTAACCTCACGTGCTCTTTTGACTGGGCTGCTGGAGGTAGATCAGGAAAATTACCATATACATATGCATGTAATAAGGTTTGTTTGCTGGCAGGAATGCGAAATAAGGACTAGTGATTTTGTTGATGGTTAGGCATGAGTAATAAGGCAGTAATTTAGAACAAAATATTTAAGACAAGGGCTTCTGGGTTCATCTAGCTCTTTGTTCTTGCTCCAGGTACCTTTCATGGCTATCAGGACCATGGTAAGAGCTAAGAGGATTCTTGTTGCCTCTGTCCCGTACAGTTCCTTTGTAGATTTATTGGGTAAAGCTCCCAAAATGGTTTGAAGAGAGCTGATGTACAATCAGGAATTTTACAGCACAGGATGGTAGAAAGCATCAGATGACCTAAAGGAGCTGACTGCTGGGACACTGTGATCTGAGAGCAGCTGAGATACCCAGAAGAGATAACATGATCCCCCAGGGGAGATTGTCTGCCCTTTAGAGAGCAACATAATGACATCACTAGGGAATGGCAGAAGTAATACAGCTTTGGAGGTGTGTTGCCCTGGCGTGTTCCCTGCTCACATGTGTCCCTATGTGGGCATCGGTATCCTCTGTGTTTGTATACTTTCCCTCTAGTGGTGCGGCAAGTTGTTGGAGCGTATACTTCATTGGAAATTGGGGGAGGGATCTTTTCTTGTCATTTAATTTGCTATGTTATTTAATTAAATAACTTTACTTGAACTCCTGTGTCTTTTCTAGTTGGCTTATTAAACACATGCTAAGATTTGCTGACCCATATCTTTTAATTGCCTTGAACCTGGGGTAGCATTCAGGGTGGCCCACATGGAAGGGGGTTCCCAGATGTTACATACAGTATACCTTGATTTCAACAAGGCATTTGGCAAAAGTCTCTGATGATATTAAGATGGTTAACATAAAGCAATGGGTGTAAGGATGAGACATTTGTAGGTAGGGTTGAGTGCGGGAATTGTACCTTGCATCTTCTGCCCTGATTTGTGGGTAGGGGATGGGAAGGAGGGATGGCGACCAGCACTGCTATCCTACTTAAATCAGTTTGTACATGGTGACTTTGAGAAAGTTGGGTGGGGGAGAATACAGGAATAAAGGCCAAGTGAGGTTCCTTAGAGTGGCATTTTAGCACAGTTGTGCTGATCTTAGACTCCCGATCATTTCCCCCTTGTCTCCATGTTTGGATGTGTGTCTGGCTACCAGTTCCCTGGAAGAAGCAATCTGAAACACATATGGTGTCTGTTTATTTCCCTGGGGCCTAAAGAGATCTATTGTATGTTTGTCTTTTTCTTGAACTTAGACATAGGTCATGTGAAAAGGGAGAGCTGAATGCAATGATCTATGTCTTAATTTACTGGATGATCCGACTCTTCTCTCCTAGAAGAGTAGGCATTGAGACATGACAAAATGATGCTGACCGCATGACAGTATGGTTAGGTGAGTTCAAAGCCACTTAGTTGACTGTTTGCACCAAAGAAATGAAAATAAATCAATGTCAATTAGAATATAGGTCTAGAGTGGGGAACTTCAGGGTACTGTCTTTGGACTTATTTGATATACTAATCAAATTTGTGGATGACATAAAGCTGGAAGAGACAGATAATATATTAAATGATGGAATCAAGATCCTAACATATCTTGAGAGTTTGGATTGATGGAACATTGGAATTTGGAATGAATCTAACAAAATAAAGTTGGGTAGGAAAAAATAAAAATTTTGCACTTGGGTTAAAAAATGACACAAGTTTAAGGTGAAGAGGGCATGGCTAAATGACAGTTTGTATGAAAAAGAATCAGGAGTTTTAATGGACTGCGAGCTCAGAATCAGTGGTACAACTGGACAGTTGCATGGTATAGTGGCTAGAGTGCTGGGTCTGGAGTCAGAAAGATTCATCTCCCTGAGTTCAATTCTGGCCTCAGACACATTAGCTGTGTGATCCTGGGCAAGTCACTTAACCCTGATTACTTCAGTTTCCTCATCTGTGCAATAAGTTGGAGAAGGAAATTATTCTAATATCTTTGCCAAGAAAATGACCCCAATGGGGTCATGAAGAGTCATACATGATTGAAATGACTGCAGAACAAGCTCAGAATCTGAGCCAACAGCAGATGTGATGGGTAAATGCAGTCTTAGGCTGCCTTGCTGGATCACTGTCCTATAGTTTCCTGTGCTGACCCGGTCATATCTGAAGCACTGGGAGCAGGTCTGGATGTCACATTCTAACAGAGAGTAAGGACTTTGACAAACAGGAGCATTTGTAGTTGGAGAAAGCCAAGATGGTGAGGGGGCTTCAGAGGAAATCATAACAAGATGGGTCAGAGAAAGTGGAGATGTTTAGCCTGAACAAGAGAAGATTTTGGTGGTGGGGGGGTGTGGGGGAGTTGGAACATTGGATCTTTGGATATTTGAAAGAATGTTACAGGCGGAAAGCCCATTTGAATCTCAGACCCCAAGCACTAGCTGGGCTGATCTAGGCAGGGGTGGAGAGGAATCTCAAAAGTCAAGTAACTGGCTGGGAAAATGCCCAGAAAAGGGAAGAAAAATAAGACTATAGAGAGCTTCTTTGAGTGGGTGCAAATGTTCCCGCCTTTCAATTCTGATGACGAGGAAATATTCTTATCATCAGGGAAAGATGTGGAGGTTGGGGCCTCTGTATCCCAGACATCCCAGAGGGATGTCTGGTGGGCTCAGGCCTTGGAAGAGCTCAAAAAGGATTTTGAAAATCAAGTTAGACAGGTAGAGGAAAAACTGGAAAGAGAAATGAGAGAGATGCAAGAAAAGCATGAAAAACGGGTCAATACCTTGCTAAAGGAGACCCCAAAAAATGCTGAAGAAAATAACACCTTGAAAAATAGGCTCACTCAATTGGCAAAAGAGGTTCAAAAAGCCAATGAGGAGAAGAATGCTTTCAAAAGCAGAATTAGCCAAATGGAAAAAGAGGTTCAAAAGCTCACTGAAGAGAATAGTTCTCTCAAAATTAGAATGGAACAGATGGAGTCTAATGACTTTCTGAGAAACCAAGAAATCACCAAACAAAACCAAAAGAATGAAAAAATGGAAGAGAATGTGAAATATCTCATGGGAAAAACAACTGACCTGGAAAATAGATCCAGGAGAGACAATTTAAAAATTATGGGGCTACCTGAAACTCATGATCAAAAAAAGAGCCTAGACATCATCTTCCATGAAATTATCAAGGAAAACTGCCCTGACATTCTAGAACCAGAGGGCAAAATAAGTATTGAAGGAATCCATTGATCACCGCCTGAAAGAGATCCAAAAAGAGAAACTCCTAGGAACATTGTGGCCAAATTCCAGAACTCCCAGGTCAAGGAGAAAATCTTGCAAGCAGCTAGAAAGAAACAATTCCAGTATTGTGGAAATAAAATCAGGATAACTCAAGATCTAGCAGCTTCTACATTAAGGGATTGAAGGGTGTGGAATAAGATATTCCAGAAGTCAAAGGCACTAGGACTCAAACCAAGAATCACCTACCCAGCAAAACTGAGTATAATACTTCAGGGGAAAATATGGTCTTCAATGAAACAGAGGACTTTCAATCATTCTTGATGAAAAGACCAGAGCTGAAAAGAAAATTTGACTTTCAAACACAAGAATGAGAAGAAGCATGAAAAAGTAAACAGCAAAGAGAAGTCATAAGGGACTTACCAAAAGTGAACTGTTTACATTCCTACAAGGAAAGACAATATTTGTAACTCTTAAAACTTTTCAGTATCTAGGTAATTGGTGGGATCACACACACACATACACACACACACATGTACACATGTGCATGCACACACATGCACACATGCACACACATACAGAGACAGAGAGCACAGAGTGAATTGAATAGGATGGGACCATATCTTAAAAGAAATTAAGGTAAATGGTGAGAGAGAAAGGTAAGGGGAGGAAAGAGGGTGAAATGGAATGGGGTAAATTATATCTCATTCAAGAGGCAAGCAGGAGACTTTTTAGTGGAGGGAAAAAGAGGAGAGCTGAGAAGAAAAACATGAAGTTTACCCTCATCACATTCAACTAAAGGAAGGAATAAAATGCACACTCATTTTGGTATGAAAACCTATCTTACAATACAGGAAAGTGGGGGAGGAGATAAGAAAGGGGGGGTGATGGAAGGGAGAGCAATGGGAGGAGGGAGCAATTTGAAGTCAACACTCTTGGGGAGGGACAGGATCAAAAGACAGAATAGAAACAATGAGGGGCAGGATAGGATGGAGGGTAATACAGTTAGTCTTACACAACATGACTATTATGGAAGTCATTTGCAAAACTACACAGATATGGCCTATATTGAATTGCCTGCCTTCCCAAAGGGAATGGGTAGGGAGGGAGGGTTGGGGAGAATTTGGAACTCAAAGTTTTAGGAACAACCGTTTAGTATTGTTGTTGCTACTAGGAAATAAGACATACAGTTAATGAAGAATAGAAAGTCATCTGGCCCTACAGGACAAAAGAGAAGATTGGGACCAGAGAAGGGAGGGATGATAGAAAAGAGGGCAGATTGGTGATAGGGAAAATTAGATTGCTCGGTGTATTGGGGTGGGGGGAGGGGATAAAAGGGGAGAAAATTTGGAACCCAAAATTTTGTGAAAATGATTGTAAAAAGTTAAATAAGTAAATTTTTATTTAAAATTAAAAAAAAGAGAAAGTAAAGGTTAAGATAAAAAAAATAAAGAAAAAGAAAGAAAGAATGTTACAAATAAGAGGGATCAGATATGTTCTACTTGGCCTCTGGGAAAGAACTTGGGTAAAATGGTGGAAGAGAGGAAAATAAGAAGTTTGTTTTATATTGAGCCCCAATTGAATAGAGTTTTCCAAATGAAACTGGAAAGATTATTTAATTTAACCCTGCCACTGTACAAATGGGGAAACTAAAGGTTAGAGTGGTGAGGCCTTTTGTTTGACTTTTACAACTCTGGTTTGGGCTTATTGGAAGCCCTTTTTAAATGTCATTTCCTCAAAACAAGTGTCTTGTGATCAGTGTCCATAGGCAGCTTGGTTCTAGGCTGGACTAGGGAGCTGGCAAATAGCATAGTTTCTGCAAGGGAAGCTTATTGTTGTTTTTAATAGCTTTACAATGTGTAAGTGAACCCAGCAGACAACAGATGTAAGGATAAGAGGTCAACTATAATGAAGGAAGGCTCTCCACAATTTGTTGTTGTCGTCATAGTTTTTGGGAGTGGTACACAGAGTAAAGTGATTCATTAAAGAAGCCACTAGAGCCAAAAGAAATCAAATGAATGGGTAATGTGGTGGAGTAGAAAGATTGCGGGAGTTGAAATGTAAGGATCTGTGTCAAATCCTGGCTCTGACAGTGACTTCTTGTATGACCTGGGACAAGTCACATACTTTCTTTCAGTCTTAATTTCCTCACGTGTAAAATGAGGAGGTTGGCACTAAACGACCTCTAAGATCCCTTCTGGCCCTAAATATATTTCCTGGGTTCAAATCCTAGTTCTATCACTCATTATCCATATAATTGTGGACTAGATTACAATGGTCAAGAATTGTACAGGATGGGTTGCAATTTGCACCTCTGGAGAGTGTATCTACATCAGTGAACTCATAGACCCATTAAAATACTAACCTATCAATTGTGGGCAAGTCACAGGACACCCCTCCCCCTCCAGACCTCAGGTTCCTCATCTGAAAAACTAGGGGTTGAATTACAAGACCTCTAAGTTCCCTTTCAACTGAAAATCATAAGGAATGTTTTTTTCCTCTTTTTTATGGCTTAATTTTTGCAATTACACCTAAAGACAATTTTAAAATATTGATTTGTAGAAATTTTTGAGTTTCAGTTTTTTCTCTTTCCCTTCCCTCTCTTCTAATATGGTAAGCAATTTGATATAGGTTATATATGTACAATCATGTAAAACTAATATTTCCATATTAGTTATGGAAACTTCCACTCCTTAAATGTGGATCTTCTATAAGGTTCTACCTCCAACCTGCTTCTCTTTTTTCTCTGTATTCTCTTCCTTCGTCATCTCCCAATCTTATATCTTTAGGTGCCACCTCTATCCAGAGATCTTCCGAATCTTTATCTCTGCTTTCAACTTCTCCTCAGAATCCTATTTCCATATAATCAAACCCCTGTTGGGAATCTCTATCCAAATATCTAGCTATTCCTTAGATATAACATGTCTAAGACTGAACTCATCTTCCCCCAGAACTTTTCCTTTCTTCTCTATTTGTGTTCATGGTACCACAGTCCTCATAATGTCCTACATTCATAAGCCTTGGAGTCATCTTTATTTGAAAAGAAAATTACTCTGCCTTCTGGAGAAAATTTGGAACTCTAAGTTTTAAAAGCAAAACAAATGTTTGAAAATTGTTTTTACATGTGGCTAGGAAATGGGATCTACAGGCAATGGGGCATAGAAATCTGTCTTACTCTTTGATAAGGGGGGGATGATAAAAGGGAGGGTAGACCGAGGGAAGGGGTAATCAGAATATATGCCTTCTCGAGGTGCAGAGGAGGGGAAGAATGGGGAGAAAATTTGGAACTGAAAATCTATGGAAATGAATATTGAAAACTAAAAATAAACAAATACATTTAAATCTTTAAAAGAAATGTATTCTACCTTCTGTTTTTATATCATCTTCATTTCCAAATGTTGCCCTTCCCACACCCTTACCTAGAAAACCATCCCTTCTGACCAAGAAAAATAGTTAGAAAGAGTCACCTGACAGCAGGATTCAGACTGTGTAAGAGATAGGAGAGACTGGAGATTGGGAACCTAGATCATTGGTTCTTATGGTAGGAGATGTGAGGTGAAGAAAACCTAAATTAAGAAAGTAACTGTGGGAAAGGAAAAGAAGAGATGTTTATTGCATTCAGTGCTGTGTAGACAAAATGATAAAAATTGCTAGCATCTATGGAGCACTTCAAGGGTTGCAAAGTGCTCTATATGCATCTTATTTGAGCTTGTTGAAGAAAAAATATTAATATTAATAATGTACTAGGCAATTTAGGCTCAAGTCTGCCAGAAACAATTTTATTTGACATGTCATTAATCTATATCCAAGCTATTTCTAGCTTGGAGAGAGAAAGATGTCCAAACTGTCATAGGCCCCCATACTTTCTGACATGACTCTCTATCTGAAGGAGATTTCAGGTAACATTTATAGGAACTTGGAAGAAGGAAAATATCATAATATGTTAAAATACAGGTTCAAGTTAATAGTCAAGAATAGTAACTACTTCCTTCCTTCCTGGACTGTTTTTCCTTAAGACTTTCTTCTTGTGAGCAATACCTTAACCTTGAATTTCTGTCTCCAGGTGGGTCATGGAAATCATTTCAAGGAATGGGGAGGCAATCATTTTATCACTCTTAGTCCATTTCAGAGGAAGGCCTTTTACCTTTTTTTCTTCCCACTTTCCTAAAGGGAAAAGTTTGAGGCTGGAGAAATAGTTTTCCTTAATATTTCTAGGGAAATTAGAAAGTTTTAGTAATATATTTCTGCCATTCTCATTACAATCCTGGTTTGCTATTACATCCCCATTTTATAGAGGAAGACACTGAGGCTGACAGGTTAAATGACTTTCCAGAGTCACACAGTTGAGGCAGGATTCAAACTCAGATATTCCCAATGCTAGGTCCATTGCTTGACCCACTGTAACATCTAGCTTCCTCACTTGGAAGCAGCAGACCTAGGATCAAATTCTAGTTATGCCGCTTTGTTACCTGTGTGACCCTGGACAAGTCACTTAGCTCCTTGGGGCCTTGGTTTCCTCATCGGTAAAGTCAGACTACATGACTTTGAGTGTCCCTCATATCTCAGAAAGTGAGATCCTATGAATTATTCATGAATGTGATCAATTTCACATAGACAATAATCGATACTGATAAAAAGACTTCAAACAGTTTAGTTCTTAAAGAAATTCCATTTCTTTAAGATATTAGGAAACATCTCTACTTTTTATTATCTTGGTTGACTTTGCATGAGAATTTGCTCTTGTGAGGGAAATCTGAGGCAATATTTTCAAGTTAGATTGGTTTATCGGTACCTAGTCAGTAAGCAGGCTTTGATGAAGAAAATTTCTTCCTACTCAGTGCCTGTACCTTCTCCTTATAACCAGAGTCTCATTCATTCCCATCTACTCACTTCAAATTCAATGAACATTTGTCAGTTAATTAGGTAAAATGCACATATTAGGGACAGCAACATAAAAATTCATCAATAGCACCCCTTCCCCCTAAGTACAATCTAGCCTGTATGTATTAACTGACTGACAGGGTATGAGGGGGAGAGGAGGAAAATAAAATATGAACGAATAGCTAAAATACCAACTGGAAAATGATTAAGTTCCTAAGAGAGGTCCTTCCAAGAAGAAGTGATCATTTCTAGCTGGGGATGAGTGGAGTGGGATCAAGAAAGGTTTTATAGCATAGGTAGCCCCCAGTGCTGGGCCTTGAATGAAGAAAAGGGTGTTATTTGCTTTGTTATGACTCCCTCTCCACTGGTATTTCAACTCTAGCCCATGGATTTCCTTCTCAGGAAATCTCAGAATTTGACACTGGTTTGTCTGGGCAGCTTTCAATAATTTTTAATAGGAGGTACGTAACCTGCAGTTCTTTCTTTCCATGGGGTATAGAATAAGAGGAAGCGAGCATAAGTTTATGCAGCAGGAATGTGGATTTGATATAAATTGTTCAGCAAACAACTAACGAATGCCTGTTGTGCAAAGCATTGTGTTAGCCATACTGTGGGGCATATTAGACACTTGGCTTGGTGACTTAGAGTCAGGAGGCCTAGAGTAACACATCCTGGCTCTGATACTTTCCTGTTCTGTGACCACCCAGTAAATCACTTAACCTGTAGAAACCTCAGTTTCTCCATCTGGGTAGTGGAGGTCATCCCAAGGAATGCAGTGAAAATGGTCCTGGTCCCTTGTTAAAGGATGCACTTGACTAAATGGATTGTGATTGTTCTTTATGGTGGTTGTGTCTAAGATTATTGGTGATTGTGAGGAGGAACTGCTGCCTCAGTAGGGCAGAAGAATCATGGATAGTCTTTACCTCTCTCTCAGAGGGCCAGTGCTCTTTTGAGATACATCTAGGCCAGCTACCCCTTGGACTCTCAAGCAACAAAGGAGGGGATTTCCTTCTCTTCCACTCCCAAGGGCATAATATCCTACAAGTGAGCTCATGGCCCTCCATATGCATCCACATCCAGATGGGTGAACCTGAGAGAAGATCTTGAGTCTCTCATGTATTTATTTCCCTGAGCACAGGACACCGAGCATGAGTGTCTAGAAAAGGGGAGTATCCAGCAAAGGAAACTCAAAATGAGTGATTGGATAGATAGAAAGAGAACCAAGATAGCCATCCCACAGAAGTTAAGGAAGGAGAGTGGTCAGTAAAAGGGAGCTGATTAATAGTTTTCAAAAGCTGCAGAGACCAGTAGAAAGAGGAATAAGAAAGAGCCATTGGATTGAGCAGTTAAGAGATCACTTAACTGGAATCAGCAGTTTCAGTTGACTGGTGGAATTGAAAACTAGACTGCAAAGGATTGAAAAGTAAGTAGGAAGTGAGGAAAAGGAGCAAGCGGAGACCACCTTTTTGAAGAATTTACCATGGAAGAGAGAAGGAAAAGCATATTAAAATAAAAAAGTATATACATTTAAAATTTAGAACCCAAACATTTCCAAGAGCCTTCTGAATGAGATTGTCATACTCAGGCAGACCTGTTATTCATCCAACCTAACAGCTGAGCTCTTGCTGTATACAAAGAGTTGCTTTTGGGGAGTACTTGCTTCCTTCCATGATGACAGTCTAGAAATTATCATTTTGAAATTTAAGATCATACATTAGACTTGGATTTAGAGCAGAAGCCACTTCACAGTTCTAGTCCATCCTCCTCATTGTAAAGATGAGTAAACTGAGGCCTAGAGAGAACTTAGATGTCTTGCTCAGGGTCACCCAAGTAGTAGTAAGTAACCATGCTAGAATTTTAACCCAGATTTTCTTACTCTCAGTCTAGTCCTTCTACTTTACCAAACTGTTGTTTTTTTTAAAAAAGGATTTATATGTTCCTCCCTCCTCCCCTTTTTACCTAGCTTTTAGGGATGCTGGGCAGATCTATGCTATTTTATTTGACTAGGTTTGGGTTTATGAGGGAGAGGGAGAGGAGAAACACCTAAAGAACTTTATTTCAAAATGTCTAAATTTTCTCTTGATCTTTGCAATGTATCTACATATATTCCTACCTAGTTGGAATCCAATTTTGTGTCTTTTCATTTAATATTTCATGCAAATATTTCCAAATAGTGGTATCATTTCAAAAAGCTACATAAGGGTCTGTCATGCTAAACAGTAGTAAGTTATTTGGTCATTTCCTTATTTATTGAATTATTACCAGTTTTCCCTTATGAAGAGCTATGATCACCTTTGAACAAATTGCTTTTGGGCCATTTTGGGGGAATTGTAATGCCTACCAATAATAATGTTAGGTCAAAAGGTAGGATGGTTTTATAGCTATTGTTACATACATAGTGATAGTTTGTTCTCCAAGAAGATCGAACCGATTTACCTTGCCACCAGCAGCATGTAAGGCAGCCTACTTTTTTACTTTTCTGACATTAGTTTTATCGCTTTTATCTACATAACATCAGAGTCAGGAGATGTATGCAGTGTTGGGTTTGAGGGAACAGTTAGTGGGCCCGTTTGGTTGGAATGTAGAGTTTATGAAGACTGGAAATGTAGTTGGAAATCATGTTATGTAAGTGTTTAATGCCAGGCTGAGAATGTTGTATTTTTTCCTGGAGGCAATAGGGAACTCATGAATAATTTTGAGCAGAAGAGTTATATGATCTGAATCGTGCTTTAGGAAAATAAATTGGCTGTGTAGTAGAGGATATATTAAAGAGGGGGAGAGACTGGAAACAGGAAAAAAACCCAAACCAATCAGGAGATTGTTTTTATGGTAATTAATATTACTTCCCCTTTCTGTACTCTGAAATCCAGCCAAACTGGATTTCTTTCTATTTCTCATACAGGATACTTCATCTCCTGCCTCCATGCCTTTGCAATGAGCACCCCACATGCTGGAAACATTATGCCTCCTTACCTAATATGTAGCTCTGTAAATATCTTCTGCGTGAAGCCTTTCCCCCCAACTATTAGTGTATTCCCCAGACTATCTTGTATTTAACTAGTATGTATGTATATTGTGTGTGTATATTTATATTTGTGTCTATATTTATATATGTACATACATATATATATACACATGTATCTATAGATGTACACACAAATTGTATATTATATATATGCTTTTAAATTTGTTATACTTATTTTATATGTACTTACTATACATACTTTATATGTACTTATCTTTTCTATTAGAACATAAACTCCTTGCAAGTAGGTATCATCTCATTGTACATGTATCTTCAGTGCCTAGCACAGTGTTTGGCACATATTTGCTCAGTCATTTCAGTCGTGTCTGATTCATTTGGAGTTTTCTGGCAAAGAAAAGATGGACTGTTTTGCTATTTGCTTTTCCAGCTCATTTTACAGATGAGGAACTGCGGAAAACAGGGCTAAGTGACTTTCTCAGGATCACATAGAATCACATGAGGCCAGATCAGAATTTAAGAAGATAAGTCTTACTGACTTCAGGCCCAGCACTCTATCCACTGCACCACTTTTTAAATCCTTGTTGGTTGATGGATTGTCCAGGCTGGAGATGATCAAATGAGCTAGAATAGTAGCTGCGTGAGTGGAGACGGGGCGGTAGATGTAAGAGGTGCCGTGGAGATCAAATGGACAAAATTTGGCAGCTGGTGGTACACTTTTTTTCGTGTTGCTTGCGATATTTTCTCCTTAACCTGGGAATTTTAAACTTGGCTATCACATTCCTGTAAGTTTTCTTCCTGGGATCTTTTTCATGTGCTGAATGGTAGATTTTTTTCTATTTCTTTTTCCTTTCTATTTCTACTTTACCCTCTTGTTTTACAACTTCAAGGTAATTTTCTTTAATAATTTCTTATAATATTGTATCCAGATTCTTTTAGGGAGAGAGAAGAGTGAAGGGTCATTCTGAACTTGTGAACCTTGTTGACTGATAGCAGTGTCCTCAGCAGAAACAGATAAACTGGGAAGAGGAATGGTTTTAGAGGGTCTCTTCAGCAAGAACCACATATGCTGTGATATAGTAGGGCATTAGAGTCTCAAGGATAAGGTCAGGTGGTTTCTCTTCTTACCCAAGGACACTGATACATAATGAGCAAGGTTCATCTGGGGCTTTCATCATCTTCAAAGGTTGACTAGTGACCCAGGGTAGAGGTGACCAGACTGCCAGGTGAAGAGCTCTTTGAGGACAGGTATGAGGAGCTCTCAGTGAGCTGGTGGAAAAGCTGTGACATGTTCCTCAAAGAGATCCTTGCATCCAGATTATCTATGTGGGGGGAAATCTCCATATTAACCACTGCAAGCCATGTTTAAATCAACTGCTGGCCTTTTACTACAGGGAAGATAAGTTCTATTTTGGACATATGTTTGAAGTGCTGATGGAATATCCAGGAGGAAATGTCCAGGAGGAAACTGTCAATGTAGGACAAGCATTCAGGGAACAGTATTAGGGCTGGATATAAATCAAGTTGGGAATTATCTACACAGAGATGATCATCGAGCTCATCAATAGTTTACTTATCCTACCAACTAAGGAATAGAATTTATCTTTTCATTTATTTATATCTTTGTTTTCCCAGGATGAATTTATGGTTTCCTTTGAGTAATGATAGCTACAATTAGAGTCTAAATAGCACTTTTCCCACAATAACCCTGTGAAAGAGATAATATAATTATCATCATCATACTTATAAATGAGAAAACTGAAGTTCAGATGGTTTAAGAGGCTTACAAAGGATCACATGGCTAATGTCAGAAACCTAGATTTAAATCTAGGTCTCTCTCTTCCGTCTCCAAATGCTATATTTTCCCCCAGACCACTGTAACTTTATGGAACTAGGTAATAGTTTTCCTTTCATTAGTAAATATAGGATGCTTTCTTTTCATTGTATTTATTTTCTGTATGTCATTATTACATTAGAGACATATCTTCCAGTTTGGTTGTTCTCATTAATTTTATCATATTTATTATTTCCAAATAATTTCCTTTAATAAGATTTTGGTTGATTCCCATGATTTTCAAGTACTAATTCATTCATTCAGTGACAATTTATTAAGACACTGTGCTAAGCACTGGGAATGTGAAGATAAATATAGAACAGGCCCTGCTAAGAAGAAGCCCTAATTAGGATTTTTCTCACCTGCAAAAGTACCTTTAAGTCAATTGTTAAAGACAAGTTTCAGTTAAAGTGATGAGGGGACACCCTCTCCTTTAGACAGAAACTCCAAGACACAGAAAAGCTGTTCTCTGGGGACAGAGACTGGGAGGAGATCACTGGAGATGCTGCCGTCAGGGAAATGAAAGCACAAGTCATCCTCCTTAACTAGGGGCTAGCCTTAATTGTCTTGATGCTACTGAGGCAAAGTAAGAGCCATCAGTGATCTCTAAATTTTGGCAATCCTCCAAAGCTCACACCCTATCTTAGTCACGGTTCTACTTCTAAAAGCTTGCAATCTACTAAGGAGAAGAATAAACACCCAGTTAGCTGTGCTACGAAGGAAAATGAGAGAAAAGCACAGGAGAGGTCCAGGCAAAATGCAAGGATGAGCTTGAGGAAGGAGAGATCACTTTTACCTGGATGGGTTGGGTAAGGCAAATAAGAGGAGGAACAGGCTTCGTGGAGAAGATGGAACGCCACATTGTGTGATGACTAACTGTGATAGATTTGGCTCTGCCCAGCAATGCTGGGTTCTAGGACAACTCCAAGGGGCTCATGATGGAAAGAGCTATCCATACCCAGAGAAAGAATTACAGAGTCTGAATGCAGATTGAAGCCTACTATTTGCTCTCTCTCTCTTTTTTTTTTTTTTGTTTTGCTTTGTTTCCTCTTTCTTGTAGTTCATTCCATTGGTTATAATTTGTCTTTACAATATCTAATGTGAAAATATGTTTAATATGAATGTATATGTAGAGCCTATATTAGATTGCACACTGTCTTGGGAAGGAAGGTGGAGAGGGAGGGGGAGAAAATTTAAAACTCAAAAGCTTGTGGAACTGTATGTTGAAAACTAAAAATATATAAATTTAATTGAAAAAAAAAAGAAGATGGCATGGGATGGGTCTTAAATAGATGAATGGATAAACACTTATTAAAAGAGGCTGCTTAGACTAATCCATATCTGAAAAGGAATTTCCTCTATCTCTCATGAAGTAGTCATTAGTCCTTTTCCAGAAAACCTAGTAACCTATTACCTCTTGTAGCATCTATTCAGCTTTGGAACATCTTTTATTTTTAGAAACTTTTTTCCTTATTCTAAGCTTAAATCTAGCTTCTCTGCAACTTTAAACCCCTGTTGCTAGTCTTGCCTTCTGGGGCCAAACAGAATAACTTGTTCTGTTTGACAACCATTCAGATACTTGAAGACAGTGACCCTGTCCCCTCTGGCTCTTAGTATTCATCATTTCATCATTTCTCTGCCTAAATGTTCCTAAACTAACACTTTCAATTCAGTTCAACAAACATTGATTAAGCACCTACTCTGTTCAAGACTTTGGGCTAGAAGCTAGAGAAACAAAACCAAAAAGGAAATAATTACAACCTCTGGGGATGTTCTTTCTTTTAATCTTGTATTCTAGAATGTTCCTAGGACTCAAGGTCAAGCTCACTTGTCTCATGCTTCACAGACTCCATCTTCTTTCTCCTTTTGCCCTTCTCTAGTCCTAGGGCACTTTTTCTTTTTCTCTATGATCTTTTAAAGATTAATGGTATCAGCTCTTTAACTGCATCAGAAAATTCTTTCGGAGTTCCGGAATGCAGTTCAATGGGGTCTTGAACTCTACAAGGGCAACTCATCATTTTCCTACTACTCTTCACTTATCTTGAATTTCAATTTCATGTTAATCATCTTTTTAAAAAAAATTCTTTTAATTCCAAACATTCCCCTTGGCAGAGAAAATAGAAGTGAAATAGGATTTGAGTAGTTCTGCCTTCTCTCCTTTGTCCATTACCATCATCCTATATACCCTGAGAATGGGTTCTACACCATTTGTGATAGCTTCACAAAATCCTGTTTGTTGTATTTAGATTTCCTAGCCATTTTCAGCTCATTATATACATTCTTGACATTCTTACTAGTTGATGATTTTCTTGTATTCATCCTACATGCCTTTTGCTCTGGGCTACGCCTACCTCAGGCAAGTGAAGAGATTTAAACTCTGGGTTTGAAATCAATAAAACATTTGTAAATCATAAAGTGCAATAAACATGCTTAACAATAAAGGATTTTAAAAGATACAATGACGAAAAATTAATGCTGCTCTCCCCCACTCCTTTCTAAGGCTATGACAACAGTACTGGATCTCCTGTAGGACAGTGGGAATTCCTTCAGGTCTCAGAAATGCTAACTTTCTATAAACCTAGTTCTCTGGAGGAAATAAATCCTAAAGCTACCTAATTTGTCTCCTTAAAAGAAAACCATTCTAGCATCTATTAAATAAATACTGTTTCCACTGTAATAGAAATGTACTGTCATCTTCTATACATGTATTTTCATAAGCTAAGTTGGTCAGTGAGTTCTCCAAACTCCCCTCTGAGTCTCTTTAAACCTTTTCTTCCTCATTGGTATGAGTTTCTGTTTACGTGTAAAAAATGGCTTTTTTGATAACTTCCTACATCTCTTGAATTGACTTCTTTTATACAATACTAATCCAGCTTATCCTTTCTCACAGGCTTTTGAAATCTGCTCTCCCCAAATCTGGTACTACATGTTAGACTACACTGCAGTTTCCTTTCCTTCCCTGTGACGAATTCTAAGATGAAGTGGTCACCTTCCTGATTCCTATAATTTCCTGATATAGCAACCTGTTTTTCCTTGTTGGTCAGAAGCAGGTGTAGAATAGCACTTCACTTGGTTACTTCTTCCATCATCTGAAGAAGAAAATTGTCATTAAAGTTAACTGAGAGAGACAGAAAGAGATGCAGAAAGCCAGTTTCAGAAGATATCTAGAAAACTGAAATCTTCCATCATTACTATTTAATGCTTTCACCGTAGATTTCTGATCACTACCTCTTTTCTGAACACTACCTCTTCCCTTCTTTTGTTCAAGTGATTTGTAGTATAAGTTAAGAGGAAAAGATCCAACAGGAAAGTAAAGATATGGGAAAGAGAAGGAATTTTTAAAAAATCTTTTATTTTTTCAAATTCTCTTCCTCTCTCTCCCTCTCTCACTCATTGAGAAGGCACACTACCCATTATATACACAAAGTCATACAAAACCTATTTCCACATTAGCCACTTTACAAAAAAAAAAAACAAATAAAACCAAGAAAAATGCTTCATTCTGCAATCAGTCTACCAGTTCTCTCTCTGGATGTGGACAGCATTTTTCATCATGAATACTTTGGAAGTGTTGTAGATCTTTGTATTGATCAGAGCAGCCAAATCTTTCACAGTTGATCATCATTACTGTATTGCTCTTACTGTATACAATGTTCTCCTACTTGGTCATTTCACTTTGCATCAGTTCATATAAATCTTCCCAGGTTTTTCTGAAATTAGGAGAGAAAGGATGACTGATAAGAGCAATGTTATCAAAAGACCAATAAGATAAGAAGAATAAGAAGATAAGAGAATATGAGGTCAAGGCTATAGGTGAAAGGGTTAGCTAGCAAAAATTAAGACCACTCTTTCCTCTGAAACTGGAGGGATGAATTAGAATGGAGGTGAGGAATGGAAGGGGATCATTTCAGATATACCTGATCTTAATAAAGTAGGAGTCAAGTCATCTATTTACTGTTAATGAAGGTAAAGACAAGGGAGTTGGTGGCTCATGGAGAAAGGTTGAGAACCATTAAATCATCTTCTTCTGAATGACTAGTTGGAAGAAAGTAGGACTAAACCTCATAGTCTGACACATCTAAAACTTAAAAGGGAGCTTAAAGATCATTTTATCCAATTGTCTCATCTTACAGGTGGCAAATTGGACACAGCACCACATCTAGAGTCAGGAAGAGTCATCTTCCTAAGTTCAAATCTGGCTTTAGACATGAGCGGTGTTACCCTGAGTAAGTCACTTAACCCTGTTTGCCTCAGTTTCCTCATCTGTAAAATGTGACGGAGAAGGAAATGGCATAGCATTTCAGTATCCCCAAAGGGGGTCATGAAGAGTCAGACATGACTGAACAACAGCAAAAAGTTGGGAAGATCTGATCCTATTTGGGGTTTTCTTGGGAAAGATACTGGAATGGTTTCCCATTTCCTTCTCCATCACATTTTACAGATGAGGAAACTGAAGCAAACAGGGTTAAGTGACTTACCCAGGGTCACAAAGCTAGTATCTGAGGCTGAATTTGAACTTGGGAAGATGAGTCTTCCTTACTCCAGATTTGGTGCTTTATCTACTTTGCCATCTATAAGATGAGAGAGTAGATAAAATGATCTTTAAGATCCCTTTTAAGTTTTAGATGTATCAGACTATGAGGTTTAGTTCTACTTTATTCCAACAAATTAGACAGAAGCAGACCCAGAAGGTGAATAAAAGAGAGTAGCACCTACTGGTGGTCTTGCTTCTGAAACAACTAGGAATTCTTTCAATTTAAAATATCAACTTAAAAAAATCCAACAAACCCTTTGATGTAAATAGAAGAATGGGAAGGCAAAGCATAGTAGAGAAATACAGGTAACTGGCTTCAACTAAAACAGAAAGAAGTCGGAGAAAAAGATGATTGTAGTGCTATGTAGTGTTGATTTCTCAGACTACATCAACAGTAGTGCTTGAAGACTGAGGTCTTCCTATGAAAACCTTCCTGGTTCTGATCCCATATACTCATAAGCTTCCCTATGATCTTAACTTTGATTCTAAACATTTTCATCTCTAAGAAAGGGATTATTTTTTTCTATTCAAATAGCCTTCTCCTATCAGTAAGTCAGATGTGAGTATAGGGTAGTGCTATAATACCCAGATCTTATTCACACATGGCACACCCACATGTGGAGCTGAGAGACCAAATTTTTGTATTCTAGACACCTGGTCAATGATCCTAAGGCTTTTCATTTCTTCCCACAGTGACCTCGTAACTTCCACAAGGATCTGCCAAGGGCAATGGTGAACATAAATTCTTGCCTCAGCGGGCTACTCACCCAAGCAGTTTACCAATAAACCCTGTCATTTGAATTTTTTACTGGTAGCAGAGGAATCCTAGCATTCAAAAGAGGGATTGAGAAGGTGTCATAAATTAAATGTAACACATTCAGGGATCAAAGAAATAGGGCAGATATTTGCTGTCAAAGCTAGGCAGTCTGTTTCCTCAAAGGAATCATTGTTCCTGAGATAAAACATTTGTTTAAAAAAAGAAAGAAAAGAAAAACCAAAGAGATCTAGATTAATTACAAAATGGTGACTGGGCAAAACACAATGATTTTAGATCTCCTTCTGGGTCATATGTGGCCATGTGAGGTTTTTGTTCTCTGATGCTCTCTATCATCTCATTGAGATGTGAAATGTGTAAGTGGTAAGAAATTGGTGGGAATTATTTTTCTGTCCAGAAGTCATCTCTAGAACAAACAGGAAGTATTTGAAAAGATATAGTTCTGGGAGACTTCAGGTGCCAAGATGGCAGAGCAAGGAAGGAACCCTCTGAAGTCCTCCCAAATTCCCCTCCAAGTAACTAGGAACAGGGAAGCAGCTTGTCTGTCTCACATGAGTCAGAAGGGAGCAAGGTCCAAGAGCAGCAGCAGCCTCTCTCAGGCAAGGGGCCTGTAGCAAGGCTTCAAGCCTGGGGCAATCCACCATTGAGGTCCCACCCTCCTGCAAACCAGCAACCCCTTAAGCCAATGAGTAGGCTATGCAGCACATCCAGGTCCCATCCCAGCAATCCCATCCTCAGCATAAGCCATCATTGAGATCTTGATTCCATTGCTGACTTGTAGTGAAACCCAAAATGGGGGCTGGTCAACAGTAACACCTTACCTGTAGGGCCTACCAGCAGAGAGACCTCTTTCCATAGTAACACAACAGCAAGGCCCCACCCCTGGAGCAGGCCAGTAGCTAAACCCCACACCCAGGGGAGGCAAACAGGGTGGCCTGCAATACAATCCCAAAGGGAAGCCCTCCCTTCAGAGAAAGCAAGCAGATAAGTCCTGAAGCCCTGTGAAAGCCAACAGGAAGACCCAGAGCCCCATCACAAAAAAGCTTGAGTCAATGTAGAACCAGAGCTCAACTCTCACATGGAAAAACCAAGTCACAAAAGAAAGGCATAAAAAATGAGCAAAAAACCAAAAAAGAGTTAGACTATAGAAAGACAATATGATGCTAGGGAGGATCACAGGATAAACTTAGAAGAGGACTAATGTGCTGAAATGGTTACATGTGAAGGCTTAAAGAAAAATGTAATTTGGTCTCAGGTTCAAAAAGAATTTCTAGAAGAGCTTAAAAGGCATTTTAAAAAGCAAATTAGAGGGGTGGAAGAAAAATCGGGAAAAGAAATGAGAGTAATGCAAAAGCATCATGAAAAAAGAGTCAATAGAATGGCAAAAGATATACAAAAATTTACTGAAGAAAATAACTCTCTAAGAAATAGAATTGGTCAAATGGAAAAGTAAGTACAAAAGCTCACTGAAGAAAACAATTCCTTAAGAATTAGAATTATATAAGTGAAAGCTAATAACTATGAGATATGAAGATACAATAAAGCAAAAAAGTAAAAAAAAAAATAGAAGAAAATGTGAAATTTCTCATTGGAAAAACAACTGACCTAGAAAATAGACCCAGGAGAGATAATATAAGAATTATTAGACTACCTAAAGGCTATGATAACAAAAAAGCCTGGACAACATCTTTCAAGAAATTATCAAAGAAAGTTACCCTGATATATTAGAATGAGAGGACAAAGTAGATAAAAATTGAAAGGATATAGTGATCACTGCATGAGAAAGATTCCAACATAAAAACTCTCAGGAAGATCATAACCAAATTCCAAAACTCACAAATCAAGGAGAAAGTACTAAAAGCAGCCAAAAAGAAACAATTCAAATATCATGGAACTACAGTCAGGATTATACAGGATTTGGCACCTTCCACATTAAAGAACTAGAGGGCAAGGAATATGATATATGGGAAGGCAAAGGAGTTAGGATTACAATCAGGAGTTACCTAGCCGACAAAATTGAATACAATCTTTCAAGGAAAAAAAATGGACACAACACAAATAGAGAATTTTCGAGCCTTTCTAATTAAAAGACCAGAGCTGAATACAAAATTTGATCTCCAAATAAAAGATGTAAAATAGATATAAAAAGGTAAAAAATAATAAGAAATGAAAAACATAATGAATTTAATAAGGGTAAACTGTTTATATTTCTTTGTGGCAAGATAATATTTGTAACTCTTAATAACTTAATTACTATAAAAGCAATTAAAGTATATGTAGACAGAGGGTATGGATATAAGGAGACAAAAAATAAAGGGATGAGAAAGAAAATTGCACTGGAAGATGAAGGAGTGGGGAGATCGAATGGGGTAAATTATCCCACATAAAAGAAGCATGGAAGAGCTATTATAACGAAGGGGAAGATGAGGAGTAGGGTGACAGGCAAAGTTTAAATCTTACTCTCATAAAAACTGGCTCAAAGAGGAAATAAGATACACATTTAGTTGAACATAGAAGTCTGTCTTTCCCTATAAGGAAATAAAAAGATATGGGGATAATAGGAAGAGGAGGGGGGAACTGATAAAAGGGAGGTATATTGGGGAAGTCAGTAAAACACTTGTGAGGAGGGAAAGGGTGACAGGTAAAAGAGAGAGGGAGATGAATAAGAAAAAAAATATAGCATGGAGGGAAATACACAGTTATCATAACTATAAATGTGAATGAACTCACCCATAAAATGGAAATGGATAACAGAATGGATTAAAACCCAGAATCCTACAATATACTGTTTACAAGAAACACATTTGAAGCAAAGAGATACATGTAGGGTAGAGGTAAGGGGCTGTAGCAGAATCTATTATGATTTAGCTGAAGCAAAGAAAGTAGGGGTAGCAACCATGATCTCAGACAAAGCAAAGCAAAAATAAGTGTAATTAAGAGACAAAGAAGGAGTGTATATCTTGCTGAGATGTACCATAGACAGTGAAGTCATATCAATACTAAACATACACACACCAAATGGTATGGCATCTGTATCTTTGAAGGAGAAGTTGAATGACTTACAGGAGGAAATGGATTAATATAATTATACTAGTGGAGGACCTCAACATTCCCCTCTCAGAACCAAATAAATTTAACCAAAAAATAAACAAGGAAGAACTTAAAGATAAAATCCTGGAAAAGTTGTATATAATAGATCTCTGGAGAAAATTGAATAGGGATAGTCAATAGTACATGGTACTTACAGAAAAATTGACCTGTATTAGGAAATAAAAACCTGAAAACCAAATGTAGAAAAGCAGACATTGTAAATGCATCCTTTCAGATCATAATGCAATAAATTACATTTAATAATGAACAATGGATAGAGAGATTAAAATTAATTGTAAATTAAGTAATCTAATTCTAAAAAACAAGTGGATCAAAGAATAAGTCACAGAAACAATCCATAATTTCATTAAAGAAAATGACATCAATAAAATAATATACCAAAAATTATGGGATGCAGTCAAAGCAGTACTTGGGAAATTTTATATTTCTAATTGCTTATATCAATAAAATAGAGAAAAATCAGACTAATGAAGATGGCATGCAACTAGAAAACCAGAAAAAGAACAAATTTAAATCCCAATCTATCTATAATCTATCCCCAAACTATCATTCTTTACAGATGATATGACAGTATACTTAGAAAATCCACTAAGAAACTACTTGAAATAATGAACTTAAGCAAAATTGCAAGGTACAAAATAAATCTACGTAAATCATCAGCATTTCTACGTATTACCAACAAAATCCAGCAACAAGAGATAGAAAGAGAAATTCCATTTAAAATATCTGTAGGTAATATAAAATCCTTGGGAGCATACTTGCCAAGACAAACCCAGGAACTATATGAACACAACTATAAAACACTTTTCACACAAATGAAGTCAGATTTAAACATTTGGAAAAATATTAATTGCTCATGGGTAGGCTGAGCCAGTACAATAAAAATAACAATTCTACCTAAATTAATCTATTTATTCAGTGCCATACAACGAAGATAACAAAAAATTATTTTATAGAGCTAGGAAAAATGATTACAAAATTCACCTGGAAAAGCAAAAGTTCAAGGCTATCAATGGTATCAATGAAAAAAAATGCAAAAGAAGGTGATCTAGTTGTACCAGAACTCAAACTACATTCTGAAGTGGTAATTTTCAAAACACTCTAGTACTGGCTAAGAAATAAAGTGGTAGATGAGTGGAATAAATTAGGTACAAATTACATTTTGGTAAATGACCATGGTAATCTAGCATATGATAAACCCAAAGATTCAAACCTTTGAAACAAAAGCTTATCATTTGACAAAAACTGCCAGGAAAACAATGTGGCAGAAACTAGGTATTGGTCAACATCTTAGACCACATATCACAATAAGGTCAAAATGGGTACATGATTTACTCATTGAGGGTGATACCATAAGCAAATTAAGAGAGCATGGAACAGTTTATCTGTAATATTTATGGATAAGAGAAGAATTTAAGATCAAAGAAGATATAGAGAACATGACAAAATATAAAATAATTTTGATTATATAAAATTAAAAAGTTTTTGCACAAACAAAACCAGTGCAATCAAAATTATAAGGAAAGCAGAAAACTGAGGGAAAATTTTACAAGTATCTCTGATAAAGGCCTCATTTCTCAAATATATAGAGAACTGAGTCAAATTTCTAAAGACACAAGTCATTCCTCAATTGGTAAATTGTCAAAGGATCTGAACAGGCAGTTTTCAGACAAAGAAATCAAAGCTATCTATAACCATATGAAACAATGCTCTAAATCAGTACTGATCAGAGAAATGCAAATTAAAACAACTCTGACTCTGACGTACTACTTCATACCTATCAGAATGCCTAATATGACAAAAAACGAAAATGTTGGATGTTGGAAGGGATGTGGAAAACTGGAATGCTAATGCACTGTTTGTGGAGCTGTGAATTGATCCAACCATTGTGGAGAGCAATTTGGAACTAGCCCAAAGGGTTATAAAACTGTGCATACTCTTTCATCCAGCAATACCACTGGTAGATCTATGTCCCAAAGACATTCAAAATAAAAAAAAAGAGAAAAGGACCTATTTGTACAAAAATATTTATAGCAGCTCTTTTTATGGTGGCTTAGACTTGGAAATTGATTAGGCTAAACACACTGGGTATATGATTGTAACAGAATATTATTGCTCAATAAGAACTGACAACCAGGATGATTTCAGAAAAACCTGGAAAGACTTACATGAACTGATGCATAGTGAATTGAACAGAACCAGGAGAACGTTGTACACAGTAACAGCAACGTTGTTCAATGAAAAACCGTGAATGACTTAGCTATTCTCAGCAGCAGAGAATCCCAGAGGACTAATGATGATGCATACTATCCACCTACAGATAAGGAACTCATATTGATTGAATACAGAAGCAAGCTACTGTTTGCTTTCTTTCTTCCTTTTTTCTTTTGTCTTCTTATACAAAATGACTAATATGAAAATGTTTTAAATAATTGCACATATATAACCTATATCTGATTGCTTGCCATCTCAGGGGAGGGGGAGAAGAGGGAGGGATAGAATTGGGAACTCAAAACTTTAAAGAAAAATATTTTTAAAAATTGAAAAAAAAGCAAAAGATACAGCTCCGAAAGCCATCAACCTATAACCTTTACAGAATCAACAACAAAATCTTAATTCTCCAGTCAAGTAGCAAAGTGGCTTTCACACACACACCACACACACACACACACACACACACACACACACACACACACATACACACATATTCTCTCTCTCCCCCTCTCCCCCTTCTTCCTTTCCCCCTGCTTCCCTTTTACATTTTCTTTCCTCTAACAAGGGGAAAATAGCCCATTCTGGAGTAGCTGCAGACCGTACCACTCTGCAAGGAGACTGATGGGAAGCAAGCAGCCACTCTCACTTTCCTGGGGCCAGGTGTTCACTAATTGTTAAACTGAATAAAGGATAATAACACATCTTAGTGCATTTATCATTCCTTTTCTCCTTTTACAATGCAAAAGAGGGCAGGGGAGACAATGGTGGAGGTTTCTCAACTCTTCCTATTCATTAACAAGGAACTGTCTAGCAAAAGCTGCTGCTGCTACTGCTGCCTCCACTGCCTGAAAATAGACACCGCATTACCCACATACAATAGTGGAGCTAGCAGCCCGGCATGAAATTGTAATTAGGTTTGACCAGGGCCGGGGTACAGTTGCTGTAATCAGTATCACTCAGAATTAATTTCACACTTGTGAAAGGAGAGGAGGTGAGATTGGCTTAATGGTGACCAAAGCTACCCTATTTCCTATAAGTCTCCAACCCTTCAAAAAAAAGAGGGCGGGGGGGGGGGGGGCGCGGAGAAGCAGGGAGACAGAAGATGGAGAGGGAAAGAAATTGGAAAGAAGATAATTTCAGTGCTATTACTGGCATCCTGAACCTTTAAGGGGAGAAAATGTTTTTAGTGAAAAGGGGGAAAAATCATAGCAAGATGATTGTTCCCTGAATTCTAAGATCATTGGTGGGGGTGGGACCCTTCGCAGACCTCAAACTGATGCTGAAACTCTTTCACTTCTCTTTTTGAATCCATTTCATGGGTTTGGAAACACGGCTTCCTAAGAGGGAGGCTTTCAGCCTTCAGTGAGCAGGGTTGGGAATTCAGGCTGAGAAATAATTCCTTTCTCTGGCCAAAGTGCCTGATTGTCCATCGGTCTGCTCTCTGTGTTTTGAAATGAATTTTCTCAGTAAACCTAAAGACCAGTGGTGTCTGGGTTCAAATGCCAAGTTGTTTGTTTTTTAAATTAATGTTTTGTTTTAAAGTGTTTGGAGAAAGGGAAGAAAGAAATAGGGATATAGGAGGTGTGGGTGTGGTGAAAGGAACTGAATTAATTCCACTAATCTTAGAGGTTAAAAAACCCCCTAAATTTTAGCATTTCTTTCAATTATGAATGAAAAAACAAACAAACATTTTTCTGAGAAGGAATAAATAGGCTACCCTGGACTGTTCAAAGGGTCCATTACACACAAAAGGTTAACAGCCTCTGATATGGTAGAAAGAATGGTGGCTCTGCAATTAGAGGACCTAGGTTTGAATTTGGACTCTCACACTTTACTTTTCTGGGCTTCAGTTTCTCATCTGTAACATGGGAGAGGGAGGAGGAAGGAAGGGCGTCCTAGATGATTTCTGAAGTCCCAGCTCTAAATCTGGGAGCCTAATGGATATTCATTAATCTTTTCAGGTTTAGCACTGGAAACTGTAAATAAGATGTGTGCTAAAAAAACAAAAGTTTTCAACATTTAGAGATCCTTTAATCCTTAAATATTTTATATTTTCTCTCTCTTTTATATTCTCTCTTTTCTCTTTCTTTCCTTTCCTGTCTCCCCATTTCCTCTCCTTATCCCAACAATAATTTAATAGGCAGAAGCTACAGTACCATCATTCAATCATGTTGAAGGATGGATAGTCTTTTTTTGTGAGGTGTCTACCTATTTTTTAGACTTTTTCCTTAAATATACATTTTAGACTTCCATGATATTGAAATGACATGCAAATTCTTTCAGCAATTTAAGTGAGTGCTATGTGTAGAAACAAAATTATATTCTGTCCTGGATAGAAAATTCTCCACACTTGTTTTCTAGCTCTTTGCTATAAAGCCTCTGCTGTCAAAATGATATACCTATAATATACACCTTGAAGAGAACACTGAGGCTGATAAAAATGGACAATATTGTATACCTGGACATTTGCAAAACTGGTTATGATAGCATAGTATTCAGCAAGCCTTGGATTTGCATGGACAATAAACAGCTAAGTTTCTTTTTGAAATAGGAGATTTTATGGCAGTTGATATTCAAATATTTTGGAAGGATAAGGGGTAGGGGGAAAAGACAATAGACTGCAAAATGACTTCCAAAAACCCAACAGGTTAAAACATTAAACATCTCCTGTGAAATACGTTTCGTATGACTGCACATGTATAACCTGTATAAAATTATGTCCTTTTTGAGGGAGGAGAGGAGAAAGGAAGAGAATTTGGAACTCAAAATTTTAAAAATGAGTGTTAAAAATTGTTTTTACTTGAAATTGGAAAAAAATGAAATATTTGAATAATAAAAAGCTCAATGCCAGTTAGATTCTGAAAAAAAAAAAAGTCTCCTAACTGGTAGGCATTGTACTAGGGATAGAAAGACAAAAATGAAATTGTCAATAGAACTATACCTAAAGGGCTACAAAACACTGTGCATAGCCTTTGACCCATCAATACTGCTTCTAGGTCTGTATCCCAAAGATATTTTTAAAAGAGGAGTGGGGGGAAGGATCCAGTTGTACAAAAAATATTTATAGCAGCTCTTTTTATGGTGGCAAAGAACTGGAAATAGATGGAATGCCCATCAATTGGGGGAAAGGAGAAACAAATCATGTCATGTGATTGTAATGCAATATTGCTGTGCTATAAGAAGTGACAAGCAGGATGATTTCAGAAACCTGGAAAAGCTTATATGAACTGATGCAAAGCGAAATAAGTAGAATTTTGCACATAGTAACAGCAACAGTATGATGATCACTTGTTAATGACTTAGCTATTCTTAGCAACCCAATGACCCAAGACAATTCCAAAGGACTCATGATGAAAAATGCAATCAACTTCCAGAGAAAGAACTGATTGCAGATTGAAATATATTACTTTTCACTTTTGGTATTTTTTCCATGTTTTTCCCCCTTTGGGTATCTTCCTTCACAACATGGCTAATATGGCAATAGATTTTGCATGATTGAACATGTAGAACCTATAAAAATTGCTTACTGTCTCAAGTTGCAAGGTGTTGAGGGAGGGAGAGAGAAAATTTGGAACCCAAATTAAAAAAAAAAAAGAATTTAAAAAATTGTCCTTGTAAAGATGTGTATGTATGTAACTGGGGAAAATTGTTTTATAAAAATGAAATTGTGCCCTAAAAATCTACTGCTCAGTTATAACATAGGATTATAGTATATCATAGATAGACAATAGGGATGTGACCAATAGGGTGGAGGACCAGATACTTTCTCAGATCTTCACAACCTCTCAAACTGTTCTAAGACACTAAGAACCCTAATGAGGTAACAATATGATGAACTAACAGTGGAGAAGGCTAATTTCTAATCCCTAGCAATCTCAATCAGCTTCCTTTTCTCATCTCGCCATCATGTTTGGGCAGGGCTCCCCAAGTTGACCCACTGACTTGCAACAGAACCTTCAACTTTCTCTCCTCGTCCTCCACCTTTCTGCCTTGGA
The DNA here is from genome assembly GCA_023548195.1 of Bettongia penicillata ogilbyi. Lineage (NCBI taxonomy): Eukaryota > Metazoa > Chordata > Mammalia > Diprotodontia > Potoroidae > Bettongia > Bettongia penicillata. The sequence continues at coordinate 6,183,839 of JAJHZJ010000540.1, read as the reverse complement.
AAACCAGAAGGCAAAAACTTGCTTTGGCTGGGAGGTCAGCACGGCATCGTGCTGTGCTGCAACAGTAGTTAGCCAGAGAACTGAAGAACAAAGGCAACTGAAGCAGGATACCACCATATATGTGGATGCACCAGGTCAGAAGCAAATATGACCAACATCCATCTGTCGCCCCAGAAGTCACTTGGGGAAGAAACTGACACCGGTGAAATGTCAATTGCCCAGTATAGGAGGAGGCTGAGACAACTTTGAGGCCCAATTCTAGGGACAAATGCCATCATGGGGGATAGAGTCAGAAAGTAAGTGATAGAATATAAAGGGAGTTGGGGGGAAATTAAATTGCCAAAGATCTCAGGAGGAAAAAAATTCAGTTAAAGACCTCTTGAGCACTAGCCACAAGCAAATAAACCAATTATAAAGATATTATTAACAGAAGGGAAGATGGCCTCTAGATCATCTAAATGAGTCTAAATGTCTGTGATTAAATAGTTTGAGACAAAGGTAACTGAACCAGTACTTGATGAAGCAGAGGACTCTGCATTCTTGAGACAGCTTGAAACAAGAGCAAGATAGTTTCCTGGAATGATTTAAGAGAGAAATAAGAATTGTGAAAGCAGAATTTGTGGCCTGAGTACCAAAAATAATTTAGTAGAACAGAAAAACTTGAATACAGAGAAGCAAACCTCACCAAAGAAATAAAAGAGAGAAAAAGGATTGGAAATGCAAATGTAGAACAGTGAAGGACAATCTAGAAGAAGGGAAACAAAAAGAAATTACTTTAAGAAAACATGATCTCTATACAAGCAAAATATCTTAATACTTAAATTGTTTCTTTCTGGCTGCTTGCAATATTTTCTCCTTGATCTGGAAACTCTGCAGTTTGGCTACAATATTCCTAGGAATTTTCCTTTTGGGATATCTTTTAGGAGGTGATTGGTAGATTTTTTTCAATTTCTATTTTGCCCTCTAGTTTTAGAATATCAGGTCAGTTTTCCTTGATAATTTCTTGGAAGATAATGTCTAGGTTCTTTTTTTTCATGGCTTTCAGGTAGTACAATAATTTTCAAATTACCTCTCCTGGATCATTTTCCAGGTGGGTTGCTTTTCCAATTAGATATTTCACTTCTGTTTTTTCATTCTTTTGGTTTTGTTTTATAATTTCTTGATTTCTCACAAAGTTATTAGCTTCTTTTGTTCCATTCTAATTTTTAAGGAATTATTTTCTTCAGTGAGCTTTTGGACCTCCTTTTCCATTTGGTCCATTCTGCTTTTGATGGCATTCTTCTCCTCATTGGCTTTTTGGACCTCTTTTGCCATTTGGGTAAGTCTATTTTTTAAGATGTTATTCAGTATTTTTTGGGTCTCCTTTAGCAAACTGTTGACTCATTTTTTCATGATTTTCTTGCATCACTCTCATTTCTCTTCCCAATTTTTCCTCTACTTCCCTTACTTGATTTTCAAAATTCTTTTTGAGCTCCTCCATGACCTGTGACCATTTCATATTTTTCTAGGAGGTTTTGAATGTAGGAGTTTGACATTGTTGTCTTCTTTTGATTATATGTTTTGATCTTTCTTGTCACCAAAGTAAGATGCTATAGTCTGATTTTTTTCCCACTGTTCATTTTCTCTGACAATTACTTGACTTATTAGCTCTTTGTTAAGGTAGCACTCTGCTTCCAGTGTAGAGGGTATACTATCCCAAGCTTCAGGGGCTTTGTGCAGCTATTTTCAGACGTAGTTCTAGGGACCTGTAAATTTTCAGTTCTTCCAAGGTCTTATAATCAAAGGAGAGGTGTTTACTCCTTTCCTGGCCTGTGCTCTGGTCTGTGAGTGACAACATGCACTCTATTCTGCCTTTGAACTGTGAGGAGGATTCCCTCTTCACTGCACCACAAACTCCACCATACCAGTGCTCCTCCTTGCCTCAGGACTGCCACTCAGGATCATGACCCAGATCCAAGCAGGGCACAACAAGAGAATCTTGCCTTAGTGCCAGAAAAGAGATCCCTGCCATCCCCCTCTGGTCAGCTGCTCAATTCCCTCACCATCTGTGGGCTGAAAGCTCTGGAAGCAGCTACTCCAGCTGCTGCTACTAGCGTCCCTGTCTTGGGGCTGGGGCTGGACTCTGCTCCTCTCTCACACACATCCAATAGACCATTCCTACTGACTTTCTAAGCTCTCTTTGGCATTTGTGGATCAAGAAGACTGAAAACTGTCACAGCTACTAGTGATTCAGTGCCTTGAGGCTGGTTCCAGCCCATCTGTGCTGCCACGGCCCTTGCTGGACTGTGCTCTTTTCTGAGACTAGAGCAACAGACCTTTTCTGCCCACTTTCCAGGTTGTCTTGGGGTGGAAATTTGTTTCACTCTGTCATTTTGTAGGTTTTGTTGCTCTAGAATTTGTTTAGAGTCATTTTTTACAGGTATTTGGAGGGATTTGAGAGACAGCTCAAGCAAATCCCTGCTTTTACTCTGCCATCTTGGCTCTGCCCCCTCCAAGCAAAATATCTCAATGACAGGATGAATAGACAACTTAAAGATTAGACTTTGTAGAACATGACAAGTGAAAAAACCAAAAAACAAAACCTGAACATCATAACAGAAGAAATAACACAAGAAAACTGCTCAGAACTCCTGATCACAGAAAACAAGATGGTGGATCAAAGAATCCACAGATGCCTCCAGAAAAAAAACCAAAAACCCTATGCTGCAAACTACAAGACCACATAGTTGCTAAATTGAATAATTTCAGTGACAGTCAACAAATTCTGCAGGTGACAAGGACAGACAACTGAAAGGGACCTTAGAGGCCATCAAATCCAACTCCTTCACTTTATAAGTAAGGGTATGGGATAAAACTCCTTTCAGACTTTGCCCTTTTCAGAACATGAATGCAACTTATAAAGAATGAAATTTTGAGTGGCCAACATATTTCCCGGGAGAGTTGATCGAGGGTCATAAGTAGAGGTCAGGGCTTGCCTCTAGGGTGTAGACAGCTTTGGTTGCTTTTTCTTTATATAGTTATTTACATAGCTGAATGAGTGGGACTTAGAATCTGAAAACCGGGGAACTCCAAACCCTGAGCTATTTAGTGATTATTGGGCAAATGACCCTTTTCTGGTTTAGGACCTAGCTTGAAAAGATGAATATTTGGGAAGTATGTTGGACAGTCACTATAAACTAGAGTGAGGTCTCTGACCAAAGGGATTTAGTCTTGTAATAGGAAGAGCTGTTGAAGGAAAGACTAAAGCTAAGGACATTAGCTTGCTAGAGCAACCTTATTCTTTGGTTTCTTCTTTATAAGCTAGCAGACTTCATTCTGAGGAAGTAGAACTGGGGATATATCTGCTGGTAATAGGGTAAAGCTCCTGCTGTTTCTGAAAGAGGGCAAAAATACTCTGTAGGAAAGGATTTTAGCTGATCCAGAAATTAGAAGTTAATTCAGTAAAGCAATATTCAGAGGAACATCCTTCAGTGGTTACCATGATACCAAGGTCAGTAGGAGCAGCAGTGGTCTGGAGCCCTAGGAAATGTGAGGCGGCACTCTTTGCATGCACTCTGGCCACATGTGTTGCCTACGTATGTGCTTCCCTACTTGTGACATCTATGTGTGTATTCACTCCGATGCTTGTGGTAGAGTGTATTTGAGTTTTACGAGGGGAAATGTTTTATCACTGCTTTTATTACTATACTATTGCAGTATTGCCTTTGCTTTGAGCCAGTCCCCTGCCTGACTGTTATTGTTTAGTTGTTTCAACCCTGTCCAACTCTTCGTGACCCCTTGTAGAGTTTTCTTGCAAAGAGACTGGAGTTTCCCATTTCCTTCTCCAGCTTATTTTCCAAGATGAAGAAACTGAGGTAAATGGGGTTGAGTGACTTGCCCAGGACTACACAGCCAGTAAGTGTCTGAGCCCAGATCCGAACCCAGAAAGATGAGTCTTCCTGACTCCAGGCCTGGTGCTCTATGTCCTATGGCACCACCTTGCTGCTCCTGACTGACTATTGAAAGATAAATGTTGGTAGAATCTTGTTGTCTCTAGTTTTATAAGTGCATGCCCATCAAAGTGTTTTGAAACTGAAGGAATCATCTTCTAGGAAATCCAACCTAGGAGTATGATTTGAGATGGTAGCCCAGAGAGGGCATCGCAGATAGATAAGGAAATTGAGGTCTACAATGCCCACCCAGGTTTTCTAAGCAAGTGATGGATATAGCATTGAAAACAAGGTCCTGACTCAAGATACAATCATTCTTTTTGCTGCCTCTTTTAACATGCAGACAGGTAAGTACATACATGTTTATTTGAGGAGAAAGGAGAAAGCCCCAACAACCAAGGGAATTCTCTTATAGGAAGTAGCAAATGAGTTCAGTTTTGCAGGCAGCTAGAAGTACAGATCATTCTCACTCTAAATGAGTGGACCATTCTGTAGACCTCTATAGAAAGTGTTATGTGAATCTGTCCAAGGATATGGAGGAGGGAGGGAGAGAGGGAGACAGAAAAGGTCCCACACCCCCACTGGGGGGGGGGGCAGGCAAATGGTTCACTGACATGTGAAAGTGAGGGGCACAGAAGTAAGAGCAAGAGGAAGAATATGTTGGGATCAGGGCTTGTCATGTGGGGGCCTACTGGACTAACAGGGACATAGACAGTAGAGAACAGGCTAGAAGCGGGGCTGGGGACAGACTTGTGGTACTCAAGCTTAGACTGATGTACAGACACACAGGGGTTGGACATACAACAGATAGACTGGAGCAAAAGTATCCTTTCTCTCCACAGGAGGTCTCAAGCCAAGCCGCCTCCTCATCCTCCTCATCTGGAAGAGGTGGTGGTGGTCTCTCCATGGCCAGTTCTTCTGATTTCAGTTGAAGAAGTTGATTTTTTGTTGTTTTTTTGTGATGGTGGTGGGGTCAGGAGCAGAGAGAGAGAGCTTAGTACTGTATAGCAAAGTTAACATAGTTTTTTTTTTTTTGAATACAGATATCTTTCAGAATTCTTTACCTAAAGTTGAATTTTCATAATAAGAATTTCAATTTCTGTAAACTAGAACCTGTCTGTACATTTTAGGCATGAGGGAAAGCTTGCGAAAAAGCACAGTGGAGGTCAGTTTGGCTGGACGTAGAACTGTTGAAGAGGAGTGATACTCAATAAGTCTATTAAAATAGGGTAGCAACACTTTGTGAATAGTTCTAAATGCTTACCTGAGGAATTTACATTTTTGCCTAGAGGTAATAGGAAGTTACTGACAAGAGTTGGAAAAATGAAACTAGGAAAGTGGTGAGTGGGGAAGCAGTGGGATGGTCACTCAGGAAGTCAATTTAGAAGGAAGAGGTACCTGCAGAAACCTAAATATTGATACTTTCAGACAGCTTTGAAATTTCCTGACTGTTCCTTTGTCGCTTCCATTAGACAGAGAAACATGGCAAGCATGTCTGGGGACAAAGAAGCTTTCATGGACACAAATAGCTGGGACAGGCTCAAGTGATTCAAGCCTTAGGTCACCTTGGGTTTCTCTGCTTTCCTTGTGCCTCAGTTTTTCCTCTTCATATTGAAAAGTAGCATTTTAGTGACAAAGGATGTACCAGGCATTGTCCTTTTAATGTCCCGCACTGAGTTCATAGAGAACAGTTTTTAGTTATCCCTAAAGTGACAGAACCATGTCCTATGAGACCTATGATTATAAAAACATTCCTTCCTCTCCTTATTTAATTACATCAAAAGATCTGTGATTTCACTGATATGGGGACAACCTCCACTGATTCAAATTGCAACTCCCCTGTGCTACAGTAGAGAGGTCTTCATGAACCTCTGAGACCAAGAAAATCTTCATAAACTGATAGTAGACTTCTGGTGGAGAGTCTTCCTGAACTTAGGCTGGTTATGGGATAAGAGACAGCCCAATCTTTGCCAGGTTTGTACTTTGTCTTTTTAGCTTGGTTAGACATACAAGAGCTTGAACTCCATGGCTTAACTTTGAGAAACTCAGGTTCACCTCTAAATAATAATCAATCAGTGAGCATTTATTATGCAATTAAGTATATGCTACAGACAAAATTGAGACATTCTTATTACATTCACTTGGGGAATAGGAGATACACAATATGTTCTTGGATAAATACATACAAGATGTACAAAATGAATATGCACCATGTATGTGTGCTGTCTAAATGTATACACATAGCTTGAATTGCCATGTATAGCTCTTATTTGAAGTCTGGGCTACCTTTGTGGAAAGGAGGGAGGTCATACATGACTAGGTGGGGAAGGAAAAGGCAGACAGTATCTAGGGATAAAGGCAGGATGATCTTTCTTATCTCCAAAAGAGATATTGAACTAGGATTATATCTATCTATTACCCCTCAAGTATCTCTAGTATAGGGGTAAAATGTTTCAGGATCACTCTTAAGCAAGGGAGTATATCCTTTAGCTTGCACTGACTAACTTAACCCCCTTTCCATTAAATGCAAAGACCATCATGAATAGCAGTAGTGAACAAATCCAGAAAATAGAAATTAGAGAAATTCTACAGATTAGAATATACCAAATAATGCACAAAAGTGTTGAGGTCTGGGAACCACTTGTGGTTTGGGGTGCTCAGCACCTCAAAATACTGAATAAATTCGACTCAAGACTCAAGACAAAGTTTATTAAAGGTTTGCCATATTGGGTTGACTCTTAAGGAGCCTCACCATTTGTGATGCTTGTATTGGCAAGTTGGCCAGATAGAATCTCAGCTATACAGAGTCTGGGCTGGATTGAATCTGAGCGCCTTCATGGTGGCAAGATGAAATTTATATACAGAAGGACTATGGGAAAAAAAATCTAGAAGTAGTCTAATAGTTTGGGAAAAGGGTCTGAGGAGGATCTTGATGAGACTGGGGTAACTAGTGATGTAATCAAGAGTGGGAAATAGCTGGAGGCAATTGGGAGGTATCAACCAGTGGAGGACTTGGGGGGGAAGTAAGCAAGGATGAGCCAAGCTAGGTTAAGGATAATAGATTGCAGTATGAAAGGCCAGATTAAGTGGGAAGATTCAAGGGGAGTTCAAGGAGGTTCCCAGAGTCTGTACCCCATGAAAAGTAAATCAGCTCTTCATCTGGAAGCAAGATGAAATCTCAGCTCAAATCAAGAGAGAGTGGTTGCAACCAGAGGAGGTCCACCCTCAACAGTTTCTAGCATTTCAAGTCCAAGATGTGAAGGAACACAACAAGTCTGGTTCACATATGTGCTGATGATTCTGAGGGCTTTGATCCACCATTCAAGGTCTCTCGACTTCCTCCTCCTTGGAGTTCTTCTCTCCACTAGAAATCTCTGCAATAAATCAAAGTAAATTCTTTATGCATGAATGCAGGGATGTGCCCAACATTTTAGAATTCCAAGTAGGAGTCCCATCTTCCTCCATTTAAGAGTTGTAAGAAATACTGAAGACTCTGGAGGAGAGAGTGAGGCTGATGACTTTGCACAGCTCTGCCTCCTTTAAATCCAATTCACTTGCAAATCAAGATATCACCCTCTTGAAGTCTTCCGTCCTCTTTGACCTTGAAGGAGTGACTGTAATAACATGACATACAAAACCCACAAAACTACCTCACGACAAAGAGAACACCATTTCATGGGGCCACTAACAAGTGAGGGATGCCAGAGAAGTCTCCTGAGATAGGTGACATGTGAGTAGAGTTGGAAAGGATCCAGGTGAAGCAGGATAGGAAACAGCCTGTGCAACAGCATGGAATTGGGATATGAGATGGTGTATATGAGCAGTTGGGAGCCACTGAAGCTTCTCAAGAAGGGGAGTGACGTAGTCAGACTTGCACCCAGGGGTGTGCTGGATCCAGCTCTTATTGGGAAAGCCAATTGCTAAATGTCCAGTGTGAGCATTTACGCTTGAGAAATTGACAAATCCTATAAACCAGGGCTAACTGATTTATTGTTTTGTAGATAGTCTAGGGCAGGGCTGGGAACCTATGGCCTCAAGGACACATGTGACACTAGATTGTCAAGTATGGCCCTTTGAATCAAAACTTCACAGAACAAATCCTTTTATTGTGGCCTGGAGGCTGCAGGTTCTCCACCTGTGTTTAAGCTTAAGAAAGTGATGGAGAAAATACCAATAATGCAAATTACACTTAAAAATATGCCCTGCTTTTCAGCAATGGCTTTGAGATTCACTTGCTAAATAGTTATTTGCCAGCACCTCTCTATGTGCAGTTCAGTAATACTGGTTTGGCAGGTTTATGGAGGATGCATTGGGTATGGGAGACAGAATTCAGAGTCATCTGTTAGGAACCTGTTGCAAAAGTTCAAGTGAGAAAGGATGAGGGTCTGAGCTAGATTGATTGTGTTAGTAAAGAGAAGGAAGGAGATGTGACAGATGTTGAGGAGGTGGAATCTTTAAGTCTTGGCCACTGATTGGATCTGGAGGCGAGTAATAAGTTGGGGATGACCCCTAGGTTTTTAAGTTAGGTTACCTGAGGTATGGTGGTACTTTTAATGCAAATGGAGAAGTTAGGAGGAAGGGTGAATTGGGAAAGAAAGGCAGTAAATTCTGTTTTAGGTGTGTTGAGTTTGAGGCATCGGAGGACTTCAGTGAAAGTCCCTCCCATCCATTCCCAAGGATTCAGATGGGAGGAGTAGGGAAAGTGTTTATGATGGTGTTTGGGGTGTGTTAAACCCTGAGAATCCCAGAAAAGCTACAACTATAACAAGATATTCCTAGCATCTGTCCAAAAGTATTTTTTAAACTTGCTTCTGTCTCTTCACACAAACCTCATAAATTTCCCGGATTTATATAATAATAGTATTCGTAGCCAACTTTTATTTTGCTTGTATATTTTATAAGCTACATAGTGTTTTAAAGATTGGCACAGCCTTTAAACATACTCTCATTTTCCTTACAACCATGTGAGGTAGGTGCTATTATTGTCTCCATTTTGCGGATGAGGAAATTGAGGCTGAGAGTACTTCTGTGACTTGACTTCAGATACTAAGTGTCTGAGGCAAGATTCAGACTCAGGTTTTCCTGACACCAAGTTCAAAGCGTTGTGCCACCGTTCTGCCACGGCTATTTAAATTTTCCTTTGTAACCATTGCGTACTATCTTTAAACCGTTCAGACAGGGACATTCAGACTTTCCGGGAAATTTAGTTACGCCTATGAATACTAGCTTCTCTCTGGAGTTTTTCTCTTTACCTCCCTGCCCTGCCCTCTACATTGCTACTGGCAGTACAGGTATGACATCAGCGTCACACTGATGATGAAATCTTGGGTAATTTTCTAGGCAATTAAAATAATAATGACTCTATGTCTCAATGGGGTTGGGTTCTGACGTATCTCCCTGAGAGACATTTGGAAGATATTATCTCACTTAGCATTTGTTTATCAATTCTCCGGCACTAAGAGCAATTCAATTGTCTGTATGTAGATTCAGGATGCAATTGACTTTTTCAAAGAATTGTTGGCAAAAGAATTTGAGCTAAGTAGCAATGGCTCTCCTACTCCTTCCTTTTGCCAAGTCATTCCTTAACAATGACTTTTTCATGCCTACTTTCTCAAATCGAATTCCTCCTGTCTGTGGAATTATTAGTGCAAGGAAAAAAACACCGGATCGACTGGATTTGGGGTTCAAATTGTGGAAGTATTTTCAAAGATAATTTATCTCGTCTGACTTGTGTCCCCATCCATTGTGAAAGCGAGGACTTCTACAGTTTTAGTAGTCAATCAGTAAAACATTGAAGTAAATAACCAAATAACAGGGAAACAATTGCACACATATTTCCAAGTAAGGGTAACCTCAGCCCTTATTTTCTGTCTGAATGTTTCAAGAAGCAAACTCCTCTTGGATCAAAGACTCATGGCTCTGGAATGGGGACAGTGGAGATTTTAATAGAGACAGTCTAGTCATTGCCATTTGAAACCTATTCCCTCTGGAATCTTCTGCCTACTTTCGAATTCTGACTCTCCACATAGTTCCCCACTTGGCTGGTCTCATGCACTAATTGGCACTGTGGTCATGGTCATCTCTGTGCTGTCTCCATTTGTGTTTCTTCCCCATTAACCCAACAGCTGCATTTATTTTTTTCCCCTCTCTGTCTAGCTGTTGTTTCTTTATGCAGTCTCTTTCTATGCCAAGCCTAGTCTCATGGCACTCAAAGGAATTATGGGAAATGTAGTCTTTACTTGGTATTCCTTTTGCCCAAGGAGCCATTCAGCCTTTTCTGACCTTCATAAAAATAATATAAATAAACTGTTCTTTGAAATGACCATAGTCTAAAATGTATAACCTGCTTCAGAGGATAAGATGCTTTATCCACAGTCAGATCATCAAGTGTCGATTCAAAATCTGGTAAGATTAAAACTCAAGAACTTCTGAAATAGTAACTTCTGCCCCCCAGCAAGTCATTTCCCATCATCTTACACTCCTTGGACTGGGCTCTACTCAGGAAACCCCATCACCAGGAAATTTGTTATCCTGTGAGATTTGCATCAGTATATACCTCATCTGTACCCTCAGTACCTTCTGCATCTCTGATTGGAGGACTAGAGGATGGAACAAAAAACTCCTCCCAATGCTGCCATGTAAAGAGGGCTTCTAAGACAGTCATCTTTTCATTTTTCACCAGCTTTCACTCTTTGGTTAACCCCATCTCCCTCACTTCCAACCCCTTTTAGTTCCTTTTTGAGTGTTGTGTGTTGTTTTCCCCCACTAGACTGTGAGCTCCTCAAGGGTAGGAGCTTTTTTAAAATTGATATCTCCAGAATGCTTCATAAATATTTATTGACTGACTGACCAAAGGCAAAGCACCATATACACCAAAATATTTATAGCAATGTGGCTATAGCATAGAACTGGAAACAGTAAGTTCTTATCAATTGGAGAATGACTAAGCAAATTGGTACGTGAATGTATTGCAATATTACTGTATTATAAGAAGCAAATGTGATGAATATAAAAATATGGAAAGACTCACCTGAGGTGATACAAAGTGAAGTAAGCAGAACCAGGAAAATAATATACATAGCGACTACAACAACATAAATGCAATGAATAACCACCATAAAGCAATAGGAAACAAATGTTGTGAAATTATAAAAAACCAAGTGGACCCCAATGAAAACAAATGTGAGAAGATACCTATCCCGACTCCTTTGTAGAAATAGGGGGCCCATGGAAGTGGAAAATTGCATATGTAAGATTTTTTCTATATATTGATCAGTTTTGTGAAATTATTTCCTCTCCTTTTTCTTTATAAAATTTCTTTGCTATAAAGGATGACTCCTTGGGAGGGGGAGGAGGGAAACATCTAGGCATGGTAAAAACAAAAGATATAAATAAAAAACTATATAAAAAGAAAATAATTTTTTAAAGAGGAATTGACTTTTGATTTGGTTGAAACAATTTTCTTGCTTGATTTATGATTCCCAGAAGAGAAACCTCTTTAGGGCTAGATTAAGAGTGAGAAAAGGAAAACTGTATTTATAAGATCAGGCCATCCTAAATAACCTATCAATTATTAAGTACCTACTGCTTGCCAAGCATTATGCTAGGCTCTGGGGATGAAAAAAGGAAAGTGAAGTGGTCCTTGCCTTCAGAGAACTTCTAGTATAGCCGGGGAAGACATGTCTATATAGATAAATATACAAAATAGACAGCCTTCCCTCCCTCAGAACAAAGTCAAGTGCAAGTCATGTCATTATTTCTCTGATGGCATGGTCTTCTTCGGCAACGAAGAACACACACACAAAATAGAAGATAATTTGGGATTTTAGGAATGGTGAAGGAAAGACCCAGAATCAGAGCCCACATCTTATGACTCAATGACATTACAATGCAAATGGGCAAAAAGAAATTATTACTACATTAGTAACAGTTTCGAGCCTTCAATGGCTTCCCTACACACACACACACACACACACACACACACACACACACACATATATACACACACACATAATATATATTTTATACATACATTATATATGTGTGTATGTATATATACATATGTACACACACTCAAGGAAACCTACTCCCATGCATATCATCTACAAGAATCAACCATTTAAAAATGCTTACAAGGAATATATCTAACTTGCTTAGCTTCTGTCTTCCCTGGATTTTTGTTTTTTTTCCCCTCTTTTTTTCCCCCATGCACCTGTTTGGTTATCAAGATAAGGTTTAATAGCTTTGTTGGAACTGTATCCCACAAAGCCTATTATCATGTTAATTTATGTCATAGAATGCCAAAATGCTTAGATCATAAATGTCCATTAGAGAGATAGGAGGAATGGGGATTAAGATCTGTAAGGGAAAACTAAAACCACTACTCAGAAAACTTTTTTCTTGCTTTCCCATTAAAACCAATGGAAAGGCTTTTCTTTACGGTCTTTATAGAACTGAATACAGACAGGATTTAAAAAAAATACACTTAAGCCATAAAGTGAGAAATAAAATTATTAATGAGTTCCTTATCACTAGAGATATTCAAAATGGAGGCTAGAGGATGACAAAAACTTTCATTTATTTGTCCTTTGAGGTTTCACTATCCTGTGAGATGTGTAAAACAAATATATCCATTTTCGAAAGTGAGAAAACTGGGGTGAAGATCTTATCCCTAGTCAATGAAAGTGGTAGAGATAAAACTCAGCATTGTCTTTCTGATTCCTTGTTATGAGGGTTGCAGAGGTAGGGGATGTGCCAGATGGAGTCGAAGGCTTCATCTAACTCCAGACTTATGGGATCATTTGCATACAGTCGCTTTTATGAGATCCTGGTGAGACCAAGAGAGCCCAGTCTTTCTCTTAGCTCCCCTTCCCATCTCTATATCCGTTTGCCATATTCTTATGTTAGTCAGCCCCCAAGGATTCTGGTTGCATCCTGGGTCTTAATGGTTTCACTTTTTACTCTGTATAACATTTGAGCAGATACTTGAAGGTAAGTAACTGTAAAGTAAAGTGATTCTCCTTTGCTTCAATGAGTAATAATAGTATTTCGATCCAGTCTCACTCAAACTCCAAGGATGATCCAAATTCTTTTGACATCCTAGAATTTTTTTGAGTTCAACTTTGAGGTTTTTTCACTGATCTATTTCCACAGTTGCAATTTAAATGTCTGTTTCTCTTTGTGATGACTTAATAACTAAACCACATATTCATTTGGACAAAAGGCTGCCTATTATGACTTGAGGGAAAGAACCCTTTGTCATAAACTATCCAGAACTTTTGTGTCCAGTTTAAGTACCACATTTTTTCAGGAGGATATTTTGGGCTTGGAGTCAGAAAGATCTCAGTTGAATCTGACCTCAGAGAGTTGGGCAAGTCATTTAAACATACTATCTGTGCCTTAATTTCCTCATCTGTAAAGTAGAGATAATAATAGCATCTACTTCCCAGAGTTGTTGTGAGGTTTGGGATCTAAGTTTAAGATTCTTTGGGATCTAAGATTCCCCTGCAATAGGCAGATCATGGGCCCTTCATACCTTCTCATTCTGTTGTTTTCTTGTCTATGTTTTCCCATAAATCCTGCCCAATGCACCAGAGTCCTTCTTAGGTTCTACAAGTATCTCTCATTCTTGTCTATTTGATGGGATTACCTCTTGTTGCAGTCATCTTTGATATAACTATGTTTTATGCCACTTTTCAAGTGTAATAGTGTTTATACTGGTCCCTTAGTCTCTGGAAGAAAGATTTAGATTCATTGCTTAACTCAGTTTCTACATAGCATGGTCCTGTGGGCTTGTGTTCTTGGTTCCTCAGGCTGGCAGCAACATCTGACCCGGAATCCTGTCTCCAAAGTTATCATGGTTCAAGCTACCAGTTTTGGGGACTCTGGCACTTGCACATACACCTGAAAAGGACAAATAAAACAGACCCAAACCCCGTGTGGATTTTGGGCAGTGTCAGGGAGTGGAAAGTAGGTCCTTTCTCCTCTGCCTTCACCAGCTTTGTTTATGGTGCCATGCTGTGGGTGAACAGGAACCTGCCAAAAAAAGAAAGAGGCTCTCCCAGTCTGTTAGTTTTAAAGACACTGTCTGTAACATTTAGGCAACCAATGGAAGATGACTGTTCTCAGCCATGTGGTAGGAGGGCGACAAGATATTTTCTCCTAGAAGCAGATCCCTGCTGTCTCCCACATAGATACCTCCATCTTAGGTGATCTGGGGCATGTTCAGTAAAGCCCATTTGCATAAGAGCAGATGATGCTGGACAACAAAATTACCCATCCATTGCCCTTTGGATTTTTGCCATCTTAAATTTGAAATTATAGTATTTCATGATTTATAATGGTACATATGGTTTCACTTGGGGAAGACTGAGGTAAAAGTGAGTCTTCCACAGGAGCAAGCACAGTAGGATCAAGGATAGCACTGCTTCTGTTCCTCAGATACAATCTACAGAGATCCCTCTTTCTACCTCATCATCTTTGTATTCAATTGCTCATTTATGCATGAGTGATGCTTGTTTATGCTAGGTGTTGATGGACTAGCTTGTGCTGGCTATGTCATAATTGGGGCAACATGAGTTCTTCATCCACTTTGTTTTTCCACTATGGTTGGTTAGATAGATCTTTTGAGTAACTATGAATTTCACTGAGGAGGCTTCATAGTGTTCTCTGGCCTGATGCAAACAGGACAGTGTCATCTCTGAACAGGTGCATGTTGATAACCTTACAATCAGCGGAAGATCTTTTTTATTTGAACCTTATACAGGATATCTTCAGAGACACTGACTACCATCTTGATTGATTTCAATACTCAGCAGGCTATTGAACAAATTAAACCATGAAGTTGTATTAGGTCATAAAATAGTATAGAAAGAAAACAATCACCACAAAAACCACAACAACAGAGAACTTGATTCTGGAGTCCAAAGACCTGGGGTTTAAGGCCAAGCTCTGGTACTTACTGGTTGTATAACTATAGGAAAAGTTAATATCTCTCAACTTCAATTTTTGTTTTCATCTCTGAAATGAGGCTATTGATAATGGTATGGTCTAATTTACAGGGTTGCTGTGAGGAGAGTAATCTATATCCCAGAAAGAGGGGTAAAGAAAGCCAACAAGTATTTATTATATACCTACTGTTTGCCAGTCAGACACTGTGCTAAGTATTTTACAAATATTATCTCATTTAATGTTTAAAACAACTCTAGGAGGTAGATGCTATTATTATCTTTATTTTACAGTTGAAGAAACTGAGGCAGATTGATAAGAAGTGATTTGGCCAGGGTCATAAAGATGGTATGTTTGAGTCAGGATTTGAACCTAGGTCTTCCTGACTCCAGGCCCAGTATTATATCTACTATACCTAGCTTCCTGGTCTAGGTTTACATAGACTGGATTCAGTCTTGGGGCCTTGTCCTCAATCTCTCTTTGGTTTATACCCACACTCAAACTTCCCCTGGGGAACAACGGTATATGACTCATTTTGTCCCTTCCCAGAATCCTCTCTGTTAACAGCAGAATGCAGTTACTGTCTAGGTTTCTGTGCATATCAGTAAAATGACTTTTCATGTAATCCCTTAGTCTGACAATGTTTATTAGATAAAGAACAATCTATATCATGTTGCAGAAAAATGTAAAAACCATAAAGGACTCATAGGAACTATTCTGTAATCAAGAATAATTCCTTCTTTCTTTGGTGATAAATTCTACCTTCTCTTTCTTCCCCCTAGGGACAGTTCCCCAGACCCACAGAATCTGAACTCTGTGGTTCAGATTCCCTACAAAAGGAGCATATTTGAGGCCAAGAGACAGAGGATCCCTCATTCTCTGGTGATCCGTTTTTCAACTCTCTGAACTTAAGGTTTGGGGCTCCCCCAAAAGAGAATTTTGCACTTGGGATTACTTGAAAGTCAGTCCCTTTTTTACTGGACCAGTACAGTCCAATACTTCACAGGTCTGGGTTTCTTTCCTCACCATGTGTCTTACTTCCTTACTATCTCCAGCTCCAAGGTCATATATTATTCACCTCCTCTCTAGGAGACCAGACCCAGGAATTCTCAGTTCTCCACTACTGTCCCCAGCTTCTGCCATCCCTCCTATTCTGGAACCATGCTTTTCTACCCTCTAGGAACTTCTTGGACTTTGCCACTGTTTCTCCAAGGATGATATCTCTGGGAATGTTACAAGGAGTTCCCTGTATGTGACTGCATGGGTGCACATGCTTTTGAAGGCTTTGACCCTCAGGAACTTGAATGAACTATGAGAGCTGGGAATGTGTTTGTGAATTCTTAGTTCAGCTTGGAGCTATGCTCTACTTTGCCTTTGTCTGGTTGTCTGATCTCTGTCAGATCTGGCTGCTCCTTTTTAGAGACTGAGAATGAGGCTCTGACATTCAATGGCCATGACTCAATCCACCCCAACTGTGGTTTTAGCGGGGAATAATTAACACCTTCTATAGTGGTATGTCTTCAAAAGGGAGAACAAAGACATCAATCTTGTAACCTTGTTAGATTAACCCAGCAGTCTGTACACATGCTTTCCAGGGGATATCCTTAATGAGTTCAATAAGGATGTCCCTAATTTGCACAGGAACATATCTTTGTTCTCTATATAGGTCTAAATTGTGTTGATAATATGATGAAATAGAATTAGACCTCTATAAGCAATGTAGTTCAGTTTCCTGCTGTCAAATTCCAACCCTTTACTCTCCTCCACTGACAATGGTGCCTTGAGAGTTTTAATCTTTTTTTGTGTCATGTATCCTTTTGAGAGTATGGTGAAACCTATAGACCCGCTTTCAGAATAATCTTTTTAAATAAATAAAACAAAATACATGGGATTACAAAGGAAACCAATTATATTGAAATAAAGATGAAATTCCCTCGGCCCCCTACCTCCCTACCTACGCTGAAATCCCATGGATTCCAGGTTAAGAACACCTGCTCTACCAATCACCTTCCTATGACTTTTTTCCTTAACCTAGAACAGGTGCTTTTTGTCTTTTTGGGTCTTGGACCCCTTCTGATTAAGCCCATAAGAAGAATGTGGTTTAATGCATAATATAAAATATGTAGGATTACAATGGAAATCAATCATATCAAAATATTTTTAAAAATAGGTTTATGGACCCCAGTTTAAGAACCCCTAACTAAAGCCCTAACTCTTTCCATCTTTCTTCCAATTTCACAGCTTCTTTCCCAGTCAAAGCTCATGTCTACTGATCTTTCCTTCAGAGCAGTCAGTCACTGGGATCCAAGATAATTCACACCATGAGATTTCTATCAGTCCTTCTCCCCATATTTCCTAACATTTTTTATTACAGGTGAATTATAGATAAAATGAATGTCACAGGCAACCTTGGAAGGGAGAAAAATTTCCAGAAGGGCAATGGGAACCATGCAGCTTAAGGGATGTTTTGTTGTTTTTTATGACTAGGCAGCATGGAGAAGTAGAAAGAGTCAGAAGATCAAAGTTTGGAGCAGGGAAAGCTAAGCCTAAATTAAACCTTCTCATACAACTGTGGGATAATCACTTGGCCACTCTGACCCTCACTTCCTTCATCTGACCTCTGCAATGGTAATTTAAATGGGAAGATCTTTCCCATTCATTAATAGGCTCATGTGAGCTGCTTAAATCACATGGAAACCTAAGTTACATGTGGTAGGAGGAGCTTGCTGAATGTGTGGAACAGGAAGGGTGGAGCAGAACTGAGAGGAAATGAGTCAGAACAGTTAGGAGGGAGAGGGAAAGAGAGAGAGAGACAGAGAGAGAGAGAGAGAGAGAGAGAGAGAGACAGAGAGAGAGAGAGAGACAGAGACAGAGAGAGAGGGACAGAGAGAGAGACAGAGAGAGAGAGACAGAGAGAGAGACAGAGAGAGAGAGAGAGAGAGAGAGAGAGAGAGAGAGAGAGAGAGAGAGAGAGAGAGAGAGAGAGAGAGAGAGAGAGAGAGAGAGAGAGAGAGAACACCCAGGCTAGCAGACAGCTAGGCTTGTGAGTGTTTCTTTGTTTGTGGGAAGGTCCAAGCAGGGTGGGGGAGGCTTGGGAATGGCTTGGTCCCCTACAGTGCTAATGTGTATTGACTTCTTTCTGCTTTCTGAATAAATGTTTTTCTTCTGCCTTCTATATGGAGAGCCTATTATACTTTAGGATTGAGAACTAATATTCATAGTTAACCACCAGTGCTAAGAATATTGCCTTGGCAATACAACCTCACAGAGAGTTCAAGTACTATATGAGTGTAATTCATCATTATTAGGGAAGCAGCCCATTGTTTATGCATGCAAATATTTAAAATGTTTTCTTTGTTTGTTTTTTAGCACCAGCACTTCCCCAGTCTCCTGGTAAGTTAATTTTCTGATCCATGAAGCATCATGTTGGCCCGAAGTGAAGGCCTTGGGGCAATTGCCTTGATCTACCTCTGCCCTGCTTTGGTGGGTGGAGAGCAGGGAGGGGTGGCTTTTGAAGTCAGTCTTTTTGGCCTACTCTGATGTTTAGATGGTTTCGCTTTATTCTAAATAAACCAATACCATCTGTTATCTTGTGTGCACTCAGTCAGCAGGGCCTAGAATTCATGGTCAATTAAACAAACACAAGGAAAAGAAAATCCTGAAATTTTGATAGATTTACTCAGCCATTGTGCTATTTGTGTGGGTGCAGTCACAGCTCCAGTGCTGCCAGTAGTTGTTTAAATGGTTTGCTGGTTCCCTCCCTCCCCACCCCCCACTCACATTCTCTCCTTCTCACAGTGTTGAGGGAGAGGCCAAGGGAAGATGGCAGGAAGCCACCTGCCATTCTCAGAAATATAGGCTAAAATTGAGAGGGACCCCTCAGGCTGCTGGCTCTCTACTGGGACCTAGAGACCTTGGAACACAAGCAGTTCTGAACTCTCTTGGTAAGTTCTCTGTCTGGCAGCAATTTGTGCTGGGCTTGAATTTACCTTCTTCTATTGACTCTTGAAGCAGTCATGGCATTGACCTACTGGTTGATTTCTAAGACTGGTCCTCTGTGGGGTTGTCTAGGGAAGGATCTCTCTACCCATCTTGATCTAGACCTGTGATCCCAATAGTTGTTCCTATGTGTTGTGAATACAAGTTAGGTTTATTCCCTAGCTGGATAGTACCAAGTGTTGAGAATAATCTTGTGGTCCTCAGGCCTTTAACTGACTTGGTTCTTCCAAGGGATATGACCCAAGATTGAATGGTGCTGCTTCCCATCTTCTTCCTCTAATGGAAGTGCTGGAGACAATAGAATATTTTTCCACTTTTCTTGGTCATGATGTGAATCAGGACAATGTGCACATAGCTCATGGGACAGTAGATTTAGAGTGGGAAGCAACTTTGGAGATTATCTAGTTCATTTTCCACTCCCCCTTTTTGTAGAGGAAGAAATGAAGACTAGGAGAGGTTAAATGAATCAAGATCTCATGTGTAGCAAGTAGTGGAACCAAGTTTTGGACACAGGGCCTTTGACTGCAAACCCAGGCCCTTTCCCATTCTGCCATGCAGCCTTATAGTTTTAGACCAGAGGTGTCAAATATGTTGTCCACATGCAGCCCACAACACTCCAGCATTTTACTTACTTTACAATGTAATTGGGAAGTATTTCATAAAATAAATAAAAATACAATAAAATATAGATATTAATATATGGTTTTCCAAGTCTATAAATGACTTGCCGAAATCTTTATGTATAGTTTAGTGGTTCTGTTTTTATTTGTTTAATATCACTCTTTTAGAGAACTTTAATTTATTCTATTTCTTGTGAATGTATAGAGATTGTTAGAGGATACCCACCACTGAGAGCTAGACCATCTCCACTTCCCCCTGCAATCATTTCTTTCCTGTGATTGTGCCCACTTTTTTCTGTACTGGAATTAATACTAGTCAAAGAGTCAGTAGATGAGGATTATAATTCATCCTCTGGGTTCCACATACTAGCCATGTGACCTTGGGGGAGTTACTTGATTCTCCTAAGGCTCCGTTTGATTCCAAGAACATTTCTTAAGCATCTGCTCTCTTAAGACCAGGTTCAAATCCTGACTCTTCTGCTTATTACCCACTGAAGGTTGGGCAACTTACTTAACTCCTATGGGCTGGGTCAGTTTTCTCACTTGTGAAATGAGGGGATTGGATTCTGTAGCTCAATTTGGAACCATGCCCAGAAGGCTAGAAAATTGTACATACCTTTGACCCAGCAATGCTACTACTAGGTCTGTTCTCTAAAGAGATAAAAGAAAAAGGAAAAGGACTTATATATGCAAAAATACATATAGCAGTTCTCTTTGTGGTGGTAAAGAATTGGAAATCAAAGGGATTTTCATCAATTGGGGAATGACTGAACAAATTGTGGTATATGATGTGATAGAATACTATAGTGCTATAAGTATACTTGCAGAGAAACCTGGGAAGACTTACATGAACTGATGCAAAGTGAAATGAGCAGAATCAAGAGAACACTGTACACAATAACAGCAATATTATCAAATAAGTCAACTGTGAATGATTTAGCTATTCTTAGCAATTCAATGATCTAAGACAATTCCAAAGGATTCATGATAGAAAATGCTATCCACCTCCAGAGAAAGGACTTATGGAGTCTGAATGCAGATTGGAGCATTCTTTTAAAAACTTTTTTTTATAAAAATCTAAAACTATTATTTATTTAATTTAAAAAACTTTATTTTTCTATTTTTTTGGTCTGTTTTTGTTTGCAACATGGCTAATATGGAAATGTTTTGCTTGACTACATATGTATAATCTATATCAAATGGCTTGCCTTTTCATGGAGCAGTGAGGGCAGGGAGGGAGAGACTATGAAACTCAAAATTAAAAGAAAAGAATTGTAAATATTTTTGTTTATATTTAACTGAGAAAAATAAAATAAAAATTAAATATTAAAAAAAAGAAATGATGGATTTGGACCAGATGACTCTTCTAGCGCTAAATCGATGCTTTTTTGACTTCTGACTGACTATAGCCCTACACCGAAGCATTAGGAAATCAAAGATAAAAATGAAAATATCCCAGTCTGTCAAACAACCTACTATATTCTACCAGAGGCTCTGTTGGGGTTGATTATGGTGGTATGATACAGCACACATAAACACACATGCACAAATACATACAAATGAAAGTCTATACAATCTAATCTCTTGTTAGGAATCTGAGAGTCCTAATAACTTGTGAGGATCAGGCAAATTCTCATGTGGCAGGTGGCTCCTAAGCTTAACATTAAAAAGAACTAGGGATTCTAAGAGCTGAAATAAAGAGAATGGAGGTTGCAGGAATGGGAGAGCCTGTGCCAAGGCTACAAAATTGTAGGTGGTGCAGTAGATAGAATGTCATATCCCTCAAATGGTAAATAGGACACTTTGGTTGGAACCTAGCATGTGTAAGGGGAAATAATGTGAAATAAAATATGGAAAGAAATTGGGGCCAGATCTGGCAGAGCTAGATCTGGCACTGACCCCTAGGGGTCATTCAGCCTAACCCCCTTATTTCACAAGAAGAAACTGCAAACCCAGCTGTTACTTCAAGAATATAGTTGTGGGTCTTCGTCTTGGAAGCCCTTCCATACATAAAATAACATGGTTGCTTCTCTTCTTTTTTTCTATTATTTTCTATCCACATTTGCTCTATGCTTGCTTCTCCTATCTCCATTTTCCATCAATATCTACAGAATGTTTTGATGCTTTAATAGTTTTAAATTGCTCTAAGACTTTTGGGACAGCCTTTGAATGGCTCTTAACTTTGATGACTGTTGACAACCTAAAAGTGTCCTCCTTTCTTGAAGGATACTATGGAGTGGACTGAAATATCTATTAGAAGTGTGGCTAGAATGCTGTACTTTGAGTGATAAAGACCAAGATTTGAATCCTGCCTCATTAACCTATCAGCTTCAACTACCTGAGAGTTTCCTAATCTAGCTCAGTCTCAATTTCCTCATCTATAAAATGGGTATAGTAGTACTTTTAACACCTAATTTTTAAGGATCAACTGAGACCATGTAAGCATGGGTATACACACACACACACACACACACACACACACACACACACACACACACTGTACATACAGTCCCCTTGAAGTGCTCTATAAATGTCAATAATTATTATGGATTGAGGATGTGAATTGGATGGTTCTTACCAACTATGAGACCCTACTGTTGGCAGCTAATCACAGCACAGCTTCTGTGATCTTTATGTTTTCAGCTGATGTTTGTTCTTCTGGGGATTGAAGTTGTTCTGGATGATGGAGAGAGCAGGATGTACAAGCTGCTTGCTGAGCCAGGGAGTAACTATAGTTTTAAGTGTGTTTGGGAGTGGGGAGGGTGAGGACGTGAGAGGAAGGATGACTTTGTTTTGATTTTCTCGGGACTTCTTGGGGACTCTTTCATTTTTGTAAATGGCATCTCCAGTCTGGATTCATGATTGAGTATAATGCCCAAAGAAGAAAAGGCCACTTAGGGAATGAGTTCCATGTCAAAATGACAAGCGTCTTGCTTGTTACTTCTGTATGTGCTTTGGAGAGTTCTCTAAGTGTGGTTGGAAATATTTAAAGGAAAGGAAGGAAGGCACACAATATATTTGTTTCTTTTATGCCTAAATTGGTTAATATACAAATAAAAACTGCCCTTCTAAAGATCCAAAATAAAACCACAAAGATTTCAAATATCTAAGGAAATTAAGCTACAAACAATAAAGATTTGTGTGGGAAAAGAAAAGGGAAAAATGTCTGTTTCATTTATATTTTTGTTATCTGGTTTTGTATTTACTTTTCTTTGTACCTGTTGTAACTTTCTCTCCTCTTCCCCTGGAGAATATAAACTCCTTCCAGGTAATTTTTTGCCTTTTTATCATCAATACTTAGCTTCAGTGCCTTGCACAGAATGAGAACTTAATAAATGTTAAAGCACTTTAAAGACTCATCTTCCTGAGTTCAAATCTGTCCTCAGGTACTTACTGGCTGTGTCACCCTGGGCAAGTCACGTAATCCTATTTGCCTCAGTTTCTTCATCTGTAAAATGAACCAAAGAAGAAAATAGGAAACCACCCCAAGAAAACCCCAAAGGAGTCACCAAGAGTTGGTCATGACCGAAACAACTGAACAACCACAAAAATGATGTGCGCTCCCTACCTCCTAACAGAGGTGATAACGTCAGGGTGAAGAGTAAAACACATATATCTTGAACATGGCCAGTTTGGGGATTTCTTTTGCTTGACTGTACATTTATTACAAGGCTTTTCTTTTTCTTTTCCAATGAAGGAGGGGAAGAAAAAATGGGAAGAAGAGAAAATAATGTTTGCTAATCTAAAAGAATAAAATCAAATTTTTAGAAACGTTTGCTGAACTAAATCGTTTTGAGTTTACAAGACCCTAGCTATGAGATATTCCACTGAGCTAATGTCTGACAGACTAACAGAGAAGGAGGCTGGGTGAGATGTAAACAGAGGCCTTCTTGTTTTTATTCTGTCAGAAACTCAGATTCATTTCTAATTATGATCTCGGAAGAACAGTGCTATCTTTTCCTTTTCAAATTTTTACATCTTCTAGAGAAACCCATGTATTTTTGGTCATTAAGAAAAAGCCTCATTTTATATTTGGGCAGTGTTGTTGGCCAAGAAGGTACAATTCTTATTACCAGTGTGCTTCAGAGATAATTTGTGCTGTGGATAAAAAAAAAAGTCGTATGCATTTTAATCTTAGGCAATGAACGAGTGACAATCTAGGGAACATGTATTTTATACTATCAACTGTATATACATCAAAAACACTGAAGGGAGGGAGGGGGAGGAAATGTGGGAAAGTGGGAAAAGGCCTAATTGGATCTGAAGCTAGAAGATTGGCTAAGGGGACTTAGAACTCCCCTAACTGCTACAAATTGTTCCAGAT
This sequence comes from Bettongia penicillata ogilbyi, assembly GCA_023548195.1. Lineage (NCBI taxonomy): Eukaryota > Metazoa > Chordata > Mammalia > Diprotodontia > Potoroidae > Bettongia > Bettongia penicillata. The sequence continues at coordinate 6,160,020 of JAJHZJ010000540.1, read as the reverse complement.
TTCTGAACATCAGTTTCCTCATCTATAAAAATTGGGGATTGGATTAGAAGATTTCAAAAGACTTTTCCAACTATAAATTTATTATCTACAGGATAAATTATTCCTCTCTCCCCCTCCAAAAACCCTAAATACAACAAACCCATCACATGTGAAATGCTAATAACTTATCTACATTTTTTGTGCTAAAATATGAAGATGCTATAGTAGGAGAAAAACATTCTTTACAAAGAAAAAAAATTAGGACACTTAAAAATATTATGTTACTACATCAAAGATCTATGATTTTGTTGGTGTGGAAACTCTTCATGCAAAAGGACTCGTTCTAGCCCAAGGGCTCTTAACAGGGTCAGGTAGGTGGGCAGTAAACTGAGACTTGGGCTTGGGGTCAGGAAAACTTGAGTGCCAAGGTTAGCTGAGTGACCCTGGGCAAGTCACTTAACTTCTATTTGTACCATTTTCCTCTACTGTAAAATATGGATGATACTAGTACCTACCTACCAGGGTCATTGTGAGGATTAAATAGGTTAATATCAATAAAACACTTAGTACAGAGCAGGCACTTAATAAATATTATTTTCTTCTTTCCTTTTTTGTGTCATGGACCTTTTGGCAATTTGGTGAACTTTATGGATCCATTGTCAGAGTGATATTTTAAATAATTGAAGGAAATGCTAAATTTCATTTAGGGATTAGTGAAAATAAAGATCTCTCTCTCCTCCCATCCCATGCAATAAAAACCTCTGTTCTACTTAGATCAAAGGTTGTTTATAAACTGTAATCTTACAGAGTTGCCTAAAGTTCAGAGAGATGAAGTGATTTGTCTAAAGTTGCAGTTATAAAGCATCAGAGATGGGACTTGAATTCCGATTTTTCTAATTTCATGCTCTGCTCACTATGCCAGGTGACCCCATCTTTTAAAATTAACAGGTGCAATGAAGAGAAAATAATAAAATTGCACGTAGATAAACTGAATTTTACCTTGCCAAATCTATTATCTCTTTGTTTTCAAAAGTGCTCCTAAATGCAAATTGAGTTTTGGGGAAGAGAGACGTTCTTTTCTCACTTTTTAACTTCACTAAATATCTTAGCTCACATTTCTTTCCTTCTTCACCACTTCTCCCTTTCCCCCATCCCAATTTAGGTAAACTGATATTTTTGGTTTTTGAAGATATTTGGCTGTTTATTAATTTTACAGTGATAAGTAGTTTTTACAAAAGAGTATTGTGCATTCCACAGTACCTAAAGTCGAAGCTTTCCCTCTGGGTCTGCTTTGTTTATCAGGGGTGGGGAACCTGTGACTTCTTGACCGCCTGTGGCCCTCTAGGTCCTCAAGTGCAACCCTTTGATTGAATTAAAACTTCACAGAACAAGGAATTCCATCAAAGGGCCACACTTGAGGACCTAGAGCACCATGGGTGGCCTCGACGCTGCAGGTTCCCCACCCCTAGTTATCACCCTATTTCATTGGTGGAGCAAGTCATAACACCTGATTCATCCTTATGTCTTCTGAAGGGGGTGATAGAGATAAACAGGTTAAGTATTTCAGATTAGAGAATTAATATTATGAAATTAGCCACTTATTGGTACAGTTTGGAATTCATGAAATTTGGGAAAATCTCATGACACTAGCATAATGAGGATAGAGTGAATGAATTGGGTAGCTGCCTTCTAAACCATTCAGTCATTCAATGGGAACCTTTAAGTCGAGTCTTTAAGCATTTATTAAGCACTTACCACATGCTAAATAAATCCTGAGTGCTGGGAATAGAAATACAGTATAAGCAAAAAGAAATATAGCAAAAATGAGCTTACATTTTAATAGGTGAAAACAACACATAAAAAGGTGCTGTAAGCTCTTTTTGTGGTGGCAAAGAATTGGAAAGCAAGGGGATGCCCATCAGTTGGGAAATGGCTGAGCAAGTTGTGGTATATGATTGTGTTGGAATACTATTGTGCTAGCAGTAATGATGAGCAGGATGGTTTTAGAAAAAACCTGGAAAGACTTATATGGACTGATGCAAAGTGAAGTGAACAAAACCAGGAGAACAGCAATATTGTGTGATGATCAACTGTGAATGACAGCTATTATCAGGAATACATTGATCCAAGATAACCCTAAAGGACTCATGGTGAAAAATGCTATTCATATCTGGAGAAAGAACTGAGAAAGTCTGAATATAGATCAAAGCATACTATTTTTCACTATATTTTTTTTCAGGTTTTTTTTTTCCCATTTTGCTTTGTGTTTTCTTTCCCAACATGACTAATATGGAAATATTTACATGATTACACATATACAACCTATATCAAATTGCTTAATATCCTGGTGAGGAGGAAAGTGAGGGAGGGAAAAATTTGAAACTCAAAATATTTTTTAAAAAAATGTTAAAAATTATCTTTACATGTCATTGGAAAAATGTATTTTTTTTTATTTTTTAAAAAAAGGAGCTTTAAAGGAGAAGGATAGGATAGAGAAAGTACCTGCAAGGAGACACAAGGAGAAATCTGGAGAGTCAGGAGAGAAATGAGTTATTAACATGACCAGCGTGGCTACTTCCTCAAAATGGAGGTTGTAGAAGAAATTTACCAAGTAGATGGTCCTACAAGATTGAAGAGCATGTTTAAGGGTGGAAAGACCACAGAGCCAAAAGAGAAGGCTCTTTTTAAAGGTAAATTTATTGGACTACCTAGCCTAGTGCTTTACAAATATCATCTCATTTTATCTTTCCAACAACCCTGTGAGGTAGGTGTAATTACAGTTATCCCTTCTACATCGAGACTGTCCCCATCACAATTTTATTGTTTTGCAGGTTGGCATAAGAATTAAATTTGGGAATTTTGTGGAAGCTGCAAAGGTCAGCAGACAACAGAGAAAAAATTTAGAAACTCAGAAATGCATAAGATATATGTTTAGTATTGTGTAATATCAACATATTTTCTTTTAATACTATAATAATTAAGACCTTCTCTGGTACAAACAGAGGGCCAAAAAATTTTATGCAGATTTTCCAGATTTAAAGGGGATAGTGCTTCTAATTCCCTTGATGTGAAAGAGATAACTGTATGATCCCTATTTTACAAATGACAAAAATGAGGGAGACAGAGCTCTCTACCTCTAGATGGCACAATGGATAAAGCACGTGGAAAAGACCTAAATTCAAGTCTAGCCTCTGACACTTAATAGCCAAAAAGGAAACTGACAGCGGATTACACAGTATGACAGTATCTCAGAGCCAGAAGCCAAATCCGTCTTCTGACTTCAAATCAAGCCACTACATCATGGAATTATAGATTCAGAACCATCTAGAATCCTTATAACAGCACTGTGAAGAACATTTTGAACCTATATGTCTCCTGAATCTAGGAGTCTTTCTATCATACAATGCTACCTCTCAACAAAACACAACCCCCCCCCCCCACATGCATGCATATGTATATTTGAATATGTAGTAGAAAATATTTATCTTTCATGAAAATTATGATGTGGAAATAGTCTAGAATATAGTTGTCAGCTTGGGGCTATTTGTAGACACCATGCCTAGATTTGAGTATCAGCGTCTAATTACTTCAGATGGCCACTAGAGGGACACTAACAGGAAAAGACAAGTGCGATGGTACCTGGGGCACCAGGTTGGGTGCTGGTGGGAAAGTGGAAGATTGGAAAGGAGGATAGTGTGGCTGACCCTGAAGAAGGAAAGTGGTATCGGTGTACTTGGAATAAGATGGAAGCTATGGCCAGGTCAGCAGTCATGGAAGTCACCCATAAGTGAAAGGAAAGAGGAAGTTAAGAGAGGTAAGGGGAGGGAAACTAAGGTGGGATGTTCAGAAAACTTCCAAATATCCCATCGGAGTTTAAGCAAGGGTGACCATACTCGGCAGGGGAAGCTGTCAAGCAAATATCAGGGAGAGTTAGCGACGAGGTCAGGATGTAAGTAGGATCAAAATCCCATTGGGTTAGTCATAGGGTATGAAGACAGAGCCAAACCAGTGATCCTGGGTGTTTAGTGAAGAAGCTCTTTGGCAAGAGTGGCTCTCATTCTGTTTCCTTTTGATGTGGCAGTGGTTGACCCCAGGTGGAGATTCCAAGATTTAAAAGGTATTGACCACGGTGCTTTTTGTATTCTGTAACTTAAGGAAGAAGCTCATCAGTTTCTTACACACACACACACACACACACACACACACACACACACACACACACACACACACACACCCCATGTCTAACAAAATATTTAATGTCACTGCAGTTTTTGCCTTTTATCTCCCCTTCCCAAGAAAATCATCCCATGGAACAAATAGTATTTTTTAAAGACAAAAAAAAAAAGGAAAGGAAAAAGAGAAGAAATTAACACATCAAAAAAAAAATCTAGAAGCATGTGCAACATAATATTTGTGGACCTATTACTTCTGTAAAGGAGAGGGTTGAAAGTGTCTTTTGTATCTTATTTTTCAAACCATAGCATCCTCATCTGCGGGATAAGGGGGTTGGATCGGATGGTGTCTATGGTCCATTCTACATCTAAATCCCGATACTAAGTGTCAATTGAATCAAGGTTTCCTCATTCAGCATCCTGTTCTCCTTCTCTCTCTCTCTCTCTCTCTCTCTCTCTCTCTCTCTCTCTCTCTCTCTCTCTCTCTCTTAAATAGTAGCTAACATAATAGTTAATAGTGATATAGAAACTACTATGTGCTAGGCACTGTGCTAAGTGCTTTACTACTGTTATCTCATTTGTTCCTTAAAATACTCTGGGGGGTATGTGTTATTATTATTCCATTTTACAGATGAGGAAACTAAGGCAAACAGAGATTAAGTAATTTACCCATGGTCACAAATCTAGTAAATATCTGAAGTCACATTTTAATTAAGTTCTTCCTGACCTCAGATCCAGTGCTCTATCCACTACACCACCTAGCTGCGTATTTATTACATTACAATATCTGCTCCAAGACAGTATCTGCTTTCTTGTCTTTGGTTCCAGCCTGAATCTTCCAGGGCCCTTTCCCATTAATCTCCCTCTTCTCAATACTCATTGTGTTCTAGTGACTATCTACTCTTTGGGAAGAATTAGTGTCTGTTTTCTTCTGAGACCTTGAACATTAAGTCCAAGGAGTAACTTAGCCTGTATCAACTCTGGAGCCTCCTAAGCAATATGACAGAATCACAGAGCTTGAAGGGAGCTCATAAATCCTATAACCTAGCTCATAAGTAAACAAGATCTAACCTGCCCCATCAATATCCCAGTTAAGTGTTCATTCAACTTCAACTTAGGAGACCTCCAGGGATGAGGAACCCACTTTCTTTTTTCATAATCATTAAATGTTTTATTGAAAACATTGAGCCTTAATACAACCAATTAGCCTTGCTAGGTTACTATTTATATTTAAATGAATTCATTGTAACAGATAAAGTATGTTACAACTTTTTAGTCATTCCGTCAGTATCAGAATCCTTTTATCCATCCATTCTTACTCTCTTTTCCCCTTATATGATCACAGAAACTCTGTACTTCATTTTTTTCTTCTGATTTTGCTCTTTTGGTTTTATATTATTTCATGAAGGCTCTTCATGTTTCCTTTGCTTGTTGGCCTTAATTACACTATAGCACTCCATTATATGAATGTAACCATAATTTATTTAACCATGCCCCCATTATTGGGTATTCAAGGTCCTTCCCCCACCCTTCCACCCCAATTCATTGCAATTACAATAGAATTTTGGGGTTTAATTATTTCAGTTGCATCCAACTCTTTATGACCCATTTGGGGTCTTCTTGGTAGAGATACTAGAGTGGTTTGCCATGTTCTTTACAGATGTAGGAAACTGAGACAAACAAGGTTAGGTGACATGGCCAGGGTTACACAACTAATATGTGTCTGAGGCTGGATTTGAACCTGGAAAAATGAATCTTCCAACACCTCTATGAAAATCTCTCAACACAGACAGCTGTCCTGCTTTAAACACAAAAATAAAAATGATTTCAGGGTATATTCCTGACTTTGGAATCATTAGGTCAAAGGGTATGATTATTTTTGTAACTTTTACTGGGCACAGCTGGATTATTCTTCCCAAAAGTCTGCACATTTGCACTTCCGCCCACCAGTGATAAATAAGTGTACCTGCTTCTCCACAGCCCAGCGAGCACTGAGTTAGATTGCTATTAATTTTGTTGAGTACATTTTTGTTTTCACTCTGAGGTTAACAATCATCAACAAATGGAAATCCTTTTAGTATACCAAAAAGAACAGGAAAGAGGTTTATATAAACAACCGGGAACTTCTGTTAGGAGCAGATTTTTAAAAAACTATCCATTAAGTTTAACATATTAAGTAAGACAAACAAAACTATTCCATGGGTTTTTTGGTATATTTTTCATTTTCTTCTTTCAAAATTTTTCATCAATCTTATGTTAAAACAACCTCAAAGCTGTTTTAATTTTTACTTCTTTGATTCATGGAGAAGGGAGCCAGAGATCTGACCATGTTACCCTCCTACGCAAAAACGTCAATGACTCTCTAGTGCCTATGAGGTAAGAAATGAATTCTCAACCTGGAATTTAAGATTCTCCATGGTCTGGCTCCCACTTATCTTTCCAGTCTTATTTCTTATTATTTCCCCTTTGATAGCCTCCAGTCTAGTCAAATTGGCATGCTAGCTCTTTTCTATACATGCCATCATCCCACCTCCATCCCTTAGCAAAGGCATATTTCCCATAAATTTCCCATAAACCCCATGTTTCTCTTGTCATTGCCATCTCATAGTATTCCTCACTTCCTTCAAAGTGTGGCTCAGACCAGCCCCTGCAAGGGGCTTTTCCTTATCCTTCCAATTGTTAGCACTGTTTCCCTCTTCAAATTGTTTAGTATATATACTTTGTGTTTCCTTCCAGTAGAGACTGAGCAAAGGCAGCGAGGTAGTAGAGTGGAAAGAGTGGCAGGTCTGGAGGTAGGAAGATTTGAGTTCAAATTAAGACATTTACAAATGTATGACCCTGGACAAGTCACCTAATTTCTATTTGCCTCCATTTTCTCAACTGTAAAATGGGAATAATGATAGTACCTAATAAGGCAATATTTGTAAAAAGCCTTTAGCATAGTATCTGACATAGAAATCATGAGGAAAATCATCATTATCGTTGTTATTAATCTCAATATCTTCAACACCTAGCAGGATGCCTGGCATACAGTAGGTGCCTAATAAATGCTGAATTTTAATTTTATACTTTTATTACATTTATATTTATTTTATTATGTTATTTATTATGTTTATTTGAACTGACCTGAGAGATCATTTGGTCCAATGACATCATTTTCTAGAAGATACCAAGAGAGGGGAAGAGAATTGCTCAAGGCAACACAAATAGTAAGGAGCAGAGCTAGGGCCCCAGCATTGATCCTCTGATGCCAAAATCTAGTACTCTTCCCACTGTAGTGGCATGCTCTTTTCTCCAATTTGGCACCAAACCTCTCAAAGACAATGTTTTTTACCTGACCTTCCCTGTGATACGTGAATGGATTTTGCAAGTCATTGGTGGAATGAGGTGTTACCAGACCTGACCATGGCAGAAGAAGAGGGTTGTTCTTACTGCTTATCTTTTGTTCTTGTAGACCAATGACATGAGGATGTCTTGACTTGCAAGTGAGTTGGATTTAAGTGAGGCAGAGCTGTGCAAAGTCACCAGCTTCATTCTCTCCTCCAGAATCATCTAGATCCAGTGGCAAGACATAGATCAGGACAACTGGAGCATCCAATTACCAGAGAATGAAGCAGGCAAGGGGTAGCTAGATGGCCCAGTGGATGGAGTGCCAGGTCTGGAGTCAGGAAGACCTGATTTGAAATCTGGTCTCAGACATTTAACTAGCTGCGTGACCCTGAGCAAGTCACCTAACCCTGTTTGCCTCAGTTTCCTCATCTAAAAAATAAGCTGGAGAAGGGAATGGCAAACCTTCCAGTATCTTTGCCAAGAAAATCCCAAATAAGGTCTTAAAGAATCAGATTTGGCCGAAATGACTGAACACCAATGAAGTAGGCAAGAGAAGATAATCGTGTTTGCCCAGAATGGGCGTTAGAGATTTAGTCTAACCTCCTCACTTCATAGATGAGCAAACCGAAGTCCGGGGAAGTAATTGTGGAAGGTCACATGTCCAAGATCCAGATCTCCCGAGTCTACTAATTTTTTTCTAATTGTAACATTCTTTGTCTCTCAGTTGCACAAAAAGTCCAGAGAGACAAGATAAGGGTTAAAGAGCATGAAGTTACTGAAGCTTAGATCTGGGATGGACAGGCAGGAGACTTGATGAAATTCCATAACAATTCAGATCAGCAAGTACTTAAGACATCTACTTTGCACCAGGCACGATGCTAGGCACTGGGGAATCAAAGACAAAAAGGGAAATCGTTTCTGGCCTCATGGACCTTAGGTTCCACTGGAGAAAACAATAGGTATATACATGAGTAAACAAAATATATAGAAAATAATTTGGGGTAAAGGAGACCATTAATATCTGGGGGGCAGTGGAAAGTTCTCCTGTGGGGGTAGTGCTTGAGCTGAGCCTTGGAGGGAGCTAGGCAGTCATTTCAGAGGCAGATGGGAAGAGGGAGAAGATTTCAGGCAGGAGGGACCACCCTGCGCTAAAGCACAGGGCCAGGAGATGATGAAATGTTATGTATGGAGGGAACAGTTTGACTAGAACGCTGTGTGTGAGACCTAAAGACAAGGCCTGGTTGGGCATGCTAGGCTGATAACAGTGAAAAGGGGCATCAAAGGAGAAGTAAAGAAGAACAGCCCTTCCTCAGAGGGTCTGGGGCATTGTTTTGGGCAGTCTACAGGGCACCATGAAGGCTTGAAGTCAAAGAGTTAACTCACTGATGCCTGTTGTTATAGCAACCAGGAGACGTCTGTAGCAGGCAATGCTCGGAAATTGTGCAGTCATCTGAGGCCTTCTCTTGCCTTTTAAGCTACAGAAACTTTTAGACTATCTGTTCAACGCTTCTGAGTCTGGCCAGCCACTCTGGATTTAAGAGGTCTTCAATGGTTTCTGACTAGCCGCTTTGAGTATGCGACCTCCGGCAGAGACAACATCTTCAGCCAGAAGAGAAATCCAAAAGAAAACAAAGAGACTCAAATCCCCAGCCTCTCCCTTTTCACTTTTCTTGTTTTGATTATGGCAGCTGGGATCCCGATGTCATGATGGCCACCCTGATAGCCCCATGTTTCAGTTGGCTTGATTGTAGGGTCCTAGTCATGAGATGATATTAATGATACTAACTTTCTGGAATCAAAATACTTCTGAAAATTGCATTTAGTTGTCTCACCAAGGATGCTATTAGGAGGAATAAGATGATGGTTACAAAGTTTTTTGAGTTTCTTGGAAGAAAAATACTTTCTAATAATAAACCACTACAGGACAACTTTTATCATACTGTCCTGACCACCATTGTTTTGCAGTGACATAAAATACATTATAAGTAAAGTTTAGTTATGAAGTGATATGTAGTGCCCCCATGAAATCCCTTAACCGAATTCCTGAGATACAAACTGGTTAGTCTTATTTCCTGTTTTCTGTATCATGGGACCAGCTCATGGCTGCTGCCATGGCTAGAAGGTAACGTGGGATGGGGCAGTTGAGTCCAAACCTCCCTGTTTAGGAATTTGGAAGACAGAAAGAGATTAGGTTAAGGTGTTCACCAGTTTTGGATTCGTGGTTGGCCTGATTGTGGTTCTCTGTCCACATCATTCGATCTCGCACCTGTTCTTCTCCATGTTCCTTATCTCCACCTCCACCTCCTTCTCCCGGAACCCAGAGCTCCCTTGGAGGTGCTGCCTAGGTGGCCATCTCCATCTCTGTTTATCGAAATCTTCCTTTGCAGACATTCTCAGGTGTCGCCTCTTCCAAGAAGTCTTTCCTGATCTTCTGTACTGAAGGTGTTTTCTTCTTTCTTAAATCCTTCTAAGATACTTTGTTTTGGCTTTTCATTTCCTTCTGATCACATTTTTTTTATCCTCTTTCATTCTTATTTTTTATATTTTATATTAGTTTTTCTCCTTTAAGAAACCTTTCTTGACCCCTCTAGCTGTTAGAACATAGACACCGCCCTTTACAAAAATAAAATATTTATTTCATTTGTATCCAGTTTTTATTTATCTGTGAAAATGTTGTAATAGAATGTGAATTTTCTTAGGGTAAGGGGATTGTATTGTCAGTGCCTGGCACAGTGTCTGGCACACTGTAGACACTTAAACGCTTGTTGATTGACTATAGTCCTGAGGGATAAGTCCCTAAAAGTGTGGAAGAACTAATGAGTGTAGGTGCCAAGAGAGAAACGAAGGACAAATCAAATAGCCCATAAGGGAACAAAAAGGGATACATGGGTGTTGACAGATGGGAAATGGGAGACCTTGACGCTAGCCAGGCCTGGGTCCACTCTTTGAATGCTCGTAACACACCGTAAAGCCCTGGCCTATTCAAGCTGGTGCTGCTGAAATGCGGTTGATTTGTCTCTCAGATGGCACTGAAACCCTGTAATGTTGCTTCTCTTAATGTGATTGCTTTGGCAGTAGCAATGAATGAGGTTAGACTGTTTGTTCCTATATACCCTAGCTGGGATGTACTCCCTCCCTATCTCTACTTACTGAAATCTTCTTTCTCAGTCATGTTCAAGTGTCCCCTCTTCCAAGAAGTCTTCCCTGATTTTCCCTAAATGAAGGTGAGCTCTCCTTCTTAAATCTTTTAAAGATCCTTTCATTTTGGTCTTTCATTTCACCCTTATCACATTCTATCTACCCTCCATCATTCTTATTTATTTACATTTTTTATTCATTTTCTTTCTCAACCCCTATAAGCCTCTTGAAGGCAGGTATATACCATTTTTCATCTCTGTATTCCTGGCTCTATGTATCCAGGGACTTAATAAGTGCATGTTAAACTGAATTGGAAAAACAAATGAATGAAGTTCTGTAAAAAGGTCTGATGAGGGAAAAAGTAGAACTATTTCTTAAAATTAAACTTTTCAATACTTCAAAAACTCAGATTATTCAAGGTAACAGGGAGAATAGTTGTACTTAAATGAATTATCCTCCAAACAAGCAAGAGAATGTGGAACAAACTGATTGAACTTTAATGCGTGTATTTTCCAAGTGAAGGATTATAATCTTTTAAAATTATAGGTGAACTGAATAATGGTCATGTTCGCAATATGGACAAGGTAAAGAGCTAAGGCCCAGGGAGCGGATTATGTAGGTGGGAAGTTTTGGATGATCTCTTTTGTGGATTTAGATGCACAGAAATTGCTTGCTGGATATCTCCTCCATGTTACCCTGTAGACTTCATTATCTCAACATGTGCAAAATGGAATTTGCTGTCTTTCTTCCAGACTTTCAAGTTTCTGTTGATGGCACCATCATCCTTCTACTGATTGCACAGGTTCATAATCTCAGAGTTATCCTGGACTCTTCCCTCTTCCCCATCCTCTGTATCCAATGAGTCTTGTCCATTCCAGCTTCCCGGCATCTCTGGAATCTGTCTGTGCTCACACAGACCTCATCCTAATTTAGACTTTCTTCCTCTCTTCCCTGGAATATTGTAATAGTCTCCTAACTGGTCTTCCTGCTTCTCATATCTCCCCTCTACTGTCTACCCTCTATGCAGCTGTAAAAACAATCTTTTGGAGGCACAGGTTTGACTCTGTCACTCAATTATGCTAAAACCTTCAGAGGCTCCCCATTGCCGATAGCATGAAATGTAAACTCTTTAATTTGCTAATTAAGATCCTCACCAATCTTTGAGGACTCACCTTTCCAACTTTATTTCATACAAAGTCCATGTCCCAGATAAACCATATTCCTTGCTTTTCCCTGAACTCAGCATTTTATCTCTTGTCACTTACAAGATATTCCCCCTTGGAATATACTCCCCCTTCTTCTTTGACTCATGGAAAGCTTGCCTTCCTTCAAGACTCAATTCAAGCACTATCTCCTCCGTTGATCCCAAGTTATTAGTGCCTTCTCCTTCCTCAATTTGTTTCTTACTATGCTTATTTTTGTATATAGGAGAGGTATCAAAAAGTAGTAGAGAGACAGTTTCAGGGCTAGAAAGACCTAGGTTCTAGTCCACCTCTGACTGAATGATCCTAAGTCACTTAACCTCTCTATACGCTAGTCTTGGTAACTCTCTAAAAGACTAAAAACTGCAGAGAAGGACTGACCTGCATTAGTAGGGAGTGCTTAGGGCAGCTGGTGGGGCACAAGAGATAGCCTGCCTAGCCTGGAGTCAGAAAGACTCATTTTCCTGAGTTCAAATCTGGCCTCAGACACTTACTAGCTGTGTGATCCTGGGCAAGTCACTTAACTCCCATTTGCCTTAGTTTCTTCATCTATAAAATGACCTGAAGAAGCAAATCACTCCAGTATTTCTGCCAATAAAACCCCAAATTGAGTCATAAAAACTCAGACATTACTGAAATAACTAAACAATTCATATAGGAGTTCCCTCTAAAAAGGAAATTACCGGTCCTATCCCTATTTCTTTTTGTGCAGAAAAAGGGATAATTATTATTATTGTAGGGTTATATGATATATGGCATAATATATGGTCATAATATACAAGGCTGGACCTGCCTCATTGTTCTCTTTGTACCTCCAGCACCAGGAGGGAGGACAGGCCTTGGAGCCATGGCCCTGTTTTGACATTCTGGCTGTATGATCCTAGACAAGTTACCTCAGGAAATTCTTTGAGATTGTACATTTCAAAGCAGGTATTGCACTCATCTGCATTGGTACAGGGAGTTTCCTTACTGTGAATAGTAGAGCAGTGAAATTATAAATCTGGTTTACTATGCTCTGCAAATTCCCAACCTCTTGTGGTAAAGTGATAAGAGTAGTGACTAACTCTAGAGTTGAAGGTCCTGAATTCAAATCCTACCTCTCATCTTTACCACTTGTTTGACTTTGGTAAATCAAACAACCTTCCCCTACCTTAATTTTAAAAGCCAGACTAATTGGCTTTTTTTTTGAGGCAGTTGGGGGTTAAGTGATTTGTTTAGGATCACACAGCTAATAAGTATCTAAGGCTGGATTTGAATTCAGGTCCTCCTGACTCCAGGACAGGTATTCTATCTACTGTGCCACCTAACTGTCCCCCTAACTGGCTTTGGACACCTCTTCCAGTTTGAGATTTATGATCTTACAGTACTTTGCAGCTATTAGGCCTCCAATAAACCTTTGTTGATTTGAATTGATAAGATTATTCAGTACAATCCTTGTAGCCTAACTCTCATTACTTAAGAAGGGCATAGATGTCCATTTGAAGGCTGTGTTTTAAATGACAAGCTTTTATTTCTCTCACAGACATATAGGCATACCCTGACTAATACTATTAATTGGATAGGGGAAAATTCCCTTTCAGGTGAAACATAATAAATAACGAGGGGCAGTTGATTCCATAGCTACAACATTGCAAATATTCAGTGACTAGGCAATGTTACGATGATGTTTCACGGTTTTGTGGAAGGAATCCGCTTATAGTCTGTTAATGATGTGATTGAAGTAGAATGTTTGTTGGGGCAACAGCATACTGGATACACTTATCTGAAGTGATTTTTCCAAGCATGTGCAAAAGGTTGAAAACATTTCCCCTGATCTCTGTGCTTAGGAACAATAACTGTGTTCCCTGTGTCCAGCAAGGTCAGTTACATTTGAATATTTTTCAATCCCCAGCAAGATGCCTTTCACCCTGTAGGTGCTCCATAAATAGTTCTTGAATGAGCATATTTCAATCTAGGACAAATCAAAATTATGTTTAGTTCAAAGGAGGTCTCTCTTCCCCCAACTTCTTTGAAATTTCCATAATCCTACCATAAACTGAAAACACTGCAACCCTAAGAGCTGCATTATACACTCTGTTCATATTTCTGCTGAAGCAACTCAGTTCAGCCAATATTCACACACATTCGTGAAAAGCACCATGGGGAACGACAAAGAACAAGTATCAATCCCTGATAGCACATGGCTTCCCAGCCATGATACCCATGGCTGTCCCATCTTGTGAGATGGGACAGTGATCTCACAAAGAAGATAGGATAAAGAAAGTGTGAGTGAGAGAACACAGTGGCATTTGTGGTAAAACAAGGCTCTGTGAAACTGTAAACAGTTACAGACTATCAAAACTGGACATGACAAATAGCCATCTAGTCTACTTTAGGACTGGGCAAGCATCCCTTCTTCCAATATTCCTGAGAAGTGGTTATTTGACTTTGCTTGAAGACTTTCATTGAAGATGGGGAAATTCATCACTGGCTGCAACAGTCATCTCATTGTCCTTTTGGATAGATACAGTAGTATGCTGGTAAATGATCAATAGCTAACTCTCTAAGGGAAAATACGTAATGCAACATACTTTTACTATTAATGTGCATTATCTAAATTTTCTCCATCACTTGCTTAAGTCTACATAATCAGCCAAACAATAAATCAAGCTCTGATTTATTTCCAAGGCATAAATGTTACTTTGAAAATTTAACAATTCTAGGAAATGCAAAATTACAAAATTACAAAAATAAAACATTTTGTTTTTATTCCTCCCTTCTAATAGCATTTGTTCCATTATCCATATCTGCCAAAATTTTAAAATTTTGTACAGTGGAGAACAAAAGAAAACCTACAATGAAGTAAAGAAAAGATGGACAGGTCTCAACACAATGTGTTATACACACACACACACACACACATATAGGCTTTCTTGAAATGGAACTTTATAGCTGTATATTTGTATTCTTTTATGTTCTGCTGTGCAAAAGACTTTTTTTTTTTCTTATTTTATATTTAAGTTTATAATATGTTTCTTTTGTTTTTCTTATTATGTATTTTAGTATTTGTCTTATAAATGGATTAAAGTCATAAAAATTTAAATTTCTATGTATTTTGAAAAAAAATTATCTTAATTTCTGATGCTTTTCTATTGAACTAGTAAAAGCTTTTTGATTCTCTAATGAGATTTTCTCTAAGCTTCCACTAAGCTATTCTTCTTTGAAGTAGAAAGTTGCCTTCTCATGTTTGCTATCAAACCTTGGACGCAGGAGCCTTCTTTGACTTCTAATCCTATGAAAATCACATTTTCTTAGCCCAAGGGAGCACTAGACTTAAAGTTATCTGGTGAATTTGTCAGGAAGCTTGATTTCAATTTACACATTAGCTATGTTCTTGAAAAATTATATGTTCAAAGCAAAACATTGTATATTAGATAATGTTTCCCTATTTAAATCCATTGAAACTTCAGAGTTATATTCCCACAGGGAAATCTCTGGCGCTAGACATACTTAATACCAAATTCACTTCAGCATTATGTCTATGTGAGTGTCCAGACCATGTGCACTTAATTCCCAATCCCTACAAAGATGATCCATTTGAATGATACGACGTGATCTTTGCACATTAAAAATGCTGGCATATTTTTTAAAAAGTTAAATTCATTCATTTCCATTAATATAAAAGCTATGAATCTGTTATAGGGCTGATATCTAACATGGTTTCTGTCTCCCCTTGCTTTTCCCCCCATTAAAAGAAAAGGATTAGTCCCTAAGAGGTGACAAAGCCAGGACTTGATTGACCAGGGTCAGGTAACATGCATTCCTGGTCACCTAGAGGCATAAGAGGTGACCCTTCAATTTGGTTGATGCCTGAAGATCATTAGAGTCACCACACCTTGTTCTGTTGACCAGATGCATTTTTATATAGAGCAGAGGAAGTTTATATCTATAGAAGTTAAGCACGACAGTATCCTTCTTCCCTATTCTAGCTAGGTTAGGGCTAAGTAAGCCTCCTTTGGTAACTGTTGGATGATCTCATTTCATGGCTCATTTGTGCCAATACTGAGCCTGAGCTAGTAGTATCCAGCCTGTGCCGAGTCTCCCATCTTCTCCTTCCTAAGTTGACTTTTTTCATTGAAATTTTTTTTTTGCATACTTATCATACTTTCCATAACCTGCTTTATCAGCCAATTTTCTTTCCTACATTCTTGCTAGTATTTTCTCCTTTGCTAAATGAAAATAGGACTGCATATTTTCAGAATCATGGAAATTCTGCCAAGCTTTTGTTTTCTTCTGTTTTGTTCTTTTTTTGGAGGGGGGTACTGGGAGAACAGGGAGTAAAGCAGTGATAAAAATGTAATCAGTTGGTGGCACTAGCATCCCTGAGAGGTGGTGGTAGATTAAAAGGTAAAATGAGGACAAGGGTGAGAGAAAACCAGTGTTGTGGAGAAAATAGGGGCAGCATAGTGCAGGCATTGCATTTGGAGTCAAACTGTTGGGGTTCAAATCCAACAACCCAGCTGCTACTTTTTTAACATGGGGGCAAATCATATGCCCTCTTCAGAAATCAATTTCCCAAAAGGAGAAGGTTGTCCTAGAAAACCTCTCTCTTTCTAGCTGTAAATCTGAGATGCTGCTGTTTAATCCATAATGGAAATGGTACACCAAGGTTCATTTGGTCTCTTGATGTCTTTTTCAGGTTTGTTCCACGAATCTCCACAAGTGAATAATTACATCGAAATGAATAATTTTTGGTGCAGATCTGCAATTTCACTTATATTGGTCACTCTATGTGAGAAAATTCCTTCTATGGAAGTAGATCCACAACTGGTTTGTAACTTATACAATCTCCCGGAATTAATTGCCTGGGAGCACTGAGAGATTAAGGATCACACAACCAGTATGAATCTGAGATAAGAACACCAGTGTGCTCTTCCTAACTCCACTACATCACATTGCCTCTCTCATAGGTCTAGACTCACTATATCTTTTGAAGTTCTTTCCCAGTCACTGGTGGAAGGATTTTTGTCCTACACTCTTTGGACTAGATCTGTAGTTTCTCTGGCATAAGGAACTTGCACTGAGAAAACACCTTCTATCGATGTGCGGCTCTTGCCCTTGAATCCTTGAATCCAACAGTTGGAGAACTGTTTGGGGGTACTGAGAGGTTGGGTCTCACCCATGGTCACCGAGTCAGTTTGTATCAAGATCAGAACTTAAACCCAACTCTTGCACAGCTCAAACACCACCCTTTACAGCAGTTTGGGTTGGGGGGGAGTTCTTAAGCTGGGAACTTAAAAATTTTTTTTGATAACTGAATTTTAATAGTTTCGGTTGTAATTCTACACCATAGGGTTGTTGTGAGAATCAAATGAGATAATATTTATTAAACCCTTAGCACAGTGTCTGGCATGTAGCAGGTACTATATAAATGTTTATTAATTTTTCTCTCTCCCCTTGCCATGTATTTTATTTTATTAACTTAAAAATATTATTCTGAGAAGGGGTCCCTTGGCTCAGATTGCTGGAGAGGGTTGTGACAGAAAAATTGTTAAGAATCCCTGGTTTAAATGAATCATTTTGGGATCAGCTGCTGGTGTCCTCCCATCTAAATTACTTTGAATTTAACCATTTTGCATTTTTTCTCTTTATATTTATTTTGTATATATGTCTATATATACTTTTGGTCTCCCCTCTTTGAATATAAGCTCCTTGAGAATAGGGACTATTTCACTGTGCTTACACATAGTGCTAGTATGTAGCACTAGCACATAGGAGGTGCTTAATAAGTACAATAACATTGCATTTATTAATACTGCTTAATAAAATGCAATGTCTTTGGATTGACTATTCTTGACAACTTTGTAGCCATGACTGCATCTCTCTCTCTTTTTCTCTCTCTTCTTCTCTCTCTCTCCTTTCATTCTTTCCCAAGATATGTACGTGTATATATATATATATATATATATATATATATATATATATATACATATGTATACATACATGTGTGTATTTTATATAATCTTAAAAGTTAACAAAATAAAAATAAATGAAAAACCCACAAAAAATAAAAAAATTCACACAATAAAATTCTTTTAAAATCTTTTCTCCTTAACCTGCCAATTAAAAAAAAAATCCTTGGTCAACTTATTAGCAAAATAGGTAGTTGGTAGAAAAGATGTTTTAGGATAGAATAAGGCTTCCAAATGTGGGTTTCGCTGGTCCTCTGCATTGTTTGTAACCTGCTGGTTGGACAGAAAGTCCTCACTTGTCTCCAGGGTAACCCTTATTTCCCTAATGCGCCCCTGACTTGCACATTTCTAATTGGGGAACATCTCTAACTCACCACCTGTGTAGACTGCACTCTGAATATTTTAGGGAAAAAATTTATTTAACAGTTAAAATCCCATGGCAGTAAATATTCATTAGGCGCACACATTATTGTTTTTAAAACAGCCCTGTGATGCAGAGGGCATGCTTTCCTGTCAGCTGCTCAATATTTACTTTAAATGTATTAAACAACCTTAGAAATATTCATTGCACGGAAACCTTTTTATGTTTGAGTGGATTAAATTTACAAACCCAAATTAATGCTATAAATTGAATTTACATAATTCATTCTTCACCAAGCAGAATCTGCTTAGCCTCCCTGGCTGTTAATATATGCATGTAAGGAAAAAACAGAGTACTGGCATTGCAGTCCACATTGGTAATTTGGTCTAAGTAGAGTTTATAAAGCATTTTGTTCTCCATTGTTGTTTTCCTGGTAAGATTGTGGCACTGGGGGGTGGCCCTCTCTTTCCCCCATTCCCCCCCCCCCCCGCTTCCTTTCCTCTAATGTCTAATGGTTACTAATTAAAGAACATGCATGTGCCATCCCAAGGAAGGAAGCAAACTTCCTAGTAAAACTCAAGCCAGCCTGCTTCTGAATGTTCAGAGAGTACAGTACTGCGAGAATCTTTAAAACAACCACAAGAAATTACTAATTAGGCTTTTGTTTAGTAGCACAAATAAGGACAAAAGGTAAGAGCAGGTGAAGCATGAGTATTAAGAGGTCAGAAGTGGGCTTCAAAGCAACAAAAAACTCCAAATTGCAATTGAAGGTAAGAAAGAAAGAAAGAAGGAAAGAAGGAGAAAAGGAAAGAAAGAAGGAAAGATCATCTTGAAGCTGGAGTATTACTGATGGCTATAGGATACATTAGAGGTGGTGGATTTCTTTCTCTTCCTTTTTTTTTTTCCATTGACATATATTTTCATGGAGGAGGCCAAGGGCCATTGAATACTTTTGCTGCTGCAATTTCTGGTTTGAGACCATTTTGCACAACATGTTCAGAGCATGCCAATAATTAGGGACACTTCATTGTCTCCTGGTCTGCCTCTGACAATGTGACTGGCACAAGGAGATATGAGCTTCACCTTGCTTGGCATGATTTTGTGCAGTGGGCACTGAAACAGTCATTGTTCCCCTCAATTTCCCCTCCTTTTCTCTAGTACCCTATTAAACCTCTTTGTTAAGAGATCCAGCTGCTTGTTTTCTCTGAAGATAATGATTGAAAAATGTGTGTGTGAGCTGGAGTGTGCACACGGGTGTGTGTGTTTTAAATCACAGGGAAATTGGTTTTTGGAAGCTCTTTCTTAGCTTCTTTGCCCTATCATCTGGTTGTTGATGACTTTAAATAATCCTAGGGTAATAAATATCCAGTTAAACACATACAGAAACATGTGGCTAAAAATGACAACCTTTTCTTTTTCTGTCTTTTCTTCTTTTTGGATCAGAGTTACTAGAAGTTTGCATTCTTATTCATTATTGGGACAGACTGAGAGAATGGGGAAATGACCAAGGTAAAAAAAATGTTGTTGTCCTCTGAATATTTTTTTGACTTGTGCTACAGTGGTGGGCCTAGGAACTGGGTGGTAATAAGTAGACATGTAACGAGCTGAAATAGAACATTGACCAATTTTGCGGATACGTGAAGGTGGCAGTGAGACTGCTCTTGAGAGGTGGTACAGAGTTCAGTCCTACTGTAAGAAATGTCCCAGAAAAAAGTCCTCTGTGTGTGTGTGAGTGTGTGTGCGATACAAAAGACAGTCTTGTACAGTTACACCAGAAAAACGAAGAGCATTCTTTAGAGTCCAGTGGGGATGACAATACTCCATGCCCCAAAGGATTGCAAGGCAAAACATAGCAGTTGTTGAAGGAAGGAGAAAGGTAGTTGCAAACATGCCTAGGGAGAAAGAGCATCCTTTTTAGATGTCAGTACCCTAGGACAAAGCCCAGTTCTTCCTAATCTAGTTACAGAGCTGATAAGGAGCACTGGACCTCTGTTTGAGATATACTGACAAGGAGGATTTTACTTCAACAATTCAATAAACTTCTCACCTGGAATAATACAGATAAAAAAATGATTTAATTCCTCTCCTCTCTGGAGTTAACAAAAGTAGAGGCTGAAGAGCTATGTGTGAAATAACTGTAAGTTTAAAGAAGTACCTAGTAGAGGTAAACCAGAGAGGGATGAGAAATTTGAGGAGAGAGGGTATATTGGGAAAGATTTTGTGTTGGAAGTAGCATCTAGTTGGGCCTTAATAGAGGAGAACAGTAACAGGTAAGAGATGTGGAAAGAATGGATACCTGCAAAAATTCATAGAAGTCCGATAGAATGAGGTTGGCAGTAGGAAGGGGAATCAGTAGTCCAATCTGATGGGAGTATTAAATATATGGAAGGAAGAGACATGTAACAAGGTTAGAAATTGAAGTTAGAGTCAGATTGTGAAGGGTTTTGAGTGCCAGGCAAGCATTTGTATTCTATCCTGTAAGAAATGGGGAGCAACTGAAGGTTTCTGAAAAGGGGAGAGGAAGTCATTGGATGCTTGTTGAGATACCTCCAACAAAGCTCCTTGGAAAGGAACCATTCACCACCCTCTTCACTGTTGGGTACCTGGTTTGTCCAGCTGTCCTTCATCTTTGGTTTCCCAGATGTCACTTCAGCCTCTCAGAACAGCACATTGAGGACAGAGTTGTTCGTGTCCTAATGTGATCGAGTATCCATGAACTGATGATGAAAGCAAATTGTTATTCAGTTCTGAGGTTTCACCTTACACCCTGCAAATGGAAAAGGTGAAAAAAAGATGGGAATATTTGATCGATATCGGAGGACCTGTGAGAAGACAGTGATGCATTGGTGGATCTGTGATTGGACTACCTATTCCAGAAAGAAGTCTGGGATTATGCCAAGGAAGTAACTAAAGTGCATAGGAATGGGGAATCTTCAGCCTCAAGGTCACATGTGGCCCTCTAGGTCCTCAAGTGCAGCCCTTTGACTGAATCCAAACTGCACAAAACGAATTCCCTTAATAAAAGGATTTGTTCTGTAAAACTTGAACTCAGTCAAAAGGCTGCACCCAAGGACCTAGAAGGCCACATGAGGCCTTGAGGACAAAGGTTTCCTACCTCTGGTACCTTTCGAGCCAGAGGTACCTTTCTCTCTCTTCAAACAATCCTGTTTATTTGTTCATATGCCTGTCTTTTCCTCTAATAACTTGTGGACTTCTTGAGTGCAGAGAATGCTTTACACTTGTTTGGTATTCCTAGCTCCCAACACAGTACCTGGAACATAATAGCCATTTAATAAACATTTGTTGCCCTGAATTGAAATTGGAAGGAAGATCACATCATGCCTGGTGAATATCAGTGGGTGACTTCATCTTCATTAGGCTTGGGAGCAGAGGAATAATTTATTTAGGCATCTTTTGGACTTTTAGTATTCAATCCTAGGATGTGCCAGCTGGGATATTTTAGTTGACCTGAACTCAGAGGCAACTAAGTGATACAGTGGTTAGAGCACTGAACTTGGTGTCAGGGAGATCTGAATTCAAATCCAGTTTCAAATACTTATTAGCTTATGTGACCCTGGGCAAGTCACTTAACAGCTATTTGCCTCAGTTTCCTCCACTGTAAAATGGGGATTAATAATAGCGTCTACCTTCCAATGTCATTGTTAGAATTAAATGAGATAATATTTGTAAAACACTCAGTATTGTGCCTGGCACATAGTAGGCATTTAATAAATGCTTCTTTCCTTCTCCTAGTTTCCTGGTAAATGGGAATAATAATGTACCCACTTTCCCAGGGGTGTTGTGAGGCTCAAATGAGATAATATCTATGAAAGGGAAAAAAGAAAAGAAGTGTTTATTAAGTGCGTACTATGTGCCAGGTATTGTGCTATGTGCCATATAAATGTTAGCTATTATCATTTTGTAACTGTCATAGATGAATAAGGAAAGAAAAATATCTCAGGGTCATCAGTGTCCAAACTATTCTGAATTTCCTTGATTGAGTCCAACATTGTAGCTCTTAGACATCCCTGCATGGGGAGGTTAATGTGGACTCGCCCTGGAGAGCAGAAGTTTTCCTTTCTTATCACAAATTAAGAAA
The DNA here is from genome assembly GCA_023548195.1 of Bettongia penicillata ogilbyi. NCBI lineage: Eukaryota > Metazoa > Chordata > Mammalia > Diprotodontia > Potoroidae > Bettongia > Bettongia penicillata. Next base: position 6,137,788 of record JAJHZJ010000540.1, on the reverse strand, counting down.
GGAAAGATACATGAGTTCTTCACATCATTGTAGTATCAGTCTTTATACGTAGCTATTGCGTTGATGGTAAATTATTTAACTTGAAAAGTTTACAAGCCAAGACTAAAGTTAAGGAAGGGTTGGTACATGATATTTTTTGTTCACAGATGATTGTATCCTCCAGGCAGCCTCTGAGACTGAGATGCATCAAAACATGAATTGATTCTCTGTTGTTTGTGCTAATTTTGGTCTAACAATTAACAAGAAAATATGGATTCTCCACCAGCCAGCATCATATCATCCATACTTGTGACCATTGGTTATAGCAGATGGAGAAAAAGTGAATGCTACATATAAGTTCACTTACCTTGGTAATATACTTTCTAGGGACATCCACATAGATTTAGATGAGGTTGAGCCATACATTGCTAGAGCTAGTGTAGTATTTGGAAGATTCCAAAGTAAAGTGTAGGAGAAAAGAAAAAAAAGGATTAGATTGCCTACTACAATGAAGGTCCACAGAACCTGTTGCTGACTTTATTGTCCCTAAGTCTATGAAACCTGAATGACATACCTGTGTCATACCAGGAAACTGAATCACTTGCATCTGAATTGTCTTAAGAAGATTCTGAAGATCACCTGGAATGACAAAGTGTCAGACACTGAGGTTCTTTCTCGAGCTGAACTGCCAAGCATTCAAACTCTCCTATAGAGCGTACAACATGAATGGGCAGGTCATATTGTTTGAATGCCAAATGTATGTTTGCCTAAAAGATTATTGTGTGGAGAACTCACACAAGGCAAGTGCTCACATGGAGGTCGGAAGAGGTGACACAAGGACAAGGGTGTCTCAAGTATCTCAAGAACTTTGGAAACTGATTGTATGACATGGGAGACAATGGCAAAAGACAATGTGTCAAAGCTGGTGATGTACTCTATGAGTGAAGCATAATTGCAGTAGCTCAAAAGAAAATGAGATGTACAAATTTAAGAGACATCTCCATCCCAAATGTTCATGTGGAGTATTTGTGCCCAGCTTATGGTAGAGAACTTCAAAACTTGTTTTATTAGATGAGTGACAGTCAGACACATTGTACCCTGATTTCAACATAGTGATGCCATTTTGGTTGTCTTCCAGGACCAAAGAAAAGGACAACAACCAACCAACCAGCCTGTGTTGATATCAGATGGGATAGTTGTATGTTTTACCAAGGTTGGAAGATTGCTCTCCTTTACATATTCTGTGCCCTAATCAAACTAGGCTACTAGCTGTACTTAGAATTTTATGTCCTATCTCCCTTTTCCATGCTTGTTCAGTAGCCCCCATGCCTGGTAGGCATTTACTATTCAATTACCCCTCTCAAAATCCTTGTTTCGAGGGCTCAGTAATGCTACTCCTTTATTGTCTTAAAGAATCAGTTTATGCCTCTCATCTACATTAGGAGTTGATATCTGGTACTCAAGACATAGTAGTGAATGAATATAGCAGTCTACTGTTTGATAAATGCAAGGACTCCAACTTCTGGGATAAGAATTCACTGTTTGACAAAAATTGTTGGGAAAACTGGATAACAGTTTGGTGGAAACTGGGCATAGACCAATGCCTGACATCGTACACAAAAATAAAGTCCAAATGAATATATGATCTAGGTATAAAGACTGGTACTATAAACAAATTAGGGGAGCAAGGAATAGTGAATTTGTCAAATTTATGGAGAATGGAGAAATTTTTGGCTAAATAAGAGATAGAAAACATTATGAAGTGCAAAATGGATAATTTTGATTACATTAAATTGAGAAGTTTTTGCACAAACAAACCCAATGCAACCAAGATTAGGAGGGTAGCGGAAAACTGGGAAAGAATTTTTACAACTAGTGTCTGTGATAAAGGTCTTATTTCTAAAATATATAGAAAATTAAGCCAAATGTACAAGAATACAAGTCATTCCCCAATTAATAAATGGTCAAAGGATTTGAGTAGGGAGTTTTCAAGGAAGAAATTAAAGCTATCTATAGTCATATGAAAAAGTTCTCTAAATCACTATTGATTAGAGAGATACAAATCAAAACAACTCTGAGGTACCACATCACATGTATCAGATTGGTTAACATGACAAAACAGGAAGATAATAAATATTGGAGAAGATGTGGGAGAGTTGAAACACTAATTCATTGTTGGTGGAGCTGTGAGCTGATCCAGCCATTCTGGAGAGCAATTTGAAACTATACCCAAAGGGCTACAAAAATGTGTATACCCTTTGACCCAGCAATAATTCTTCTAGAACTGCATCCCAAAGAGATCATAAAAATGGGAAAGGGTCCCACATGTACAAAAACACATTTATAGCACCTCTCTTTGTGGTGGCCAAGAACTGAAAATCAAGGGGATGTCCATCAATTGGGGAATGGCTGAACAAGTTGTGGTATATGAATATAATGGAATACTATTGTGCTATAAGAAATGATGAACAGGAAGACTACAGAGAGTCCTGGAAGGACTTATATGAACTGATGCTGAGTGAAAGGAGCAGAACCAGGAGGACTTTGTACACAGTAACAACCACAGTGTGTGAGGAAATTTTTTGGTAGACTTGGCCTTTTTAAGCAATGCAAGGACCTAAAAAATTCTCATTGCTCTCTTGAGGCAAAATGCCTTCCACATCCAGAGAAAGAACTATGGAATTGGATCACAGAATGAAGCAGATCATTTTCTCTTGTGTTATGTATTGTTTTGTTTTCATGGTTTCTCCCATTCATTTTAATTCTTCTGTGCAACATGACTAAGGTGAAAAATGTATTTAATAAGAATGTGTGTGTAGAATCTATATAAGATTGCATGCCATCTCGGGGAGGGAAGGGGAAAAATCTAAGATATATGGAAGTGATTGTAGAAAACTGAAAACAAATAAATTAATAATTTAAAAAAGATATTTAATGTACAAAGTAAAAAAAAAAAGGAGTTGGTACCTGGGTCTGTTAGGTTTTTATATAGAAGACCAAGAAATAGAGAACAAAATATGAATTTCAAAATATCTTGGTGGTGGTAGTGGTAGTAAGACAATGCCAAAGCAACGGCGTACAGTGAATTTTGAGATGTGGGGGAGGAGGATAGTTCCATGAAGAATTTGGCAAGGAAGCTCATTTTTGGGAGAACTGCCAGTCCACAGAGCCTGGACTGAAGAAATCAACTCAGGTTAAACTCTGGGTAGAACTTAGGCAAAAACCTTAATCCATCTTTACCTACTCAAGTAGCAATGAATTCCAGCAGGTTTGTTGGGTTATGTCTAGCATAGGACCTGTGATGACTATGCCTCTATGATTATGAAGCATATATCACTGTAAAGTGAAGGTACAAAAGACAGAAAACCTGACTCGAAAAACTTGTTTGTAAAGGAGGTAGGGATAAAGTAGCCTATTCTACTCTCAGTCTTAATCCCCTCCCCCCTTGCCACCCCACCCCTTTAGCAACAATTGGGTTGGAAAAGGCCTTCTTTGTTCTAGTTCTCTGCCCTTCATTCAGGGCAATGAAAGTACAGCAGTACAAAGAAAGTTCTTCAAGGCAAGGATTATCTCAATTTTACATTTGTGTCCCAAGTACCTAGAACATTGCCTGACACACAGTAGGCACTTAATGAATTTGATTATTTGATTTTGGGAAGGATCAACCTAGATTAACACTTGTTTTATTTCCTTAACATTGTTAGGATAAACTTTTCTGGCCCTTGAAAAAAGTAAAAACCAAAATCTTTATTTATTATCAATAAATTCTTCCAAGTATCAACTGTATACCCTTGATGCTATAGATAGGGAACACTTTACAGAAAGAGCCATGTTTCTAGAGAGACAAGAAAGGAGGCCTTGGTTTGAATCATCAGTGACCAATAGAATTAGAATCCAAGCCTTTCTACTTCTCCCTCTTCTCCCTCCATCCCCCAGGCATTTACTTTAAAAGGGATGCACTGATTTGTGAAGATGGATGCCATTCACCTATCTAAGGGCACTGTGGTTTTGTGACCTTGAGAAGAGGTGGAGAAATCAAACCAAAGAGACACATCCTCAACTCATAGATAGCTATGATTTTCAAATCTCTTAATTTCATATTCTGAATTTTTCTATTTTCTTGGGAAAAAAAAAGAGGCAGTAAGATATAATAGAAAGAATTTTGGGCTTATAATTTGAGGATATCTGGATTTAAATCCTAGCTCTAATATGTATGACAGTGGAATTTACATATCCAGTATACACCCAATAGAATATATATGGCCAGCACCCTTGTTACTTTTGTTGAAATGTATAATGAATGGAACACTTCCTATGGAAGACTGACCCTGTGCCCTGGCCACTTTCAGCCACTGGTGTGTTGGCTTCTTGATAGAAGGCATGAACACCTAGAGGTTTCTGGTTGATCCCCATATACAACAATACTATCTACTCAGGGGACTGTGAAGAGACAGCAAATGTAAAATGTGTTGCAAGACTTAAAACGCTATGGAAATGTTAATTATTACGATGATTCTCTGATGGCCACACTTCTGGATTTAGTATGACTGAATAGCTGTTATATCTATCTGTTGGGGTTACTTTGGGGCTATTACTGTCTAATTCACACTGTGATGGAAGTTTGTGAAGGCAGTCACTATATCTATGGTAAACTTAATGCCTTATTTCCTTTTCTCATATCTTTTATTTGCTGATACTTTGATTTTTCCTCTTAAAAGAGGGCAGTTTTCTGAAACTTTGAAATAATTTGGTAATTTACAATATTTTAATTTCCAAACAAGTATGGCATCATAGAAGCACAGATTTGGAGTTGTAAGAGTTCATTTAATCCAAGGGTTCCTAACCGTGTGTGTGTGTGTGTGTGTGTGTGTGTGTGTGTGTGACGGACAACCTTGTAAGGCTGAGACTGACAGAGGCTAAATTCCCCTTCCACCTAACCAGGTATTAAGTGTCTTTATCAGGATTTGAACTCAGATCTTCCTGCCACCAAGTTCAACACTCTGTTTTTTCTGTCTTCTTAAAGAGGACATGAGAAACAGAAATCAAAATAATGATGGAATATGAGGTTGGGATCAGATGTACAGAAGGGAAAAAAAAAGAACTCATGATGGAAGTTCTTTGAAGGAAGAGTCTATTTTCATTTTCTATCTTGGTGTCTCCAGCTCTTGAGATGGTGCCTGGGATATAACAGGTGTTTAATAAATGCTTAGAATAACTATTGTGCAAACCAAAAGGCATCCTAGGATAAGAGGTAAAGAGATGACCTTGATTGAAGAAGAGGGCCATGCAAATGCTGCTTCTGACATATGTACCTGTATGACCTCGGACAAATCACTTCAACTCTCAGTGCCCCAGGCAAATCTCTGACTGTAAATCACAAAATAAGTGTCCTATCTGCTGAGTAGGTGGAGTTTCCTTACTGGAACAAAATCACTGGTCTAATCTGAAAAAAATACTGGAAAAGCAGAAAAGGATGTGGTGATGAGCCACCCTTAGCTCCTGTTTCTGCTTCCCTCTGCCTAAACTCATTTGACCACTGGGATTTTTGAGAAAGTTCCTTGTGTGGACTACTGAAAATACTAGAACAATTTAGCTTTTTCTATGAAACAAAAAGGCAATGGGAAAAAGAAGGGTATTGGGGAGGCAGGGGAGGAAAAGGCAATGTGGAGTTATGATGCATAAAAATAGATATTCCATCTCACTGAAGCCCATTAAGTACAAAGAGGTAAATATGATTGTTGAGATGGCTCCTGAAAAATGACCTTCAGTTCCTGGCATTTCATTAGTTGAAAAATGAAGGAAATAGATTAGTAAAAAGAACAATTTAAACAATTAGAGATATGGAGGCATTGATTGACAAGGGAGGGTAAACAGAGATGAATATAAATTGACTGGTTTAATGAAGGGATTATTTTTAAAGATGTCCCACTGAAGGGTAGCTATATCATCCTAGATTTTATATTTTTATGTGGCATCCTCCTTTTAAGATCTCATAGCTCTCTCTACAGGTATAATCCAATCTATTTTACCATTCTCTCAGTAAGGGGTCCTGTTGTCTATTTTCATCTAAAACACTGAAACAGAAAGGTTTTAGTGTGTGCTGGAGCTCACACACACACAATGGCAAGAACGGTTCAGAGCTCTCCTCAAAGGTCATTCCAGTACTCTGTCCACTAGCTCTGTTTCTCATTTCATTTCATTTCAACTCTCACTCTCTTTATCATTGAGTTCAATAAATATTTATTAAATAAGGCACTTCACCAGCCAAAAAATCCTTATAAAGTCTCTTGTTTCTTGGAAGACTTGGCTTAAACATCACTTCCCATATGAAGCCTTTCCTATCAGGGCCTTTCCCCCAAGTTACTTTGTACCTTATTTTTATTTTGTATGTATATGTTTGTATTATACATGTATACATGTATGTATATATGTGATGTATACATACATATATATTTGTGTACAAATGTATTTTGTGTAAAAATTATGTGTAGAATATATACTTATATGTACCTGTATATACTTACATACATACTTAATATATACCTATTATATGAAATTATATGCAGATCAGTCAAGAGCACCTTTTATGTGCCAAGCATTGTGTTAGTAAGATTTTATTAAGCACTCTGTGTTACAAAAAAGAACCTTTTGTAGTACTTGCAGAAGTACGTATTTTTATTTTTTTATAATATAAATTTATTTATTTAACTTTTTACATTCATTTTCACAAAATTTTGGGTTCCAAATTTTCTCCCCATTTATCCCATCCCCCCACCCCAATACACCGAGCATTCTAATTTTCCCTATCACCAATCTGCCCTCTCTTCTATCATCCCTCCCTTCTCTTGTCCCCATCTTCTCTTTTGTCCTGTAGGGCCAGATGACTTTCTAGTCCCCATTAACTGTATTTCTTATTTCCTAGTAGCAAGAACAATACTCAACAGTTGTTCCTAAAACTTTGAGTTCCAAATTCTCCCCATCCTTTCCTCCCCACCCATTCCCTTTGGGAAAGCAGGAAATTCAATATAGGCCCTATCTGTGTAGTTTTGCAAATGACTTCCATAATAGTTGTGTTGTGTAAGACTAACTGTATTTTCCTCCATCCTATCCTGCCCCCCATTGTTTCTATTCTATCTTTTGATCCTGTCCCTCCCCAAGAGGGTTGACTTCAAATTGCTCCCTCCTCCCATTGCCCTCCCTTCCATCATCCCCCCCACCCTGCTTATCTCCTTCTCCCCGACTTTTCTGTATTGTAAGATAGGTTTTCATACCAAAATGAGTGTGCATTTTATTCCTTCCTTTAGTTGAATGTGATGAGGGTAAACTTCATGTTTTTCTTCTCAGCTCTCCTCTTTTTCCCTCCACTAAAAAGTCTCCTGCTTGTCTCTTGAATGATATATAATTTACCCCATTCCATTTCACCCTCTTTCCTCCCACTACATTTCTCTCTCACCATTTACCTTAATTTCTTTTAAGATATGTTCCCATCCTATTCAATACACTCTGTGCTCTCTGTCTCTGTATGTGCGTGCATGTGTGTATGTGTGTGTGCACGCACACGTGTACATGTGTGTGTGTGCATGTGTGTGCGTGTGCATATGTGTGTGTGTGGTCCCACCAACTACCCAGATACTGAAAAGTTTTAAGAGTTACAAATATTGTCTTTCCATGTAGGAATGTAAACAGTTCACCTTTGGTAAGTCCCTTATGACTTCTCTTTGCCGTTTACTTTTTCATGCTTCTTCTCATTCTTGTGTTTGAAAGTCAAATTTTCTTTTCAGCTCTGGTCTTTTCATCAAGAATGCTTGAAAGTCCTCTGTTTCATTTAAAGACCATATTTTCCCCTGAAGTATTATACTCAGTTTTGCTGGGTAGGTGATTCTTGGTTTGAGTCCTAGTTCCTTTGACTTCTGGAGAAGTACGTATTTTTAAAGGTCAGATTAATTTTAATTTAGTGACTTTTTTTTTACAGGTTAATATATTCAAATGGCCACAGCAAGTAGCACCTGTTAACAGCCAATCTAGTTATAATTACCAGTCATGGAAATACTGTGTTCAATAGCATTTGCGGTTTCAGTTTGCTTTGAGACTAAAATTCCTACATAGAAACTGCGCTTTTTGTAGCCTCTCTCTGGCTTGGGGAATGTCCTTTTCCTTCCCCTTTCTTTCTCTTTATCCTGATAGTTTTCTTTCTCCATCAGAAAAGCCTTGGAAGCAGAACTGTAACTAACACTTTTGGTGCCAAGGCCAACAGTTTGACAAGGTCAAATAGTAATTCATGATGTGAAAATAACAGAAGGAATTAAGACACATTTAATTGGGGATGAATTAGTTGCTTTGGTGGCTCACAGATGGGTGTTATTAACAGTACAGGCTGATAGCTTCCTATTTTAGCTAATTATGCTTGCTAACTAGGTGCTAAACTCAATTGTTTCTATGTTGCTAAAATAATACATGTGTTAAATTTTGGCACCCTTTAAATATTGGTGCCCCTGGGTAAATCCTGATAAGGGGCCTCCTTCCCAAGTTTCAAGGAGTGCTATATACTTGACTTCCTTTTCCTTCCCATGGAAGTTAAAAGGCAAGAGAGAAAAGTGCCAGTGTTTTAGTTCTTTTATAGATTGGGAGGAGGGGCAGAGGGACTGAAAGGAATGGTGCTATGTGGCACAGAGTTACATTTTTGCTGCCTCCAAGTTTCAGTGCTTATCTGGGCCAATACCTTGATTGCCCTATCCTTGAGTTCAATCTGTTCATTCAACTTCTGTATAACAGGAATAGTAAGAAATCAGGTTCAGTGACAGTTTGCTGTTTTAATCATTACAATGACAGGAATCAAATTTTTGGAAAAGGACACATAGTTCACCAAGCAGGAATCAGGGGCAATAAGGGTTATGTGCCATTGAACTTGTCAAAAGTAACTCAAAGTGATTTACTTCTGGATCAATCCTGAGAAATAGTTAAGATCCAAGAATGGATTTGGAGCACTCCATGGCACATCTGCCAGAACTCAGCCAACAAAATGTTGATGGTTAAATGATGAGGGTTTGTTTGTGGCAATGGAAGGGCTTATGATGACAATTCAGGGTTGGATCATTGCCACCGAAAATTAGAGAAGGGTTATTCTTACATAGTCCCATCTTAGAGATCAATGTACATTATATAAGAAAACAATAGAAACTGTGAAAATATATCATTGAAGCCTGTAAGATTTAATGTCTACTGCAAACTTAACAAGACCAGATCTAATACATGATTTGTAGCCTTGAAATTGTGCATCAGAAGCTTATTATCTTTCATGGAATGATGATAAAGCACCCAATACTCAATCAATGAATGAGTATGTATTAAACTACTGTGTGCCAGGCACTGTAATAAGAGCAAGAGATAAAAAGAAGGGTAAAAGATAGTCCCTTCTCTCAAAGAGGTGACAGTTTAACAGGGGAAACAACATGAAAACAGCTATGTACAAGCAAGATAAGTAAAGCATAAGATGAAGATAATCAAGAGAGAGAAGGTATTAGCATTAAGAGGAATCAGGAAAGCCTCATGGAAGATGGAATTTTAGCTGGGACTTGAAGGAAGCTGAGAGGCAGAGATGACAAGGGAAAACATTCCAGGCATGGTGGACAGCTAGTGAAAAATGCCCAGAGTCAAGAGACAGAGCATTGTATTCAAATAACAAGAAAACTAGTATCACTGGATCTCTGAATACACATAGGGGGCGTGTGTCGGTCCTTCGTTGCCAAAGAAGACCATGCCGTCAGAGAAATGATGACTTGCCCTTGACTTTGTTTTGAAAGAGGGAAGGCTGTGCAGGTCACCAGCCTCACTTCTCCTCCAGAGCCATCTGAATCCAGTGACCAGATATTCCTCAGGATGACTGGAGATGAGCCAGGATGAGGTAACTGGGGTTAAGTGACTTGCCCAAGGTCACACAGCTAGTAAGTGTCAAGTATCTGAGGTGACATTTGAACTCAGGTCTTCCTGACTCCTGCACTGGTGCTCTATCCACTGCACCACTTAGCTGCCCTGAGGGGGAATGAGATGTAAGAATACTGGAAAGGTAAGAGGGAACCAAGTTGTGAAGGGCTTTGAATGACAAAAAGGATTTTATATTTGATCCTGGAGGTGATAGGGAGGCATTGTAGTTTATTTATAGGAGGGTGACGCATTCAGATCTGTGCTTTGGCAAAATTAATCTGACTGCTAAGTGGAGGATGGGTAAGGGAGGAGTAGCAGAGAAGATTGAGGTGGGAAGATAACCAACAGTGATAGTATTCTAGGCATGAGGTGATGAAGGTCTATAACAAGTCAATGATAATTTATTAAGCACCTACTAGTTCCAGGCACTATATGAAGAGCTGAAAGATATAAAGAAAGATAAAAACCAGTCCCGGCTCTCAAGGATCTCACAGTCTAATGGGAGAGACAACATGCGCACAACTATGTACAGACAAAATATATACAGAATGAATTAGAGATCATCTCAGAGGAAAGGCATTAAGATTAAGGAGGACTGGCAAAGCTTTTTAGAGAAGGTGGGACTTCAGCTGAGACTTGAAAGAAACCAAGGAAGTCAGGAGGAGATAAGTATGGAGAGAAGTTCTGGGCATGAAGGACAGGTAGTGAAAATGCCGAGAGTGGAAGATGGAAAGTTGTGTTTGCAGTGTCATTAGATGGAAGACTGCGTGTGTTGGAAGGGAGTTGTGGGAGGAGAAAAAGAGAAAGAGGGAGGGGGAGAAAGGAGACTGAGAGGGAGGGAGGGAGAGAGAAAGAGGGAGAGAGAAGAAATAGTTTTAAGAGGACTAGAAATATAGGATTATACTTTATCGTTGAGTCATTTCAGCGTATCCAACCCTGTGTGACCCCATTTGGAATTTTCTTGGCAAAAATGCTGGAGTGGTTTGCTATTTTCTTTTCCAGTTCATTTTACAGATGAGGAAACTGAAGTAAACAAGGTTAAGTAACTTGTCCGCAGTCACTCCACCAGTAAGCGTCTGAAGCTAGATTTGAACACAGGAAGGTGTCTTCCTGACTCTAGGTTAAGCACTCTATCCACTACACCTACCTGCCCAGGAAGACACATTCCTATCCTACACATATAGACTTCAAAATATCCCCTAAAATTCAACCAATAAACTAAACCAAATTGTTTTTCACAATTGCCTGTGATCCATCACAATTGATCCATCACAATTGAAGGGGGGAAAATGTCAAAAGATGTTACTTATTTTCTTCAAGCTACATTGAATGAAGAACTTTCAAAATATAGAGGCCCAGCAGAGATCAATGTACATTTGCCACTGCCAACTTAATTTTTAGAATTTTAATGTCTTCAGTCCTCAGTAGGTGCAATATATCCTGTTGTGTATTGTTACCCTTGCTTGCTTTGTTAATAGAGATCTTCAGATGCATTGCTTTAGTAAATTAAGTTTGGTCATTTAATTTTAAGGCATTTTAAAAGAATTTCCATGTTAGAAATGACATCTTGTGTGAGGAAGTTTATAGAATGTGTTGACTCCAATTATCATATCAAAGAATTGTAGAATTTGGAAGGGACCTCTCTAGCCATCTTGTCCACCCCATACAGAAAAAGAATTTCCACTGTAACATCAATTAAGACACGGAAAGTTATATTGCAATATATACTTAGGGTAAAGTACATAATGAGCCTAGTCGTATGCAGGGCACATAGCCATCAGTCAAATCAAATGCACTCATATGGTTCAGAGAGTGGAACTCAATGCTCCCAAAACATGGGGCTCTGCCATCTGAGATAAAGCTGTCACCAATTTCATTAACTCACACTAGAATTTAGATATTTGGCCTCTGAAGACTTGTAATCAGAAACACCTGCTTGAGTGAGGAAAACTTGGAACATGTGGTTTTTCAGCCCAAGGGTGGCTACATTTGAAAATGAATGAAATGCACATGCTGTTGCTTCTGGGGGCAAGTTGTAGGTATAAATGGGGAAAAACACTTAGAATCAAGATCATCCTAAGGATATGGGCTTTCTGATTATGCTAAGTCCTGACATAGCTCATGCAAGGATGAAACCATTTCAACCAGCCTTTCTTCATAATGACTCCCTACACACATCTTGCTCATTTATATTTTCTTGCTTTTGCGTGCCATTAATGGATTATAATAACATTTATTAAGCTCTTATGATGTACAAAGCAAATAAATTGGGGGGGGCAGGAATAGTACAATGGGATGCTACCCAATCAAAGGATGGTAAAAGCTGATCTATCCTTAATGGGATGAACTATTTATGGGCCCACCTATCCACTCATCCAATTGACCTGGCGTTCTCAGCTGACTTCATCCATGTTCACTCAAGCATAGGAACAAAAATCTGAACTCTCTTTAGCATCCTTGTTTGAATCTCCAAGGATTAAATACTCACAGAGAGAATTTTAGTCAGAATCCTCTTGTACATTTTCAAGCTGAGATGACATTCTGCACCTCTCCTCCACTCCCTACTCCATCGACCCTTTCTATTCAAAGCAATCAAATAATAATAGAATATAAAGACCTAGTATTTGGGGGTGTGGAAGTCAAGTTTCATTAAGGAAAGAATTGTCATATTCTTCTTTGTATGTGTCATATATGGCCCCCCTTCTTTTTCATATAGGTCTCCCAAAAATACTACTTCAGGTTCAAGATACTCTGTAGGTTTGCATCTATTAAACATCCCCCAAGCCCCTTACCAATACATTTATTTTTACTAGTCATCCAGAAGATACATTCAAATCAAATAGATTTAATGAAACAGTATTCCCAATAGGCGGATTTCAGAAAAACCTGGAAAGACTTATATGAACTGATGCTGAGTGAAGTGAGCAGGATCAAGAGAATACTTTACACAGTTAACAGCCACAGTGTTTGAGGACTGTTTTTGATAAACTTAGCCCTCCACAGCAATGCAATGACCTAAAACATTTCTAAAGGACTCATGATGTAAAATGCCATCCACATCCAGAGAAAGAATTATGGAGTCTGGAGTCGGAAAGCAGAATGAAGCAGATTATTTTCTCTTTTGTTATGTTTTGCTTTGTTCTTCTCATGGTTTCTTCCACTTGTTTTAATTCTTCTATGCAACATGACTAATGTGAAAATATGTTTAATAGAAATGTATGTGTAGAGCCCATTTAAGATTGCATGCCGTCTTGGGAAGGGAGGGGAGAGAAAGGGGAGAAAATTTGGAACTTATAATGGAAATGATTGTTAAAAACTGAAAACAAATTAATAAATTTGGAAAAAATTAAAAAAAGTATTCCCTCCCTAAATCTGAGGCATGTTCTGTCATAATTATACATACCATTGTTGAGAAGAGTAGATAAAGGTAGAAAACATGCAGCGGGTAGGGGAGGGTGATTCATGCCTTCAAAACTCTCAGGCTGCTGCAGTCTTCTAGTGAGGTCAACAAGCTTTTCTCCTTGGGCTGGTTCCCTTGCTGGTTTTATATGATGTGAAATCTCTGCATGGTTGTGTCTCTGGAGGACATGTGAGTGTGTCATGTAATCTCTACTAAGTGTTGCTCCCTATCGGTCTTTCACTCTAGATAATGTGTTACTAGTCTTATGGGCATCCCTCCATTGATCTTGTAACTTCTCAAATGCCTTCTGTTACTAGCTTTTGGCCTTCATTTCTTCAGTGTACCTCCTGGCTGTCTTGGCTCCTAAGTGCTAGGGAGTTCTCTCCTAGATAAGGAGGGTTGACCACTCTTTTTTGTGATTTCTTGGTATCTCAGAAAGTCCTTAGCCTCCATCTGTTCCATTCTAATTTTGAGAGAACTATTTACTTCAGTGAGCTTTTGAACCTCTTTTTCCATTTGGCTAATTCTGCTTTTGAAAGCATTCTTCTCCTCATTGGCTTTTTGAACCTCTTTTGCCAATTGAGTGAGCCTATTTTTCAAGGTGTTATTTTCTTCAGCATTTTTGTGGGTCTCCTTTAGCAAGGTATTGACCCGTTTTTCATGCTTTTCTTGCATCTCTCTCATTTCTCTTCCCAGTTTTTCTTCCACCTGCCTAACTCGACTTTCAAAATCCTTTTTGAGCTCTTCCATGGCCTGAGCCCACCGGACATCCACCTGGGATGTTTGGGATACAGAGGCCCCAACCTCCACGTCTTTCCCTGATGGTAAGAATTGTTCCTCGTCATCAAAAATGAAAGGCGGGAACATCTGTCCCCCAAGAAAGTAGCTTTCTATGGTCTTATTTTTCTTCCCTTTTCTGGGCATTTTCCCAGCCAGTTACTTGACTTCTGAGATTCCTGTGCACCCCCACCTAGATCCGCCCAGCTAGTGCTTGGGTTCTGAGATTCAAATGCTGCTCCCCAGCCTCAGGGCTTTCAGTGGTGGGAGCTGCTGCTATTCAATGTGAGCTTAAGTTCTGGTGCTCAGGTGGGGGCAGAGCCACCTCCCAGGCTCAGTTCCCTCAGGGAGTTTATGCAGAGACCTTCGGTAATGGCCCTGAGCTCCTGTCTGCTCCGGGAGCCCCTGGCTGCTGCTGCCTCTGCCTCTGCCACTGCCTCCTGAGAGGGCCTGAGTCACGGAGATACGCCGCTCCCCTCTCGACTAGCCCAGAAGTCTATCTCACTGATCTGGAGTGCCTGTGGGTGGAGGGACCTTCGCAGCCGCTGGAGGTTCCATCCCTGAAGCCTGCTCGGATCTGCTCCTCTGGAGCCATGTGGCCAGGGCAGCGCAGGGGTGGGCTCCACGTCCGGTATGTGATGGACCCCTGGGGAAGCTTTCCAGGGCTCTCTGGAATGGAAATTTCTTCCACTGTGTTTCTGCGCAGCTTGCACTGATCCAGAATTTGTGGGGAGTTCTTTTTACTGAAAATATATGGGCTGTAGGTTCGGAGCTAGCATACGTGAGTCTTTCTACTCTGCCATCTTGGCTCCTCCCCCTTGACTACTCTTTAGTCATAGGTAAGGCTATAAGAGCTACTACTAGCTAAGGGTCAAAAGCTAGAGATCGTCCCAGGCTCAGGTTAAATTTGATTTTTAAAACTCACTTCCTTTTTCTAGGAGACTCTGTGTCCTTGTCCTAAACCTTTATCTGATTTAGGGTTAGAAAGGCCTTAAACCCTCTACCTGATTCCTTTATGAGTAATCTGTGCCCCCAAATTCATTTCAAGATCTCTGCTGAATGGAATGAAGTTAGTGAAGACTTCTCATTGCTTAACAAGGTTGGGCCTAAATTTCTGTTTCCCAGAAATCATGTGACTTTTGGGAATATGAAACTTAAACTCCCCCACTTGGGTTGCCACATCAACATCTAATGCCTATTGGCTATTCCACTGCTATCTCATCCTCTACTCACAGGGTAAACTGTAGAGTTTAGATTGTGAGCCTGCCTCCCAGCCAATGGGAGTAAAAGCGGGGTGGGGGTGGGGGGGTTGTGGGTGGGATCTGCATTAGGGCTATATAATCTCTATTTTTGCCTTCTGCAATTGCCTCACTCTCCTGATTACTTATCAGAGAGGAGATGCCTTTTCTCATGAGATTGTAATAAAATCTTGCTGCTTTGCTCTTACCTTGAGAAGTCTCTGATTTTTATTTGAATCAGTGGTCTCTAACCTATACACTATCAAAGAAACTGTATGTGTGCATGTGTGTATGTGTGTGTGTGTGTGTGTAAGAGACCATATTGTTCCCCTCAGGCACCCACAATTGTGGAGTCTTGCCACGAAAATACATTGGATCAAGCACTATAATCAAGACTAGTGGTCAAGCTTTCCTCCAGTCTCTAGCATTTCTCCTCTTATTATGTATATGTGGTTTAAGGTTTGGGGGAGGGAAAAGGAAGAGAAGAGAAGGGAAGAGAAAGGAAAGGAAGGGAAAGGCAGGGGAGGGTCAAGGAGGGGAGGGGAAGGAAGGGAAGGAAAAGAATCTAGTTAGTAAAATCCAAGTTAACTGGGCATCTTCTGGCCATCCAAATTTACCTTACTTTGGAGAAGAGAAGGAAGGGGAGTGGGAGACAGACAGGAGAGGAGGAGTTGAGTTATATAGCTAGCTGGGTCCCCATTCAGGAAGCCACATCTATTCACAGATTGTTGTGTTGGTCCTTCGTTGCCAGAGAAGACCATGCTATCAGAGAAATGATGACATGCCTTGCACTTGACTTTGTTTTGAGTGAATGAGGGCTGTGCAAGGTCACCAGCCTCACTTCTCTGCCAGAGTCAACTGAATCCAGTGACCAGATATTCATCAGGATGATTGGAGATGACCCAGGATGTACTGGGAGACCTTGGCCCCGTTAGGCCAAGGTCTATGCAGGTCCTCACTTAAGGTGAGGCAATGCCCATTCACTAAATAGGCTGTTTAAGAAGTAGTCAAGGCATGACTCCTTTAATGAAGCAAAGAAAAAGAAAGACTGGGTCATCTGAATATCTGGTCACTGGTTTCAGATGGCTCTGGAGGAGAAGTGAGGCTGGTGACCTTGCACAGCTCTCGTTCACTCAAAACAAAGTCAAGTGCAAGTCATGTCATCATTTTTTGATGGCATGGTCTTCTTTGGCAAAGAAGGATGAACACAACAACATAATCCCATCTAGCATGACTTCCCTTAACTTACTTCCCCGCTCCATGTCTCCCATCCCAGCAAATAGTACATAAGATTCAATTAATATATTTGTTGGATAATTTAATTCTCTCTCTATCAATTCAGATATGACTTCCTTCAAGACTCTATTAAAAAGTCACCTTCTTCATAGAAATACAAAACACGATGTACACATGTTAAAATTTGGGTAATATTGGTCAGGTCCTAGTTATCCATCACTCAGGAAGCAATGCTGAGGATTCCAGGAAGGTTGTGTTTATCTGGGCCCCCTGTCATTGACACTAACATCTCTGGTAGCTTCCTGAGTCAGCCTGGGAGATTTCTTAAACTGAGAAGACAAAGTCACTGTCTGGGTAGGGGCAACCCCTGCCTCTCTACTTCTATGTATTGCTTTTGGAGCCCAAAAGAATAATTTTAACCCTTCCAATACATGCTAACCCTTGAAAAGTGCAAAAGATGGCCAAAAGATGTCTTTGTTTCCCCATCCACATCCCTCTTGCCTTTCCCCCAACCCCCAAAGTCTTCAGGCTAAACATCCTCAGTTCTCTTAATGAATCTTTTGGAGGTACTTTGCCCTCCTATGAACACACTCCAGATTGTCAATGTTTTTCCTAAAAATATAAAACCCAGAACTGAATTTGATTTTACAGATGTGATCTAACCAAAGCAGAGTGAAGGAAGTCCATTACCCCCCTCATTATGTACACTTTGCCTCCAATCAGTTAGCCTGAGAAGGCCTCATTAGATCTTTTGGTTAATGAAACACTAACAGTCATCCTGAGCCAATGGCTCACTGACATGCTCAGATAATTTTCACATTGTGTGGCTACCTATTTCTTACCCTCTATTTAGGAAGTTGATTATTTGAACCCAAGTACAGAACTTTACATTTATCCCTATCAAATTGCATCTTTTTTACTTTGTCTCATTCCAGGTTTTGGGGACCGCTTTGGATACTGATTCTAAAGCTTAACAAAAATATTGGTTATCATGCTTGTGTCATTTAGAAATCTGATGAGTATGCTATCTGTGTTTTGACCTAAATCATTTGTAAAAATGTTGATCGGCAGAGGATCAAGGACCTCCCCCCAAGCAGACACAGCCCCTATTAATTACTACTTTTATTATTTACTCATTTAACTAATTTCTATCCCATCCAATTGAACTATCATTTGACCCACATATCTCTATCTTCTCCACTAGCACTGTATGAGACAGTTGGTTAAAAGCTTGCTGAAATTTAAACACACTATCAGGATTCCCTTGATCTCTCAGTCTACTTGCCTGAAGTTAGTCTGGCATGATTTGGATTATGTGTGCAAGGGTCCGCAGAAGCCATCTAGTACAATCTCCTCATTTTATGAATGAAGATACTGAAGTCCATGAAGCTTAAATGACTTGTCCACAGTCACATAGGTTGTATCAGAGGACCTGAACAGGTCCCCTAACTCCAAATCCAATGCTTTCTATCTCTCACAGAGTTTAATATCGTACCTTTTGCAGAGTGGTCTCTTAACTTGTTGAATGAATGAACTTTAGAATAGAAATTTTTTTTTTAAGTTTACAAAATATTCCTAAAACCAAAGGCTTCACATTTTTAAATTTCATTTTGGAATATGGCTTAAAAGGACAAGGGAAATTAGGTGAAACACTCTAAATGGCTATTTCATGTTGATTTAAATAATACATATGAGCAGTAGAAAGGGCATCAGCCCTACAATCAGGAGGACCTGAGTTCAAATGTGGCCTCAGACACTTACTTACTAGCTATGTGACCCCAGGCAAGTCACTTAACCTTGATTACCTCCCCCGCCCCCCAAAAAATAAGAAAAAAATACATATGAACCCTTGCTAGCTCTTATTGACAACTCATTCCCTCGTTAATTTTCACTGTGCACTGTGCTCAAGTAATTGAAATCAAACTAATCAACACATACCCATATTCATTTTGCTTGGTTTAAGTCAGAATTAACTTGATCAATGCACTCATTGCATCACTTTAGACAACGATGTTGGTTCTTAATGATTCTAAATGGTTCTCTGCACTTGAGTTGAATCCATTTGTCCATTTTCAGACAGGCTACATGAGCTATAAGTTGTGTGGACCAGACCCTGTTATAGTGTTCATATTGCGAAGCTATTTCCACATCTAGAGGGCAGCCTAGAGAAACAATATTTCATTGATCTGGGGACAATAAATTCTTTACAAAAATCAAAATGTATTCTTTGATCTCTTAGATAGTTTCTGTAGAGGAACTTAACTGCATGTTCAAATGTTAGAAGGGGAAGAAAAGAATAACTTTTCTAAAATCATCCACCTCTAACATTCCAGTTACATTTTTAAGTCTCCATGCAGCCCTCGATTTCTTTGCAAAGATGGGGGACTGTGGCTGTGGAACACTCCAGATAATGTCTGGCTTTAAATTCATTGTTGTAAAAGATTGCCTCCTGAGAGGGCAAATGAAGAAAGATATATTGGGAAATGTAAATGATATAAAAACAAGAGATCAACAAAGGTTTATCCTTTTAAATGCCTATAAAATAAGTACATCTAAGCAAATTCAGAAAACAAGAGAATTGGGACCTTGCAGCATGGTATAGTAGATACTGTTAACTTGAAGAAAGGAAGACAGATTTAGATCTCACCTCTGATCTCTGAGACTCAGTTTCTTAATATGTAAAATGGGCATAGCAATGCCTCGCAGTTTTATCATGGCATTCAAGTGGGATAATAATGTATATAATGTACCTTGTGAACCTTAAAACCCTAAGTGTCAGATAATAATAATAAATCCTGTGAACAATGCCTCCTCTTTTCTTCTGCGTGTTCAAAACACTTTTTTTTTTTTTGCGAATTTACTGAAGGAAAGCTGAGTATTAGCTCTGCTTCTGGTCTCAGGACTAAGGAATGGAAATATGATTTACAGTAATATATTTATTTTAACACAATTGTTAGCACAGTGGGAAAGGCAATTCACTGGAACTATGGAGGTGGGAAGGGAACAACTGTTCTTGTTTGTGTGGGGAGAGTGCCCAAGTATTTCTTCCACTCCTAGATCTTGTGGAATCAGGGTATTTAAGCAGGGAAGACAACATAGCCATTGCTCATGTTGATCTTTAGACCAGTTCCTTGATAATAATGTAAAGCCAGAGTGGTTAGAATTTAAGAGAAACAAGAGGACTTTTCAGATGGGGTCTTGGAGGCTGGTTGCAGCATTCACACTATTTTCCAGTGTGTATAAGTCTTTATGCTCTCCTGATTTTCCTACCCCCCAGGAAGGAAAAACAGCAGGGCATGTCTTCTCTGTGTCTTTCCTGTGCCTCTCATGTCTGTGATTATTTTTGCTACATTACTTTGTGGTGTGGGCACAGACAGCACCATAGGGAGTAACCAGTAATAAGTTTGTACATTTGGATTCAGCAGAAGCCCTGTGCCTGATCTGGGCCTTCTGAGGGCACACCTGCCCTTGGCAGGGTGCCAGCAGAGGCTGGTACATGACAAAAAAATCAATAACACCAATAAAAAATATCAACTAAAAGGCACTCTGGCACGCCTTTATTTTTCATGCTTGAAAATCAGACCAGAGATTTTATTTTGATCTTTAAAACTTCATTGGTGACATCAGTTGTGATCTTTACTTTATAAGGATTTTATAAGTGTGTAGTCTTGAAAAAATCACTAGCCTACAAATTGGTCTTATGTTTGGCTATAAAGCTTCACTCAGAAAGGTCCTCCATACTTATACTTTATGATATTGAGTGCCAGGATGGTCTATCTTCTATCTGGAAAAATAGTGATTTTCTAGAAATCCTGGCTATTCCACATTATTTGTAGGTGGTCTTTAACTCAAGTGTATAGGAGACTCTCATTGGGTGGTGGTAGGGATGAAAGTTCTACAGAAAAAAAATGACCAGGCTAAAATAATCATATCACTTGGGAGCTAAATAATCATCTCATTTGGAACTTGGGAATGGATTCGAGCCCACCTCTTTATTTTACTCAGATGAAAGTAGCAGGGTCTGCATTTTAACTCAGATCTTTTGACTCTAAATTCAGCCTTCATTTCACTACAAAACATCACCAAGTTCCATTGGTAGATCTAAGTATTACAGAAGTAGAACTGAAATGGAAATCAGAGGTCATTTAGTCTAACCCTGTTCATTTTACAGACAAATAAACTGAGGCATATAAAAGTCAAGTGGCATACCAAGGATCACATGGATAGGAAATGTCTGAGGTCAAACTGGAACCCAAATCTTCCTGCCTCAAAGGGTGGAGCCCTATCCATTACTATCCTATTCCCCTTGATCTCCTCTCTAAATATCCCCATTAGGATCACTTTCATACCAGTTTGGGTAATATTTTGTAACAGACAACCTTCCTATATGGACATGAAACTCAACATTCTAAGGGTTATCTACTTTGAAGAACTAAGAGGTTGAAACACAAATCAAGATCTGAGGTCAATCAATCAATCAAAATTGATCGAGTACCTACTATGTGCAAGGCACTGCCCTAAGTGATGTGGATACGAAAAGAAACTGAAAATGGGGGTAGGAAGACTGAGAAAAATTAGAGAAGAGATCTAGAACAGTGGAAAAGTCAGAGAAGTCCCAAATTAGTACAGCTAGATGAGAAATGAGATGTTCTAAGTTAAGTTCCCTTTTTAAATGGAGGTTCAGTTGGAGGGATAGAGGGTGGGGTGGTAAAAAGACAGAACACTAAGGCTGATGGGAAGAGCATCACTTCTGAGGTCCCTTTCCCCAAATCTCTGCAGCAGGCACCGGAAGATTGTGCAGATAGGACAGAGAATGTGATTTTCTCCTCAGTGTTAGGAAGTTAATCAAAATTTAAAAAATACAGACCTCGTAAGATTTCTTGACTGTCGATAATGAAAGGCTGACTCTTCAAATATTTCCTTTTAAAATGGAAAGTACATCTGTTTTGGGTTTCTCATGAAGCTGCTAAATACTCCTAGCACATGTCAGGTGGGTAATACTAGATGATGAAATGAACAAGGACAAACACAACTCATACAACATATGATCCTTGAGATGTGACTTAGATTAGCAGGCTAAGCAACAGCTGGACAGCAACAGAGTCCTAATCTCCAGTTCCACTGGGTAAATTGCTTAATTATCTAATACCTACTTAGGTTCATAAGGCCATATGTTTTGGAGCTAGAAGAGAACGATTTGTTGTTCAGTTGTTTCAGTCCTATCCATTTTTTCATGAGCCCTTGTAGGGTTTTCTTGGTGAAGATACGGGAGTGTTTTGCCATGTCCTTCTCCAGCTCATGATGAGGAAACTGAGGCAAAAAGGGTTAAGCGACTTGCCCAAGGTCACATAGCTAGTAAGTATCTGAGGTGGGATTTCTACTCAGGTTTTCCTGATTCTAGACCCAGTCCTCTGTTCATCAAACTCTCTAACTGTCCTGGAAGAGACCTAAGAGGCTATTTTAACCCATTAACCCATTTAACCCATTAACTCTTTATTTTACACATGAGAAAATTGAGCCTGGAGAGGTTAAGTGACTTACTCACAGTCACATAGATAAGTAATCAAAGGAGGTAAGATTTGAATCCAAATGCACCGATGTTTTTTCTACTATAGCATGCTGCCTTCCCAACATATTATAATAACTTGATTATACAATGCAATTCAAAAAATTTTTTATAATTGTAATTACAATTTGATAATTGCAATTAATTTTTTGATAATTGCATTCCCATGTAATTAGTTTCTTTCCTGATCCTATGTATTCCATTTTGTGCATTTAATAACATTATTTTGAGAGGTTCTGCCAGACTGTCAAAGAGGTCCAAGCTATAAAAACATTAAGAACTTCAAAACTGTCACACAGAATCCCATAATCTCAGAGCTAGAAAGGTCTTCAGAGATAATCTAGTCTAACATATACCTATATTACAACATTTCAAGCAAATAGTCATCATCCAGCATTTGTGTGAAGATCTGGGATTAGGGAACCACTATAAAACTTTCTTGACAATTCCAAATGGTATGAAAGGGGTTGAGGAGCAATGAATAGTATAGCTGACCAACTTAATGAGATTCATGGATGAAGTCTTTGGGGGCAGGGGGATGGGACTTTGAACTCTCTATCCTAGCGTCAGATCTACAATTGTTGATCCAATCAAATTATCTACGACCCAGTCAATCATCCCAGTGATGTGTGAATGGGCCCCAAAATGCCCAGGCCAAAGGTACTACTCTCTATCCCTATCAAAGTATGATCAAAGCATGATTATCAATGTGCCACACAAAAGACTCTTTCTCAAAACCTCATCAAATTGATCAGGTTCTCTTATTGCAAATATTTTTCTCTCAATTAATTTCTCAGTAGGCTGCTAAGCAGTTCAGTGGATAGAGCACTGGTGTCAGGAAGACCTGAGTTCAAATCTATCCTCAGATGCAAGTAGCTATATGATCCTGGCTAAGTCATTTTGCCTCAGTTTCCTCATTTTAAAAATGGGAACAGTAATAGTAACCACCTCCCAAGTTGTTGTAAGGATAAAGTGAGATAATACATGTAAAGCACTTTGCAAACCTTAAAGTGTTATATAAGTGCTGGCCATTTATAACTGTTTTTGGTATTGTTATGATTATCCTATCATCAGTCTTTCCTTTATCTAGTCCATTCTCCATACAGATACCTAAAATAAACTTCTTAGAGCAAAGGTCTAGTCATGTCACTCCCCCCGCCCTGCAAAAAAAAAAAAAGTCGGTGGCTCTCTAGAGATAAAATAAAGACTAAGTAAAAAATATTTGAACATAAAATAAGAGTAAATAAAAAATATTTGAACTTTTCACACATACTTCTTGACACGTGCTATGTTCCAACCACACTGGCAGGTTCACTGTACCCTGAACTCTTCCAACGCTCTCCTCTCTGCCGTTGTACAAGCTGTCTCCCAGCCTTGGAAAGCACTCCCTTTTCTATTCTGCCTCTTAGAAATCCTCTTAGCCCTGAGACATTTGGGTCTATCATGATCTTTGGGCAAGAAAGCACTTAAATCATTGCTAAGAGTTCTTAATGGGACGCATTCAGTCTGAGAGTCGCAGACCGAGATGAAGGAGTGAGGCTGTAAGAGCTAGGCAGCAGCAACAGCAGTGAGGAGACTTTCTAGCTTGTCTCTGGACTTAGCAAGCTAAGTGTGAGAGAAGCAGCAGTACAGTATCTTCTGGATCAAAGACTGTGATAGTCCCAGATTGTCCTTTTTCTTTGTGCCTTTTCAATTCTTTTAAAATTATTACTTGATATATGTTATTTTTCCCAATTACATGTTAAAATAATTTTTAACATTTTTAGAAAAAGTTTTGAGTTCCAAATTCTCTCCTGCCCTTCCCTGAAATGGAAAGCCATCCAATATAGGTTATATATGTGCGATTATGTAAAACATTTCCATATTAGTTAATTTTGTACAAGAAGACTCAAAAGAAAAAGAAAGAAAGAAAATGATTTAAAAGAAAATGTGTTCAAACAATATCAGTTCTTTCTCTGGAGGCAGATAGTATGCTTCATCATGAGTCCTTGGGATAGTCTTGGATCATAGGATTGATGACAGTAGCTAAGTCATTCACAGTTCTTCATTTTACGATATTGCTGTTACTGCGTATAACATTTTCCTGGTCCTGTTCATTTCACTTCACATCAGTTCGTGTACATATTTCCAGGCTTTCTGAAATTATCCTGCTGATAATTTCTTATAGCACAATAACAGTCTGTCACAATCATATAGAACAGCTTGTTTAGCCATTTCTGAATTGATGAGCATCCCTTAAATTTCCAGTTCTTTGCCACCACAAAAAGAGCTTCTATAACTATTTTTGAACGAATAGGTCCTTTTCCCTTTTAAAAAAATATATATACATACATATAAAATCAAGTTATGTATCTATCTTCTATCATCTATCTGTCTCTTTGGGATATAGACCTAGCAGTAGTCCCATATTGTTCTTAAGACTAATACTTGGCCCTCTGCACTGAGTCTCACTAGTCAGTAAATTTCTAAACCCCTTGTACATTTGTTTACATGCTGTACACTCTGCCTCCCCCTTAGATTTTTCTGTCATCCCCTGCTACCAAAAGAACTATTCCTGTTCAATAATTGCTTTGTATATGTTTTCTCCCAATAGAATGTAAGCTTCTTGAGGGTAAGGACTGTTTGGTATTTGTTTGTATTTCCCAGTGTCTGATGCAAAAATTTTCATATAGCAGGTACTTATTAATACTTATTGAATTAAATTGAATTGCCTTTCTCCTTAACTAATTTTTTTTTTTTGCCTTTATTTACTTTGGTCATGAATCTAGCAGCCAAGTGTTGGTTATTTTTTAACCACTCTCTCTTTTACTAGTCCTCATTCTACTCCAATTCCTTTATTCTTTTAAAAAAAAACTTTTTTTTTCCTGTAGGGAGGCAGAAGTAGCCTCCCTAAAGCTCTTTCCAAAGGCCTGCACTGAGTATGGAGGACTCCAGTACCTTGAACAAAAGTGGGACCCATAGGATAGGGTGGAAAACTATTGAGATTTTAAAAGTTCCTCTATGTATTTTCTACATTTGTTTGTGGGTTTATGTAATTTTTTTGTGTGTCTTCATTTTCACCAGTGAAAATAAAAGCCTTCCCTACACCTAATAGCATATGTCACCTTAAGGACTTGTATAGAATCTGGGGACTTTGTAACTTATATCCATGGGAACATGAGCTTATACATAAGTTCTCTCAGTAAACACTACATGAGAACATAATAAGCCAAAAAAAGAGAACAGTATTTTAGGGCCACCCCAAGATTAGATTCAGATTATGTAATTCCAAAGCTGCGGAGTTCTTGCCCATAGATTACATATACCTCTGACAAGTCACTTAACATTTTTGGGCCTCAGTTTCTTTATATGTAAAATTGAAAGTTTAACCGAAAGATCTCTAAACTCCCTTCAAATGCTAAGTGGTATGTTCCTAGGTAACTATATTCAGTCCCAAAGCAGGAATGAGATCTCTGTGATTTCCTTTGTATCCTTGTGGTTAGGGACAGTGTTTATTTAATATTAAATGTCTTCTCTATATAACACTATGTGCTAAAGGAAATGAGGATATAAATGATACATTGTCTCTGTTTTCAAGCAATTTGAAATATCTGGGATTATCTTCCACCTACCCCAACACCAGCATCTAGCTTGGTGTCTTGCACGTAGGAAGCACTGTTGGAGCTGCTATTTAAACTTTTTCTGCTTTCACATCAAATAAAGCATACAAATACTTTGAATTTGTAATTGAAAGATGTTTGATTCTGGGTTTCAAAAAAGGAACGGAAAAAGATAAGATTCCTAAAAATCTATGGCCAAAAAAGAAAACAAAGACGAAAACCTCAGTGGCCTTTTTGTTACAGGAGAAATGTCTGGGGGGAGTGTTGTTGTTGGGAAGAAACCAGGATGTTAAAAAAACGGCCAAACCTACAATAAAACTTTTTTTTTAATTTAAAGCTGTTGACTAGATGAAACAATAAAGGGGCTATCTCTTAAAAAAAAAATAATGTTCAGTGGAGAATGTAATTGTATAACAGATTGGAAGACAGATTCCTAAAACAATTATTTACCAAGCAAAGGATTTGGAGATTTTACAGGAAGAAAGGAAGGAGGAAGGATTCCTACTTCACAAGAGAAACCAGTGCTGGAGAGCTCACTTGTGAGAGAGGAGAGCACAAGCTGAAAAGATACAAATCTATTTCCAAGAAGGCAATTATGGAGTGTAACATAAGGGAGATGTATGTTTCAGATCATTCGAAATTAAAGATGGCAATTAACTTTGGAAAAGCAGAGAAGTTCAGGGAGGGATGCGGGGGACTGAACACAATGGTCTTTTTTTTTTCCTTTTTTTTTTTTCTTCTGCAGCACAGGAAGCAAAGAAGGTGATGGCTAAGGGAGATAACTAAAGGGCACCGAGTACTTACTGCTTTTCTTTCATTATGTTCCAGGTTTCTGGGAGAGGCTGAAAAGAGGCTTGAGGCAATGGGGAGCTGAAGCCGTGTAAAGTGGTTTAGGGAGAAGATTCTGTGTACCAGGGAGACTGAACAAAGGCACCGGGCGGGGGGTAATCGGGAGCACGAGCCTGGCAAAGCAGTTTAAGGAGAAGAAGGAGTCCCCGGGAGAGGCTGAAAAGAGGAGAGGGGCAATCGGGAGCAGGTGCGGGGAGAAGCACTTTAGGGAAAAGAAGCGGTGCATCGGGAGGCTGAACTAAGGCAGGGCAAACGGCCGCAGAAGCCGGTCCGAAGTGTCAGTGCATGCCGCACACGACGGGGTAAGGGGGAGAGGAGAGAGAGAAATCCTGTCACTGCAGAGTAAAAACAACCGGAGAAGTGTGCAGAAGGTCAAAGGAAGACAAGAGAGGAAAACTTTGTTTTCTAACACAATTAGTTGGAAGAGATAGGGAAGGGAAAGCGGCAATGATTTTTCGAAATAACCTGAAAGAAAGGTTAAGAAATAAAGGGATCATTTCCTTGGATTTATTGAGTTGGGGGAACGGGAAGGGAAGAGCAAAGAGGGCCCAGTCACAAGAGACTTCAAATTCCCCTAGGTTACCAGCAGAGGCTGAACTGGAGAACTAAGAGGTAAAAGAGGCTGGACAGGTAGAGTCCTAAGTGCTTCGAAATCGCGGGGTCCTCCCCAGATCTTTATACAGGATCTCCAGACTCCTTTGAGTCAGTAAGCTTTTGACAGAGGCTTCCGATGGCGGTACTGGTGGCTGGGGAGGCTAGGCCAAGGAGGCCAGGAACTATCTTATTATAAGAAAGGGAAAGAGGTGGGGAAGGGTAGAGGCCAGGGTGCTGGAGAGGTAGAGCTGTGAAATGCATTTGTCAGAACTTTGGGATGCTGGTAATTCGCAGGATGATGGGATATCTGAAGGTCTGGGACTGGGTTGGCAAAGAAAGAGAGGTGGTGGCTGCTTAAGTCATCTTCAGAGACAAATAGCGGGAAGCAGGTCAGGGTACCTAACGAGCTTGGATCAAAAGAAACCATTTGAAAGGACAAGCCATTTTTTTGGCCTGCTGTTTTAAAGCGATTCAGGTGCGGGCATTGCCCTACAGACTTGTGAGGGACTAGACTGTGGCTATAACAGTGGGGGAGAGATGGAAAAGGAAGAGCTTAAGAAAAAAAAAAGCTTTTGTGTTAAAAAGTCAAGCAAGGACTGGCCTGAAAGAATTCCTCAAATGTGATTTTTAAACAACAGTAACTAACGACAGCACACACCTCTCTGGCAATAATAACGCTGTGGACAGTCGCAATCATAAAAAACTTTAGGAATAGTAATAAAAGTAATGCCAGGGGGTTAATTAAGCATCTTTATGGGCAAGTCATTTAGTCTCCGGGCCTCAGTATCCCCATCAGTAAAATGAGGGAGTTCGACTTAATGGCTTCCAAGGATTCTTCCGGATCAAAATCTGGAACCAGTGATCAAGGCCATAAAAGAAAAAGGACAAATTAATTCAGGAATAAGGGAGAGAAATAGGAAATTGGTGAATGCACAGAGATGGGAGACTAATGTTTTTGATACAGTCAGTCTTGCATCATGGTGGTTTTTAAAAGGTAGTATGTGAAAATGGAGAGAATTTGATTGAAAATGAAAATGGCCAATGGACATTGGTAATATGAAGAGGGAAAAAAATGCATTTTTGTAAATAGTTTCATTTCATTTTCTCTGGAAACCAATTCATTCTTTGAATATTGTTCCAGGAAAAAGCCTTTAATAATGTGTGTGTGGGGTCGGGGGGAAGAGAGAAATAAACTAATGATGTGATGTACCATGACTAGAGTACTGATCTAGTTTTAAATTCTCTGATATATGGTGAGTGTTTCTTCCCCTCCAGGCCTTTCTGTGTGACTATGGCAAGGTTGTCTAACATCTCTGAGCCTCAGTTTCCTCTTTTGTAAAATGGCGATAATTATACCAGTAGTACCTGCCTCATAGGATTGCTGTCGAGCCTTTAATAGGTTAATGTGTATAAAGAGCTTTGCAAAATTTAAAGCATTATGTGACAGGTATTGTTCTCATTACTAAATAATAACTTTGTGATTATTTTAAGTGCTTTAGAAGATATAGCATGTTATAAATAGAATATCATGATTGGTATTGATAAATTGGAATCCTTGTTAATAATACCATTTTGGCCCAGATTTGTGATTTCATCTGTGCAGGAACTCTAAGGAGGAGACTGTCTACCAGTGCAGAGGACAAGTATTCTGTAATGGAGCCACCTAGAACAATGAGATATTAGGCAACTTCCCCAGTGCCACCCAGCCATCATGAGTCATAGGTGGGACTTGAATTCTGACAGGATTAGAAACATTAATAATGGTCTTGCTTCTGTATCTTCAGAATAGGTTTGCTCTTATGGATTTTCTAATGTTCTCAGGTTCATTAATAGGAATGTAAAAAAACTCCTTTCCATAATAATACTATATTGAGGTCCAAGGCTAAAATTTGCCACATAGACAAAATTGTATTAGATCTTTTTTTTTTTTTGTACCTCTATATAATTGAGAGACAGTATGATATAGTAAGTGGATAGAAGTCCAGTCTTGGAATCAGAAAGATTTGAAGTCTTGCTCTGAGACACACTTACCTGTGTGACCATGGACAAGACTCATAACCTTTAAGTGACCTCCCTAGTAAGGTCTTCATTATGAGAAGTCATAGATGAAGGGCTGATAGGCATTAGTGCAGGGAGTTTCCACAATGGAAGTTTCCCACATGAATCAAATCACAGATCGGACCCTCTCCTCCTCATAAAAAGAAGGAATTCTAATATCTAAGGAATATGGAATCCATATAACTATTACTGCTATTACAAATACTATTATAATTAGGATTTTTCTGAAGTAAATATCAGATAATTGGTACTGAACAGAGTTGAACAAGAAAGTTACTTGGATCTGTCTTGGAGTCTAGATTCTTGGTCTCTAAGTTTTTTCCAGCTGTAGGTCATGCAACTCCATCTCATGCAGGGCACACCATCTTGGTTCAGACTACCTCACTCACCGCTATGTGGCCTTGGCAGGCCTTACCATCTTCTATCCCTTCAGAGAAGTGGCTGACTTTGCTACAGTAATTCCCACCTCATGCTTTATAGACACATCCCTGCTGCTTTTTGTCCTCGCTTGTTTCACTTCAGTACCCTCGGCAGTGGATGCTCAGCCGCCCTTTGTTGCCTTGATGACAAATTGAATTATCGTAAGCACCGGGAACAGGTTTACTTCCTGATTTGGAGGCGAAAGGTGTGGCTTCAGAAAAGTGATGCTAACTCTCCCTTCCTCCTTAGATGAACAATTTTTCAGAAGTGAAATCAATGAAACCTGGGAGAAGGTTTTATTTTGTTTTTCAATGAGAAATTTTTTCACCTTTTAGTCCCTCAAGGGTGATTTTTGAGGTCAGATCTTGGGACCTGGGTAGGGATGGTGATAGGCAGATCATGGACATCAGATAACAGCAGACCATCACACAACTGTGTGTTGTACTATACGTTCATTTGACTTTCCTGAAGCAGCCTCAGGCAATAATTGGAACTGACCTACAATAGTTCATTTGCATAAATGGGATGGAAATATGATCAACCAGAAAACCAGTTTTTCAATGCACACACTGTACCTATTACCACATAAACAAATGTATCTTTAAAACCATCCAATTTATCTGCTTTCTGATTTTCCTTGAAGAATCAATTGTATTTCAGTCACAGGATATTTGTCATACATTCTAAAGATAGACTAAAAAAACCCAAACAACTCAATACTCCAGAATGACAATTATCAATGAATTCATAGCCGCAGTCAAGCCAGAACAAGAAGCTATTGTTTTGAAAGATGCCTTCGGTAGGAAATACTAAAATTTTTACCTGCTTTCTGTCCTTCATACTTTGTAACTTTTTAACTTGGTCAAGACCTCCTATTACTTACTGTTGCCAAGACAGTTGTTCGTCCTTTGCTTTTGAAGAGGACCTATAACATCGAAGGTGTGATGTCTTGAAATTAGGCAAGAGTTAAAGTCATGGCATGGTGGGGCAAGAGATGGGGACCTCCCTGTTCTGTATTACACCATTACCATGGGTTATTTGGACAGTTTAGGTCTCTTGAGAAGCAGGTTGCTTATCTAGCAGCCCCAAAGTGTGTTTGCTTTCAAGAGAGTCTAAATCACAGAGGGCACTATAAGTCTACATAGGGGAGACTACATAGGAGCTTATGGGAGAGTAAGATTCATCAGAATGTGAAGGGATAGCACTGCTGGCAACTCCAAATTCACTTCCCTCATGGTGTGTGTGTGGGGAGGGGGCTTAGTGTCTATTTGAGTACTTTCATGTGTTTTCTCTATCTGCTTATAGGCTAAAATCTTCTAATAAGCTAAATTACATTAGGGTTTCCTTGTACCTGTATATTATCAAAAGGCCTTATGATTTTCTGTCTTTTTTTATGGGCTCCTGTGAATCCTATGTCTTCTCTGTTTGTGGGATAACATAAAGACTGTCTTATACCTCATTTGCATTTGTTACCTTAAGTGGTTATATGAGAGCTGGGGAACCTTCTTACTGGCAGTTGTGACAACCTAGACATGGGGTATATCTAACCTACATTTGGAGATCTTCAGGGTCAATTTTGGAGTGAGGAAAAGAGCCAAAGAGAGAAAATGAACTGGTCCATGTGATCCCAGAGCTTTGGGAGCTCTGAGACAGAGGTCACATACAATTATCCTTTCTGTGTCATGAGGGCTAGGAGTGCAGTACCCCCACAATCTGGAAAATCTACATAAAAATGTTTGGCCCTCCCTTTGTCCCAGAGAAAAATTGTGGAAGTTCATGGTATTAAAATATAAAATATGTGATATTATATAATATTATATACAAAAGCATTTCTGAGTATCTAAACTTTTTCTGATTCATCTGCTGGCCTTTGCGTGTCTTCTACAGCTTCAACCGATCTGTCAAAAAAATCCTCATTTAATTTTTTTTTGCTGACCTGCAATATATGGAAATCTAAATGAGGAAACTTGAGATGTGGAAGAGGTAGTGCTTAAAGCACTGAGAGTTTCAGTGACCTCTTACTGAATGAGTAGCCTAAGGTCAAGGTGGGCCTACAACCCAAGTAGCCTCTCACTTCTTTTTTCTTGCATGGCTCACAGTAGTGTGGGTGGTGGTGGTGATAGGAACTATGTGTATAAAATAACAGAGGGCAAGGGAAAGTGGAGCTATGGGCGTAATATAATGAAAAAAATCTCACCAAGTCCATTTCTTCATTAAAACAGTGCTACCTTCACTGTTTACACTCTCAGCCTTATATAATATTCTAGGTCACAGTACCTTATTTTGCCTTTGATCTTTTTTTCAAACCTCCTACTTTACAACCATAAAGACTGGCCAAGACTTTTCATAATTTATTACCCTTCTCTATTTAATGGAGTCTTATATTTCCTGCTTATTTGTATTTGAGGTCAGTGTTCCAGAACCTTCTTTCTAGTTGGAAAAGAAAGGTAGTTGAAAGCTCAGCTTTAGACCAAAATGTAATAACAGTATCATCTGACATTTGACATTTACATATATCTTTCAGGTTTCCAAAGGAACAGTACAGCAACAGCCCTGTGAAGTAAGGCTATTGTTATTATCCCCATTTTAAAGATGAGGAAACTGCAATTGAGCCCCACATCCTTGCTTTCCAGTTCCTCTTTGTCTTTCTCCATTAGAATGTAAGCTCCTTGGGAAAAGGGACTGTCCTCCTTGCTTTAATTTGTATCTCCAGTGCACAGTACCTGGCACATAGTAAGTGCTTAAGAAATGATCTATTTATCTATCTAGTTACCTCTGTTTAATGTATCTGTCTATCTGGGATTCAAACTCAAGGCTTCCTGACTCCAACTTTAGCCACCTTTCTGCTATCACACACTGGATGTCATGCATAGACATACCAAAAATATAAATTTCAGGTCCTGTTTGGATCAGTCCACTTCTGCACTGTATATCTGTACCACAGAAGATGTTGTAGAAGAGGGTGGATTGATGATTTCAGAAAAACCTGGAAAGACTTACATGAACTGATGCAAAGTGAAACGAGCAAAATCAGGAAAACATTGTACACAGTAACAACAACATTGTAACAATGATGAACTGCGAATGACTTAGCTATTCTCAGCGATACAATGATCCAAGACAATCCCAAAATAATCATGATGAAGCGTGCTATCCACTTCCAGGGAAAGAACTGATATTGTCTGAATACAAACTGAAACACACTGTTTTTCACATTCTTTTTTTTAATTTGAGTCTTCTTGTGCAAAATGACTAATATGTAAGTGTTTTATACGACTGCACAAGTATAACCTATATCAGATTGCTTACCATCTCAGGGAGGGGACAGGGCAGGGAGGGAAGAATAGACTTTGGAACTGAAAACAACAAAACCCAAATGTTAAAACATTGTTTTAACAGGAAATTGGGGGAAAAGAAAATATTATTTTAAAAAAAGTAAATGAGTTGTCTACTGAAATTTTCAATAACAACAACTCATATGTATATGGCACTTTAAAGTTAAGTATCAGCACAATGTAAGTCAAACAATGGCCTTAGAGTCAAGAGAGATATGGATTCAAATCCTGGTGACCGTAGACAAGTCACTGAAGTTCTTTGAGACTTAGGTTCCTCACTTGTACAATGGGATTAATTATACTCATGGTACCTGCCATGTTATTTTGGGTTATTTTGGGTGTCAAATGAGATAATCTATATGAAATTCTGCATAGGTATCAGTTATTTGAGTTTACAGAGCACTTTACAAAGAACAAATCCTTTGATCATAACAGTAATCCTGTGAGAGGTAGGTCCTGTAGCTATTTTACAGGTGAGGAAATTCAGACTGAGAGGTTATCTTTTTGTATTTACTTGTATATATCTTGTTTCCTCCCAATATCATGTAAACTTCTTGAGAGTATGAACCACTTCATATTTATGTTTGTATTACCAGGGCCTAGTACACTGCTTGGAACATGATAGGTGCATAATAAAGGCTTGTTCATTTGATTACATTGGGGGGCAATTGGATTGCAATTGTTTTGAAAAAAGATCTAGGGCTTTTAGAGGTAAGTAAACTCAGTGACAGTCAACTGTGTGATGTGGCTAATTTGATTTGGGGTTATATTAAAAGAGGCAGAGTTTTCAGGAATAAGGAAATGCTAGTTCTTCTGTATCCTGTCCTGTGGTTAGACCACATTTGGGGAGCTGTGTTCAGTTCTAGGCACCACAATTTTAGAAAAAAATATTGTTAACTGATAGAGTGTTTCCAGGGAAGAGTAACCAAAGTGATGAAAGGTCTCAAATGCATGCTACATGAAAATTGGTTGAAGGAAAGTGCCATATTTAGCTTGATGAAGAGGAGGTTTAATGGGAATGTGAAAGCTGTTTTGTTTGTTTATGTACTTGAAATACTTTTAGTTGGAAGAGAAATTAGCCTTGTTCCTTTTGGCTGTAAAGGCAATATTAGTAACAATGTTAGGGTAGGGGACAGTTGTCAGGAAACAAATCTCAGTTAGATATAAGGGAAAACCTCCTAATAATTAGAGCTATCTAAAAGTGTATTGTCCTGTTCACTGAATATTTTCAAAGAAAGGCTACATGATCACTAGTTGGATTGGTTGTAGAGAGAATTCTTCTTAGGAGCCCGTTTCAATACTGAAATGCTGGAATTCTGGTAGGTGTCAGGGATACAAGTCCCAATTGTACCTATGTTAGGTTACCTCAAGACTAGAAACCAACCCTAAACCCTAGTCCTGGGTTTCTTTCCCTTTATTTCTGTCTTAGACCTTCTTTGTTAACTTGGCTAAATAAAGCCTATATACCCCTTTTTAGGATAATTTTTTCAAAGGTATAAAATAAAATACATGTGATTCCAAAGGAAAGCAGTTATGTTGAAATGCAGTTATCAAAACATTCTTGGACATTAAGTTAAGAACTTCTCCTTCACAGTAGAGGTGAACCCACCCCAAAGTCTAATGTGCCCAGTTGTCTGTATCCTGGAACACAGAATATGCCAGGTGACCAAGTAAAAAAGTTTTTCCCCTTTCCACTATTTTCCAAACATAATTTTCTTAGGGTGTGCGGGTGTGTGTGTGTGTGTGTGTGTGTGTGTGTGTGATCATAGTGAAATACTTTGGTGTCCTCCTCTTTATATAGTGATTTCTAAAAGATACAAAGATCTTTCTCTTTGCCCTGGAAAATGAGGGTCAGTCTGTTTGAAGGTTTTTCACCTTTTTTTTTTTTTTTGGTGCTGTACTCTATGATTTGAGGTGTCAGATGGTCAAGTTGACTCTGTCATTGACACCTAGCACTTCCAGCCCCTGTAACATTTTATTTAAAGAAGTGACCTTTCTTTAAGATCCAGCTGGGGAGTTAGATGAGATGTTAATGTATTTTCAAAGTACTAGAGGGAGTTATTGCTTTAAGTGAGGTCAGTCTCTCCTTAAATGTTACACTGTGCTGCTATTGACATGCAGGCAAATGAGAGGGTTTTTTTTTTTTCGACATTTAAGTAAATTATGAGCGAAGATGATTCAATCAAATGTCTCCTGACAAACTTGGGTCCACCACGTGGAAGCTTGAGTGGCACTGTAAGATTTGGGGATCCAACTGTTTGCTCTGTATTCATATGCTCTGTCTATATGTATGTGTGTATGCATACCTGTGTATGTGTATATGGAGAAATATAGTTTGGAATGGGAGGGAAATTCAAGTGGTCATTTAAATCCCTTTCCACTCCCTTTAACTCTTTGGAATATTAATTTCACATTTTTGCTGTTTTAGTCTCTGTTGTTGTCTGTCTCTGTCTGAGTGTCGATCTGATTCTGTTTTTCTGTCTCTTTCTCCCTTCACATTTTAGTCAGTTCAGATCTCATTTTAGCAAATTGTCATAAGCAGAAAAAAAATACAGCAAAAAATCATTCCAAGCTTCAGTTGAGGGTCTGCTGATTTCAAGTAATATTTAGTTACAATAAAAACCCAAATTAGCAATTTTGCTGATTCCTGATCATTTTAAGTATCTGCCGTCCCTCATGGGGGTTTCTGCATCCCAATGTATATACCTGCTAAACCTAGTTGACTAAAGAATGGTGGCAGTGAGTCCCTAGTTATAGATCTGATTCCTCTGAAAAGATAAATTGGCTTGACTCTTTTCCATGGTCACAGAATGTTCCCTTGAATGTTAGGTGGCATTTGCTGCAGATGAATACCATTTATTTCTTCTGCACAAGTGACTGATGTTTATCCTTCATTTTCAAAGAGGACCACAGGCATCATGAGGGTGATGTCTTGACTTGTGCATGAATTGGATTTAAATGATGAAGAGTTGTACGAAGTCATCAGCATCACTCTCTCTTCCAGAGTCGTTGAAGTTCAGTGGGAAGACAAAATTCAAGACAACTGATGATGTCCTGGAAAGGCAGTGGATGATGTTGGCATCTTCAGTCTGACCAAACTCTAAGAACTCCATAGCACTTGCTTCAGTTGACTTCACAACTGTTGGAACAAATTGTTCTTATCTGCCCAGGTCACCTAGGGAAGTCTTCACATATTTATTATCTGCCTACTATGTTCAAAACATTATATTACATGATGGGGGAGATAAAAAATATATATAAAATATAACTCCTGGCTTCACAGAACTTACTTTATAGCAGTAAATGATAAGACATATGCAATCATAAAAAGAACAACTCACATTTGTGGAATGTTGTAGGACATAGATTATTTTCTCCATTTTACGGATGAAAAACTGAGGTTCCAAGACGGGGTGACTTGCTCTTGTCTCTCAAATGGATTCATGAACTCATTGATTTGGAAGTTATCTCTAGAGATGCATGCCCTCTATGGCTTCCCATCTTGTATGATTCTTGTCTATGTTTTCTTGTAAGTTTGCTACAAGGGGTCCATTCATGCAACATCCTGGACCTTTGCTTGTGAATACATAGCTATCTAATACAATAGTCAAACCTACATCTCTTGATTCCAAGTCTAACACTTTACTCTGCCAGGCTGTTTATTATGCATTTGAATACAGTAACATGAAGTATTGTGAGATCTGATAGTAAAGCTTTATGGGAGAATCCGAAACCCATCACTGCTACAAGAAGAACAGAAGCTAGAGTTCATGCATTACTAATGTTGGGGCAGTATTTGAATTTTTGTAAATAAAAGTTAGCATAACCCATTGCATGGCAGGTATCTGTGGACCAGTGAGGTACATATGACAGGAAATTTAAGGAGCAATATTGGTTTCTGGGTATCTATGACCTATATTCTTGCTTTCCTGTGTATGTCTGAGGTCCCTCAGGGATCAGCAACATAGGCAGGAGGTCTCCACTTGATTCCATCCAGTTCTTGAAGAGTTAAAAAAAACTCTTGGTAAATGAAAGTAGTTTTATATAATCTTAACATAGAAATTTGGGGGTGAGGATCCTTTAGATAAAGTATTATTCTCATCCAGAAATTAGACTCTTCCTTATCCCTACCTCCTAGTAGCTCTTTGATTTCCATTTAGATCAGAATCCCTAGACTAGAATCTCTACAATTATTCCAGAATTTCCAGGTGGAACTTGGGCGTTGGGGGTATTTTTACAGTGTCTCCACAGACACTAATGCCATACCTTAGTGCCTGGGCAACTAGGTAACTCAGTGGATAGAGTGTAGGGTCAGGAAGATTCATCTTCCCAAGTTCAAATCCAGCCTTCAACACTTGCTCTATGACCCTGGGCAAGTCACTCAACCCTGTTTGCCTCAGTTTTCCCATCTGTAAAATGAACTGGAGAAGGAAACAGCAAACCACTCTAGTATCTTTGCCAAGAAAACCCCACAAGGGGTCAAAAAGAGTTAGACTGACTAAAACAACCAAATAACAACAAATTCTATCTTACTTATACTTACATCTCTTTGTATATCTATGTTGTCTCTTTCCGTAGAATGTATTCTCTTTTAGGCCAGAAACTGTTTCATGTTTGTCATTGTAGCCCAAGCACTCAGCACAGTGCCTGGTATATAATAAACACTTAATACATACCTGTTTTTATTACTGATTTATTATTATCACAACTGAAACAACTGAACAACAATAACAAAGAGTGTAGTTGGCATGTACTATGCCTCTTCAGGGACTTGTGCCATGGGGAAGAAGGACAGATTGCTAGGAATTCCAGTTGAGACATCGTGTTGGGTCTAGCCTCCCAAACTATTCCTCTTGCAAGATGATGCCATGAAAGGCAGCATATCATAGTAGGTAGAATACTAGATTTAGAATCAAGAAGAGTTGAGTTCACTTTCTACTACAGGTAATTACTTGATGTGTATGACCCTGGACAAGTCATTTAATCTCTATGAGCCTTGGTTTCCTCATCTGTAAAATGAGAAAAACAATGCCTGTGGTACCAACCTCAAAGGTTTGTTTTAAGGGTCAAATGAGATATAAGCCAGTTCTCGAGCCTGAGGCATTCTGCAAGTTGCTACTTAGGTATAACTCCTAATTTGGTGGTGAAAATGATGACAAAGATATATGCCTATATGAGGGGTAAATTGATAGGAGAACTTTGGAAAGGAGACCTGACCCAGCAAAACTGAGTATAATACTTCAAGGGAAAAAATGGTCATATAATGAAATAGAGAACTTTCAAGCATTTTTGATGAAAAGACCAGAGCTGAACAGAAAATTTGACTTTCAAACACAAGAATGAGAAGAAGCATGAAAAGGTAAATAGGAAATAAAAATCATAAGGGACTTACTAAAGCAGAACTGTTTACATTCCTACATGGAAAGATAATATTTGTAACTCTTGAAACTTTTCTCAGTATTTGTGTAGAGGGATTATACACATACATACATACATATATGTATGTATGTGTATAATATATACATATATAACACATGCATACATATATACATATACATGTGTATATATACATATATAACACATACATATATACATATATGTGTGTGTATATATATACACACACAAAGGGCGCAGGGTGAGTTGAATAGGAAGGGATGATATCTAAATAAATAAAAATAAGAGGCGAGAGAGGAATATATTGGGAGGAGAAAGGGAGAAATGGAATAGGGCAAATTATCTCATAAAAAAGGTAAGAAAAAGCTTTTTCAATGGAGGGGAAAAGGCAGAAGTGAGAGGGAAAAAGTGAAGCTTACTCTCATCACATTTGGCTTAAGGAGGGAATAACATGCACACTCAATTTGGTATGAAAATCTATCTTAACACTACAAGAAAGTGGGAGAAAGGGACAAGTGGGGTGGGGGGATGATAGAAGGGAGGGCAAAGGGGAGGAGGGAGTAATTAGAAGTAAACACTTTTGGGGAGGGACAAGTTCAAAAGAGAGAATAGAATAAATGAGGGGCAGGATTGGATGAAGGGAAATGTAGGTAGTTTTTCACAACATGACTATTACGGAAGTCTTTAGCAAAAGTACACATATATAACCTATATTGAATTGCTTGCCTTCTCAGTGGGGATGGGTGGGGAGTGAGGAAGAGAGAGAAGTTAGAACTCAAAATTATAGGAGTGAATGTTGAGAATTGTTTTTGCATGTAACTGGGAAATAAGAAATACAGGTAATGGGGTATAAAAATCTATCTTGCCCTACAAGAAAAGAGAGAAGATGGGGATAAGGGAAGGGAGGGGTATGATAGAAGGGAGGGTAGATTGATGGAAGGGTAATCAGAATGCATGGTGTTTTGGGGTGGAGGGAGGGGAGAGATGGGGAGAAAATTTTAAACTCAAAATCTTGTGGAAATGAATGTTGAAAACTAAAAATAAATAAATAAATTGGAAAAAAAGGAAACCTATTGTTTATTCCTGCTTTGAGACAAACACATGAAATTCCAGATTCTCTTCAGGGAGACATCATGGAGAGAGAGAAAAAGGTGACACACATGTAGGAGACCCAGCACCCTGATTTCCAGGTTAATTTCCTTAAACACTTTAGGGAATTTCCCTTTGAATGCTATCAGGACCTTTCTCTTTGCTGAGATATGTCTTTCCCAGTGGAAGAGCTCAGTCCCTGGTAGAATCTGCTCTGTAAATTTATTCTATTTCTGACTGCTGTCATTTGCTAAGATAAGTGAGTTTATTCAATATTTTGTTATAGTTTTTGGTGCAAATAGCATTTAGTAGCAGGGGTTGTGTCAGTATATGAAAGCTTTGGAATTCTAAGGAAAGGGACCAGGAAAACACCTTGAACCTAAAAAATTACGCCCCTCCAGGGGTGGGGAACCTGTGGCCTTGAGGCCACATGTGGCCTTCTAGGTCCTCAAGTGTAGCCCTTTGACTGAATTCAAACTTCACAGAAAAAATCCCCTTAATAAAAGGATTTGTTCTTAAAACTTGGACTCAGTCAAAAGGCCACACCCAAGGACCTAGAAGGCCACATGTGACCTTGAGGTTATATGTTCCCCACCCCTGCCTAGACTAACATTATTTAGAAGTGCAGTTAGACATGATTTCAGTCCAGTATCATCCTCTCTTAGAGAAGAATAAAGCAGCCAGTCTACATTCTACTCTCCTGGCCAGAATCAGATTCTCTTGAGAAGGGGTGGCTAAGATTCCAGAGATATCTACTGTGATCTGTGTGGACACACACATTTTACATAGGTGACATGCCTTGTAGAGATAATGTAAGTAAAGCATGCTGCAAAACCTAAATGGTTCTGTAAGTGTAAGTCATTATAATGAATTGCACCGAGTAGTACTAAATCATAAATAATTCTTCCTTTCTGCTTTGGTCAGCATCTATTGTTGGAACTCAGTAATAAGTTACATTGCCAATATTTCCTGGGCAGGATATTCACTTTTCCTCAGTTGTTGATCTGCTTTTTCCTGTCTGCCTGCAAAGCTCCCACCCCAAATGGACTCTCAAGAATGCCAGTCCATTTTGATTAATAATGTGGTTAGGATTGAAAGGAAAACTGTGACTCAGTTACTGTATTTGGACAACAATGGGATAATTTTATCATCATTGGTTTGCACCTTTGTCAGCTGATATCCTGGTGGTGGCACTGACCCCAATTCTGCATTGTATTATGGAGAAACACCAGGGTATTGCTGAAAGCACCACCAGAAGACCTTAATGCAGAAGGTTAGGAGAGCAGAGGATTTGTCCGGTCTAGAAGATTACATAAATTTTTTTTTTTGGCCTAGATTTGTGATTTTATCAGGGGAGAGCCCTTCCACAGTGGAAACTCTTTCTACTGGTAGAGATTCACAGTTTGTCTCTAATAATTTTTGTTAATAATAATGGTAATAACCAACATTGATATAATATTTCCAAAAGTCTTAGTGTGGTTTTAAGCATTTAGATAGTTGATACAGTTGATAATCAGTTTAAATAGCTGCTAATCCCAGGTCCATGTTGCAGACTAATATAAGAAGATTATACATGTGTAAAAGTATATAGCAATGAACGAACAATTATTTAAAATATTTAATATCCATTGTGATTACAGATGTGTAAAAATTGTGATAGACTATATAATTCTAACCGTGGACCCTGTGTAAATTCTTTGACATCCCTTGGTATCAGTTTTCTCATTGGTAGATGAGGATAATATTATCTGTAGCATTTAACTAACAGGGTTGTTGTGGGAATCAAGTGAGATGACGTAGGTAAAGTGCTTCCCAAAACTGAAAGTGCTATACATAGAGTGCCCCCAAAGTCTTGGTGCAGTTAAAAATTATTTATACCTTAAAGAGTCACCTTATGGCACTGTGAGGTAAAGTAACTTGTCCAAGGTTTCATAGACAGTATGTGTTAAAGCTGAGATTTGAACCCAGGTCAACAGTATGACCTAATTTTTAGCTTACCACTGTACTAAGACATGATGATTAAAATTCAATTCATCTGATAACACAAGGAAAGAGTGCATTTTAATGGGTTTTATTATGATAGAATAACGCAGAAAAGTTCCAAAAATCCTACAATATATTGTACATATGTATAATATATATTATATAAGACATATGTCATACACATTATTGATATTGCTAGACATGTCAGAACTCCAAAAACAAAGGGTGCCACAACTCTATTTATTTCTTTTGTTCTCAAGACCCAGGGTGTTATGTAATTAAGTGACCCAAACAATTGTGGGAACTGGAGAGGATAAAAGTGTGAGATCACTGAGGATTCTCACTCTTGGATTTTTTCTCACCCTCAGATTCAAGGAGAAATACAGACTGCTCTTTTGTGCTAGAAAAATGGACAGTTCTGATCCCAAGCCCTTTCCAGTTTCATCTAGTTGAGCTGTATTTTCCAGTTGCCTTGTCCTACTGGGTTCCTTGCTTTTGGGGATATGGAGCCAGATTCCTGGGGTATGGGAAAGCAGCACTGTACAATGGAAAAATTACTGGCTCTAGAGACAGAGGATATGGTTCAAAGCCTGCCTCTGATACTTTCTACATATTTGACCTTGGGCAGGTCGTTTAGCCTTGCTAGGCCTCAGTTGCCTCATTTGTAACATGAAGTCATCAAACAAGATAGACCTTGAGATGTCTTCTAGCTCAAGATTTAAATCTTAGCATTTCTAACAATGGAAGTCATAGGAATTTATAGAGGGAAGAGCTTTGCAGGTTCATACAAGGAGGAAAATATTTTTCTTTTGACTACTTTACATGATTGGTACTATCTTGGTTAGGGAGTTGGAGTGGGCTGTGGAGGAGTTGGGTTGGGTGTGCAGTTGTTCCTTCCATATCTCTGCAATTTTCCATGTAACTCAGTAAATACCTTAGAAATACAATTGGAGGCAAGAGCCATGGAGACTGCCAGTTCTAGTGGGCATGTTTCTCCAGGTAGTCCGAGAACAGACTTATTCAGGTAGAGAATTTGGGAAGAGGGATGAGGTGATGGCATTCTTCTCTGACTTCTAGAATTGCAAGCAGTTCTAGAAGGTGTTATTTTATAACTAGAAAGATTATGAGGGGAGGGGGTGGAGCCAACATGGCAAAGTAAAAGTAGAGGCTTGCTACAGCTCTCCCCCCAAAATCCAGTCAAATACCTATAAAAAATGACTCTAAACAATTTCTGGAGCTGCAGAACCCACAAAATAATGGAGTGAAGCAAATCTCTAGCCCAAGACAGCCTGGAAGGTTGATGGGAATCATCTCTCATGCTACATTGGGAGCAGAGCACAGTCCAGCATGGACCATACAAGCACAGAAAGGAACTCAGCAGGCCTGGCAAGGGGGAAAATGAATGTCTGGCACCTGTGACAGTTTCCAGACTTCACAACCCCAAAACACTGAGGACAAATTGGAAGGTCAGTGGAAAAAACCTATGTTAGAGAGTAGTGTGGTCTTGTCCCAATCCCAGTGTGGCAGAGGGGGCAGAGGAGCCTGAGGCAGCCATGGCAGCAGGGACAGAAGCACCAGTTTTTTCTGGAACTCTGGGCCCATAGATTATGGGAGATTGAGTGGTTGACAGTACACTGCCCCCCCTCCCTACTGGAAGCAGAGAATTCCCTTGACAAAGAACTCAAAAGTCATGTAAATGGCTGGGGAAATGAGCAAAAATCAGAAAAAGAATCAGACTATAGAATCTTACTTTGGTGACAGGGAGGACAAAAATACACAAACGGAAGAAGGCAACAAAGTCAGAGCTCTTCCATCCAAAGCCTCCAAGAAAAGTGTGAATTGGTCTCAGACCATGGACAAGCTCAAAAAGCATTTTGAAAATCAAGTAAGAGAAATAGAACAAAAATTGGGAAGAGAAATGAGAGTGATGCAAGAACATCATGAAAACCAAGTCAACTGGTTGCTAAAGGGGACCTAAAAATGCTGAAGAAAATAATGCCTTAAAAAAAAATAGACTAACCTAAATGCAAAAGAGATAAAAAAGTCAATGAGGAGAAGAATGCCTAAAAAAGCAGAATTGACCACATGAAAAAGGGGTCAAAAAGTTCAGTGAAGAAAGTAATTCCTTAAAGAGTAGAATGGAGCTGATGGAAGCAAATGACTTCATGAAAAATCAAGAAATTATAAAACAAAACCAAAGGAATGAAAAAAATATCAGACAATGTGAAATATCTCATTGAAAAAACAACTGACCTGGAAAATAGATCCAGTGAGACAATTTAAAAATTATGGGACTACCTGAAAGTCATGATCAAAAAAAAGAGCCTAAACATCATCTTTCAAGAAGTTATCAAGGAAAACAATTTTCTAGAACTAGAGGGAAAAATAGAAATTGAAAGAATCCACTGATTGCCTCCTGAAAGAGATCCCAAAAAGAAAACTACTAAGAATATTGTAGCCAA
Organism: Bettongia penicillata ogilbyi; assembly: GCA_023548195.1. Classification (NCBI taxonomy): domain Eukaryota; kingdom Metazoa; phylum Chordata; class Mammalia; order Diprotodontia; family Potoroidae; genus Bettongia; species Bettongia penicillata. The sequence continues at coordinate 6,093,888 of JAJHZJ010000540.1, read as the reverse complement.
ATTCCAGAGCTCCCATGTCAAGGAGAAAATATTGCAAGCAGCCAGAAAGAAGCAATTGAAGTATTGTGGAAACAGAATCAGGATACCATAAGATCTAGCAGCTTCTACATTAAGGGACTGGAGGGCTTGGAATATGATATTCCAGAGGTCAAAGGAGCTAGAAATAAAACCAAGAATTATCCACCCAACCAAACTGAGTATAATACTTCAGGGGGAAAAATGGTCATTCAATGAAATAGAGGACTTTCAAGCATTCGTGATGAAAAGATCAGAACTGAATAGAAAATTTGACTTTCAAACACAAGAATCAAGAGAAGCATGAAAAGGTAAACAGGAAAGAGAAATCATAAGGGGCTTACTAAAGTTGAACTGTTTACATTCCTGCATGGAAAGATATTTTTAACTCGAGACTTTTCTCAGTATTAGGATAGTTGGGGGAATTATATACATACAGACAGAAGACACAGTGTGAGTTGAATATGAAGGGATGATATCTAAAAAAGTAGAATTAGAGAGTAAAAGTGGAATATATTGAGAGAGGGGGAAAGGGAGAGATAGAATGGGGTATATTATCTCTCCCATAGAGGAGACAAGACAAAGTTTTTTCAAAGGAAGGGAAGAGGGAAGAGGTGAGAGGGAGGGAGTGAACCTTACTCTCTTTCTATTTGACTTGGGGAGGGAATAATATGCACACTGAATTTGGTATGAAAATCTATCTTACACTACAGGAAAGTAGGGGGAGAGGGATAAGTAGAGATAGGGTATGGGGTGTGGGGGGGTATGATAGAAGGGAGGGCAAATGGGCAGAGGGGGTAATTAGAAGTAAACATTTTTGAGGAAGGACAAAGTCAGAGGAGAGAGCAGAATGAATGGGGGGCAGGATGAGATGGAGGGAAATATATTTAGTCTTTCACAGCATGACTTTTATGGAGGTGTTTTGCATCACTACACATGTATAACCTATGTTTAATTGCTTGCCTTCTCAGTTTAGATGACTGGGAAGTGAGGGAAGGAGAGCAGTTGGAACTCAAAGTTTTAAAAACGAATGTTAAAAATTGTTTTTACATGCAACTGGAAAGTAAGATAAACAGGTAATGGGGTATAGAAATCTATCTTGCCCTACAAGAAAATAGAGGGGATGGGGATAATAGAAGGGAGGGGTGTGATATAGGGAAGGGTAGATTGGGGGAAGGAGTAATCAAAATGCATGCTGTCTTGGGGTGGGTGGAGGCGAGAGATGGGGAGAAAATTTGGAACTCAAAATCTTGTTGGAAGTGAATGTTGAAAATTAAAAATAAATTAATTTAAAAATAGATTATAAGGGTTAATTTTTATGCTTCAAAAAAGGCATATCATCTGGTAATCTAGATGCCTTGGGTAGGACATACCTTGGAATGAATTGTAGTTAATGAGGACAGTAAATTAGGAGTCAGAAGAGTTGGTTGCAAGTCCTGGTTCTACTATTTATCTACTTTATGATCTTGGGCAATTCACAAATCTTTGAGCCTAGAATAATGATACCTGCCCCATAGGATTGTTGTAAGGATCAGTTGAAATTATGTTGAAATTCTTTGCAAATGATTACTTCCCAAGGCCATCTGCATTGCTGTCTGCCAGAACCCAAGTTCCAATTGACCTTTACTTCTGTTCATGAATTGAACCCTCCTTGGTGTGTCTCCCTCAATTGAAATGCAAGTTTGTTGGCTGTCTAAATTTTCTATTTGTGATCTCAGTCTGTAGCCCAGTGTTCAGCACATACTAATGCTTACTAAATGCATTTCCAATCTAATGATAAAACTCTATACAGAAATAGGGTGGTATTATTGTCATTGATATGTAACTTCTCCTCTGAGCTACCTTCCACTTGGACACTCTCAGTTTGTAAATTGGCTCCCCAAGGTGCAAATGTTCAAAGTATGCTTTGGATCAGCATTCCAAAAATTATAACTCATGAGCCTCAGCCAGTGAATTCACTTGTCTTTAAGAGCCAACCGACACAATTAGTTCAAAGCAAAGACATTTACTGAGATGGCATAGAAAAAACAGTGGCTACAGAACATTTTCCCTAAAATGGCCAAATAAATTTTGGTACATGAATTAATGGAATGTTACTGTGTTTCAAGAAACAACAAAGATGATGAATAAGGAAAAGTATGGAAGGACTTACATGAGCTGATCAAAATGAAGTAAACAGAGGCAGGACGATATCAAACACAATCACCACAAAACAACTGAAAATGAATATTGTGAAATTATAAAGAATAAAGTTGACTTGAAGGAAGAAATATGAGAAGAAACCTCCCTAACTCTTTTTCAGAGTGAGGAGAAGGGGCTGTCTATGGGCATGGAATGCTGTATATTTTTTCATTAAAAATTTAAATTTAATTTTGATGCTAGGCATCTTTTTTTCATCTGGACTAGAAGTACAGTGCCACTCATGGGCTTGATTTCCACCATTGATCAACACAGAAGCTTTGGCCTGGTCCATTTCCCAGTGGGCCAGTTTGACCCTCTTAGGCAGTCTGGTCACCTTTCACCTTCCACATCCTGCAGGCTCACCATATTGGTATTCTACTTAGTATGGGCACATAGTAGACTTAGCCCCACTGTAACACAGAACTCTTGAACTGAAGCAATCCACCAACCCCAGTCTCCCTAATAGCAGAGATTATAAGCATTAGCCACCAATCTTGGCAACATTACATATAATGTAAGATTTTCAAATGTATCAAATGGTTTTATTAAATTTTTTCTCTTCTTTTTCTGTTTTTTCTTAAATTTTTTTTATTCTAATGGGTGATTTTCTGGGAGGGAGAGTACAGGGGAAACCTGGGCAATATTAAAACAAAAGATACCAAGAAAAATCTATTAAGATATCACTCCCATAAACCTGGGGTGGAGTTACCCATAAAAGCAAACAACCTCAGTGGGAAGAGTGTATCCATACTATAGAGTATACTGATAGAGAAGCTTCCATAAGGGACTCATGTGACCAAGCTGATTCATACATTTACAATGCAGCACTCCAATGTCTTTTCTCTTCCTGTGGTGTTCTTGTGATGATGCCCTTCAGGTGCAGTGGTTTTTTTTTCTGGTTAGATTGCTCAGCTGGGCTTCTCAGGCTTACTCATCTCTCCAACTAGACTCACCTGGGCAAGACTAATTCTCACTTGAATCTCTAGCTGACTCTTTTCTCTACTGGCTGGGGTTTCACTCTTTCTGGCCAACTCCCTGCCTGGTGAGTACATCTTTGCTTTTTAAAGTGGTGCTAGAAGTGTGACTGAGCCTTCAGCCAACCAATTGCTAGCCCCTCTAATTCTTTCATGCTTATCTAAGGAACTTTTTCACAGCTCTTAATGGGGTAAATAAGCTACCTCCTAATATGACCAAACTTCAGTGAAAAATGTGATACTTCCTTTAAGATCCTAACACCTTCTTGACTGTTGTTCCTAGGGAGGGAGTAGATAGATGTCAATTGTTCTAGGGTATCCTTATCCATATCCTTATGTCATCTGAAAGTAAAATAGTGGTAGCAACAATAATACTAGACAATCCGATCCAACAAGGTTTTTTTTAAGTGACTATCCCAAAGCACTATGCTAGGTCTAGGGTATAAAATTACAAAATGAAAAATAGTCCCTGTCTCCATGAGCTTATTGGGCAGGAGCAAAAACATATAAACAAATAAGTATATGCACAATTATTTGAAGAAGAAGGAAAGAAATCATCAAAAAGTTAAGGTGTGATGGCAATCAAATTTAGGATCATTTGCTGTTTTTATTTTACTAAAAGTGCTTCTACTTGACTAATATGATTAAAGATCTTTCCCATCCACTTATTGGCTTGCCCATTGTGGGAAGCTTGATTAGGAGAGTTGTTTTGTAGGTGGGTCCCAAGTATCTTTTGTTTTTTTTTATTGAGGCACTGGGTCAGAGGGGTTGTTTCCCCTGACTCTAAAAAGTATATAAATACTCTGAGGGTGAGGTTTTATTTTGGGACTTAGTTTTTGTAACAAGGTTTGAGTGCCAGATGAGGACTCTGGGAAGCTGCTAAGGAGCCCCCACCTTTGAGAACCCAGATGTTGTTCTTCCCTCTCTGTAACTATGGTCAGACAGCTGTACTTGTCTGTTGAATTCAGGCAGAGGAAGCCATGTCTCTTGACTTTTAATTTCTCTGTATTTTCTTTGAAGTTCAGGGTTTGAATGATATAAGTGCTTGATTAAAGGATTTATATATATACTTGATTAAAGTGATTGTTAACCCCCTCAAAAGCTGCCTTTCTTTTTATGAATGCACATCTAAGAACCTGTGATAGCAGGACCCCCTGTGTATGTTAGGGAGCTTACTGTCACATAAAGGAATCAGGAAAGGTCTACTTTGGGGGTTGACTCATGAACTGGGACTTGCAGGAATCTGGGAATTCTAAAAGGTGGAGGTGAGTAGGCAGTGAATTCTAGTCAGAATCATCTATGCAAAATCTTGGAAACTGGAGGTGAAATGCTGAGTTCAGTGATCAAAACACAGATGGGGGGGCAGTTAGGATGGGGCACAGAATGTGTTCATAATAAATAAATCTGGAGAAATAAGCTAGAGTCATATAAAGACTTTAAACAAGTTAAGAAATTTGTATTTTATCTTGGGAGAGGGGACATAATAGGAAACCACTGGAGATATTTGAGGGAGAGAGTGTGACATAGCCTAATTTATGGCACCCAAAATACCTACTGGTTTAATGGGTATAGCACAGAACTCAAAGTCCTATTTTTTAGTGATGAAGGCAATTAGGTATATTAATCCATCTCTAGAGCCAAGCCTAGAAGAGATTTAGGCAAGACATTAGAAAACATGCATTGGTATTTTCTGTTTCAATACAGAGAGATGGCCTTAAACAGGAGTTCTTAACCTGGGCTCTGTGAACTTTATTTTTAATACCTTGGTAACTATATTTCAATAAATGTGATTTCCTCTGTAATTTTGTGTATTTTATTTTACATATTTAAAAACAATTCTATGAAAGGGTCTTTAGGCTTCACTAGGCTACCAAAGGGGTGTTCATGATCCAAAAGTGATGAAGAACTCCTGCATTAAAGGGTTAACAGGAATGTCTCTTGAATGTTAGATACCATGGGATCTGGTGATTGAGTCAAGAGCATTAAGTATCATATTACTATGACCATTAATAACCATGACTTTTGGATAATCAAGATAAAAATGTTTTGTCTTTCTTGATCAAGTTACTCTGGGTAAGTCTAACATGTAAGAGCTGTGACAAAAATTCACCTTTGTATCATGCCTTAAGATTTATAAAATGCTTTCCTCAAAACCAACCTACAGTTTGATAGTATGATTATTAGGTTGTAGGGACCAGTTGAGACCACAATGTTGAAACACAGGAGAAATGTAAAAAGGTATCATCAATAAAAATAATGATATAATACTATGTAAATCTAATCCAACAACCATTTGCTAAGGGTCTAGTATATATACTAGGCACTTCTCCCCCTCCACTCCCTCCAAACTCCTGACTTTAATTTTCAAGTCCATTGTCCATTAAAAGAAATATGACCTAGCCTTCCCTGAGATTCTTAGAGGTGGTATCTACCCTCAAGAAACTTATATTCTACTGGGGATTTACAACATAGGTAAGTGTATACACACACACACACACACATGTGTATATGTGTGTGTGTGTATGTGTGTATGTATGTATATATATATATATACACACATACATACATACATACATACATATGAGAATTTGAGGAGGAAGAGTACACTAAAAATCAGGGGAATCAAAATGCTTCCAATATCATGTGATTCCTGAGTTGAAGCCATGTAGGGATTCTAAGAGGTAGAGGGAAGAAGGGGCATTCCAGGCATAAAGCAGATCCTATGCAAATTATGAAGACCAGCGAAGGAATGCTGAGTCTGAAGCTATAGCAACTTGACCAGGTGGAGTGGAATAAAGAGTGTGTGGTACAGATGAAGAAACTGAGGCTCAAAGGAGATAAGTGACCTACATATGATGAATCAATCAGTAAGCATTCATCAAGAGAATATTCTAAGAATATTCTAATGTTCTAGGAGTAGAAAAAAAAAGACAAAAATTAAATTGCTCCTGATCTCAAGGGGCTTGCATTCCAATAAAACAAATATGTATAAATTAGTTAACATTTATTAAGCACCGTCTATGTAATAGCCCTTTGCTAGGCATTAGGATTACAATAACAAAATCCCTGCTCTATAAACAAATAACAAGTAGGATATTTGACTACATAGGAGATAAATGAAAACACACTGTAAGGTGAATTTTAGTAAGACAGATGGTTTTTAGTGTGTAAAGTGAATTTTTGTTATTATTTCTCAGAGTTCAGCTTCCCAGGATCCATAGCCATAACAATCTCCTGTTCCCAGGTATTAGATACGACTTCCCACCGATATGGTTCAAAACATTACCATGCTTGCACACATTATACAGTGATAAATAATATAAACATCCACTTCAGCTGCACAGGGAGATATAGCAATGGGGTGATGTAAACTTGTGAGGCTATTGCTGGCAATATGCCTTCTTTGTCTGTTGGCCTATAAAACAGGTGGCTAGACAGTGAGTGGAGAACCTTAAAGTTGAATGCATGAGCTGGAATGCTATATATGCCTCGATTTGCCCCCATCGAGGCTTGGAGGAAATCTGTGTTTGCTTCAACTGGCCCCCATTGAGACTTGAGGGGATTTAGGGGAACCACAAGTTGTGCCTGTCTCAATAGACCCCATCGAGAAGTAAGGGTAATTGACCCTCCCCGTCACTTCTCAGCAGCCCATACCAGAAGGATGCTTAGGGAATGCTGTAGGAGTTTGTGCTCTCATTATCAGCAACCTCTTCTGAGAAAACTAGAGTAGAATTAAGTAGTGTTATTAACCCCTTCTTAGTGTCTCTCCTGTCCGACCAGATCAAGAGTGAACCTGTGCTAGCAGCCCTCCAGTGTGCTGTGTTTATCTGTCTTACACACACAAACACACGCAAAATTATAATTACCCTGTAACCCACCAACTTCTTTTTCTTTTTTTACTAAGGAACCCAATTTTATTGAAACAGTTATCAAAATACTTTTGCTTTGCTTTTTAAAAATAAGTTTTTATTGATATATTATGTTCTTTATATCTTCATATTCATCACAAATGTTCCTTCTCTTCTCCTTCCCAGAAGCCATTCTAAGAAATAATATTTTTTAGAGAGGAAAAAAAATGGGCACAACTGATAGGTACACTGAGAAAGTCCCAAAACTGTGCAATGTGTAACAGCGATGTACCACTCACCTCCACAAAGCAGTCACTGGGGAAGGGGGTGTATTATCATATCTCTTTGTTAAAGCCCTACTTAATCTTTATAATTTTGTTACATTCACTTTTAATTTGTTGATGTGTCATCATTCTTTCCATTTACATCAATGTCATCATTGTGTACGTTTTCTTGATTCTGCTTACTTCACATCAAGTCATATAGGTCTTTCTTTGCTTCTCTGTAGACATCACATATACCTTATTTCTTACCAAACAGTAATATTCCATCACATTCATTTACCCCAGTTTGTCCTTATCCAATTGATGGGCATCTTTGCTTCCAATTCTTTGGTATTGCAAAAAATGCTGCTATAAATATTTTTGTGTATATATTGGAACTTTCTACTTACTGAGGGCTTCCTTGAGGTATAAGCCCAGTAAAGGAAACTCTGGTTCTAAGGGCATGGAGAGTTTAGTCATTTTTTTGCATAATTCCAAACTACTTTGAAAAATGGTTGTACACAGCTCTACCAACAATATATTAGTGTGCCTATCTTTCCACAACCATCTAACATTGCCTATTTTCAGAGTTGTTTTGTATTTCTCTTATTATTAGTGATTTAGAGCAGTCTTTGTTGTGGTTGTGAATAATTGAGGTTATTTTGAGAACTGTTCATATGCTTTGACCATTTATCGATTGAGGAATGACTATTAGTGTTCTATGTATATGTATTAACTGCTTATTTATCTTGGATGCCACACCCATATCATATAAATAGGAAGTTTTTTATTTTTGCCTTATGTATATTTATGCCTTGAAGTTCTTTCTCTTGTCTTATTACTGTTGCTAACATTTCCAGAACTATGTCAAATAATAGTGGAAGAGAGCAGGTTTCCTTGCTTTACTCTCATATTTATTGGGAAAGCTTCTACTCTATCCCTACTGTATATGATGTTTGCTTTTGGATTTTGATAGAATTTTTTTATGATATTAGACAAGGTCCCTCAATTAGATATCCTACATAGTTTTTAGCATAAAAAAGTATTGTACTTAGTCAAAGACTTTTTCTGCATCTATTGAGATGATCATGTTTTGGACGTTTTGATTATAAATACATTTAACTATGTTGGTTTTCTTTTGTTGAATGATGTATCTCTGGTATAAATCCTACTTAGTAGTAATTAACAACTTGGATACATCATTGTAGTCTGTTTGACAGGATTTTGTTTAAAATGTCAATATCTTCTTTCACAAGTATTTCTTAACTCAAGAAGCATTTATTAAACACTTATACAGTTAATATTTGGGGATTAAAAAGAAAGGTGAAAAACCCTAAAACAGTACCTGATTTCAATGAACTCAAAGTCTAATGTAGGAGGTAACATTTGAAAATTTTGTACAAGTAAAATATATGCAGAACAAATTAGAGATAATCAATGGAGATAAGGCACTAGCATTAAGAAAAATCAGGAATGACTTCTTGTTGAAGGTAGGATTTTAGCTGGGACTTGAAGGGAGTCAGAGAAACCAAGATTAGAAATGAGGATACAGAGAATTGTAGGCATTGGAGAATTGCTGGAATTTGTTGGAATTTCTAGATTTGCAGTCAGTGAAAAATGTCCAAAGGAAGAGCTGGGAAGCTACTGTCACCAGATAATAGAGCACAAAGATCAACATGTAACAACACAGGAAAGGCAGAAAGGGGCCAGGTATTGAAAGGCTTTAGGTGTCAAGCCGAAGATATTCTATTTCATTTTATATTCACTGAAGAGTATTGGGTGGTGTGTATGTATATGTGTGTGAAGGTTATGTCTGTGTTTTAGAAACATCAATTTGTAAGTTAACCAGAGGATGCACTCTAAGAAAAATAGCTGAAAGATGGCAGAAGACAATCTAAGTTGGGAAGGGCCATCTTACTTTAAAAGCTAGCAGAACTGGGCTGGTGAAAATCTTTAGAAGAAAAAAGAGACAGAGATGTTTTTAGCAGTAGGTAAAATGGTCTAAGAGTCTATTTTAGGCTTTTTAACAAGTCCAAGTCTGCTAATCAGAGCTCTCTCCACAGCAGGCAGATTTCCAGTTAAACTAGTTTTAAGAGGCTGGTGTTCTAAAAACAGAGCTGAGATGCCTTACTGGGCATTGTCCTAGGTTTTTTTTTTTTCCCCAAGTTCTTTTTTGACTCTTCCTCCCTCCTCTTTTCCCCCTCAAGTTTCTCCTTTAATTTTCCAGTTTTGATGTCCACTAAATAGAGAACCCTGACCTACTTTTTCCTGGGTCACTTAGACCTAAATCCTTAAATTACCAATTGACCAGCTGCTGTTCCTCTGCAGGCCATTACAAGAGCCTCCTTTTAACTAGAGCACCAAGTTCTTTAATGTGTGGTATTTAAGAAGAGTGCTGGTCAACCCTCTGAAGCATCCTCTATTCCAACTGGAATTCCTTTTGAACTAACTCCCCAAACTTGGCTTGGATTTCAAAGCCCCAGCATATTTTTTTTCATCTGAGACTAAACTTCCAGATCTCCCTACCTTGTTTTCTTCCTTCAGTTTTTTGGGAGGTGTGGGGGGCTGTTGCTATTGCTTGTGAAGCCCCTGGATGATGTTCATCCTCTCTCCTCATGTCCTTGGCCATTTTACTTTATCCAGGTTATTTGGACATCACTATTATTACTCTGAAAATGGGGCCACCCTAGCAGTCCCCCCACAGAACCAGCACAGTGCTGATGATCTGTAGGGGTTCACTTCAAGGTGCAGGTGAATCGACATTTACATAGGTTTGTTCCTTCCAAGGCTTTTCACATTATACCATCTTCAACTAACAAAAGCAAACTTTTCCTGACATTTTGTGTAATTATATTGTGCTATAACAGTCAGCCCTCCCTCACATCCAAGTCAACTGCAAGTTATGTCATCATCTCGATGTCGGGCAAACACGACAACAACACAATAGGACAGTAGGGGAAAAAATGAGCTGTGTTATGTGCCTCAATCATTAAACAATTACTAAGTACTTCTGGGCAAAGTCCTGTAGTAGATGCTAAGAATACAAAAACAAAACAGAAACAGATCCTGCCTAGTCCCCTAGTAAGGGGACACATGTGTACCTATGTGTGTATATACACATTAATACTAAGTAACTTCACAACTGAGGGATGGTTAACAAACTGTGAATGGGGACATTGGGAAAGTTCTCCAGGGAAAGCAGGACTCACAATCTTTTTGTGCCTTTTCCCCTTTAACAACTTAATAAACCCCATATATTCCTCAGAATGTTTATATGTATAAAATATATAGGATTACACATGAAGTCAATTATACTGAAATAGTTATCAAATTATTTTTTCCTTAATAGTATTTTGTTTTTTCCCAATTATATGTAAAGATAGTTTTCAACATTCATTTTTGTAAAATTTTTGAGTTCCAAATTTTTCTCCCCCCTTCCTTCCCTGCTTCCCAAAGCAGCAAGCAATCTATCAAAATATCTTTTAAAAAAGTTCATGAATGCTAACTAAGTTAAAGGAACCTGTCACCTGAATTGTGTCTCAAAGAAAAGCAGGCATCCTAAGGAGTGTAGGTGAGGAGAAAATATATTCTAGACATTGAAGCCCACTTGGGAAATGGTACAGAAGTGGGAGATAACAAGTATCGTGTATGGGGAATGGCAAGTAGGTCAGTTTGCTTGGAACAAACAGTGAGTCGTCATGGGATTCAAATTTTAGAATTTTGTATCGAGAGACAATAGGGAGGCACTGAAGACTTTTGAGTGGAAGGAGGATCATGGTTAGATCTCTGTTTTAGGAAAAGGAATTTAGTAGCTATATGGAGAATGAATAAGCATTCATTAAAATGGGGACTTTGGGACAGGAACTGTACTAGGTGCTGAGAATATAAATGCAAAGAATGAAATAATCTCTTCTCATGTGGAATTTGTTGGGAGATTATACATACAAGGGAATAGTAATAAAGCTAAGAGAATTTGGGTGTGTGAAGGCATAGGGATGGTGAGCTGATCTCTAAGGAAGCAGTTTGCCATGCTTTTTACAGAAATGATGGCAGTATTGATTACTATTCTCAGAGGAAGGGATTATTTAGGTGCAGCAGAGGAAATGGCAAGATGCCTTGGGTGGATGGCTGGATGGAAAGTGAAGATTGTCTGAGTCCATCTGGACATAGTGGATTATCCCTTTTGACAGAGAAGTGATGGACAGTAGATGCAGAACAATGAGACATACGATTTCACTCTTGGCCAACAAGATGTATAATTTCAATCTTGTTTTGCTTGACTATACCTGTTATAGAGATGGGCTTTTATTGTGGGAAGGAGAATGATGACGAACTGGGAAGTGTAGTGACAGAGATTTTGAAAAGGAAAAAAAATGTGTCAATGAAATATTTAAATCATACATAGAAGAGGGCAGAAGGAAGTTCAGAAGGAGACAGAGACAAGCAGAACAGTCTGCTGGGTAAAATTTAACACATATTGTTTTTTAAAAAATCAGCCTTAAATAATAGAGATTCACAGCTCTAATTTTGTTTTCTTTTTATATCTTCCATATGTGGAAATGTTCATGTTTGTTGATGTCTGTTAAGTTTGTAATTTAAAAAAAAGAAGAAATTTCTTTTTGGAAAAAATAGATACAGTTGGCTAGGTCAGTTTTCACTCATGTACTCACTGACAAGACAGCTTAGTCCCAGAGCAGTGTGCCAAAGCTAAGTGAATTAACGGGGGCAGGTGGAGCCATGGTCAGGGGCAGCACAGGTCAGATATACTAAAGAGAGAAGCTAGGTAGTGTTTTGGATAGAGCGCTGGACCTGTAGTCAGGAAAACCTGAATTCAAATCCTGCTTCAGACACTTATTGTCTATGTTACTTTGGGCAAGTCAAATAACCTTTGTTTTCCTCAGTTTCCTCACCTGTAAAAGAGCAATAATAATAGCACCTCTTCTCAGTGTTGCTATGGGGATGAAGTGAGATAACATAAAGCACTTTGTAAAACTGCTATGTAAATACTGGCTAGCATCATCACCATTGTTGTTGACTAATAGTGTCTCATACAAAATTAATGAAATTACAATTCAGCTTAGGTTCTAGGTCTTTTGTGTCTTGGTAGTGGTTGGTATTTGGTGTTTAGGGCTCAGAGAACCTAGCTGGCTTCCTTTTATCTAGGGATGAGCAGAACTTCTAAATTGCAGGAGTGGGGAGCCTGTGGCCTTGAAGCCACATGTGCCTCTCTAGATCCTTAAGTGTAGCCCTTTGACTGAATCCAAACTTCACTGAACAAATCCTTGAGGACCTCAAGGCTGCATGTTCCCCACTCCCGTATCTAGAACATAATATATTTTGTTTGATTTATTAACTAAATAAAGTGTGCAACTCATCCTTTTGAATGTTGCTATCTTGAAGTTCTTGACTATTTATGAACTAAGTTGTATGAGGCCACAAAGAAAAATGAATCAAAACCAAACCCCCTGATCCTTGTCAACTGATGGCAGTAAGACTTTGTAGTACTATAACTGCAACTGAATTGAAGGCTCTATTTTAAGCGTTAAAAGCTCTTCCTTGCTGTTTAATAAAACCAAGAACTCCAGTTTCTGGGATAAGAACTCACTGTTTGACAAAAACTGCTGGGAAAACTGGATAATAGTGTGGCGGAAACTGGGCAAAGACCAATGACTGACATGGTACATAAGAATAAAGTTCAAATGAGTACATGATCTAAGTATAAAGACTGGTACTATAAACAAATTAGGGAAACAAGGGATAGGGTATTTGACAGATTTATGGAGAATGGAGAAATTTATGACCAAGCAAGAGATAGAGAACATTATGAAGTGCAAAATGGATAATTTTGATTGCATTAATTGAAAAGGTTTTACACAAACAAACCCAATACAACCAAGATTAGGAGGGAAACAGAAAACTAGGAAAGAATTTTTACAACTAATGTCTGTGATAAAGGACTCATTTCTAAAATATATAGAGAACTGAGTCAAATGTACAAGAGTACAAATCATTCCCCAATTGATAAATGGTCAAAGGATATAAACAGGCAGTTTTCAGAGGAAGAAATTAAAACTATCTATGGTCATATGAAAAAATGCTCTAAATCATTGATTAGAGAGATGCAAATCAAAACACCTCTGAGATACCACATCACACCTATCAGATTGGTTAACATGACAAAACAGGAAGATGATAAATGTTGAGGAAGATATGGGAGAGTTGGGACACTAATTCATTGTTGGGGTGTGCAGTGAGCTAATCCACCATTCTGGAGAACAATTTGGAACTATGCCTAAAGGGCTACAAACATGTGCATACCCTAAGAGGGTATGCACAGCAATATTGCTTCTAACACTGTATCCCAAAGAGATTATAAAAATGAGAAAAGGTCCCCCATGTACAAAAATATTTATGTCAGCTCTCTTTGTGGTGGCCAACAACTGGAAATCAAGGGGATGCCCATCAACTGGGACATGGCTGAACAAGTTGTGATATATGAATGTAATGGAATACTACTGTGCTATAAGAAATGATGAACAGGAGGATTTCAGAAAAGCTTGGAAAGACTTAAATGAACTGATGCTGAGTGAAATGAGCAGAACCAGGAGAACATTATACACAGTAACAGCCACAGGGTGTGAGGACTGTTTCTGATAGACTTAGCCCTTTACAGCAAGGTAAGGACCTAAAACATTCCCAAAGGACTCTTGAGGCAAAATGCCATCCATGTCCAGAGAAAGTACTATGTAATCAGAATGCAGAACGAAGCAGACTATTTTCTCTCGTGTTATGTTTTGTTTTGGTTTTTCTCATGGTTTCTCCCATTCATTTAAATTCTTCTATGTAACATGACTAATGTGAAAATATGTTTAATAAGAATGTATATGTAGAACCCATAAAAAAAAGCTCTTTCTTGTCTCTGAAAAGCTCAAATGTGTGACCTTGGCGCTGTCACTTTCACTAATAAGTATTAAAAGATGAATGCGAACAGTGGAAAATCTGTTAAGGATCCTTTAAAAAAATCTGATAGCTTGAGTTGGCTTTGTAAATTTGTCTCTTCAAGGGAGAGATCCCTATTTTAATTTTTTTAAGGGACTCATAATGTTTCAAATGCCACAGGGAAAACCAGGCTTGATGCCTGGCTTGACTGGTATAGCTTAATAAGACCAAAAGGTCAAGAACTCCTGTTCTGAGGTTACAGATAGGAGTAATAAGAAGAATAAGCCTGCATTCTACTTTTATTTCAGTGACACAGAGCTGCCCGGGAAGGTGCAGCAGTCCATTCCCCCCCTCCCCTCCATGAACTATTTTCAGACTGAGTGTTCTGCCTGTCTCTTGAATTTAATGGTATTCTACACTTCTAGTGTCAATCTTGAATAATTATAATGGCTTCAAATGATAAGAGAACAGAATAGAAAAATCAAGAATTGATAACTTTAAAGAGGGAGAATAATGAAATGTGAACTTTAAAAAAATGCCCAACGATAGGCAGCCCAGTTCTGACTCCCCTTGGTCCTATAAACTGCTCTGTTTGGCATTCAAAGCTCTTTATAACCTGGCCCATCCTAACTTTCCGGTTTTCTTACATCTGATTCTCCACTGCAAACTCTAGGATCCGGTTACATTGGCCTACTTGCATTTCCTTTAATATGTTCCTCTGGTTTCCTTGCCTTTGTATTGGCCATCCACCATGCCTAGAATATCTGTCTCCTTGCCTCCTCTTTTTTTTTTTTTTAACTCTGGTTCCCTTCAACCCTCAGCTCAAGATCCACCTTCTTCAGAAGGCCTTACCTGGTCCTCTATTCTGTTTATATTTTATTTATTCCTAGTCACCCCCATTAGAATGTGAGGTCCTTGTGGACAGATACTGATTTTCCCTTTCTTGGATATCGCTAGTTCCTAGCATATAGTGAGGACTATATAGTAAGGACTTAATATAGTAAATCATATATAGTAAGGACTTAATATAGTAAGGACTTAATATAGTAAGGACTTAATACTTAAAACTTTTTGATTGATTGGTGTGTCCTACCTAGGTCAGGGGTTCTTAACCCTTTTTATATCATGGAACTCTTTGAAAATCTGGTGAAATTGATGAGTCTTGTTCTCAAAATAATTTTTAAAAAATTCATAATAGAAGGAAATGGTAAATTTTAGTAATTTTTTTCCCACTTAGGTTCACTGACACCGCCCCCACTCTGAAATTGATCCATGGACATTAGGTTAAAAAAGATCTGCAGACTTATCTCTGAGGTTTCTTCTAGCTCTGGGTCCTATGAAAGAGTAAAGATGAAGTTCCTCAAAGACAAAGGCAGCTGTTTGTTTGTGAAAGGAGCAGGAGATATGGGGCAGGTCTAAATTTCTCTAATGTGGCCCCTGAGGTGTTTAGGCCATAGTGCTACTGGGTCTTGGCGCACTGATTTGGAGAGATTGTTTTAGAATGTACCAAAAAAGGGATGACAAATCTCATCGCCCAGCCCTGAAAGTGGGCCATACCAGCAATTACTTGTTTCTTGGAGAGGAGAAACATTAGGATAGGCAAGTTGTAGATAGTTTTCCTGAATCCTAAATAGTACCAGAGATCAAGAGTTGTAAAGAATCTCAGAGGTCATCTAGTCCAAACTCCTCATTTTATAGATGAGGAATTCCCTGAGTTCCCTGAGACCTAGGGAACTTAAGTGACTTGTCCAAGGTCACATGGGTAATAAACATCAGACAGCAGGACTGAACCCAGGTCGTCTGACTCCAGAGACAGTGTTCTTTCTAAATGCAAAACGTGAGCTTGCCAACAAGATTGTCTTATGGAGAACTCACACAGGGCAAGTGTCCATATGGTGGTCAGAAGAAGCGATACAAGGACACTCTCAAGGTCTTTCTTAAGAACTTTTTTTGGAATTGATTGTGTGACATGGGAGACATTGGCACAGGACCGCTCAGCATGGCATGCCCACATCAGAGAAGGTGCTGTGCTCTGTGAGCAACGCAGAATTGAAACAGCCCAAAGGAAATGCAGGATGCGCAAATTTTGAGTATCTACCCCAAATGTTGACATGGACTCTTTGTGCCCAGCCTGTGGCAGAACATTCCGAGCTTGTGTTGGTCTGATCAGTCTCATTCGGACACACTGACGCTTGGCTCTAACGAAATGCTATCATGTTGGTCCTCTTTGAGAATGAAGGACAGCAACCAATCTTTCCAATCATATTTACATAAAACTTTAGTTTGCAAAGTGTGTTTCTCAAGTGCTTGGGAAGTTTTAATTCTATTTCAGATATGAAGAAACTGAGGTATGGAGAGATTAAGTGACTTATTCAGGATTAATAAGTATAAGGAGTAGGAATTCAGCCGCTGAATCCTGCACTCACTCTCCTGTGCTCTATTGCCTCTCTAAAATCCAAACAGATGACCTCAGTTTCTTTATCTGTCAAATGGGGATATTAGACTAGATGACCTCACAGGTCCCTAGCTGTTCTACAACTATAGTTTGGGATCATCAGGCTTCAAAAACACTAAGTTTTTGCCTTAACCCTTGTGCCCTCCTCTCCTTGTAGTTTATTTGATGATCTCTTCTGTCTATTGAAATTCATGTGGCTATGTCCTGATTGAAATTATTGAGAAATATATAGCACTTTGTTGTTGGGAAAGCATTTCTTTAATCCTCGATGGGAGAAAATGCAAGGGAAATAATGTGAAAAATAGTTAAGAGAGACCTGAGAGAAAGAATGAAAAGATACTGAAATTAACAAGTTTATTTTGGGGGCCAAATATTTTTTGAGATATCAAAGAACAGAGCCCTACCATTTTACTGAGTTTGCGTGGAATAGTGGAAAAAGCATTACTGACTGAGGTCAGAATAGCCGGGTTCAAACCCTGACTCTGATGCTCACCACTTCTTTCCCCTTGGACATTTAATCAACACATATTTTACCAAGTGCCCACTAAGTGCTAGGCACTTTGCTAGGTGCTGGGGATACAAAACCAAAAATGACAACAGTTTCCCTATTCTCAAAGAAATTTACATTTTACTGTCAATTCACTTAACCTCCCTGGGTTTTAGTTTCCTTTTCAGTAAAAAGAGGGGGTTGGATCTAGGGTTCCAAGAAAAGAATGCCTTTTGGCCCACTAAGTCAGTTGGATTACCAGCCTAGACTGTGAATCAAATGATCTAAGGCAACTGTGCTATCAAACCTGTTTCCAAAAATATAGATCACTTAAGATAAACCTCATGCTTCTTGTATGATTTCTTGTTTATAGAGCTCTATGGGTACTTTCAGTGATGGGCAGCATTCTTGGAAGACATGCTTTTCCCTTTCAGGGTGTGCTGATTGTTAGATAAGGAGAAAAGGACAAAGCTGTGAAAGGCCACTACATCCAGGTAGAAACTGACCTTTATCTGGTTTGTTGTTTTTCACAGGAACAGTCCCTGGGAACTTATTCTGGAAAGACTTTCTATTAACTTTAATGAAATCTGGAGAGTCTTTAGGATTTTCAGATTAACCAGAAAAAGGTGAATTCATAAGAATTCTTTAAGTGCTTACTATGTGAAGAGTGGAAGGCAGCATGAAATGGGAAAGGATGCTGCATTGGGAGGATGGAGTTTCAAATCTCAGATCTCTCACTACCTGTGTCGCCTATGGAGAGCCACAGAGCATATGGAGGCTCTCTGAGCCTCAGTTTCCTTTTTCGAAAAATGAGTGTATCAGACTAAATGACCTCCAAGGTACATTCCAGCTGTGAGTCTGTGCCTATGAACATATCAGTTGTTGTGGTAAGATACTAAAGAATGCACATATATGGTGTCAGCCCACAGGACCGGAGGCTTGCAGTCTATTTGGGGAAACAAAATATCCATTCTGGCAAAACAACATTATCAATCAGTGAAAAATTACAAAAAAGTAGAATGAGGAACCCTTACATTTAAAGTCAATATGACTATATTATGATTATTAACAATATGGTCAACAAAACTATATGGTTTTATCTGAATATATGAGTAAATCATTGCCTCTAGATGTAATGCATAGAACCTACAGCTCTTCAGGAAAAATAAAAAGCTTCAGCTTAATGTAAATGGATTAGAAAAGGGTCATTTTCTTAAAGAAGAATGAGTGGCTTCTTTGCCTGAGATGGCTGGGATTCCCTGGGAGGGGGGCATATACTAGTTGGCACCTACTCCTTTGAGTTGTAGATCTATATCCACATAAGTGGACAACTCTGTAGAGCAGATGAGCGCTGAATAATTTCAGGATTAGCGATGCAATGGTTAGAGGAGGGTGGAAATTGACTTTGCAACTGAACTTTAGAACCTTCAACATTATATCTCCTTTATGTAGACTGAATAAAATTATTTTTAAGATTCTCAAGGTCTAGGATCCCCTCAGGTACCTCCACCTTAGGATCAGAGATTTAAAGCCACAAGGGTTGTACTAAAAGGCTGCTAGTTGTCTATAGACTTGATATGGTCCCACTTTTCTTGTAGGCCTGGGAGCAGATATCAAATTCATACTCATCTACACTTGTAAATGTCTCTGGAACAGCATAGAGTCCACTTGTGCCAGCCTGGGATGTCTGACCCCCTGGTATGTATCTAAATTTGCATGGGTACAGGGATGGTGCCAAAATGGTTATTTCATTGTCTTTTATTCCTAGGGCTATCAAATGAGGCTACATTCTAAACTATTATTATGTAAACTATTTGAAAAAATAGGCCCAGTACCTTACCTAATTCCTTTTATGATACAAACATGGTTTTGATAAACTAAACCAAGGAGAGCAAAAACAGAGAAAGAAAATTATGGACCATTTTCCTTGATGAATATCCATCAAAAAAAATTTAAATTCTAGCAGTGAGATTATAACAATATGTCACAAAGATAATACATTATTACCAGGTGGAATTTATACCAGGAATGCAGGGTTGATTCAATATTAGGAAAACTATCAGCATAATTGAATATATCAAATAAAAATCATATGACGATATATAAAGAAGCAGAAAAAGCTTGACAAAAATACAACACCCATTTCTATTAAAAGCACTAGAAATTCTAGAGCTTAATGGAGCCTTTCTTAAAATTCTAAGTGGTATGTGTCAAAAATCAAGAGCAAGTATTATCTGTAATGGGGATAAACTGGAAGCCTTCTCAGTAAGGTCAGGAGTGAAGCAAGGGTGTCCATTATCACCAGTATTATTTGATATTGTCTAGGAATAAGACAAAAAAAAGAAATTGAAGGAATTAGAATAGACATCTATTTGCAGATGATTCAATGGTATACTTATAGAATTCTGTAGAATCAACTAAAAAACTAGTTGAAACAATGAACAACTCCAGCAAAGTTGCAAGATATAAGATAAATCCACATCAATCATCAGCATTTCTATATGTCACCAACAAAATCCAGCAGGCAGAGGTAGAAAGACAAATTCCATTTAAAATAACTGCAGAGGATGGCGGAGTAGAAAGAGTCACATACACTAGCTCCTAACCCACAGCCCATAAAATATCTGTAAAAAAGAACTCCCAACGAATTCTGGAGCAGCAGAAGCCACACAACAACAGAGTGGAGGAGATTTCTGTTCCAGAGAGACCTGAAAAACTGACACCAAAGGTTTGTCGCGCACCGGACCGGAGCAGAGCCCAGCCCTGCCTTGGCCGCATGGCACCAAAAGGAGCAGACCCGAGCAGGCTCCAGGGACAGAATCTCCAGCAGCCATGCAGGTCCCTCCAGCCACAGACACCAAAGGTCAGTGAGAGAGCCTGTTTGGCTGGCCGAGAGGGGAGCGGGGTGTCTTCATTAACTCAGGCCCCCTTGGGAGGCAGCAGAGGACAGGGACTTGCAAAGCAGGCAGGAGCTCAGATCCATTGTTGAAGATCTCTGCATAAACCCCCTGAGGGAACTGAGCCCTGTGAGGGGGCCCTGCCCCCACTCAAGCAGCTGAACTTAATCTCACACTGAATAGCAGCCCTGACCCTGCTGAGAGAAAAACATAAAGTTTACTCTCATCACATTCAACTAAAGGAAGGAATAAAATGCACACTCATTTTGATATGAAAACCTATCTTACAATACAGGAGAGTGGGGGTGAAGGGGATAAGCAGGGTGGGGGGATGATGGAAAGGAGGGCAATGGGAGGAGGGAGCGATTTGAAGTCAACACTCGGGGAGGGACAGGATCAAAAGAGAGAATAGAAGCAACGGGGGGCAGGATAGGATGGAGGGAAATATAGTTAGTCTTACACAACACGACTATTATGGAAGTCATTTGCAAAACTACACAGATATGGCCTATATTGAATTGCCTGCCTTCCCAAAGGAAATGGGTGGGGAGGGAGGGATGGGGAGAAGTTGGAACTCAAAGTTTTAGGAACAACTGTTGAGTATTGTTCTTGCTACTAGGAAATGAGAAATACAGGTAATGGGGAATAGAAAGTTATCTGACCCTACAGGACAAAAGAGAAGATGGGGACTAGGGAAGGGAGGGATGATAGAAGAAAGGGCAGATTGCTGATAGGGGAGATTAGAGTGCTCGGTGTATTGGGGTGGGGGAGGGGACAAATGGGGAGAAAATTTGGAACCCAAAATTTTGTGAAAATGAATGTAAAAAGTTAAATAAATAAATTTAAAAAATACTATACAAATTTAAAAAATAAAATAAAATAAAATAACTGCAGACAATATAAAATACTTGGGAGTCTGCCCTGCCAAGAGAAACTCAGTGATTATATGAATGCAATTATAAAACCCTTTTTGTACAAATAAAGACAGATCTAAACAATTGAATAAATATTAATTCTTCATGAGTAAACTGAGCCAATATAATAAAAATGACGACTCTACCTAGGTTAATTTACTTATTCAGTGACAAACAAATTAAACTTCTAATGATTTATTCTATAGAACTAGAAAAATAGTAATAAAATTCATCTGGAAGAACAAAAGGTCAAGAATATGAAGGGAATCAATTTTAAAAATGTTAAGGAAGCAGCCTAGTAGTTCAAGATTTCAAATTACATTACAAAATAGTAATCAAAGCAATCTAAGAAATAGAGTGGCTAAGAAATAGAGTGATGGATCAGTGAAGAGGTGAGGTATATAATACACAGTAGTAAATGACTGTAATAATCTAAATGTTTGATAAACTCAAAGATCCAAGATTTAGGACTATGCATTCAACATTTGAAAAAATTTGCTGGGGAAACTAGAAAGCAGTTTGGCAGAAAATTTTTGCACAAATAAAATGAATGCAGCCAAAATCAGAAGGAAAACAGGAAACTGGGGGAAATTTTAGAACAAGTTTCTCTGATAAAGTCCATATTTCTCAAATATATGGGGAACTGAACCAAATTCATAAAAATTGATAAAAATAAGAGCCATTTCCCAGTTGATAAATGGTCAAAAGATATGAATGGGCAGTTTTCAAAAAAAGAAATCAAAGTTATCAATAGTCACATGAAAAAATGCTCTAAATCACTTCCAATTAGACTAAATGGAAACAACTCTGAGAAGCTACTTTATACCTATTAGATTGTCTAACATGACAGAATAGGAAAATGACAAAAATTAGAGGAGATATGAAAAAAATTGGGGCTCTAATGTACTGTTGGTAGAGTTGGTAGAAAACAATTTGGAACTATGACCATAGGACTATAAAATTATACATATCCCTTGACCTGGTAATACTACTACTAGGTCTGTATCCAAAAGAAATCAAAGAAATAACAAAAACATATATATATATATATATATATATATATATATATATATATATATATACATATATACATATACACACACACACATATATATTTATAGCAGTTCTTTTTGTGGTAGCAAAGAATTGGAAATCAAGGGGATGCCCACCAATTGGGAAATGGCCGATCAAGTTGTGGCATATGATTGTGATAGAATATGATTTTGCTAAAAGAAATGAATAGAAGGATGGTTTAAAAAAACACCATGAAGACTTGTATGAACTCAGGTAAAGCGAAGTCAGCAGAACCAGAAGAACATTGTATGCAGTAACAACAATGATGTACAATGATCAACTGTGAAATATTTGGCTACTCTGATCAAGAAAATTATCCAAGGCAATTCCAAAGGATCCATGATGAAAAATGCTATCCACCTCCAGAGAGAGAGAACTGATAAATTCTGAATGCACATTGAAGAATCCTTTAAAAAAAACTTTACTTATTTTTATTGCTTTATTATATATTTTCTTTTGCAACATGGCTAATATGGAAAATGTTTTGCATGACCCATTTAAAATTGATATCAACTTACTTGCCTTCTCAAGGATGGGGTACAAGCAGATGGAAGAAGAAAATTTGGAACGCAAAATTTTAAAAAATAATTGTTAACTTTTTTGCATGTAATTGGGAAACATAATGGAAAAAATATTTAAAAATCAAATCCATTTTTCAAGTGCAGACATCTGTTGCTCTTCCAAATATTCAAAAGCAAAGCAGTTCCTAAAGAGGAGGTCTAAGAATTTTTGTCATATTTTTTGTCTCCAAAAAGAACTCCTCTGAAAGGAAAAAAAAAATATAAAAGCACACTAACCTCTTTCCTCCCCCCACAAAAAATCACCGGGAACAAAACCAAAATGGTGCATTTCTTTATAGTCCTGTTGTAAGGAAATGAAGTTTCTGGTATTCCTGGAGGACTAGACTGTTCCTATTGCCTCCACTGTGCATTGACTCACAGGGTAATTTGATGGCTTTGATCTGGAGAATCCTTTCTAGGTTTTTAGTCTCCTCTGCAAATCACCTTTTCAGTTTCTTTATGGCATGTTTTGCTTTGCCATGGTAAACTCCAGTGCCCCGGTGCTTACTATCCCATTTTCTTTCTAATTAACTGTTGAATTTCAAAGACTGAGCTTTTGGAACTCTGGTGCAGTTTAACATTTGCCTGGTCTATTGCCCTTATAACTATTTTTTTTTTTGATCTTGCCCAACTGGATTACCCAACACTCTATCTCCCCTGTGTTGTGGCCATTGACTTGGCTGTCCCCCACATCCGGGTTGGGCCAGCTGCTCACCTCTATCTGTTAGAATCTTTATTTCCTTCAAAACTCTGCTCAAGTCCCATCTTCTACATCAGGGGTTCTTAGTCGATTGTGTGTGTGTGTGTGTGTGTGTGTGTGTGTGTGTGTGTGTGTGTATGATGGATTCCTTTGGAAGTCTGACAAAACCTATGGACTCCTCAGAATAATATTTTTAAATACATAAAGTAAAATACATATAATTACAAAGGAATTCAATTATATTGAGATTCAGTTGTTGAAATATTTTTAAAAAATAAGCCAACAGATCTCAAGGTTAAGAACCACTGGTCTATATCAACCTTTTTTCTGCTTATCAACATTTAAGGTCCTACCTATACCCTTTCCCCCACACTTTCTCCCCCTCCCCAACTCACCTTGTGTTTATTTTATTTAAGTACATGTTCTCTTATACGTTAGAAGCTCCTACAGTACAAGAACTATCACTTTTTGTCTTTGTAGCATCAGGACCTATTTCCCAGATAAAGAAGATAGAACAATTCAATAGGATGGAAAGTCAGTAGACCTGGGTTTTAGTCCTAGATCTGCCTCTCATTTGATGTGTGACCCTGGTCACAAAGCTTAACTTTTCTGGTTTTATTTAGAAGAGATGATCTCTAAAGTTCTTTCCTGCTCTACTTCTAAAATTTCAGTGTCTCTAATTTTCTTTAAAAAAAAAAAAAGGTTCTTACCTTTGCCTGTGGCAGTGGATTATGAGACCTTTTCATCTACTTTAATTGACCCAAGCTAAAAGAAGTTTGTATTTCCCTCTTACCAACTCATGACCTGGGGAGGAATTGCGTACTGCCTGTAGGTATATATAGTAGCAAGGGAAGCCAGCCAGTACAGTTTAAAATTTGCGGCTAAACATAGATAAATGACTGTACTTGCTAGAGGAGATCACTGCATCATAGCTATAGAGCTGGAAGACACCTCAGGTGCCATTTTTTCCCACTCCCTCATTTTAAACTTGAGGAAACTGAGGTCCCTCAAGATTCTCTGACTTGCCTAAGGTTACTTAAGTACAAAGCACCAATAGTGGGATTTGAACTTCCATTCTCTACCTCTGGCAGAATGGGATAGAGTGTTAGGCCTATAAGACTCATCTTCCTAAGTTCAAATCTAGCCTCAAAACACTTGCTAGCTGTGTGTCCCTGAGCAAGTCGCTTAACACTGTTTACCTCAGTTTCTCATCTGTAAAAATGAGCTAGAGAAAGAAATGGCAAACCATTCCAGTATCTCTGCCAAGAAAACCTCAAATGGGGTCATGAAGGGTCAGACACCAGTGAAAAATGATAAACGACAAAAACCTCCACCTCTACACTCAGAATTTATTCTATTAAGCTATTCTGCTTTCAGGACTACAGTCTTCTTAGCTCTGTATGAGAGCATTTATACCACATTTCTGGGGATCTATCTCTAAAAATGGATGCTTTTACAAGTTTATCTTAGAACTCTGACCATATGGACGAGCTTGAGTTTGTGCCAGCTAAGTGGGTCATTCTGTTTTCTAACAGGTTACCAGTCACTTTGAGAACCTTTTCAGATGTGAAAAAGTGGGAAGTACATTTTACTGTCAGAACTAAAAATCTGAAGACTGAGCCAAGTAACATTCACACTGTTTTTTTGGTACTCAATTTGACTTAAGACTGAGGTTAACCAGAATTTTTCAAAATGACGGAAACAAATGCTTTGCACCAGACCCACAACAAGCTGGTTTGCTAATCAGGGAGATGGCACTTAAAGCATTGTTCAGAGAGGACATCCTGCCACCTTGTGGCATGTTTTGTCCACTTGTATCTTTCCTATGAATCATCATCAGAGCTAACCTAACCAG
Source organism: Bettongia penicillata ogilbyi (assembly GCA_023548195.1). Classification (NCBI taxonomy): domain Eukaryota; kingdom Metazoa; phylum Chordata; class Mammalia; order Diprotodontia; family Potoroidae; genus Bettongia; species Bettongia penicillata. The sequence goes on along the minus strand of JAJHZJ010000540.1, from coordinate 6,068,726 downwards.
AGAGCAAATGCGATGTTTATAAAGTGCTGTTTTACTCATAGCCTGTCCCATAGTAGAGGCTTAGTAAATTATTATTTCCTTTGTGAAGTGACCACAATGCTATCGATGTGATTTGACTATGGTCTCAAGACCATCACTTCCCTTGTTCTGGGCATTATGTCTTTTGCATCCTTTCTAGAATTGTCTTAGCTTTTTTTTTCTTTTTTTTTGACTGCCACATCATACTGAAGACTTGTCTATGTTTGCTTAGAGTCCACTAAAATATTGCACTATTTTTTCAGATAAAGTATTACTTAGTCAAGTCAACATGTGAGGTTGATTCCTTGAACCCAAGGGTAAGATTTTATATTTTTCCTTATTAAATTTCATCTTAGTAGATTTAGCCCAATGAACTAGATTAGTTAATCAAAATCTTTTTGGATTCGAACCATCAGGCAACATGTTGATGGCTGCGTGGGAAACTATTGTATTCTATTTTTTTTAACAATTATATTTTCTTTATTATTGTAATTGTAATAATCAGCAGACATATACATTTCAAGATGCAAAAAGTGAGAACAGACAAAAAATAAATTGGGAATTTCTATTATATATAATTTGTTTTTTAAACAACATAGAAAAATACGAATGTATATATGTACACATGTATAATAATATAGGTAAATATATTGTTAAATAAACATAAACAAAGTCAAATAAATATAAATAATATTTGTATATTATTTAATAGGACAGTTTTAAAAGGATTCTACTTATGCCCCTTTCTACATTTTTTGGTTATATATTTGAAAATATGTCTTGTTAATACTCTTTTTTCTTCCCCTCCCTGAGTAGAAGCCCTCCTTTGTAAGAAATGTGTAGTCTGGCAAAAACAAATCAACTCATTAGCCATTTCCAGGCACGTTTATCTCATTCTGCAACTCAAGTCCATTTTCTTTCTGTCAAGACATTGGAGGTATATTGCATCATCAGTCATCATCACTTAGATGGCACAAACTCAAACTTTATTGTTCATGGCTTGAGTATTGAGGCCTTTCAAAGGTTTTTTTTTTATAGTATTTTCATAGTACTATATAGTATTTTTTATAGTATTGTTGTCATTGTACACATTTTTCGAATGCTCCTGATCATTTCACTTGGAATCATTTTGTAGTTCTTCCTCCTTTCCCCTGAAACTGTTATATTCCTCTTTTCTTATGGTTCAGTAATATTCCATTACATTTTTATACCACAATTTGTTCAATTATTCCCTAAATGGACAGAGACCTATTTTTTTCTTGTTCTTTGCTACTACAAAAATTACTGCTAGAAATATGTCTGTGTATCTGTGTCCTTTTTTCTATCCTTTATCTCCCTGGAATATATACCCAATAGGAGTATCACTTAATCAAAGGGTATGTACTGTCTAATAACTTTTTGGTCATACTTAATAATTATTCTCCAGGGTGGTTTAAGTAATTCGTAGTCCCAGTAGTTCGTTAGTATGCCTATCTTCCCACAACTCCATCCAACCATCATTATTTAACTCTTTTGTCATCTTCGTCTCTCTAAGAGTTATAAGGTAGAACCTTGGAGTTGTTTTAATTTGTATTTCTCTATTATTGATTTTTTAAATGTGGTTATTAATTGTTTATATTTCTTCATTTAAGAAGAACTTATTCATATCTGTTTATCATTTATCTATTGGAGACTATTATCTCTTATTCTCACATATTTGTAACTATTGTTTATATAATCTCAGATGATACTTATCAGAGAATTAAATACTTAGATTTTCCCAGTTGTTTCCTTTCTAATTTAATTCTTGCTTGTGTGGAAATGTTTCAATTTTATGTAACTGAAATTGTCCATTTCATCTTTTATGATCACTTATATCTTCTGTATAGGTAAGAATTCTTGCCTTGTCCGTAATCATGAGAGATATCTCCTTCTTTTGTCTAATTGCGTAATGAAATGATCTTTTATGCTTGGTACATGTATCTAAGTGGAATTTATTGTGTTTAATGTATAAAACAATGATTGAAACCAGAGAATCTTAACCTGGGGGGTTGATGAATTTGTTTCATATATATAATATATATATATATATATATATATATATATATAGACTGTATTTCAATATAACAGGTTTCCTTTATAATCCTATGTACCTTATTTTATGTATTTCAAAAAATCTTGAAATAGGGTCCATAGGTTTTACCAGGCTGCCAAAGGATTCCATGACACTAAAAAATTTAATCCCTGGACTCTAAACCTAATTTCTTTCAGACTTCTTTCCAGTTTTCCCAGCAGTTTTTTTTGTCAAATAGGCACTCCCTACCTTATTAATTTATATCCTTGGTTTTATTGAGCCCAATGATAATAAGTTAGATTATTTTTGGATTTGTTTACCTGTTTTGTTCCAGTGATTAATGTTTCTGTTTTTTTTAATCTGTACCAAAGTTTTGATGATAATTGCTTTGTAGTTAGAAAGCTGATACTGCTAAACCTCTTTAATTTTTACCTTTTTAATATGATTTTCTACAGATTCTTGACTTTTTTTCTTCCTGGTTAATTGCATTACTGTTGTTATTTTTATGATTATAGTTCCATAAAGTAACACTTTGGTATTTTGATTGGTCTAAAATTAAATCTGTAAATGAATTTAGTTAGTATTTCCACTTTAAATTTTACTTTCATGGCCCAAAGGTGAACCAAGATTACTGCAACTATTTGTCTTTATTTCTATAGAGAATGTCTTATAGTTCAATTTATATAAGTTCCTAATGTTGATAGATGTAGGCAGACTCCTAGATATTTTCAGTACTCCATAGTTATTTTTAATGGGATTTCTTTTTGTGTCTATTCTTGCCGAGTTGTTAGTGATATACAGTAACCCAGATGATTTTTATAGCTTCATTTTGTACTCTTTTACTTTACTGAAGTTATTAGTTTTAATGAAGTTTTGGGTGAATCTATAGGATTCTCTAAATAAACTGTCATATCATCTTACAAATAGGAGTAATTTTGTTTTTTCTTTGTTTATGGTTATTTTTTCCATTTATTTTTCTTGTTTTGTTGCTAGAGATAGCATTTGAGCACTAGAGTAAATAATGATGATAGTGGACATTCTTGCTTTATCTTTTGTCTTATTGTAAGGGCTTCTAGTGTTTCCCATTACAATATTGCTGATTTTTAGATTTCAGTAGATACCTTTTGCCATATGAAGGAAAAGTCCATTTATTCCTATTTTTTTTAGTGTTCTTAACATAAACTAATATAAAAATTTTAAAAAGCTTTTCCTGTAAGTTAGTATAATTATGTGGTTTTTAAATAATATGGTCTGTTACATTTATGGTTTTCCTAAGGTTGGACCAACTCTGCATCCCTGGTATAACTCCAACCTGGTCACAGGAAGTAATATTTTGAATATGTTGCTATAGCCTCTGACAGTATTAAATATCTTTTAAAAATCAATATTCATTAGAGATATTGGTCTGCAGATTTCTTTCAATTTTTTATTTCTGTCTAGTTTAGATATTAGGATCTTATCGGTTTCACAAAAGAAATTTAGTAGGATGCTTTCTTGGTCTATTTTGGTAAACATTTTGTGTAGTATTGAAATTAGTTGTGCTTTAAATGTATGATAGAATTTGCTTACAAATCTACAGGGCCCTGGGTATTCTTTTTTCCATTGAGAGTTTATTTAGACTTTCTTTGATATTTTTCCCCCCTGAAATTGGGTTGCTTACATTCTCTATTTGTTATTTTGCTAATCTGAATATCATATTTTTGAAGTCTTCAGCAATTTCACTTAAGTTTAGACAATGTGGTAGGGAGGATAGAGAGCCAGTCTCAAAGATGGAAGGGCTTGGGTTCAAGTCTTGCTTCTGACATAAGCCTGGGCAAATCACTTAGTCTCTCAGTGCTCTGGGCAGGCCTCTAAGAATATTTGTTGAAGAAAGGATATCAGCTTTCATTGGTAGAGATTGTTCTATTATCTGGGATTTTCTATACCAGGGAAATCAGAGATCCAATCCCTATTTCTATGTCTATCCCTATTTATTGTGTTATCATATAATTGGCCCAAACAGTTTCTAATAATATCCCTTATTTCCTCCTCATTTACTATGATTTCTCCTTTTTTCCTTTTTGATTTTGGTACTTTGCATTTCCTTTCTATTTACAGATGCTAATGGAAAATGGGTATTTTATTTCAGCCCTAGGTAGAGTAAGGCCTCTTACTCTTCCATTTAAAAAATGCTGATTTTTATTTACTCTCATACTTGGACTATCTAGCTGATGGTAGAGAGGGAGAAGTTTACATTTTCCTAACTTGTTGGTGAAATTTAATAAATACATCCTTTATCTTCATCTTTGATAAGAATAGTCAGTAGAAAAGGTCTGGTTTGGAGAATCAAGAGACCTGGGTCAGATTCCCAATCTCCACTTACTGTTCTTGGACAAATGACCTTGGACAAGTTACTTTAGCCACTATTGGTCTCTGTATTTATGTTAAATCTAGATCCTTCTCTCATCCTTACTCAATCAAAGGCTCTACCAAAAATAAACTCTGAGGGGGATAACCTATTACAACAAAACATCTAGAACTGAATAATAGATTGATTTGAGTTGTTTTTAATCATTTGATAATTCTCTGTGATCATTTTCCTCTCTCTTGTATTGTACCTTTCCAAATTTCTTAAGTTATCAAGTTCCAAATATGAAACTCATTGTTGGGGAATAGATTTTATATATTAACCTTGCATATATATTAGCAAGGGGTTTTGAACCTTGGAAGAGGGCTCAAAAAGTACCTCAAATTTGTCTCAAGATCAGTTGATAAAATGCTTTGTTTTTAAATGATGGCCTACACAAAGTGAAATATGTAGTTAAGACAACCAGTTAATTTAGGTTTATATATCCCATCTCTCTAATGTGCTATTAAGTCTAAAGAGTTTTGGGGGTTTTTTGGGTGGGGGGAAGGTATATGAATTATTCAAAATACATTAATCACATCCTCTGGACCAGGGGTGAGGAACCTGTGAGCTTGAGATTATATGTGGCCCTCTAGGTCCTCAAGTGCAGCCCTTTGGCTGAATCCAAACCTCACAGAACAAATCAACTCCACAGGTTCCCCAACGCTGCCTGGACAATAGTTTAGTTTTCAATTTTAGTCTTCATGAACAGAATCTACCATGATTCACTATAATATTGGTATATAGAAAGGCCTTCACTGGGTTCAGAAAAACAATTTTAGATAAAGAATGGGGGAAACATGACCAGACAGTGGTCCTATAAAAGCAGATCCAGGGTTTTGGCAAAGTTAAAACTGAAAATGTGTGACATGACAGCCAATGAGGGATGCGGGGAGAGGGGAAGCTCTCCCCACTATAGGTTGCACTCACGGAGGTATGATGTAGTCTGCCCTGGTCCAAACACATCTGTACTATGGCACTCAGTTCTGGGTTTCATTTTAGGAAGCTCATTGAAAAATTGGAGTGCTTGCAGAGGAGGGGGACTAGTACGTGGAGGGGACCAGAGATCGGGCCATATGAGGATTGATTGAAGAAACAATCTGCATAGCTTGAGGAAAAGGAGACTATGGGGGGACAGAAGTGTGTTCTAATGTCCAAAGGGCTGTCTTACAGAAGAAGGATTTTATTTGTTCAGTTTGACCTGGGAAGGAAGAACATGGTAGAAACAGCAAAGAGGTAGATTTCAGCTTGGAAATTTTACTCATCATCAGAAGTAACTAGAAGTGGAACACAGTGTCTGCTCACTTCAGATCTTCAAGAGAACACTGGATAAAAACTTATGGAAAGTGTGAAGTGATTCCTACCATTGAACTAACTGACCTCATAGGTCCCTTTCAACTGTGAAATTCTGTGAAGGTTAATCACTCATGTTGAAAATTATTATGATTAAAAGAAGGAAACTAGAAGATTCTGGGAAGATGGCAGAGTAAGTCAGAAAACCTTTGACTCTTCAAATTTCCTCCACAAAAAAAAGACAGAGCTTTGCTTCAGAGCAGCAGAAATAAACATGGGTTGGGGGGTGGGAGGAGGTGGGGAGAAGCAGTTATTCTAAAATAGTTTGAGAAGACCCAACTTCCAGGTGTGGAGGTTTGGTCTGAGTAAAATGCAAATGCCTCCAGGTCAACTCTGGAGAATCAGAAAACAAAGCCAGGGGCAGCTGGGGTGGAGAGGCTGTCTCAGTCTTAGATACTTTCACTTCGTAGACTATGTTGGGGTCTGACAGCTGAGTAGGAGAAAATTGAAGCTCCTTCCACGGTTGAGAGATGCCAAGCACAGTTATGTTGACCAGACGCGTTCCAGGCTGTGGCTACAGGATGGAGCTAGTACACACCTGTTGAGTGCAGTAGCAAGGGGCAGGGACCCTGTTGGCTGTGGGCACTTGCAGGAGGGCAGAATCCTCAGTTTCAGTTCCGGGGCAGAGATGAAAGCTGTAGTTGGCAGCCACCGGAGGAACCATAGGAAGCAAGATCCTCTGTAGGACAGTGTGGCTGGGGGCCCTAGCTCTGACTTAGGAGTGGACAAGAGAGTCCACAGTTGGCCTCAAGTCAGACCTCAGAAAATAACAGTAAGAAGGACCTGAGACTTGGGGTATCATTCCCCATACCTCAAGGCTACAACTTCATTACATTAATAGCTTCTAAAAATAAAATACATAAAAATAAGTAAGCAAAGGAGAAAGAACCCAACCATAGATAGTTACTATAGGGTTAGAGAAAATCTGTGTTCATATTCAGAGGAAGATAACAGAACTAAAAAAGCCACTCCTTTTTCAATGAGAAATGTCAAATGGTCCCTAGCACAAAAAAAAGTTCTTGGAAGAACTCAAAAGGACTTTAAAAATCAAGTAAGAGAGATTGAGGAAAAATTAGAAAAATTATAAGAGTGAGTGGGGGGAAGGTAAGGAGTTCTAGAACCTTACTCTCCTTGGGAATAGGTTAAAGAGGAAACTCTCTCTCTCTCTCTCTCTCTCTCTCTCTCTCTCTCTCTCTCTCTCTCTCTCTCTCTCTCTCTCCCTCTCTCCCTCTCTCCCTTTACCCCCTTTCCCTCCCTCCCTCTCTCCCTCTCTCTTTCTCTCCACTCCTCTCTCCCTCCCTTTCTCTCTCCTCCCTCCCCTTCTGTATGAATGTATAGAAGTTTTCTAAATTCAGGAAGAAATAAGGGGATAGGATGGGGGGAAAGGATAAGGGTGAGTCTTTTTTTTAATTAATTAATTTGTTTTCAGTTTTCTACAATTACTTCTATATGTCTTAGACTTTTTTCTCCCCTCCTCCCCCACCTTTCTCCTCCCTCTCCCCCCAGACAGCGTGCAATCTTACATAATTTCTACACATCTATTCTTATTAAATATATTTTCACTTTTGTCATGTTGCATAGAAGAATTAAAATGAATGGGAGAAACCATGAAAACAAAACAAAACAAAACATAGCACAAGAGAAAATGGTCTGCTTTCATTCTACAATCCAATTCCATAGTTCTTTCTCTGGACGTGGAAGGCATTTTGCCTCAAGAGTCCACTGGGAATTATTTAGGTCCTTGCACTGCTGTGAAGGGCTAAGTCTACCAGAAAAATTCCTCACACACTGTGGTTGTTGCTGTGTATAAAGTTCTCCTTGTTCTGCTCCTTTCCCTCAGCATCAGTTCATATAGGTCCTTCCAGGCCTCTCTGAAGTCTTCCTGTTCATCATTTTTCATAGCACAGTAGTATTCCATTATATTCACATACCACAACTTGTTCAGCCATTCCCCAATTGATGGGCATTCCCTTGATTTCCAGTTCTTGGCCACCACAAAGAGAGCTACTATAAATGTATTTTTGTACGTGTGTCACCCTTTTCCATTTTTATGATATCTTTGGGATAAAGTCCTAGAAGCGATATTACTGGGTCAAAGGGTATGTACAGTTTTGTAGCCCTTTGGGTATAGTCTCAAATTGCTCTCCAGAGTGGTTAGATCAGCTCACAGCTCCACCAACAATGAATTAGTGTTCTAACTCTCCCACAACTTCCCTAGTATTTATTATTTTCCTGTTTAAGGGAGAATCTTTTAGAGGGGTGGGTAGGTTAAGGAATAGTAGGGAAAGGTAGTGTGTAGAAGTAAAGCAGAGGAGTGAGAGGATAAATAGGGTGAGAAGGATAGTAAGGAAAAACAGTAAGGAGAAAAATACACAATTATTGTAGTTTAGAATGTGAATGGGACAAAGTTACCCATAAAATGGAAATGGATAGCTGATTAAAAATTTGAATTCAACTATACATTGCTTTCAGGAAACATTATAAAAATGAGAGATACACACAAAACTAAAATAAAGGGCAGGAGTAGAATTTATTACATAAAATAGCAGGGATAGCAATCATGATCTCAGACATAAAGTTAAAACAGATTAATCAAAAGTGAAGAATAGAGAAACTACACTATTTGTCAGCAATATTATTCAATATTATTTTAGACCATTTAAAATATCTAGGTAGTAAAAAAAAAAATACCTGAGCACACACCTGCCAAAACAGACACCAGAACTATATGAACACAAACATAAAACACTTTTTATCCAAATAAACTCAGATCTAAATAATTGAAGTAATATTTATGGTTCAGGGGTAGATAAAGCCAATATAATTTTTAAAATGAGAATTTTACCTAACTAGTTTATTTATTTAATGTCATCCCAATCAAACTACTAAAAAAAATTTTACTGTTAGAAAAAATAATAGCAAAGTTCATTTGGAAGAGCAAAGAGTCAGGAACTTGAAAGAAACGAGGAAAAAAGAAGTAAAGGAAGTAGATTCAGCATTATCAGACCTTAAACTGTATTATAAGGGAGAACATTGCTGAAGTGCAGAAAAAGGATAATTTTGATTATCTTAAATTAAAATCTTCTTACATAAATAAAACCCATGTTACCATGGAATGCAGAAAATTGGGGAGGAAACTTTCATAGACAATCTCTCAGACAGAATGTGATTGGGTTGGAATACTGCCATGGTGTAGGAAATGATGAGCTGGTTGATTTAAAAAAAAAGTGGAAATGATGGGGGTACAAGCCCAAGCCAAGATTTTTTTCCCTTTGCATCAGGAGAACTTTTGTCACATTTGTCTGCAAGGCCCCCAGAAGGTCTGACCTTAGATGAGGGGCTCCTTGGATTTCCCTTCCATCTCTCTCAGCCTGGATACTCCCTATCTGATCACCATTTGACATTCTCTTCCTTTGACACTAGCATCCTTTTATTATTCCCGACTACTTAGCATTCTCTTGAAGTCCAAGTTGCCCAGCCTGGTTTGTGGATTGTTTGCACTACCAGCCACTCCCATCAGGATTCTCCATGATGATCTAGTGGTTAGGATTCGGTGCTCTCACTGCCATGGCCCAGGTTTGATTCCCGGTCAGGGAACCATATGATGAGCTTCAGAGGAGCTGGGGACCCCAAAATATTGACATGTTGGGTCCTGCTTGAATGAATTCAACTCAATCCTTCTTAAAGACAAAATTTATTAAAGATTCACCAAATTGTGTTGGCTCTTAAGGAGCCTAAGTATTTGTAACGCTTGTATTCACAAGTGGGCCAGATAGAATCCCAACTAGACAGATTAATCAATCTGGATTGAATCTGAGAGCCTTCAAGCAGGCAAGATGGAATTTAAATGCAGAAAAAGACTGTAGGTGGTCTGGTAGTCTAGGATGATGGGAGGAGGGGTTTAGGGAGGGTCTTGAAGAGAAGTCCAGGGAGGGGGTGACTGGTCAAGTGTTGGAAATAGCTAGAGGTAATCAGGAGATATGAGACAATGGAGGGCCTGGGCCAGAAGCAGGTATCACCAGGTAGCCTGGGGTCCCAGGAATGGTCTCCATAGATCAACCGGAGGGAGAATCCTTATGGGAGTGGCTGGCAGTTCAGACAATTCACAAAACAGGCTGGGCAACTTGGACTTCAAGAAAATGCTAGGTAGTCGGGAATATGAAAAGGATGCTAGGGTCAAAGGAAGAGAATGTTAAATGGTGATCAGATAGGGAGTATCCAGGCTGAGAGAGATGGAAGGGAAATCCAAGGAGCCCCTCACTAAGGTCAGACCTTCTGGGGGGCTTGCAGACAAATGTGACAAAAATTCTCCTGATACAAAGGGAAAAAGTCTTGGCTTGGGCTTGTACCCCATCAGAAAGACTCAGTCCCATGAAAAAAGATTCCCTCCAACTTCAGAGAAACATGACAGGTAGAAATAAACATATAAAAATAAACACATGTGTACTATATGTGTACATATTTATAGATATCTATGTGTTGTAATTGTAGCCTTCTAGAGGGGGGGAAGGGAAGGAAGGGATAAAGTAAAGTAAAAAAATGCTTGGCAAAGAACAAAATAAAACCAACCAGGAAACAAAGAAAAGCTGGGTAGCTTTGAAAATAATGTGTACTATTTATTATATAGGTTTTCTTGAAACAGAAATTGATTGTTTTATATTGAATCCTTTCTTATGGTCTGCTGGGTACATGATAATATTTTTTCTTTTCTCATTTTGTATTGAAGTTGAAATTTTTTAAAAAAGGAAATAAAAAAGAAGGAAACTTAGCATTTTGTAATTATGATTACCAAGCTTAGCCCCAGGGAAGAGTGGGGAAAATGTTCCTCCTTCCCTTGTTTGAAGTGAGCTCAAGGGAGTGGGGACGATGGATATGCAATATTGAACACACCATTGGGCATTACTGACATGTGGGTTGGTTATGCTGAATCACTTTTGTCTTCTTTGTTTTATATCTTTGTTATGAGGTGTGGATTACTCTGTAGGTGAGAGAAAGAGATCTATTATAGATTAACAAATGATGTCAAAAAATGAGATTAAAAACAAAAAGCAAACCACTGTAGTATTCCTTGTCTCAGTTCCATTATTGTAGTTCAAGAAAAATTGTCCTTAAAGATTTAGGTAGCTAGGTGGTGGAGTGGGTAGGGTACTAGGCTTAGAGTCAGGAAGACCTGAATTCAAATCCTGTTTAAGACTCTAATTAATTGCATGACCCTGGTCAACTTGCCTCAGTTTTCTTATTTGTAAAACTGGGATAATAGTGCCTATCTCCCAGGATTATTGTGAGGATGAAATGATATATTGGTAAAGTATTTTGTAAGCCTTAATGTTCTACATAAATGCTAGCTATTGTGATAATAATAACAATTAGTATTAATGACATGTAAGGAGAAGAAATGATTCTTTCCTGCATTAGAATCGTACATTCCAGATAGGAAATCAAAGTCATTCATTTCTTAGTATATTCACAGCAACTGACCCAGCTACATCTTGAAAACATGAGGGCATAAGAACTTGATCAAAATGGCACATCTTTGGACAGAACTGTCCTTTGAGTCTTGGCCTATCACACCAATGATTAGTCTCTCAGCTAATACAGCGTAATAACTCAGAAGCAGAACAATCCCCTCCCCACCCCATGGTAGTGTCTTCAGTTTCATTCACCATTTAAAAAGCACCTATGTTGTGTGGGCAGACACTATTTTTCTGTTCTTTCTCAAAGTACTGTGTATTTTTAAAATAGTTTTGTCCAGTTATAGAAATTGGAAACTGCTAGGGGGTGGAGCCAAGATGGAGGAGTAGAAAGACACACATACTCTAGCTCTTCCCCCACAGCCCATGAAATACCTATAAAGAAAGACCATCAACGAATTCTAGAGCAGCAGAAGCCACAGAGTGATGGAGGAGATTTCCAGCCCAGGGTGACCTGGAAGGCCAACAGGAAAAGTCTGTCGCATTGGACACTGAGCAGAGCACAGTTCGGTCTTGGCCACATGGCACCAGGAGGAGCAGGCCTCTGTGGGGGAATCCCCAGCACCACCAACAGCAGAAATGGAGGTTCTCAGATCCCTCAATCCACAGGCACCAAAGGCAGCTTTAAAGGTCAATGAGAGGGTTTTTCTAACTTGGCGAGAAGGGGAGCAGGCTTCTCCCTGAGCCCCAGTCCCAGGCTTCAGTGGCAGAGGCAGCAGCAACTGGGATCCATTGTTCCATTGCTAGAGAGCTCAGTTTAAAGGTAGGGGAACTGAGCAGCTGATCTGAATCTCAGCAGGGAGACTGGCCAGGGAGTAACTCCTCTCCCTTGATTGTGCCATCTTGGAGGAACTGAGATTTTATGGGTCCCCAGAGCATACCCTACTCTTGACAAAGGACCCAAAAGTCAAATAACTGGCTGAGAAAATGCCCAAAAATGGGGGGGGGGGAAGGGAAAAAAATAAGACTATAGAAGGTTACTTTCTTGGTGAACAGGTATTCTCTCCCCTCCTTTCTGATGAGGAAGAACAATGTTTACCATCAGGGAAAGACATAAAAGTCAAGGCTTCTGCATCCAAAACCTTCAAAATGGTTCCAGGCCATGGAAGAGCTCAAAAAGGATTTTGAAAATCAAGTAAGAGAGGTGGAGGAAAAATTGGGAAGAGAAATGACAGTGGTGCAAGAAAATCATGAAAAGTAAGTCAACAGCTTTCTAAAGGAGACCCCCCCCAAAAAAACCACTGAAAAAAATAACACCTTTAAAAATAGGCTAACTCAATGGGCAAAAAGAGGTTCAAAAAACCAATGTGGAAAAGAATGCTTTAAAAAGCAGAATTAGCCAAATGGAAAAGGAGGTTCAAAAGCTCACTGAAGAAAATAGTTCTTTAAAAATTAGAATGGAACAGATGGAAACTAATGACTTTATGATAAACTAAGAAATTACAAAAGAAAACCAAAAGAATGAAAAAAATGGAAGATAATGTGAAATATCTCACTGGAAAAACAACGGACCTGGAAAATAGATCCAGGAGAGACAATTTAAAAATTATGGGACTACCTGAAAGCCATGATCAAAAAAAGAGCCTAGATATCATCTTTTATGAAATTATCAAGGAAAACTGCCCTGATATTCTAGAAACAGAGAATAAAATAAATCTACCAATCACCTCCTGAAAGAGATCTGAAAAGAAAAAACTCCTATGAATATTGTAGTCAAATTCCAGAGTTCCCAGATCAAAGAGAAAATATTGCAAGCAGTCAGAAAGAAACAATAGAGTACTGTGGAAATACAATCAGGATAACACAAGATCTAGCAGCTTCAACATTAAGGGATCAAAGGGCTTGGAATATGATATTCCAGAAGTCAAAGGAACTGGAATTAAAACCAAGAATCACCTACCCAGCAAAACTGAGTATAATACTTCAGGGGAAAAAAATGATCATTCAATGAAATAGAGTACTTTCAAGCATTCTTGATGAAAAAATCAGAGCTGAAAAAAAAATTTGATTTTCAAACACAAGAATCAAAAGAAACATGGAAAGGCAAACAGGAAAGAGAAATCACAAGGCACTTACCACATTTGAACTGTTTACATTCCTACAGGGAAAGATAATATTTGTAACTCTTGAAACTTTTCTCAGTATCTGGGTAGCTGGAAGGATTATACATACACACACACACACACATACACACACACACACATATACATAGAGAGAGAGACAGAGCAAGATAGAGAGCACAGGGTGAGTTGAATAGGAAGAGATCATATCTAAAAAAATAAAATTAAGGAGTGAGAGAGAAATATATTGGGAGGAGACAGGAAGAAATGGAATGAGGCAAATTATCTCTCATAGAAGAGGCAAGCAAAAACTTTTCCAATGGAGGGGAAAAGGAAGGAGGTGAGAGGGTAAAAGTGAAGCTTACTCTCATCACATTTGGCTCAGGGAAGGAATAACAGGCACACTCAATTTGTTACAAAAAAATCTATCTTACTCTACAGGAAAGTAGGGGAGAAGGGGATAAGCAGGGGTGGGGGGAGGATGGAAGGAAGGGTAAATGGGAGGAGGGAGCAATTAGAAGTAAATACTCTTGGGGAAGGACAAGGTCAAAAGAGAGAATAGAAGGAATGGGGGCAGGATAAGATGGAGGGAAATATAGTTAGACTGATACAACATGACTATTATGGAACTCATTTGCAAAACTACACATATATAGCCTATATTTAATTGCTTGCCTTCTCAGTGGCAATGAGTGGGGAGAGAGGAAGGAAGAGAAGTTGGAACTCAGAGTTTTAGGAACAAATGTTGAGAATTGTTTTTTTATGCAACTGAGAAATAAGAAATACATGGAATTTATCTTGCCCTACAGGACAAGAGAGAAGATGGGCATAAGGGAAGGGAGAGATGTTAGAAGGGAGGGCACTCTGGTGGAAGGGGCAATCAGAATGCAAGGTGTTTTGGGGTGGAGGGAGGGGAGAGATGGGAGAAAATTTGGAACTCAAAATTTTGTGGAAATGAATGTTGAAAACTTAAAATAAAAAAAAAAGAAAAAAGAAATTGTAAACTGCTAATACTGACCCTATCATGCTAGGATATTTGAAGGGGATCTGAATGTTTGCATTTTACAAATAAATTATCAACCTGTAGAAGGTACTATATAAGATCAAAACATTGTTTATTTCTATTCTTGAGTTGTCAAGGCATCTAGGGAGTGAAAGCTTTTTCATCCTATTTTTCAAAGGAGTAAAAGTGAGTTCAAATAAACATTGAGGTCCACTTTGAAAGTGCAAATGACAGCTTGGTGGGAGGAGCTAAGCAGAGGCAGTAGGGTGAGTCATCTTCTTTTCCTTTATCAATTGCCTCTCCCACTTCCTGCCAACCTGAGAGGAGGGGGGATCCAGGGTGATTTCCTTCCTTTTGAATCCCTATTCCCAACCCCATGCCTCTAGTCTGTACCTAAGCTGTGGGGGAAAGGTAGGGGGAGGGGGAAAAGGAGAGAAAGCTGATTGTTAATTGAAAAGAATTTAATGAAAAAAATTGAAAATCAATCAGATTCCCCTCACTCCGAAATGAAATTATGGTACTATTGTCTACGCACACAGTCAGAAGTGAAATTTCTTGTAAGAACGTGTATATATATAATATTATATTATATATTATATTATATATTATATTATATATTATATATATAACAAAAACAAATCCTTTTTTCTCATTTTCCTTTGTCCTCCAAACCAGCCACACAAATTATACATATACAATATATACTCATTAAGGAATTTCAAAAACTGTGCCTTTTATTTAGCTTCTTGGTAGGAATGAGAGCTCTGTGTAAATGGTTACACAGTGCTGATTCTGGGGAGTATACTAGATCTTTCAGAATTATGTCTTTGAATTATTACTGTTAAAATAATAATAATTATTAATATTGCTGTTATTTTGAAGCACTAGGCTGCTTCAAAATGGTTAGAGTTAGAGTCAGGAAGAACTCAGTTTAAGTCTTCCCTCCGGAAATTATTAGCTGTATGGACCCACTCTTCACTGAACCTCTCTGAGGTTCAGTTTTCCCATGTGTAAAAAGGGAATAGCTATTTTCTTTTGTCTCTCTAATATCTGTTGTCCCTACCTCATTGTTTCTGGATTGAAAATGAAATCATGAATGTAAAGTGCATTGCAGATTTTAAAGTACAATGCAAATGCCAGTTATTACTGCTACAATTATTATTTTAGGCTAATTATAATCGACTGCATTCTCTAAACCTATCTATTTGTTTTAGGATTTTAATTTAAGTCAGAAGAATGGAGAGGAGTAATTTCTGCACTTAAATGTCATAGTAACAGAGATTTGAAGGAAAATTTCCTGAGAGAAAGGCATGAAAAAATATTTTGGTTTTTTTGCCTCTTTTTTTCTGGGTAGCTGAAATGCTGTCTTTCAACTCTCCCTGCCTCCCTTCCCTACCCCCTTTTCTTTTGCAAAACACAGCCCTAAGACCCATTGCATACAACTGAATGCAAAGCCTACATTTTAACGATTTGATGAAGGGCTATTAGAACTCCCTGACATTTCTGGCCACCTGACATTCAAGTCACCAATGAATATGGAGAAAGCATCCTTGGTTCTGTCCTCACCATGGCAACCAGTGCATAGTGATCAGCTTCTTTCAGTTCATAGGCTGGTGACTATATACTGAGTCACCTGTGCCTAGCAACAGGAGAATAGCATGGTCTGCTTTGAGTTTCCAAATGCATTGGAAACAGCCAGCCTAATCCTCTACTCTGATTCTTACTGCTTTACCGTTTGCTGAGTGCTAATCTGATTGGATTCTGAGAGTCAGGTAGTTGGAGGAGGGAAAGACATTGGGAGTATTGGTGGCAGATTCGTGTAAATTGGAGCTGTCAGTTCAGCCAGCAGGAAGCAAGGATTAAGGATTTGTGGGAGGAGGAAGTGAATCACATTCACAGAGACAGTTTGATAAACAGACCAAGCAGTGGTTTGCAAGGTCTTCACCAGTTTGCAAGGTCTTCACCCATCTCAATATAATAGGGTTTAGGGAAATAAAATTTCCCTCTGGCAGTAGTTCTTGGAGTAAGGGAAAAGCTGGGGGAGGTAGGAGGAGGTGGGTTCTGATAGATCTAATAGCTTTTCATCAAATCATTAAAATGTGACAGAAAAGGGAGTAATTATTTCCTTTTTTTCTGTCCCTTGTTTTCAACACTGACCACTGCCCTCTTTCTCCCTGCCATCCAACACCTTTATATATTTGCTGATGCTCTTTTATGAAAAAGGACAATAATACTAGTTAACATTTATATACTGCTTTAAGTTTGGCAGAACATTTTACATGTCATCTCCTTTTGATGCTTCCAATATTCCTGTGAGTCGGGTGCTATTATTATCTCTTGAGAAAATGGAGGCTGAGAGATCCCCAGTGACTTGCCCAGAGCCACACAGCTAGTATCTGAGGCAGGATTCAAATTCAGATCCTCCTTCAAGTCCATCATTTCATATACTACACCATCTAGTTGCCTCAACATGGTGTAAGTTTTCTTTGAGACAAGGTCAACAGGACTTTTGACCCAAATGGTTGTCCTGGTGCCCATGCACATCCTGTTGTAACAACCTGAAATTCCCATCAGGATGAATAATGATCAAGAAATCCGATGAGAAATTACAGTGACTATTTTCACCTCACTTTATCTAGCCCTACTCTCTCTCCTGACCTTGTATCTCCAACTTCCTATTGGATATCTCAAACTGGATGTCCCAGATAGCTAGATGGCAAAATAAACTGAGTAAGGGATGGAGCCAAGAAGACATAAATGCAAATCTTGCTTCAAATACTTACTACCTGGGTGACCCTTGGCAAGCCACTTGGTCATTCTGTTGCTGCCTTAATTATCTCATGTGCAAAATGGGGACAAGGACCGTAATAGCACATATCAATGTTATTGTTGGGATCAAATGAGTTAACATATATAAATGTTAACATGCATAAATGTTGTATAACATAACACAACAGCAAAACAACATAATGCAATATGATATAACATAACATGATATTATGATATGATATAATGTAATATAATATGGTATAATATAATATAAAGTAATATAACAACATATTATAATGTAGTACAAGGCAGTATAATATAATGTAATATAATATAGTAAAATGTAGAATAATGTAGTAATATAATGTAATGTAGTATAATGTAGTATGCAATATAATGTAGTATAATATGTGAAATATAATATAATATGGTACAATACCATACAATGTGATGTAATGCAATATAATAGGATACAATAACTAAACCTTATATAGCACTTACTATGTGCCAGGCACTGTGCCAAGCACTTTACAATTATTATCTCATTTGATGCTCACAACAACACTGGGAGGTAGTTGCTATTATTGCCTCCATGTTACAGATGAGGAAACTGAGGCTAACAGAAGTTAAGTGACTTGCCCAGGGTTACACAGCTAGTATCTGAGGTCGGATTTGAACTTAGATCTTCTTGACTCCAGGCTCAGCATTCTATCTACTGTGCCACCTAGCATATAATATAATATAAAAAACCCTTAAAATACTTCATAAATACTGGCTCTCATCATCATCATTGTCATCACTCTAGACATTTTAAATTCAGTATATCCCAAATTAGTCTCATTATCTTTTCTCCCAAACCCTCCCCCTTTCTAATTTCCTGTTACTGCCGAGAGCACTTTCATGCCTGCAGTCCTCCAGGCTGGCAACCTCAGTGTCATCCTTACCTCTTCAATCTCTCTCATACCCCATGATGTCCACCAAGTCCTAGTGATCTACGTTTGCAATTTACACTCCCTTATCTCCTCTGATGCTGTTCCTATTTTGATGCAGACTCTCATCACCTCACAATTAGACTATTAAAATACCCTTCTGGAGGGTCTCCCCGTTTCAAGTCTCTCCACTCCAGGACATCTTCTTACTCAACTGCCAAGTGTTTTTCCTGAGGCTCAGATATGACTATCACCTCCCCACCCCCATTATTTGGGTATAGTTCCAAATTGTTTTCCAGAATGATTGTATCTGCACAGCTCCAACAACTATGCCTTAGTATACTTATTTTCCCATATCCCCTCCAGCACTTGTTATTTTCCTTATCTGAAACGTTGGCCAATCTGATGGGTGTGACTTGGTACCTCCGAATCATTTTAATTTGCATTTCTCTAATTATTAATGATTTGGAGCATTTTTTTCATATGACTATCGATAGCTTTGGTTTCTTCCCCTCAAAACTGCCTGTTCATACTCTTTGGCTCTGGGCTCTTAGTACATGTAGACATCATAAAGAACCTTTGAAAGTCCAGTGTTCTGAACCTTAAAGATCTAGGGTGTCTTAACAAGAACATGTGCTAGGAAATGTTTAACCACTGGCTCTTCAAAAATCCACAACTAGCTTTTAAATTGAATCTGAATCACGAACATTTTATCCAATACTAGAATGTTGGGGAATGCTTCCTATTTTTATGAATTTGATATTCCTCTATAGGGGGAACTCTAAAAATATATGAATCTGCAGATTAGAGAAATGAGAACTTTATCAGAAAAAATTTGCTACAAATCCCCCCTCCCAGTTTCCTGTTTTTCTTCTAAATATGACTTCATTGGTTTTGCTTGAGCAAAAACTTTTTAATTTTATGTAATTGGAATTATCCATTATATCTCCCATGAATCTCTATCTTGTTTGGTCATGAACTCTTTTCTTATCCAAAGGTCTGACAGGTAATTTCTTCCATTCTCCTGTAATTTGTTTATGGTATCACTCTTTATGTTTAAATCTTGCACCCTTTTGAGTTTATCTTGGCATACAGTGTGAGATGTTAGTCTATGCCTTGTTTATGTCAGACTTTTTCCATTTGTCCCTGGCCTCAGACACTTAATAGCTATGTGACCCTGGACAAGTCACATCATCTCTATTTGCTTTGGTTTCCTCAACTGCAAAATGAGGATAATCCTCCCAGGGTTGTGAGGATCACATGAGATCATATTGTGACATACTCAGTATGTGTTTAATAAATGCTTACTTCTTTCTTTCTCATGGTTTCTCCCATTCATTGTATTTCTTCTATGAAATATGACTAATGTGAAAATGTGTTTAATAAGAATGTATTTGTAGAGCCCGTATTGGATTGCAAGTTGTTTTGGGGAGGGAGGGGGAAGAAAATTTAGAATTTGTAGAAGTGAATGTTGAAAACTGAAAATAAATAAATATTTAATTTTTTAAAAAATGTGTGCATTCCCCCTTCCTGTTTGCCTTCCCTCATTACCTTCTTTCCCCTTACCTAGTTTCATTCTTTCAGAAAACATTTACCAAGCGCTTGTTATGTGAAATTCACTATGCTAGATACTAGTGGAGATATGGAGATAAATAAGATAAGATCCATGTTCCCTTCCAAATTAAATATTATTTTATTTTGGCAAAGAAAACATAAGCCAAAGAAAGGTTGAGTAGTATTACCTTTTCCCTAATTGTTTCCATCATCTCTTTCTCCCTGAGATGTCATTTTATTCCTTGACTTTCCTCTTTTCACCAGCATAGTTTTTTGTTGTTCTTATCATTTTTTAACCACTTTCCTTTACTATGAACCTTAGATCTTATCATTATTCTTTTTTGGGGTGTAGGCTGAGGGAGGAGGCAATCAGAGTTAAGTAACTTACCCAGGGTCACATAGCTGGAAGGTGTCTGAGGTCAGGTTTGAACTCAGGTCCTCCTGAATCTAGGGCCAGTGCTCTTATCCACTCTACCTCCTAACTGCCCCTCTTAACACTATTTTCCAAGGTCTCCGACACATTTTTCTATCCATCATCTGTTACTTAACATTGTTTCCATATTATTTTAAAATCTGAGTCTGTCAATAAGCCAGCAGGGCGCATAATGGCACGGCCGGGTGGTGCAGTGGATAGAGTACTGGGCCTGGAATCTAAAACACCTGAGTTCGTAGTCTGATACATCTAAAACTTAAAAGTGGGTCTAAAGATATTTTTATCTTACCCTCTCATCTTACAGATGGGAAGTTGGAGAAGGAAATGGCAAACCACTTCAATATCTTTTCCAGGAAAACCCCAAATGGAGCCATGAAGAGTCAGACATGACTGAAAAGCAACTGAACAGCAGAGTCATACTACTTTTCACAATTGCGCACCTTTTTGAGGTTTGTTTTTCTGAAATGCCTACAGGATGACATGCCCAACATAAGCCCAGAGTTCACTTTTTTTAGCTGTTATGAATTCTCAGAGGGCTTGGTCATTTTCTCCCAAGGTTCCTATTACTTCTGTGTGACTAACTCATTCGTTGTTGTAGAATTAAATTCAGCATAGCAGCTATCCTTGTTTTTTTCCTAAGAAATAGGAATTATCAAACAAGATGGGAATTTACCAAATATTTTTAAATCAGATTTAGACCTAAAAAGAATTACAGAGGTCATCTAATAAAATCATTTCGATTTTCAGATGAGGACATAGAGGGGCTCAAGTTAAATGACATGTCCAAGGTCACACAGGTAGTAAGCAGTAGAGTCTGGATTTGAACCAGGTCTTCTGAAAACAAATCCAGTGTTCCTTTCCACTGTACCATACATACGCTTATCAGAATGAGATTGCTAAATGATCAGCATGGTTAAAAACCTTCCATCTTTATTATAGCTTACCTTTGTATCAATTTTATAATTTGTGTCTTTTTGTAGTATGCTCCTCTCCCTTCTACTTACCTCTGAGTGGTCTACTTTGAACAAAATATTACCTTCAGTTGCCGAGTGCACTTCCACTGACTCTCAGTTGCACTTGTAATAATACCTTCCATTTACAATAGTGCTTTTAAAATTTCTAAAGTGTTTTACATATGTAGCATGCCATCTGTACTACTTTCTAAGTCATTCACAAGTTGAGTGACTATGCACAAGTATTTGAAGATAGTAGGGGAAAAAACCAAGAGAATGAAAATGAAAGAAATGAGAGAGTGAGAGGAGAGAGAGAGAGAGAGAGAGAGAGAGAGAGAGAGAGAGAGAGAGAGAAAGAGAGAGAGAGACAGAGACAGAGACAGATAGAGACAGAGAGAGACAGAGAGAGAGACAGAGAGACAGAGACAGAGAGAGACAGAGAGAGAGACAGACAGAGAGAGACAGAGACAGAGACAGAGAGAGACACAGAGAGAGACAGAGAGAAAGAGAGAGAGAGACAGATAGAGACAGAGACAGAGAGACAGAGAAAGAGAGACAGAGACAGATGATGTGAGTGTGAGTGCATTCTGGGAGCCCAGCTTCTAAAATTTTTAGTTCAGGAGTCCTCACTAGTTTGTTGACTTTCAATAGTCAATCCAGTAATTTAAAGCAAAGACATCAACTGAAATTGCATCTTAGGAACAATGCTAACAACACATTTCTCCCCTAAACCTAGAGTACATCATTGAACACATACACATAGGGTCAATGAAAACATTGGACACAACTTAGAGTGTGTATGTGTGTGTGTATATATATATATATATATATATACACACACACGTACACATACACACATATACACACATATATACATATATATACACACATATGTATATATAACTATTTTATTTTTTCAATTATTTTAGAAGTCCATCTAAAGTGACTAAAATTTTTGAAACAATTTTGCCATTTATAATAAGAAGCTCAATTACCTAGAAAATTCACCATTCCTCTTTCTCAGAATCGAGAACATCACTTCCTACTTTGCTTAACACTGAGGTCATTTGAAATGAATTTTCTCCTCTTCATCTCAAAACCCCTTGACATCAATTGTCTTTCTCTCCTTTCTCCTAGACTCTGACAATAAGGTGGCTGTCTCCTTGTCAAGGTCAATTTCTGTACATGTGCCTTCAATAATGCCTTCTTCTATCTTCTACAGTAGCCTACCTCCTTAAATCTCCCTCCTCAATACCCAATACCTCTTTCTTTCTTTCCCCTATTCTCCTTTCCCCTTCTCTCCATCTCCTTTCCCCTCCCCTCTCCCTCTCTCCTGCCTCCTCTTTTCTTCTTCTTCCTCTCCTTTCTATTTTCCCTTCAAAAATGTTCTTAATAAAATAAATATGTAAACTTCAATAACTTTTTAGATAAAAATAAAAACAGAATAAAATAACTTCAAATAGGTTTTTAATTAATATAATTAAATGAGTATAATTGTAAATTATAAAAATTATACATTTTTAAAAGCTTCAAAATTCAATTTTATTGAATTTTCAGGCTTTTTAAAAAAAGTCTTCATATCATTCCATCAAACTATTGTACAATATCTCTCCTCCCTTTCTTAAACTCCTAGCAAAAGTTGTCTACCCTCTCTGTCTCCAGTTCTTCCCCTTTCATTTCTCAAACCTTTGCCAGCTGACTTTTAATCTCATCACATAAGTACACTCTCCAAAGTTGCCAATGATCTCTTAATTGCTAAATCTGATGTCCTTTTCCAGTCCTCATCCTGATACTACCACCACTTTCTCCTCCTTGATACTTTCTCCTCTCTGGGCTTTGGTGATAGTATTCTCTCCTGATTCTCCTACCTGCCTAATGGCTTTTTGTTTTCTTTGTTAGTTCAGATCATTCACTCTCTGTAGGTGTTCCTCAAGACTCTGCCCAAGGGCCCCTGATCTTCTCTATTCTGTCTTGCTTGGAAATCTCATTAGCAACTAAGTGCTTCCAACCCTAGTCTCTCCTCTCATCTTCAGTCCTACATCACTATCTATCTATTGGGCATTCAAACCTCTAGATATCCTAGAGACATCCAAAACTTGATACGTCTAAAACACGTCATTACACCCCCCTCAAAATCCACACCCCTTCCAAATTTTCCTATTTCTGTTGAAGTTCCCAACAATCTTCGAGTCTCTGAGGTTTTCAATCCTGCTGTTGTGGACTCTTCACTCTCCCTCATTCCATGCATTCAATTGGTTCAATTCTTGCTGTTTCTACCTCCATATGTCTCACATTTGACATCCTCTTCTCTCTACTCGTAGAGCTACTACCTTGGTTCAGGCATTCATCACCTCTTGCCTAGATTATTGAAACAGTCTTCTGCTTGGTCTCTCTGACTCAAATCTCTCTCCACTTGAGTTCATCCTTTACCCAGCAGTTAAATTCTTTAAGTGAAGGTGTGACCAGGTCTCTTCCCTACTCAATAGCCTCCGATGACTCCTTTTTGCATCCAGGATAAAATATAAACACCTCTGTTTCACTTCACAGTCTGGCCCCCAACCTATTTTTCCAGTCTCATTGTAAATGATTACCCTCCTGCATTCTTTGATTGAGCCAAATTGGTTTTCTCTCTGCCCTCAAATGACTCCATCTCCACCTCCCTGCTTTTTTGTACTGGCTATCCCCCGTACCTGGAATGCTTTCCTTCCTCACGTCTGCCTCACAGAATCCCTCTCTTCAAGATGTATTTCAGTCACTGCCTTTTAGCAATCAAACAAACACGTATTAAGCAAGTACTATGTATCAGGCACAGGGCTAAGCTTTGGAAAGACTTTCTTGTAGAAGCTCAGCTTCCTGCCTCTCAACCCACCTTGTATTTAACTAGCTTTTATTGATTCTCATTGTATTTATTTCATATACATATTTGTCTTTATTGTCTCCCCTGTTAGAATGTAAGCAAGCTCTGTTAGAGATTATTTTATTGCATCTCTAGCACCTAGCATACAACAGGCACTTAATAAATGCTTTTGAGTTGATAGAGAAAGGTGACCTCAGAGGCCATATAATTCCACTTGTATCTGCACAAGAATTCTATGATAAACTTACTGGTTGCCCCACCACCCATGGCCAGAATTCTCTCCCTACTCCTCTCTGCCTCCTGCTTTCTCTGGTTTCCTTCTCATCTCATCTAAGGTCTGACCTTTTGCAAGAAGCTTTTTCTAGTCTTCTTTAATCTTAGTGCCTTCCTTCTGAAATTATCTATGATTCATTGCGTATGTATCCTGTTTATACATCATTGTTTTCATGTTGAAGGCAGGGACTATGTTTTGTTTTTCTTTGTATCCCTAGCATTTAGCACACTACTGGCACATAGTAGGCACTTAAATTCTTGTTGACTTATCCTACTTTTCCTTGAAAATTTCCAGTGAAAGGATATTTGTATTTTACAATTTAATACAGATATTATCCTTTATTTATCTTTTTTTAATATATCAAGTCTCCTTATCTCTCCCAGAGTGGAAGTACGGTGGTGATTCACAGACCTTATCCTACCACTGATTGTCAAAGGAGCTTTGACTCATTCCATTTGTGACCTTGGCCACACTGCCCCTCCCTATTCCCAGGCTCCCTGTTCCCAGTAGCTCATCATGTTGATTCCAGATTTCAAGTGGTTACCTAATTCATTTTAGTCTTCCTGCAACTCAGAATTCTCTAGTTCAAAAGGCTCACCAAACTCAGTCTTCCTGTTAGCAGGGATTTTTGGTATGCACCACAACACCTAGGATCCAATGTTTTTTGCTTCTATTTCCTTCCTGTTCTAAGTTGTCTTAGTCTATGTAATTATAGTAATTGCGCAGCTTATTCTTTAGGTTCTGTTTTGTATCTTTGCATCAATTCATGCAAATCTTCCCATATTTCTTGGAATTCGTTAATCATTTCTTATGGTACAATAATATCCATATATATCCATATATATATATATATATATCCATGTGTGTTTATGTATAAGTGTGTGTGTGTGTATGCATGCATGTATGACAATTTGTTTAACCATTTCTCAATCATTGGGTAGAGTTTATTTCTTCTTTGTTGTTATAAATAATGCTTCTATGAATATTTTTGTATCATTTGGTCTTACCCTGTTGTCATCAATCTCCTCTGGATAGTAACAGATTATGAAACTTTTCTTAGATAATTTTATGTTATTTTCTAAAATATTTCCTATCATTCACAGGTCTACCAACAGTGAATCATTATGCCCATTTTCCTACATCCCTGTAAAGACTGAATTTTTCTTTTATCATTTGATGCGTATTGTCTGTATGACCTTGTTAAGTCATTTAGCAACTGCCTGTGGGTCCAATTTTCTCGTCTGTAATATGAAAGGGTTTGATTACCTGGTCTCAGAAGACCCTTCAAGCTCTAGATAAACTATTCTACGATCTTATGACTTTTGTTGATCTGATGAATGTGAGGTTATACCTCAAAATTATTTTAATTTTCATTTCTCTGATTATTACAAACGTTGAGTACCATTTAAGATTTTTTACTAATAGTTTGGGTTTCTTGTATTATTTGCCCACTTGTCTTTTGGGGAATAGCTCTTCATCTAATGGATTTGTGTTAATTCTCTATAGATTCTCTTTGTTAACACTTTTATGTGAGGCATTTTTGCAAAGGTTTTCTTTCCTAGTCCATAGATTTTCCTTTTATTCTAGCTTCAGTTATCTTATTGGTGCAAAAAGTTTTGATTTACTTTTATTATCAAAGTATTCTATTTTTGTCTAACACTCTCTTGATGTTGGTTATAAATTCATGTTCCATGACTGTATTGGACAGAATGCTAGGTCTGGAGTCAGGGAACCTGGGTTCAAACCTTGTCTTTGCTACTTTATCTGTGACAATCAGCAGTTACATCTTTTCTGAATCTCAATTTTCTCATCTGTAAAGTGAGAGGGTAAGACTAGATGATTAAATGGTATTGGACTTCAGCTTGAAATCTGTGTGTGACTCTCCTTTGCAAGCTGAAGACCTTTCCTTTTTTTCCTCTCTGTAACTGTTGATATTTTACTTGTTGAACAGTAATTGCAATGTTATAAGGTGCAAATCTAAATCTATTTTCCATCAAACAACTAAAGTTTTCCAAGAAATTCTTGTTGAATATGGAATTCTTTTGCCAGTATTTTGTGTTCTTTGCTCTGTTCAGTCCCAGTCTAGTGTAGATTTCCTTCTAAGTCAAACTTACATTCCCCTAATTGCCTTTCCATTGCAGAGACTCTTGGGCAGGAAGTAGGTGGAGGGCTGAAGATGCTGCATTTGGAGCCAGGCAACAGCAGTTCAGTTTCGAGCATGACGCTTAACACCTGACCATAGTCAATCACTTCATCTCTTTGGGCCTCAGTTTTCACATTTGTAAAATGGGGAAGTTAGAATAGATGACCTCAGAAGTCCTTTCCAGCTGTAAACTTTTGATCCCACGATCCTAGGAAAAATGGGTTTAACATGGAGACCCAGTAAGTTTCCCATTTGAACCCTGAATGAGCGTGTCCCTAGACTAAGATGAGAAGCCCAGCATCCAAGATATATCCTTGGCATTCTTGCTATTATTAATAAGAAAATAGGATCAAATATAAACTTGGAAACCAGTAGACCAACTTCTGCCTCTCCCCGCCATCCAAACTCAGTGAATAGATTTTAAATGGAATTTTGATTGACTTCTTTCTGTATAGCTCCAAAACCCTTAAAAAAAAAAAAAAAAAGAATTTTCCACTCGTATGCACCTTTTTGGATGCTGCAACAAGCGCATCATTCTCTGTTTGGGACACCACAGTCTGTTGCTATAGAAACAATAATAAAGCCACAGACTGCAGGAGTGGAACCTTTTTTTCTAAGGTCTATAGAATATATTTCTGCCTTTTCTGATGCAGCTTGATGCCAGAAACAGTGGAAAAACTGGCACCCAGGAATGGCTGTCCCCAGGACAGGATTTTGATTAGCAGAGGGTCAAGCAATTCTTTATTGCTCCAAGACTCAATCTTCAAGGTGAGTCCCAGAGGAAACTGAGAGGTTACCTCTCTGAAAATCAAGGTCTTCTCTTTAGTAAATTTGCCCAGTAAATGGAGTTGTTTTCTAGAGCTTTAATTTAATCAAATCATGCATCAAATGAAACTGACTTACAAAGAATGTCAACCCACAGGACTGATTCAGTTAGGGGATGATTGTAAATTACCTTGCTTAAGAATGATCTTTTTTCTCATATTGATGCTGGGAAAACTATAGTTCTTTTTCATTTCTAATCTGTCAGCAGCCCTGAGAGGACAATGTATAAGATGACTCTTGTTTTGTATTTGAGGCTGTGCAATTTTTTATTGAGGTCAAGTAGAATTTTGTTATTTGGAATGCCAATTAATTTAAAAAACACCACCCACTGTCACTTAATTCATGTTTTTTTAGCTTTTCTTGTTTTGTAATGGTCTGCAACCTGAAACCCAAAACTGCAGAAGTCTCATTTAAGGTTAATAAATAAGTGTAAACATTAAAGGGAAAAGAGAGAGGCAGTAAGAGAAAGATTAGTTGCACTTATCAAAATAATGTTAGTTCCATTATGAATATCCAAAATGTATGTGTTCTTAAAGACAAACACCTGTTTGCATAAAAATTAGAATGCTTCACAGATTTGGAAATAAACCATTTGCTGTTTATAGCAAAGTTTTGTTTTGTAGATAGAGAAAAAAATCCTTCCTAGCTCCCAGAAGTGTTTATTAAAAATGTAACAAGGAAGAAAGTCCACATGTAAGCTGGGACAATCTCATCACCAAAGGTTTTGTCCATTATGCATCTTACTGGTATGGCTTAAGTCTAGCTAGCCTAAGAAAAATAAAGTGAATGAGGATATTCACTGAAATACAAAAATAATGATGGTTTAAATATACCTTTAGGTAGTAGGTGGAGTGCTTAAGAGGACAAAGTACTGAATTAAGTCTATAGTTTTTTTCAAGTAGTGGGCTTAAGAAATATTATTTACTTTACCTTTTATGAAAAATATTTAACTATTTACCTTGAACAGAAAAACATTGAGAAGATATCAACTTGTCCTGGATATAGGAATGATTAGGGATTCTGCTGCTCAAAAATGGATTGTTCTTTGGCACACCTAACATTTATTCTCCACTCAACACCTGCCTAAGAGAAAAGATGCTTATATAACATCTGGAGAGAATGAGATTACACACAAGAATTAGTGGACTAGAGAATTTTAAAGTTTTCTGGATGGCCTAGGAAAGTAGGTTTGTAATATATTTTAGGTGATTTCAGCCCACTACTCTCCATGGTGGTGTGGGAGGCAAAATAATAAAGGAAGGGAAGGTAGTCTTTAGAAGACTGGAAGGTTATCACAGCTTTAATTACTTTATGATCATTACAGTATGTCTAATGTGCACATATCACCAGAATAGGTGCTAATTCTAAATGTTAAGGCTTTCTGGTTCTTTACTAATCTACTATTTGTAAGATGAAGGAGAAGATTTTCATTTGTTTGGAGCAATATACTTAAGATGACCGTGGTCACAGTCATGAAGAATTATAGGGTAAGGTAATTTTCTTTTCTATCAGATGACTTCCTTAATGTCTATTGTTTTATAATTAAATTGGAGCAGAGACTGTTTTCCCCTTTCTTTGTATCTCTAGCTTTTAATATAGTTCCTGGCTCTCTGAGCAGAGTAAACACTTAATAAAATACTGATTGACTTAACTTAACTTGGATAAAATGACCGTCTATCCCTGCAAATCTGTTCTCACTCTAGGTTAACTAACCCCCTCAAAGTACATTTCATTCTGTTGGTGGGTCAGTAACTTCAGTGGATGCATTAGTGTTAGATATGGAGTTACAGAGATAGGGCTCAATTTCATCTCTATACATTAGCCATACGACCAGGGATAAGTCACTTATCCCCTCTGAACCTCAGGCTCCTCATCTGTAAAACCTCACTTGCAAGTCAAGACATCAAGACCCTCCATTGGTCTTCTTAGAGAATGAAAGTGAAAAACAGTAAATCATGAGACTTAAACAAGATATAGAAAGCACTTTGCAAATGTCAACTATTAACTTTTCAAAGTACATCTCAAAGATCTTAGAGCAGTTTAAAGTTTAAAAGTGCACTAAAGACTTTTGGGACATTCTTTGTACAAAAAAAGCTTTTTATTAAAAGCTTGTGATATTTTCAAAATATATATATATTCAATTCTAGAAACATTTACTATCTGACAAACACAGTGCTAGATGCTGGGGATGCAAAGACAAAAAGACAGTCCTTGCCTTCAAGGAGATTTCTATTGTGTCTATTTTCCTTCCTGCTTGGAACTTAAAATTTCTTATGAGGTTAAATATTGCAACAAGTAGTCTTTTCTGAATACCATATGGTTCACCTCTGTTGAAAGAAACTGTTTCTTCTTCTTGCCTGTACTTTTGCCTATCTAAAATATGAATGAAGGTTTTTTTTCACCTCAAGCGTGTATGGATATGAGTCAGTTCCTCCTAGTACATTCTGTTCTTATCGGCCCTTCAGTACTTTTCTTTTAAGATTTTATGATTTTTAAGATGTTCTATAATTAGTAAAGTGTGGCCTCAACTGCTTCCTCATACCTAGTTTGGATCTAAGCACTTCACAGTGACCCCCTGTGTTCATTAAATTGCTGTTGAGAATAAAGAGGACTGACATTTAACTGAAATAAAAGGCAATTAGGTAGAAAGGTTTGTGGATGATTGCATGTTAGTCATCTCTGTTGTTATGAAGTCCTTGTCACACAAACAAGTGTTTATGTACATTGGGCATGTTAACATTGAACAGCACAGGGGGTACTGGAGTCCTATGACTTAAATCCATTCAGAATGGCCTCAGCAGAAGGCCATGCCAAAATGAACAAATGAAAAACAGGCGAAGGAGCAATACAAAGATTTGGCCTTATGCCTCCGGGTTCTAAAGATTATAGCCCCTTGTCTCCAGGGGAAAGTATTCAGCTGATCTTGACCAGGTTCAGAAAGATAAGTAGGGCTGAGCGCCAATGGAGAGTGGCTATTCTGCCTTACTTGCATTTAATTCACTCAAATCATTGGATCATACTAGCATAGTATAGTGTGTAAAAAGTTGACTTGGAAGCTAAAAAGACCAGGATTCAAGTCCTACCTTTAATACATTATGGCATTGTGACCCTGGGTAACTCATTTACCTCTTGGTGCTCTGGGCAACTCTCTAAGATTCTTAAGTTGCAGAGAAAGTGCCAATCTACATTGTCAGAGAATTTTCTTACTTAGGAGTTATCTATATTGCTGAACTTCAATCCCCATATTTTTTCCATCCCTTATTGGAGAGGTAGTATATCATTATCAGTGAAGAGTTAGTAAGACCCGACCATGGACAAGTCACTTCACATCACACTGAGCCTCAGTTTCTTCATTTGAAGAATGAGGTAGTCAAATGAGATTATATTTGTAAAGTGCTTAGCACAATTCTTGGCACACAGTAGGTATTTAATAAATGTTCATTCCCTTACCTCTTTCCCCTTTATTTGTTCCTATAGGACCTCTCTGATAGGGTTGTTGTGAGGTTCAAATACCAATATGAATGGAGAACTCTGCAAATTTTGAAGTGCTACATAAATGTCAGTTGAGAATGGCAGAATGGATACAGAACTCATCTTGGAGCTGGGAACCTCCACTTGGATTGAGGCCCTGCCTCTGACACATACTGTGTGTGTGTGTGTGTGTGTGTGACCTTGGGGAAGTCACTTAACCCCTTGGTATCTCACACAATTCTAAGACCAAGACTCTAAAAGCAGATGTTATTCCACACGACAGAAGTTTCCAGTGTCAGTGAAATCATGGATCCTTACTCCCAAACTTAGTTATTATCATTAAAATCTAAGCCAGTGGAAAAGCCAGATTCAGGTGACAGAAGTTCATATTGCAGTAAATGTTACTAGAACTGTAGACATTTAAGTGAGCATCAAAAGTTACTGAAAAGGACAACACTATCTGAGGATTCTGATATTTTTAGGACTTTTTCCTGTTTCACCTATGTGACTCAGAAACTCAAATAGCTCATTGAGAAAAGCTTCAAAGCTGAAAGCAGCTGCACATGATGAGGCAGAGAAACATAAGGGTAGCGGATAACAGTGGAGAGATTAGCTTGGTTGCCTGGCAGTTGCCAGAGGCATCACTACCAAGTCTTATGCCCAGAGTAAAGCTCCTACAACACTCCCAAGAAAAGCGGATGTTGATTTTTAAGGACAGATTTAGTTCAGAAAGAGACCCAAGGATATTGGGACACCAGGTCTTTGCACCTTGGATACCACCCTGTAATGGGGAGTTGGAGGTCCTTGGACACAGTCCCTGTGGGTAGAGACCTCTTTCAGGATGCTTATTGCCTCTGTTGTGGAAGGTGCCATAAGGAGAAGCAACAGGGCAGGGCTAGAGGGTAGTTCACCTAAAGTACATTCTTATGTAGTTTTTGTGGGGTGTGTGGGGTGGCAAGAGAAGAGGAAAAGGGAGAGGGAAGGAAGGAGAGAGAAAGAGAGAGAAAAAATGAATGAAAGAATGAATCTCTCTGGTGGCTTTCAATTTCAGTGAACTATTCTTACTTAATTTGGTTTTAAACTCAGTTATTTCTACATGCTAAAGTACTTTCAGTATCTTCTAAATTTTGATAGCCTAGGCTGGGCAATGCCCTAGTCACCCCATTAGTTATAGCTTTGGCAATTAGAAATGACTAGGAAAGAAGGGTGGAGAGGCAAACTGGGTGTGGAAGGGGAACAAGATAGAGGCAGAAACTGTGGAGCTTCACAAACTGAAGCTTGTGAATATACAGACTCCAGCCTTATCTTGAAGAGCATGCTAAAGGGGAAGGCCAATGAAGAAGATGTTCTGGGAGATGAAATGAGAAAAAAGAACCAAAGCCAGTGGAAATACTTGTCAAAGAGGAAGAACTTTCAGAAAAAAACTGATGATGTGGCAGCAGAGAAGGTAGTGAAAATCATATTGAAATACAGACGGAGGGGATGCAGAAATGAGCTGAATGATTCAATGGACCTGTGAGCTTGGAGAACAGGAAAGCTGCTCAGGCAGCTCAGTTTGGCATTCCTTCAGTTTCAGCGAAAGGTTTATCACGAGACACCAAACCTATGGTAAACATGGATAAATAAAAGGAAAGGACTCAAAGATTTGGTCTCCAAGAAGAGTAAGGATGATGAAAAGCTGAAAAAGAGGAAGGAATGGTTTGGGATTGTCCTAAATTCATCTGAGCCTGGAACCACAGAGGACAAAGGAGAGAAAAAGAGCAGAGTGATTTGGTATTGCCTGATGAGAAGTTTTTGCTGCCTTCTGCAGCAGAAGATTCTCATCTCTGATTCTTCTTGGTCATTTACGTACCCACATGGATACAGACAGGCACCTTCCTGGACTTTGTCCCCTGATGAGGCGGATTTGTAATCCCAGATACATACATAATCCCTCAGCAGCAGTTTTAGCTTTTTGCCATTGTAACTTCAAGGTGTTTCCTGCCCCATTATTTTCGTTTGTTTTGTCTTTTAAATTCTGGTTGTTAGTTTAAAAAAATTAGAAAAGAAATGACGAGGAATGGGGTGGAACTTTCTGAGCAAAGACATAGTTTGGCTGACTTGTGGTCTAAGGCTGTCACAAAAAATTTTTTTAATCAGAAGATCGAGTTTCTTGTGCAATATAGAAAGGACGTTTGGTTGCACTGGTTGGTTATGTGTTGGTTATTGATGAGGTTGGCTCTCCATCTGACCCATCCCCCCTACTTTTAAAAAAATCTCTCAGGAACACAAGTTAAAAATAGGGATTTACCTTAAATTAAAGTGCAATACTAGCAAAAGCTATTTAAATATTTTATATTTATTTTCATAGTGCACAAATGTACAGTTGTTAAATTTCACAAACATTTGAGAGGTTAAAAGGAAAGAATCTGCTTTCTTAAATCTTTCTACCCTATAAAGTCTCCAGAAACTCTTGGGAGCCAAGCTTATCTGGTCCTCAAGGTACAGAAGATAACTTACAAGAATGGAAATGATACATGGGGAACCCTGATTAACTGTTATTGTTTCACTGTATCCTGCTGGGGCTGGGATGATCCCAAACTGATGATGCTCTTGGGTTTTCCTTTTGAATTTTTATTACTGAGTAACACAAATGCAGGAATTCTGCCCATTAGTCATCAGGGCAACCCCCTGCAATTCTGTGAGGTAGATCGGAGCTGATGGTCTTCTTTTGCAGATGGCAAAACTGAAGAACAGAGGTCTAGCTATGGCAGAGGTCATAGCTGGAGAGACATAGATAATTCCATAGATAAGGAATAGTGAATGTGGACTTCACCATGGTAACCATAGTAGTAGATCTTTCTCTTGGTTTTTATTTTTCAAATTGTGCCTCTTAAGAATCAGAAAGTAGAACGGACATTTCCCTCTTACTTCTAGGCATCTCTGTCCATCTCCTTGGGGGTGTTGCTTCTCTCTGAAATAGCCAGTTGTCTACTTTTACATGCACAGTTGTATTGAGGCTTTCTAAGGTCTGATTTAAATGCCTTGTTTCAAATCAGCCCTGGTGAATTCATGATGGTCTGATGCTCATTCTAGTGGCTCTCTTTGGACCTCCAGTTCAAGATGCCCAATGAAAGGTTGGTGAGCAGTGCTCTTTTTGTTGATGAATTTATTAGTTTTTTAATACCTGTGTTCAGATGAAATGTTCTGGAATACCAAACCCAAATGACAGTGCAGAGAATAAAGAGAAGGTTCTAGAAGGATATCTGAATAGCCTTGTGTCCTTGTGGGGGAGAGATAGGGGACAGAGGAGGTGAATAATTTTTGATGGATCATATTTATTGTTCTCTTTCTCTTCTATTCCATACTGATTCCACGATGGCAAAATTAATCTATAAATAGCAGTTGATTTTTTCCCCACAATTAGTCCTTCCTCTCTCCCCTCCCCCCCAATAAAGAAGTGTGATCACCTAGATTCATTTTCACACTGTTCCTTTCCAATTGATTGAAGCCTATGCTGGGATCATCTGGGGAAGAGGCTAAGCTCAGAATGAGGTAGTGACCCAATCACAGTTAAATGTAGTTTGATTCAGCACCAGACAGCAGCCTTTCAAAGGGGATAAGCTTGTTGGTAAAATATCACTGGCGTTGCTGGCTTCAATGCTGGTGGATAGAAGAAACGCCAAGCAAAAGAGAGAAAAAGAATTAAGTGGATTTTGTAATATACTAATAAGGCACAAAGACAGTATTTTTCTTCTTGAGTTAGGACCATGATTAGATCTGTTAGAATTGCCCCAGCATGGGAAGTCATAGTAACAAAACTTTTCCTTCCAGCCAGTGCAACCACAGACTTTGTATATACAGTTATCCTTCCACATCATAGGAGTTGGGGGAGTGGCATCCCTGAAATCTGGGAAATCCACAGAAAAAGTTTTGGCCCTCCCTTTGTACTAGAAAAATCTAAATTATCATGGTATTAAAAGATAAAACATGTTGATATTATATAATACTATACATATATTTTATGCATTTCTGAGTTTCTAATTTTTTTCTGTGTCATCTGCAGCTTCTGCAGAACTCCCCCCAAATTCTCATTTAATTTCTTATACTGACCCAAGATATAATGAAACTGTGATGGGGAAAGTCAAGATGAGGAAGGGATAACTGTATTGTCCTAAAGAATGTCAAACCTTCCCCTAGGGGAGGGCTCATCTCTGTAAGCAAACCATTGAATGAAGGATCCAAGGAGCACAGATTTAAATATGCAGGGAACATTAAAGGCTATTGAGTCTAACTAACCCTTTTCTTTTATGAAAGAGGAGAGGGAACTAAGGTATAGAAAAGTTAAGTAACTAGGCCAGATACACAAGCCAGGGGGCGGATTTTGACTTTCATCTTCCTGATTCCAAATCCAGTGCCCTATCCACTACACCTTACTGTCTCACAGACAGGTCAGTGTGGGAAGGGAAAGGGACATTCTGTAGCTGGGACAGGACATTATTATCAGTTCAGCAATTTTAACCAATATATTATAGGCTGAAATAAACATCAGATCTTGATCTCAGTAACAAGGGAACATCTTGATCTCAGAAATGGCCACAGGATGAGAGGGATGGGGGGATGGGGAGACCTATTCATTACCCAAAGGAAGCCAGAATGAAAGGTTGAGGTCGAAAAGACTACACAAATGCTGGGACCTGACATTTTCATTAGGGCACATTTGCAAAACATTTCCTCCCCGAGCTTCCTTTCAAAATTGCTATAACAAGAAAGTATCCCTAGGTCAAACTCCATCACAAGCCTCTTAATAATGGAATATAAAGTAGTTGTAATCAAGGATACTATACCTGGTAAATACGTTTTGGCAACAGGTAACTAGCTCAGTTGCGTTGCTAGGTGAAGTTGAGTTGAAGGCTTTTTCTAAAAGACTATGGCAATCTATCTCCATGGGACGGCTGGAGAGTATGCCTAGAAATTACACATTAGAATGACATTCATTTAATTAATTAAAGAACGAAAATCTTTGTGTTCCCAAGTTTTTCCTCTCCCTCTTCCCCCTCTCCACCCCACTTCCATTCAGCTTTTCATTTTCTACCCACTCTCAGTACAATAGTGAGACCATTTCTCAGGTATTTTTTTTTTTTTTTTAAATAAATCCATCCTTTGGGTTCAGGTAGGAAGCCTAAACTTGAACACTGCCATCTTGTGGGCACTAAGAGATAAGCAGGACGGAACGCTTACCCGCAATACAGGCTGTCATGAAACTGGCTACAGTACCAGCGATCAGAGCCCTGAAAGCTCCTGCGGCGATGTCCCGCTTCCTGGAAGGAGCCATAGATGCTAGGGAATGCAGAACAAACATGGAGTTATTAGTGGGTTCAGATAAGGCCTCCCTAAAAATGTATCATCTGCAGAATGGGCTCTGGAGTTGGACTGTTCAATGTAGGCATTTTCCGAACAGAGGAGCCCAGGGTTCAGCTTTCAGTGAGGAACTCCTCAAGGTGAGAGATAGGAGTTTGACCAGTTGTAAGTAGGAGGGGGCAAGTGGGGTTTTCTTGTAGAGTGCTGAAATTTAGAGGCCACTGACAGTATTGCTAATTCTTCAGCAGGTAGAAACAAGAGTAGCCCTAGTTCGCAAGAGTAAGTTGCTTAACATAGAAAACTACTAGATGGCACAGTTTCTCCCATGAACAGTAGTATGAGCTTCTAGTCTTGACCCTGCCTCACACTTGTAGGGTCTTGGTCTCAAACTGGCAATCTAGCTGAATTTGTTTTAAAAGGTTTCTTTAAGGGTGCTTTGTATGCTGCTTGACACTAGGCACATTTTGTTGTGTTTGCCCTAGGATCCAGAATTGCTAGTTATGGCTCTGAATCTGACTCACTATAAAGGGCTAAGGATTTTATTCTCAAAAGCATAGCCTTGCTTAGGGAACAAGAAATAGGCTAGATACAACAGAAACCCTCTGATTCATCAGAAATAGAAGTATGCATGGCAGGATAGATGGGTGGGGTTGGGGTTATATACTTGGGCATTTGGGCAAGTTAACTTGAATGTCAGCAAAGAAACTCTATAGTGACTGATTCAGATAAATAGATATATATTTATAGATATTATATATCTATATATACAGCTATACACACATATATCATATATGATATACACTTTCAAGTTCTCTCTCAAGAACTTTGGATTTGACTGTGCAACATGGGAGATCCTGTCACACGACCATTCAGCATGGCATGCCCACCTCAGAAAGGGTACTGTGCTCTTTGAGTAAAGCAGAATTGAGACAGGACAAAATAGATGCAGGATGTGCAAATTTGGGAATATCATCCCCAAATATTCACCTGCACTTTCTGTGCCCAACCTGTGGTAGAGCATTCTGATCTCACATTGGTCTGATCAGTCACAGTCGGACACACTGAAATTTCACTTTATCAAAACTTGGATTCAGTGAAAGGGCTGCACTTGAGGACCCTGAGGACCACGAGTGGCCTTGAGCTCACAGGTTTCCCACCCCTGAATTATATATTTTGGGGATGGTGGTGTGTCTTTTTGTGGCATATGCATTCATTGCTGTATTGTTCCTCTCCTACCTTCCTAGTGCTAGTGAGATCTTTTTCCTGGTATTAGAGAGAATAGGGCAGATGGAGAAACCAAGTCTTGCAGTTTAAACTGCATCAAAATCACATAGAACATCATCACTTACTGAGACCTCCGATCACTACTCCCAGAGATCCAAAATTGGCAAAGCCACAAAGGGCATAGGTAGCAATGGTTTCAGAGCGAACCTGTAAGGCAAGCAAGATGCACCCAGATAAGCAAATGATGTGACCATGACTGGGAAATATTTACATATGTTAAGTTCTGGGGCCTGACTGGCACCTCCCACTGACTATTAAAGCAACATGGTATACTAACTAAAAAGAACACTGTACTTGGCATCAGAATCATACCTAGCTCTACCACTTACTAACAGCGTGACCTAGGTCAAGTCATTGCTCCAGTGTCCTAGTCTGTAAAGTGAAGAGGCTGGATTAGACGACCTCCAAGATCCCTTCTGGTTCTACATTTATGGCCCATATAAGTCACTGTTGAGTCTGGTTGTTTTGCTCTATTGTTTCGGTTGTGTCTAACTCTTTGTGACCCCTTTGGGGTTTTCTTGGCAGAAATACTGGAGTGATTTGCCATTTTTTTTCCTCCAGCTCATTTTACAGATGAAGAACTAAGGCAAACAAGGTTAAGTGACTTGATCAGGGTCACACAGCTAGTAAGTGTCTGACTCCATATTTGAACTCGGGAAGATGTCTTCCTTGATACCAAACCCCCCAGTCGCTGAGCCCCCTAGCTTTCCGTTAACTTTGGTACTTGCTCCTTGTATCTCTTTCTCTGGATACCTAGAAATAATGGTGCTCTGTGCAGAGGGAAATCTACTGAATGAGGGCTGGCTGTTTTGGATCTTCCAGTTAGCAGGCAAGACCCCATGATTTCTTATTCTTAGCATAAGGTTTAACAATTTTCCTTGATGACTTACATTGTATCTCTAGTCAGATACAAAGCTGCCAAACATGTCAGATATAAAGAAATGGCAGAAATGAAAACAGAGGTGAAGGCTGTTGCTTTCTGCCTAATAATGTATCACTTTACGTCCTCACCCTGACTGGAGTACTATCAGACTTCTGGTTCATCCAGGCAACGAGCCAGAATCCCACTGCCTCTCTGTGTGACCTTGGACAAGTCAAAAGGTGTATTGCGTCCTTCAGAATCTTCTTTCAGAATCTCTCAGAAAATTTCCCAAAGGAAGTTCAGAGTTCAGTCCTGAATGTAGGAGCCCAGATGAGCTGGCCTCAAGAATTGCTCCTAGTCCTATGACTCTAGCAGTGGGTAAAAAAGGAGGGGGAGAAAAGCCATAGGGATGCGTAGTGAAGGGCTGGATTTGGGCAGCATTCCCAACGCCTCTTCATTTATCACTTTGAAAATACTCTTACAAAATGCAGCCCTAGCCTTAACTTGTTTTCTCCTTTTTAGAGACCATCCAAACAGTTTGGAAGAGCTTGCAACAGTCTACTCTACGACAAACATGATCGAACCGATGAGACAACCTCTAAGAACCAAAAGAAGAAATTACAGGGATTTTAGCTCTGAGTAGAAAGGGGCCTCAGAGACCACCTAGTACAACCCCCTTCATCTCAAAGATGAAGAAACTAAATGGTCATACAGGAAGTAAGCATCAGAGGGTGGGGATTTGAAGCTCAGGCCCCTAACTCCACAGTAATGCTTCTTCTACTGTTATCCCACTATAGATAAAGAATATGATTGATCCTTGTCTCTTTGACCTGCCTGAGACTGAAACATTCAAGTTTAGGTCAAAGAACAAGCCAAACAAGTAGGGAACCAAGTGTCCCTTCCACCATTCCCCCTTTCCTCATTAACTAGATTTTTAAGCCAATATTCAAGTTGGCTGAATGGGGATGGTTCAGTTTTCCATTTATTACAAGCTTTTCCCCCCTTTTCTGTTTCTGAGAACTCATTGTTGATATTTTCAAACAACATGCATATGGCAGATAGAAAAGAAACATTATTTCAAGTATTCATTTGGTCTGCTTTTCCTGGAAATACTTCTGTTTCTTATGCCTCCCATCTCCCTGCCCGTCTTGCTCAGCACTAAGGACTGTGTTCTCTCACTCTTTATATTTTGTCCAATTGCCTTCAAAAGCAGGATCTCACTGTGGGGGTGGAGATGAAAGGGAGGGTGAGAGAGGGAGAGAGAGAGACAGGCAGACAGATGGATGGATAGAGAGAGGGAGAGAAAGAAGAGGGGAGAAAGAGAGAGAAAAACGGGAAATAGGGAGAGACAGGGAATCAGAGAGAAGAGAAAGGAGGGAGGGAGAAAGGGAGAAAGAGAGAGAAAGAGAGACAGAGACAGAGAGGGAGGAAGGGAGAGGGAGGAAGAGGGAGAAAAAGGGAGAAGGCTTCTCTTTGGAGGCTGAAGGGAGAGGGAAACCCATAGATCCAGCCATGGCCATGTTATCATGCAGGTTTACAAAGAATGAGAGGAAGGTTAAAATCTGTCGTGATCCCCTATGGTTTGTTTCTATAAATGTACAGGTGAATTGGTAGAATAAAAAACTCACTTCTCTATCAAAATAAGAATGAGCAGAGGGCTTTTACTTGTGTTCTTAAAAGAATCATCCTTATTTTAAGAGAAAGAAATTAAGGAATTATTAAAATGTAGTGATATAACACTGGCTCTGGGATCAGAAAGTTGAAGCTTAAATTCTTGTCCTCCTGAATATCATTGATGATCTGGGACAAATCTCTTAACTCTTCTAGTCCTGTTACCTCATATAAAAGAAGGAGCTTGGCCTAAGTAATCTTTAGGTCAATAGTCTACAAATGGGGGCCATGATGGCACCCTAAGTGAACTGTGGCGTAGTCTAAGGAGCATGTGATTGGTCAGTCAGAGAATGGAAATGTGGATATCATTCCATCTTCTCTGTGATAGCCATTCATAAGTCATAGCTTTGATAAAACCAGGCCTATCCTTCACCCACTTATATCCCAACACTTCCCAACTCCACCTCCCTCAGGAATCTTTGCAAATTTCCAAGCTTCTCCCTTCTGAGATTTTCAAAGCTGATTATAACCAAGGTTAATGAAGATCTAACCCTGGCTGGAGCAGCCTACATAGACGCCATTGGGACATTTCCCATCCCATCCCCCTCCTGCCTCTTTCCTCAACAGCATATTTATCAGAAACATTACTGATAGACTCAAAAGTTAAAAAAGGTTTGTAGACCACTCTTTCAAAGTACCTCCTCGTTACCAAATCTAATCTTCCTATAAGCTGCTTAGCCCTAAGAAACCTTAGTGGGTTTATTTTGTCTGATGTAGTTTCTACTTGTTCGGTAACTTCTCCTTAAGGAAGAGTTTCTCTGAGAGTCATCTCTGGCATTTCAAGTTTATAACTTTGGGAAGTCAGGTAGTCAGGTAGCTAGCTCTCCCTGCCTCCAAATATCCCTTCCACTATGATATAATCCTTCCAGTTCCAATCTTCCATGAACCATAAGTTACAAGGCCTTAGATCAAGAAAATATACACAGAAATGCCTCTTAAAAATACATATATCCCTGGGAGGCTTAAAACAATGATTAATACCATTAAGATATTGCAAATTAGTGCATCAGTAGAATGTAATTTCTTTTGAGGGTAGGGACTCCCTTCTATCTGTACTTGCCCCCAGCATCTATGGCAATGCTTAGCACATAGTAGGCACTTCATAAATGCCTTGTTGATTAGTTATCTAGCAAGGACTCAAAGCAACAAGCCATATTACATTCGAACTGGAAGAACAGCATGGTTTATAGAAGCCCTAAGGTCTGATGTTTGAAGTTCAGGATGGGATATGAGGGATAAGATTAAGTTAGCTTAAAAAGCAAGAATAATTATTGAGAAAACATTCTTTTCTTCCCTAGGGCCTGTTCTGCCAGGAATGAAGGGTAAACATGGGAGCCAAGAAGAAATAATCAACCTCATGTGGAGAATAATTTTCTTGCCTTGAGAAGCAGAACTTGTATTTAAGTCATAGTGAACCATATTTTATCATTTGTCTAAGGAACTGAGTTTTTTCCAAACATCTTACCTTCGCAGCACCCATAGGGTGTTAGGTAGGATTTATCATTATCCCTGTCCTCACTATTGGGGAAACATTTATAGGCACTAAATGATTTCTCCAGAGTGATTTGGAAAGTAGGATAATTAGAATCCTAATTAAAACATAGGATAAAAAGTAGGATAACAAGAATCCTAACGTCAGTGGACATCCTTCCTCTGAATGTCGGAGACTGGACTGGGGGTGTAGAGAAGAGAGAAAGGAGCTTCTTGAAACCTTGATAAAATCAGTTGGTTTTTAATTTTTTAAATTTTAATTCAATTAATTAATTTAATAATAAATTATAATAAAATAAAAATATAATAAATATATAAATAAATATATTTATATATAAATATATTTATATGCATTTATATATTATACATAAATATAATAAAAATAAAAACTATAATTAAAATAAAATTAATTAAACTTAATTAATTGTTAATTAAATTGATAATTAAAAATTAATTTTTAATTTTTAATCAGAACTTTAGTTCTTAAGTTACACCTATAATGACCTTTTTCAGCCAGGGTTGTAGGCTTTCTTGCATTATGCAAGACTTTACTTTCAGTGACTGGCAGTTGGGAATAGAAAATGTTTTACTTAATTACGCCTATTCTTTGCAGTTGGAAGTGTGACAATACGGTCCTAACTAAACATGAAAGCCAACTGGCTGTAGATTCTTATGGTGGGGGCCCCTCAGGGGTCATAAAGATATGTGACAACCAAAGAAGGAGAAATTAGAGCAAAGAGGCAGAGCCTGGAACAGCTGTATTTGATGACCAGGCAAGTCTCATTGCCAAATGTCATTAAAGGTAAAAGATAAAAGCCAACAATGTGAGCAGGGGGTGGCAAGACTATGAAGGTGAGCACAGCCACATCATCAAAAAAATGGCCCCTAGAACACAATACAGCAGGCTTCTTAACCTGGGCTCTCCTCATGCATTGTTGGTAGAATTGTGCCATTCTGGAGAACAATTTGGAACTATGCCTAAAGGGCTATCAAACCGTGCATACCCTTTGATCCAGCAATACCTCTAGTCGGTGTTCATCCCAAAGAGATCAGAGAAAAGGGGAAAGGACCTATGTATACAAAATGTTCATAGCAGCTCTTTTTGTGGTAGCAAAGAATTGGAAATTGAGAGGATGCCTGCCAGTTGGGCAATTACTGAACAAGTTGTGGTATATGGTTGTGAAGGAATATTATTGTACTATAGGATAGGATGAGCAAGATGGTTTCAGAAAAACCTGGGAAGACTTACATGAACTCATAAGAACCAGGAGAACATTGTACATAAGCAACAGTAACATTATAAGGATGATCAACTGTAAAAGACTTAGCTACTCTTATTGAGACAATGATCCAAGACAGTTCCATAGGGATATATTATGAAAAATGCTCTCTACCTCCAGAGAGAACTATGAACTCTGAATGTACATTGAAGCATGCTATTTAAAATTCTTTTCTTGGTTCTTGGAAATGTCTTGCATGACTTCACACACACATATATGTATATATATAAAATCGATATCAACTTGTTTGCCTTCTTGAGGAGGGGGAAGGGAGAGAATTTGGAACTCAAAAATTTTTTTAAAACATGAATATTAAACATTTTTTACATGTAATATTTTTAAAAAGGTCCCTAGGTGGTTTGTTGGTTAGACTTGTGAGCCAGGAACACCAAAGATGAAATTTTACCTCAGGTGCTTACTAGCTCTGTGATGCTGGGTAAGATTCTTAACCTTTCTAAAGAGCCTAAATTTCATTATAAAATAGGGATACTAAAATATACCTTGTATACCTTGACCCCTTGTGAGGGTCAAATGAGAACATATGAAAAAAGTGTCAATTTCATTTCTATTTCAGAAATGGACAAATGCTACAACAGCCTCCTCCCCAAATCTTGGGGTCTCAAAACATGTTTTAAAAATACATACACATATTTTAATAACTGTATTTCAGCATGATTGGTTTCCTCTGTAATCTTATGTATTTTATTTTATCCTTTTAAAAATATTGTTCTGAAATAGGGCCCATAGGCTTCACCAAGTTGACATAAGGAAAGGCTAAGAATCCCTGCACTAAAGGGAGCCATTGGAGAAAAAAAAGACCTTGAGCAGACAATATAATCTTTGGGACAGTGGCTTCACACTATCAGCCTCTTTATGAAACATTATTTACTTCACAGAGAAGCAGATGCCCTGGTTTACCCTGTTCCTTAGCAGCAATTCAGTGTCCTATACTCTATATTGGAAACAGTATATATACAGATAATACACAGTCCTATGAATGTGTCCTCTAAAACTCTGGATAATCATAATGCCAAAGCTAATGATAGTTAACATTTATGTTGTACTTTACGATTTGCAAAGTGCTTTACAATTATTACCTCATTCCACGATTACACGCCATCCTCCTTTATAGGAATACAAATAACAGCCAATAATTGGAGTATCCACAGACAACTGAATCCCCCATGTTCCATAATTCTTATGCCCTTCCAAGTTAGACTCCTGGCATGTGATTTTTTTTTTTGGCCCATTTTCCTGTTCCCCTCCTACCCCCAATAGCCCTCTAAGGTAAGTGCTATTATTATCTCCATTTTATAGATGAGTAAACTGAGGCTAAGAGGTCGGATGACTTGTTCAGGGCTATGCAGGTAATAAGTATCTGAAGCTGGATGAGAACTCAGATTTCTCTAACTCCCTCACCTAGACTTCCAGGATATGAGTCTGCCTTATTCACTGAGAGAGTCAGATTCGCCACCATTATCCCACAAAAGAAGGAAAATACTACTGACATGACAGGACCCAGGAGACAAGCACTTCATTGGAAAGTCAGGGTGATCGAGGAACCTTGAAGTGCTCAGATAAAGCCTTTTCCAGTGAAATTGGTATCCTTCCACTCCCTCCCTTCCTCTACATGAAACAAAAAGACACAAAAAAGACTTTTTTCCCATGAATATGAGGCTATAACCAGATCATCCAGGCCTCTGACTGTTAATATTTTGAAGGTTAGAGTCTTGAAAAACAGCTGGAGTA
This sequence comes from Bettongia penicillata ogilbyi, assembly GCA_023548195.1. NCBI lineage: Eukaryota > Metazoa > Chordata > Mammalia > Diprotodontia > Potoroidae > Bettongia > Bettongia penicillata. The sequence goes on along the minus strand of JAJHZJ010000540.1, from coordinate 6,024,497 downwards.
TGAACCCTGGTGACAAAGTTGCTCTGCATTTAGAAGAGCTCGGGGAACAGCTAAGACTTAGCATAAAACAGCAAGACTATAATTCAAACTATCACGAAGTATCAGTCCGCACCTCCAGAATGTGGTTTGCTCCCTGTTCTGATAGGCTTGCAAAGTTGTTTCTGCATCTGCTCCCTCTTCCGACCTCAGCAGCAATCTGGTTAATCCACTGAGCTTTTTTGGAGTTACAGGACCTGGGTTCGAACCCTTCTTTCAGTGTGCATAGTCTACTTATTAAATAATTAATTATTAATATTAAGTAATCAATAAGACCACTTATTAGGCTCCATGACCTTGGGCAAGTCATTTAACGTCTTAGGCCACAGTTTTATCATTCATAAAATGAGAAGGATAGATTAAGTGACCTTGGTTTCTTTCTATCTCTAAATCCTAACATCCTGTGGATGTAGCAAGGTCACACTCTTTCTTCCTTTTCCTTCAAATAGCAACACGAAAGAAAACAACCAATAATTTGTTTGTTTCGTGTTGCAATTTGCCAACCACTGAGTCCTCCACATTCTATAATTCATCTCATGCCCTTCCAAGTTAGAATTCTGGCATGTGTAACACTATCAAGTCCATTATTTTGTCCCATCCTCCTCTTTCTCTTCTCCATCCATGACTTCAAAGCTTGTCTGCCTTGGAAATATCATACTTTTTAATAGCATCTCCCACTCAACTTCAGCTAGACCAGAGTCTCTGAAAAGAGATTATCAGTGAGTAATAGGAGCGAATGGAGGAGGTTGTTTTCTACTTTTTATAGGAATAGGCTTCCTCCTTTCAAAATCAGCCTGTCCCTTCAAAAAAAGCATGACCCTATAATCACCCTTAGAACTGGCAGAGAGCTTGGAGTACGGAAGAGTACAACTGACTCCAACTCTCAGGGGATACCAAGAAGTGGGCTATACACATTTAACCCATGGCCAGACTAAATCAGAAATAGGGGGAAAATGTACATCTAGGTCCATGGTCCTTCTGCTCACTCCTTGAGACATAGGGGCAATAGACAATGTATCTTATTTAAGTTCCCTCACAGCATATAAGCTTTAATTTTTTTTTTCTATCTCCATCACCTAGCACAGCACCCAACATACAGTTGGTGCCTAATAAATGATTGACAAATATAATGGAATTATTCTTTTGTTCTGGTGGGTAAAAGAGAAACTATAAATGGATTTTTTTTCTGTCTGTGCTTGATTTAAAGCCAAGTGGTCTGCAGGGCCTTGTGTCAAACTTACCTCCCTGGACCCAGGAAGGAGAAACTTAATTCCACTCTTTTTCCGGTAATGCTTGTGTCCCTCTGTCTTTAGAATTGGTATGAATGCATATCAGCCATTTTTATGAGTTGGCATACTTGTATTGAGAGGCAGAAATTTAAAACTCGATGTCCTTGTAAGTACTCATTAAATAGCTTTCTCCCTCTCGCCTCAAACAAAATTGTCTCCATTTATTAAGTGGACTTCAGCTAGGCAGTACCCTATCATCCATTTGCTTTTAAAGATCTTTAGGGAGGAAGAGGCCATTGTTTCCAACCTTTCTGAAAGTAATGTCATTAATAGCAGTAAAGGCTTATGGTTTGTGCCTCTGTTAGAGGCACTTTCCCCGCCCATTTCATCTCTGAGGCTTTCAGTGCATCTTTCATTTCTGGACCATACTTTTCACTGTCTTTTCAGATAAATTTTACCCCTTGACCTACAGGCGTCCTACACAGGCAGAGGAGGGTGGGAGGAAATCATCATTTGCTAAGGGTCTAATATGTGTTAAACATTAAAAATTTTTTATTTTTAATTTGTCACAAAATAAACATTTCTATAACAGCACAATAAAAAAGATATTTTCACATGAAACTGTAAATTTACCATGTACAATGTTATTCCCTCCAAATATACAAGGTTATGTATTGTTTGATGTTCACAGCAATCCTGTGAAGTAGGTACTACATACTACAGTAGCCAAATAGAACATGGCAATTGCACCCTCAAATGAAGACTAAGATTTTTTTGCTTCTACAATCACCACTTCCTATTTCAAGCCATTACTCTATTTCATTGTAAAGACATCTTCTTTGTGCATACATTAATGTTACTCCCCTCCCCCTAAAATCATTAGTGGTTCCCTATTCCCTACTGAGTTTACATTCATTATTCAGATTTTAAGTCTCTCCATAATCTAATGCCTTCTTACCACTCTAGGAAAATGTCTTGCTTGTTCCATGTACTTTTTAATTTAGCCTCCTGGGCTACTAACTTTTCTCTAAAATAAATCCTGTACCTTTCTCCCTTATCTAAACTTGGCATTTCCCCAGCATCTAGTGTTTTTGTCTACAAACCCCAAGGGCCTAATAAATATTATTGAATTTGGCAGTACTCTCTATCATATCAAGATGACTGACTTTCATTGTAACGTATGTCTGAGTTCCATACAACATCAACATTAACTATATTCCAACTAAATTTATTTTGCCCATAGTTTCCCTTCTCATATACCCAATGGTCTATGAAGAATTTGAGGCTATTTAAGTTCATACTTTCCAAATGATCAGATAAATGAGGGCTTGAAGATCATGCGTCAAGTAAGGATCTGCCCCCAAGAAGATCTGATCTCACGGGTGAGTCCTAGGGCTTTATAGTGGAAATGATCAGTCTCATTCTGTATCTTATTCCAGCGATCCCTACTTTATTAAGCATCTTTAGATTCTCAACCTGAACCCACCTGACTTCAGGAAGAATTCATGAAGAAGGGACTCAAGATTGTAGGACCCAGTGAGACTATCCTTAGTATTACATGGAATGGGATGGCAATGGAAACAATGAAAGAGCATGAGGACTTGCTTACCATCTATATATTGCTAGAGGCTATGCCAGAAAGTCCTCCATCAACAACACTGCTGCTAAATCTCTGTCCTGGAACCTGAGGAAAAGTATTCTAGGAGAAAGAATGGTGCATGAATTCCAGTGATGAGCAACAGTTCATCATGGCAGAGGGAAACTGGGTCATGGCACTGGAATGGTAACGAGAGAGCCACGACATGGCAATTTGCACTTCTTGCTGGTCTTACTTTACTTTTGGCTCTCCCGGCTGTTCCCTTTCTTAGGCTAATTCAAATAGGAATGATTCTTTAAGTCCTGTCTCTTGCCTTTCTCTGGCTGCCAGTTATTAACTTCTCTAGTTCATCTTAACCCAGCATTATTTTCAGATTTGATGATGCACTCTACAAAATCTGAGAGGGAAAATGAAAGTTCCTATTGATTTTTTAAGTTTACAAGTGAACAGAGCCTGGTATAAGTTGGGAAAATCAGGCATAAAAACATTTATGCCTGGCTGCCAAATTTATTTAATTAGCTGAGAGATTTAACACTATTCTTGACAATATGTACAACTGTTGTCATTTGAAAATGAATTTATCATATGGGATTCAGTTTCCTTAACAAATGCCCATGTATCTGTGTTGAGAAGGTGTAAGAATATAGAGAGGTGAGCATTTTATTTTAAGAACACTGGTTTTGAGAATCTAAGCTCATCTATGTGAATTAACGAAGACAAGAGTATTTGTTTCTGACAGCATATATGCACACAGGTATATACCCTAGAACAGGGGTTAATCTGGTTTGGAAAGAATGTATTTAATTTTTTCTTTAGCACCACACTGGCAAAATGGGAATTAAGCCACTGATCATTTAGACCTTTTCACTCTTTATCTGAAGACTGCTGCTGCTGGACATCAAGCAAAACTAGGGAGGAAGCCCAACTTCTTATAGGCACAGCTAAAATATCTGTTTTGGGAAATTGGTGGCTTGCGTCTGGATGACAAAGTTCAGACAGAGTAATAAACAAAATACAGTGATCCCTTCCACATTGCAATTTTCTCTATTGCTATTTGATATATTGTGGGTTGGCATAAGAAATTAAATGGAAATTTTTCTGTGGGAATTTTGCAGAAAGCACAGATGACAGGCAAAGACAAGTAGAGGACACAGAGCCCATGACCAAATACTTCATCAAATTTTACAATAAGTACTGTAAACACCCCATAAAAGAAAAAGAAAAAAATGAGATTTCTTCTCTGGTATGTAGGGAGGGCCAAAAAATGTTATGCAGATTTTCCAGATTGCAGTGCTTTGCCCCTAACCCCTGTCATGTGGAAGGGTTAACTGTGGAAGTCAACAGTCATGGGCCTCAAAATCACTAACAGTCCTTAAGTCAAATAGGGAATAGGGCATATGAGTTTTAAAATTTGTGTATTATTGTGTAGATAGAGATGTACACATGATTGCTTTTCAATATTACTTCATGAAGACACTGACTTTCTCCCAGAAGAAAGGAAGGATAGCCTTACAATCTCTTCCCCTCAATCCCCATGCTTTGGCATATTTTTTTTTAGGTTTGATTAATTAGAATTTTTTATATAGATATAATTGATAACAAACAAGTGATTAGATAGTCTTGCATATAAATGAGTGCTAATAGGAAGCATTCTATGTTCTGAAAGTCACTTGCTTGGTAAAGTCAATTCTGGAGATAGAAATTATCAAAGATAAATTGAGTTATTGACATTACATTTCTCTGTTACTCTTATTGAAAGAAAATAGTGGCTTGTACATAGGAGATTCACCTATGATATCTTTTGTGGTGCCCTTGGGCATGAATACCTCAAAGAGTGGAGAGGAGGCATGGAATGTTCAATGAACCTGAGCCCAGAATGCAGCTATGTTATAGAATGCTATCTAATTGGCCATTATTATAGAACTGACAATTTAGCTAAATCTTCCATCTGGGAGTATTCAGCTAACTAGTAGGAGTAGTCCAGCAGATGACATTGGCAGCACTTTGGGGAGGCAGCACACAGCAGTGTTGGAGATAGCAAAAATATTCTAGCTAGGTTCAAATAAAAGACTTTATTTTGGGGGCCTAAAGGGTAGATATGAGGTAGATATTTTGAGAAGGGGGTCAAGACTACATGAACCAAGAACAGAACAGAATGAAAAGAATTGGAAAAGAATCTACCCACATTCAGTGGGCTTGGATAGAGGTTGTCATTGGTTTCTCAGAGATCCATTGTTGTTTGGCTAAGAACAGAGGAAAATTGTTAGTTTATCATAGTTTCTGGGCTTATAAGGATAATTCAGCTTTACTCTCACTTTTTAGTAATGAGGTTTTGTAATTGTACAGTTTTTTAAAAGTATGCTCAGTATCCAGTAGGATATGGGTGCCTTTAAGATCTGCCCATGCATTCACCATGTGGAGGATGGAGGGAGTTTGGGCTTGGGGAGAACGGAGCTATCAATATTTCTGCCAATGAAGTCATGAACACTCTAGCATAGAATATAGTTTTATGAGATGCTATGCAGAAAAAAATAATCTGGTATCAGTCCAACCTCCAGTAATAAGACTTACTGAATTTTGCTAAGTTGTCTCTCAGAACCTGTCAACGTTTGTGTTAGACTAGTGTGTTACACTAGTGATATGACTGAAGAAACCTCACTGGTGTGATTTGTTACCACTTCACCATGCATTGCTGTAGCCTGAAAATTTTACCATTCTGTGACTAAATTTCTTGTAATGAGTATGCATGTATATGTGAAATCATGTAGCTTACATCAACTAGTCAGGACTGGGGAGAATGGGAAATAATGGGAGCACAATATGATATATCCTTCTTTCTACATGCCATTTCTTAATACTATTAATCTGTGCTATCATTATAGTAAGAAAGCATTATGGCTCTGTGGATACGAGACCTGCCAATCAGAAGTCAGAAAGAGTTGGGTTCTGATAAAAAAATATGTGACCAAAAAGCAAGTCATTTAATCTCCAAATGCCGTAGGCAACTCTTTAATACAGTAAATTGTAGGACAGTTGCTCATCTGCATTACTAGAGGGAGTTTTCTCACCAGGATTTCCTAATCCATGAAAACAGTGGTTTTTAAACTTTTTTTTTTGGTTAACAGAGTGACATGAGGAGTCACATATACCATACAGCAACAGTATCAGGAAACTGATGAAAGCAGTTATTTGGTTGAGTTCAAGATCTGATGTGTTCTGAGGTTAGAGTTTACATGTAATACGCAAATTTTATTTATTTTGTAAATACTATACTGACTGTACTGTGTATGATGTATGGGTAAATAAAATTATAAACTTTCTTTTATTTGCAATAATAGATAATAATTAATAGATAATAATCTGCAATAATAGATAATTCCATGGGAATTCCTAGTGAAACTTGAGGTATATTCTTTGAGAACCCCAGATTTAAGAATTTAAGTTATAGAAAGATTCTTGATCCATACTGGTGGAGGATATGTACACACTGGGAGTTCCATACACTGATGAAATCACAGGTCTGCTCCCACCCAACACCCTATCCTCCCAAATGCCCCACAATAAGCAGATCCCTGCCTACCACAGTGTGAGCCTATGATGGGAAAGATTAAAGTGAGACATTGAATCCATGAATGGCTGCTATCCTGGAAGGATATATTGTGATCTTATGTCGTTCTGGTCACTCCACACAGTGAATAAAGAATTGGTGGCATATTGATCCCTGAATGTGGAGCTAATAATGTTCAAGAGGAGAACTGGAGAAGAGGTCTTTGAGAGCTAAGACTAGACTGTGACGGGGCTAGCAAAGGACATCATAAAACTGGGAACAGGAAGAATCTAGAGCAACACTGGGCCAGGACAGTCAGGACTCATCTTGGATCTTCAACCTACAGGGGAAATGTACCAATATCTGTCTTGGTCCCAACTGAAATGTTTGCATGCTAGAGCAAAAGATGGGGGAAGCCAGTAGAACATGGAGACCTATTAACATATGATGATCCAAAGTCCTAGGAGACACTCAAGAAAAAAAAATTTCACTCCCTGAGAAAACATATATATAACAGCAACGCTATTGCCTAGATGATAATTTACTCTGTAAAGACAATTTCCCATTCTAGGGATATACACTTTGGACTCATCTGCCTACATTGGCTTTGTCTATTACACAAATACACCATACCATGATCATCTCAGGACAATCTATAGTGGCAAGATTTAAGTATTTTAGGGGAGAACGAACAGTCTAAGCAGTCATGGGCAAATCAGCACTATTCCCAGAAGCTAACTCTTGCATCTATTAATTATCAGGAAAGATATATGATGATCATGGAGATCAAGCCCTGTTTTAACACCAGGAAGTGGAGATGAAAACAAGCCTCAATTTCATGCTTTAGAATGAAAGGAAAATGGAAATTTGGTGTGGAAAATGGCATGGAAAAACCATGCCAGTGCCCTCTTTCTCTCATGTATATGAGGATGGCATGGTTGACCAGATGAATGATTAAGGTTTATTTTTATACTATATGTTATTATTATATACACATTATTTTATGCCATATATTATTTTATATATTATACTGTTATAACATTAATGTATAATGTAACTAATAAAATACAAATAAATAAAATAAAAATAAAATAATAATGATATATGCTAATATATATTTATTATATATAAAAATATATATTATATATTTATAATAGTAGCTCTTATAAAGAACTCTGAGGTTTACAAAATACTTTAAAATATCTCATTTGATCTTCTCAATAACTGTATGAGGCAGGTGCTATTTTTCTCCCCATGTTGCAGAAGAGAAACCAAGACAAACAGGAAACAAATGACTTATCGAATGACTGTCTTCCTCGTACTTAATCCAGTACTCTATCTACTGTGCCACCCAGCTGCCTAGGCGTTGGCTCTATCTGGGAAAAATTATTTGAATGTATCTATAAAGCACGATAGGAATGACAGCAGTAAAAGTGAGGAATTTGGTAGCCAATTTAGAGATTATACTGTCGTTTAATGACTAATGTGTAGCTATTTTTACTGGTTTTGCATATTGTTATTCATTTGAATTAGTCAAGGGTAACTGACTCTCTAAATTGATTGGACTGGGCAAAGTTCTGATAAGCCAAAAAGATTATTTGATTAAACCATCCCATTTTATTTATCCATGTTGAAGAACAGTAAGTCTCCCAGCTGGCAACAGTATATCTGGGGTAGTAGTATCACGTTTGATCTTGTCATTGGTTTTATACTGTTTATGATGGCTCTGAAATAATGGTAGGACAATGCCAGTAGAGTTCAAAGTTATGGAGAAAAGAGAGTTCCATAGGAAAATAGATAAGTATATACCTCAGACTGGGATATATCAAAGTTAAACAACACAAGCCATGAGCAGATTCCATTCCAAAAAGTTCAAGTAGGGGATAACCACTTAGCCCTTTTCCTTTCCCCTGATATTTTCAATCTTGATTCTGGTCTTTCATTGCTTATTGTCTCAAATTCCAATAGGGCAGCATTGGATTTGAAATTAGAGGACATGTCTTCAAATTCCAGCCCCACTGATTGCCACTTATATGAATTCAAAAGAGTCATTTAGCCTTGCCAGGGCATAGTAGCCTCAACTGTGAAATGGAGGGACCTAGACTAGACGATTTCTAAAATTCTGTCTAAATTTATGAAGGTCATTTATTGGCATGGTACCAGCTAACTCTAGCCTCAAGAATCCTAAGAGGGAGGATTCTAAGCTAATAAGTGAAGCTTCAAGTTTTTACCAAGATGTCAGGAATAAGTACCAAGCCATTGTAAGTGAAATATAAATTTGCTTTTCTATTTTTTTTGTTAGGCCATCATTTATTTTTTTACTTTATATATACTTAATCTTCAGTTATCTTTTAAAAATATATATTTTTTCTGGATGCATTATCATTCCCTCATACTATCCCTCCAAATTGAACAGTTAAAAAAAGCAAATACCACACTACCTGATATAATTAAGATGCATAGTTGCAGGGAAATAAATTTCCACATTGGTCATGTTCAAAAATGTATGTCTTATTCTGAACCTAAGTAGATTGTTACTAAGTCCTATAGACTAGGTAAAGATAGGAAAAAGGGGGTGGAGGAGAAGAGAAGAAGAAAATTTAGCTGGCATGCCTGGGTTCTTTAATTAAAATGAAGATTCATTAGATTTATTCAATGAACATTCATTCATTCTGAATCTACAGATACAGAGCTCTTTCCATCTCATTCCAATGTAAACCAACAGTAAATTTTTGTATTCCCTGTAACTTTTTACTAAATTGTTAGACAAATGTGTTTTGGGGCCTATTCCTACACTACTCAGAAGCAGACCACAGTTTAATAAAGGGTTTATTAATCTGTTCTAATGACCTGAGTTTCTTTCTTGAAATAAACGTTAAACAGAGGTGAAAATGCCATGTTCATATGCATACAGTGAACTGAAGATACCATCTGGAAGGCAAAATAATGAAGGTACTCACCGACATGTATTGTTGCACACCATCTACAAATTTAGGTCCAGCTAGTTTTCTCAACTTGATCATTTTTGCAAGGTGTTGGTAGGCTACAAATTCATTGAAGAAAGTCTTATATCCTATTAGTCCGCCAACCAGAAAGCTGTCTTCCCAGTCAACCCCCATCATGAAAGAAAGAGGCATGAAGACATAGGAGCAGATCACCTAGAAAAACAAGGTCAAAGGATGCATAAAAATGATTCTAAGCAATCATGATCCCCAAACATTTTGGAATCCAATTACTTATCAGTGCATCATATGTAAAGGGTGTTTTATGGCATCTAAAGACGTGATTTAATCCAAGCACCTGCTTGTCACAGGAAGGTAGATTGAAATATAAAGATACTTTGGTGGAGAATGAGGTAAGGAGGGGATGGAGTGGTGGCAGTGTAGTGGAGAGGAAAGAAAAGATGGAGGTCTATTAGAAAGGGTTTAGATATATGGAATTAAATTTAAGGTCCTCTACAATATGTCTCCGACCTACAGTACTTTTCCAGACTTATTTCATATTACTCTCCTCTCCAGTCCAACTGGACTGCTAGTTATTCCCTGTCCACAACGCTCTCTCTTCTTTCTCTATGCCTTTACACAAAGCAGTTTTCCATGTCTGGAATGTAACTCCCTTCTCTCCTCCACAGCACTGAATCCCTAGGTTCGTCTGACCATTTCCTACTGATTCCCCTCAGTTGTTGGTATTTTCTATCTTGTGATGTTATTTTGCATTGTTTTCTTTATACTTACAAATCTTCATCAAATTAAATTGAATGTATGTAGAGAGTGGAATAATGGAAGCTTATACTTTACAGTAGCAGACTCCTAAAATTTCAAATACTTATTTAGCACACTTGGAAACAATACCACTGGAGTGAAAAGGTCTGAAAAGAATGTACCTCAAAATTCAGTTGAGGATAGTCAAACATGTTGCCTAACCAGGAAAGGGCGGAATTCATAAAAGCCAGGAGAGCCAAGAAGGCAATCATGTTCACCGCGATGTTTGCCACCAGAGATATGGAAGAAGATGCTCCATGGCTTGCTGCTTCCAGGATATTTCTTGAGTCCCTATATCAAGAAAACAGAATTCTGACACTAAAGAAGCATTTCTAGGTCAGTTGGGATCAGCATAGTGGCTAAAGCAGTGCTGTATGAGATGAGAAGAAAGGCTTGCCTTGACTGAAAGAGTTGGTGTCTCCATGGAAAGGGCTCAGAACTCTGCCTCTGGCAAGTGCTAGTTCTCTGGGACCCTATTCCTTTTCTTCTATACCTCAAACTTGTATATATCTTCACCAAACTGTTTAAAAACCTACTTAAAAAGAAGGGTTATCTGTCAACTTGGACCCTTGCCTTTTCTGCCTCTTGAAAAACCTTCCTTCTCTCCTTGACCTCTTCTTCCCCATCAAAAAAAAGTTTCTTTAAAGAATACTCCATACTCACTATATCTACTTCCTCGTCAAAGAACTCTAGCTTTCTTGCTTACTCCTCTTAATGTTAGTACCTTCCCTCTGTTAATTATTTCTCATTTATCCTTTCCATATTTCATCTGTACAAGGTTGTTTGAATGTCGTCTTTCTATTGTGAGCTTCTCAAGGAAAGGGACTGTCTTTTGTCCTTTTTTGTATCACCAGAGCTTAGCACAGTGCCTGCACCGTAGTAGGGATCTAGTAAATGCTTATACTGATTGACCTCTCCAGATTAATTCCTGCTATCTGATCTCTGCCCCATCATTCCACTAAAAACCTACTCTTTGAAAGTTAACTGGTGGCTGAATTTCTAAATCCTGAGGCCATTTTAAACTTCTCTGTAACATGTGATTTTGCTAACTACCCTCCCTTGACAAACTTTTCTTGAAATTCCATTCACTTGGCTTCCAAGGTAGAAGTTCTTAACCTGGGGCCCATGAACATATTTCCAAAAAAATTCTGAGAACTCTATTATAATATAATTGATTTCCTTTGCAATCCAATGTCTTATATTCTATGCATGTAAAAGCATTATTCTGAGAAAAGATGCATAGGCTACCAGACTGCAGGTGTGCATGACCCTTTTCTCAGAATTCTCATCCAGTCTTTTGGGGTTTCCAATTTCTAAAGTTCAAAGGAACCCCCATGGCCAACTCCTTCATTGTACTGATAAAGGAAGAGCTGTTCTCTCTCTGTTGGTTTTTCTTCTTTCTTCCCCTTTAATCAGGTCATCTTCATAACTGTTCTAAGAACTCAGGATTCATTCTCCTACCTCTTCCATGCATTTGCACAACCAACATATCTCGAATGCCATCTCTCATTCTACTCTCTTTGGAGATTTCCCTTTCTTCAAAGTTGTACTCATGTGTTACCTCCTCTGTGAAGAGTTCTCCATCCAACCCCTCCCCGCAACAAAGTGCCTGTTTCGCCTTTCTCAAATTCCACATATTTAATTCTTTGCATACATGTTATGTTCCTTTCCCACTCCAGTAGAATGTAAGTTCCTTAAGGAAAGTGGCCATTTCATGTTTGTCATTGTATTCCCAGAACTTCATATCACAAGTGCTTAATAATTTTTTATTTTTAAACTGAGTTGACTTGTTGAACCATTGGGGAGGGAGAAAAGTGGCAATGGAACAGAGGCCACACAGGTGGAAGGTTTATTTCATAGTCTCTCAACTGACTTTAACATTTCTTCTAAATCTAGAATCAGAGACTACTGAAAATTTTAATTTTCTCTTCCAAATTCTCTCTCTTCCTCTGCTTCCTGCCCCACTCATTGGAAAGGCAAGAAATATGATACCCATTATACATTAGAATCATAGTCTATTAAAGAAAGGCATTGTGGTACAAAGTGGGGAGTGCCAGATGTGGAACCAGAGAAGCTAAGTTTGAATCCCAAGTTGGCTATTTATTATTTGTATAACCTTGGGCAAATTATTTCACATTCCTGGTCTTAGTATTCTTTCTCATTTGGGGTCGACTAAAGCAGGGGTTCTTAATCCTGTTTGTGTCTTGGACCCTTGAGCAGTTTGGCAAAGCCCATGGATCCTTTCTCAGAAAAAAAATTGTTTTTAAAGACTTGAAATAAAAACTATAGATTACAAAAGAAGCCAGTTATAGTAAATAGCAGTTATCAACTATATTATTAAAAGCAAGTTCATCTACTTCAGTTTATATATGAATCCCTGAGCTAGAGGACTTGTGAGATTCTTCTGGCTTTAAATCCATCATCTTAGAAGCAGAAGGGAGAGGAGTGATCCTCCAGCCCAACCCCCTTATCTTATAGCTAAAGAAAATGTTGCCCAACAATTTGTGAATCCACATTATTCTCGGAAGTATGTTCTCACGGTATGCAGAAGTGTGAGTTGCATAAGAATTTATTGGATTCCTGAGCAATGAAAACTCCCTGGAGGTACAACTCTAATATTGAACTTGGTGGATGAACAGTTTATTTAGTAACACTGGTCATGAAATAGGCATGGGAAGGAAAAGGAATAAAATAATTTTCTTTGTTCTTAAGTAGAAACAATCAGTGGAATTCATATTTAATTATTGCTATTAATAATCAATCAGATCAGCAAGCATTTATATATGTGCCAGACCTTGGACTAGGCTCTAGATATAAAAGTAAACTCAGCTCAAATGCTATCATCAAATGAGATTTTTTTTTCCTGATCCTTCCCCCATCCCATCCGCTACTTTTAGTGCTTTGCCTTGTGTTTATTTTGTATAGATTTATAGGTATATATATGTTGTCTCCTCCAAGAGCATTTAAGATTCTTGAGAGCAGGAATTATTTCCTTTTTGCTTTTGGATCTCTTAAATTCAAGGGTATGGACATTTTAACGACTAAACCTAATTTCAAATTGTTTTCCAGAATGTCAGCTCAGATGAAGGTTCTTATCAAGTTCTAGAAGCTATTCAATACCTTAGTTTAAGCTGAATGTAAAACTGAGATATTTGAAAATCTCTTAGAGATATATTTCTTTAAAAGTTTTATTTTCAGTTTCAAATTCTCTCCCTCCCTTCATCCCTTCCCCACCCATTGAGAAGATAAGAAATACCCATTATTTATATATATATATACACACACACACACACACACACTCACAAAGTCACACAAAACATATTCCCACCTTAGTGACATCATGGGCAAGAAAAATGGAGTGAAAGAAAATATGTTTCAATCTACCCTTAGGGTTCAACATTTTTCTTCCTGAAGGCAGATAGCATTTTTCATCATGAGTCCTTTGGAGCTGTTGTGGATTGCTGTATTGATCAGTGTAGCTAAGTCTTTCAGAGTTAATCAATCTTCTAATATTGCTGTTACCATTTACAATGTTCTACTAGTTTTGCTTTGACTTTGCATCAGCTCACATGTCTTTCCAGGTTTTTCTGAAACCATTCCCTTAGTCATTTCTTAAAGCATAGCAGTGATCCATCACAATCGTATAGTACAACTTGTTCAGCCATTCCATAATGGATGGCCATCCCTTCATAAGTTTCCAATTCTTTGCCACCCCAAGAAGAGTCCTTTTCCTTTGATCTCTTTGAAAGATATAGACTTACCAGTAGTATTGCTAGGTCAAAGTGTTATGTATGCATAGTAGCCCTTGGAGTATAGTTCTAAATTGTTGTCCAGAATATTTGCACCTGTTCACAGCCTTAGTACACCTACACACACACACACCACATATTGGAGATATTCTTAAAAGCACATTTTTTAAAAAATGTTCAAATTGAGAAGATTCTGATTCTTTTTATGAGCATGGAGTAGGTACTTAAATATTTGCTGCATCGAACTGAATCACATTTTAAGCTGTGATGTCTCAGGAATGTGAATTAGAAGTATAGTTTGTATGTCTAATCAGCAGGCTTTGTTACCAGTTGGGGCCTGCCTACCATATTTGCACTTGAAGGCAAATTATAAGTACTTATCCTGAAAATATTTTGTGCAAAATTTCAGCCTCTTTTCTCCTTTGTTGTTATGTAGTTTTGTGCATTTCAGAACCCTGTGTTGCTAAGTATAAGTATAGATATAAGAAAAGAAAATTATTCATTTCCAGGGGGACAAATAACCAGCTCAGTTCATGTAAAAAAATAAACAGCTACCTGATTTAGCTTAACTATTTTCTGAGAATATGTTTTTTGGGGAGAGAATTGGGAAAGAGAGCAGGGCTGGTGGAAGGCATGTTGCTTGTTTTTTCAGTTTGTGGAAGCAAAATTTATCAATAAAAAAGACTTTTTAAAAAGACTACCTGGCCATTATGGAACAAAGCCTCATTGCTCCTCAGCAGAAGGGTCGGTTCAGTCCTCAGCTGGAGCAAAGAATCTAGGTTCAAATCCCACCTCTGATACTGTGTGATTGTGGACAAGATATTTAGTTTCCTTGGGCCTCAGTTTTCTCATTTATAAAATGGGGAGGGGGAGGGGGAGGGAGGGTGGTCAGACTATGACAGTCTCTGACTTTTCAGCTCCAAAGATATGATTCTATCTTCTGTATATACTGCAAGTTTATTGTTCTGGGGTATTTTTATAAAATGCCAAGCTGGTGTAAGGTTTCACACACTAATTCAATGCATGGGTTCTTATTTAAGGATCCAGGGAGATAACATATGTAAAGTGCTTGCAAACCTTAACATGTATAAACATTTTAAGGTTTATATATAATGTTTAAATGTTGCATATGTCTGTATATATGTTACATATTATTATTGCTGCTATATAGCTATTAAATGTTAGATATGTTGTGAAATGTTGTTAGATGTGTTAGGAATGCATTAGGAAATGAATCTGATGTTAAAAACAAAAGGCATAAGCAAAACGAAACCAAAAAAAGACAATCTCTATAGAAGTGCCACTGAGATAACTTAAAAGTGGTGTTGTCTGTTTCTCTACACATTGGTTGTAACATTTGGAATGGAGCAGCAAAGTGGTACAGTGGATAGAGCACCAATTCAGGAGTCAAAAGGACCTGAGTTCAAATCTCACCTCAGACACTTGACACTCACTAGCTGTGTGACCTTGGGCAAGTCACTTAACCCCAATTGCCTCATCCTGACTCATCTTCAGTAATCCTGATGAATATCTGGTCACTGGATGTAGATGGCTGTGGAGGAGAAGTGAGGCTGGTGACCTGCACAGCCCTCCCCCACTCCAAACAAGGTCAAGTGCAAATCATGTCATCATTTCTCTGATGGCGTGGTCTTCTTCGGCAACGAAGGATGAACATACACATATACAACATTTGGAATAAAAGTTGGCTCAAAACTCAAACAGAAGTCTCAGTCAACTGAAATACAGCCTCTGCACAATTATAGTTGATTGATAAAGAGTGGAAAACACAGGGATTTCCTTTTTTTTGGTCTTTTTTTTTCTTCCCAAGTGCATCCTCAGGCCAGCACTCATACAAGCCAGTTGCCTACAATGCTGCATCTCAGTGAGAATGGATCTTCAGAATGATCACCGCTCTGAGGCATTACAAGCTCCTTAATCAAAGAGATTCAATTATGCTCACTGTACTGCATTTTTTTCAAAGTAGGAAATTGGATGATTACATTTAGAAAGATTTTCAGCAATGAGGGTCGAAATAAGAAAGGGATTTCTGGTTAAGCCTAAGTGATAACTGGAAAATTAAATGAACCAGAGTCCCTCATTCCCTGAATGTTCTGGTTAATTGAGATTTTACCATGCTTGGAATTTCCCTTTTGTTCTTTTCCTAGGGGAAACAAAGCAGGGGAAATTCTACTGGAGCAGACAGGTTACATAAGCCTTATTAACTTTTTTTGAGAGATGAATGAATACACCCCTACAAAGTAGGAAATTGGATGATTACATTTAGAAAGATTTTCAGCAATGAGGGTCGAAATAAGAAAGGGATTTCTGGTTAAGCCTAAGTGATAACTGGAAAATTAAATGAACCAGAGTCCCTCATTCCCTGAATGTTCTGGTTAATTGAGATTTTACCATACTTGGAATTTCCCTTTTGTTCTTTTCCTAGGGGAAACAAAGCAGGGGAAATTCTACTGGAGCAGACAGGTTACATAAGCCTTATTAACTTTTTTTGAGAGATGAATGAATACACCCCTACTTACCCTTTTTCCATTTTCAAGGTATTCCTGAGAGTTATTTTAGGAATTTCAGTCTCAGGCCAAAATAATTTAGCAATAGCCAGAGATGCAGGGGCAGACATCACTGAGGCAGTTAACAGATGTGATGCTGAAACCTGTAATTTCAAATGAAAGAAAATTAGTTGCTGTTCTTCATTCATTGAAGCATCCTCTTATAATATTAGTCAAGGTAATAAGATGTTTAGAAAGCTCGTCAGAGATAAGGAGTTGAGGCCATGTCAGATTTTTTTAAAATGAAAAAGTTTATTATAAAAATGACTGTCATTTTATAATATTTTAAGAATTACAAAATGTTTTGCAAGTACTACCTTATTTTATCCTCATAACAATATTAGAAAAAAGGTGCTATTCTCATTACATTCTACTGTTGAGGAAACTAAGGCTGAGAGAGGTTAAAGCTTGCTTAGGGTCACACAGCTAGCAAGGATTCTGAAGCCAAATCTGAACTCGGGTTTTCCTGACATTAGGTCCAATATCATTTAGTTGCCTATGTTATTCTTGAGAGGTTTAGTCAAGTGAGACTCACAAAATCTCAGATAGGAAGGAGTGTAGCATCCATTTAGCCCAGGAGTTCTTAACCATTTTGGTGTCATTGGCCTCTTTGGCAATCCAGTTTCTTTCCCAAGAAAACCCCATGGACAGTACTGGTATACTATTGTCCATAAGGGTCACAAAGAGTTGGCCATGACTGAACAGTACCATGCACTGACATCTTGGACCATGCTGTCATTCTCCTCAGTAAACATCCTATATGACCTCAGAATCAGATGTAAATTTCTTTGGTGTTGGTGCTGCACTACCTATCTCCTTCCTACCTTTCCAGGGCTTTTTCATACATTCTTCCTTTGCACACATCCTATATAAGTCCAGCCATAGTGACATTCTTGCCCTTATGCAAATTTCTCCTTCTGTTCTCCTCACCTCCCCTGTTCCCAGCCCTAAACAAACTCCTTCCTTTCCTCCCTCTCTTACAATACCTGGTTTCCTTTAGCATAGTCAACTTCTATGTGAAGTTGTTCCTGATCCTGTCACCTACTAGTGAGAGTTTTATTATGTCCCTCCTCACCCCAACCCCAGCCATTGTTTGTTTTGTACTCGTTTTATGTATGTTCTGTATATAATGATATATGTATGTGATCTATTCCCTCCTAGGAGGTACGCTCCATGATTATTGGCTGATGGATAATTATTGACTTCACCCCAATCACCCACACAAATCAGTACTGCCCACTCCTATAGGCTTTTTTCTCTTCCCCCATACCTGGAGTCTCATTCCAGAAACATTCCTGCTTATCTGGTCCATAAACACTCCTAGCACCTTCATTCCCCAAATGAATCTGTGTTTGCTTTCAAGACATTTATATAAATCATGTGTGACAGAATCCATCAGTCTATCATCCAAGAATCTGTCAATCAGCATTCATTAATAATGAATAAATAAATGAAAGTGCCTACTATGTGCCAGGCATTGTGCTAAGCACTAAAAAAAAAAAGAAGCAGTCCCTGCCCTCAAGGAGCTTACTACTACATTTAGTCTAAAAAGAGACATGTACATGCACGTGCACACACACACACACACACACACACACACATATATTTGTTTTTTTTCTCATAAGGGCCCTTAATCAAAAGGTTAGACCATTAATTTTGTAGTAGTCCACTGTTCTAGACTACAGGCATTCAAGAATATAAATTTAATCTATTTATGTCAATATGAATTTTCTATTTATATTGAAGGATTAGAAGGCATGGAAGATTTGCGATTAGCCCTGGTGATAAAGTAGTGTTCACATTAATGAGATCACATATCCATCGAAGTATCTAATATTCATATAGTCATTTTAGTACCAGAAACTCATATTCTTTTCCAGAAATAACTGATGAGGCAGAGATGTAGAGGTGAGATACTGGACCTTTTCTATATTACTGCAGTCACTTATCGGCAATCACAAATGAAGCCACTGCCCCCACCTCTTTGTTCATCACTACAGAGAACACCCCTCCTCCTTTTGTTCATCACAGAAAAAGTACATGGAAGGCAAGAGAAACAGACTGAATTTTCCATAATGAAATTCCAGAGCCTTTTCACTTACCCCAAAAGAAACATATGCACCCAAGACACTTCCAGCAATGGTTGAAAATCCCGCAGTCATGACTGCATGGAGTTCAGACTTGGTGAGATGTGATAAATAGGGTCGAACTATAAGTGGAGATTCAGTCTGCAAATGAAAATTAGAGGTTTGAAACAGGTCACTCTTTAAATGAGGGGCTAGTAACATTTCTTGTGTGGCAACAACCCCTTTGGAAGCCTGGCAAAACGTATGGACCCCTTCTTAGAATAATGTTTTGAAATTATTGCAGGAAATATAAAATCTCAGTTAAAGGACAGTAAAAATAAAAATGTAAACTTTCCCTTTTGGTTCACAGATTTCCTGAAATATATTCACCTATCCCTTAGAATTCTGTGGACCCTAGTATAAGAACCTCTCGTTTAAATTTTGAACAAATATTTGGATTTTCTTTGTGCCTGGGTTTATTCTCTAATAATGACCAAGTTTATTCCTAAAGAAGACAACTCTTCCTGCTCTTTTGCAGAGGTGTGGGTCCTGGAGGTGAGGAGCATTGCATATAATGTATTCATTGCTTTCATTATTTTCTTCTTTTTCCTCTTATTTTTAAAATTCTTTGTTAAAAGTGAAGTGGGGAGGGGCAGGGAACATCTCTGTATCAACAAAATAATAATATCCCAAAATTTAATAAAGGGAAATAAGAACAAAGAATTTAAAAAAAATTCTCACTCTCAAGGAGCTACCATACTAATATATAGTCTTCCCTTTCTATTCCTTGCATTTGAAAATGTTCATCTGTGGTATTAATGCTCAAAATAAAAAGAAAACCAATTTTAAAAATATTTGCATCTAACTCACAGAAATGCGCTATGTAAAGAGCCTTGTCAACTTCAGGATACTATGTAAATATCAGTTACTAATATTACTGACATGATTGCTTTTGTATAGAATTCTCATCTCAAAAACAAGACTGCTTTATATCAGAAAAAGTATAATATATTATAAATTTATATACTTATAAATTATAATGAGAGCATTGTTATGTTTTTGAGTTGGTAATGTACTTTACATACATGATTTCACTTGAGCCTCTTGACAACCTTGTGAGATAGGTACTACGGATATTATTATCCCCATTTTACAGATAAAAAGCCAAGCCAGGAAATATCAGAGGCAGGATATGAGTGCGGAGTCAAGACTCCATTTCTAACAAAGTCATAAAGTGAAAATTTTGGAGGAGCAGTTCCCAGGAGCAGAGCTAAAATGTCTGGTAGCATGGGAGAGCTTGTCATGCTTTGTGCTTCCTAGGGTCGTCCTAGAAACTACCTGGTAGCCTCATATCCTGGAATCAGTCCAGGTCACTGAGAAGGTTGTCTATCCCAGTCTTCTTTAATGCTGGCCTACAATTGAACCTCTAGGGCTCTGTGGTTCCCTTTCCCCTTCTACCAAGTCAAAGGACTCAAGATCTAAAATTATAGTATCAAAGAAGAAATTTTAAAAGGGGGTCGGTCATTGAGGTATCTTTTTAAAAAATGCAAAGAAGAGAACAGAAGGAAGACCAGAAAGAACATAGACAAGCAGGATAGCTTTGAAAGCCAAAGTTTAAATGCATTATATATCTAAAAAGCAGACTATACGTATCTACAGTTTAATGTGCTCCTTCATTCTACTATGCAGAAATGCCCATTTTATTTGGTGTTTAAGTTCAGAATAATAAATGAATAGATCAGTAGGTGATAGATAGATAGCTAAAGCCATAAGCCCTATGGAAAAAGCCTCCTTGTTAACATCCCTGCTCCCCATATTGACAGTCCCTTGGATAGCTGAGAAATACAGGAAAAGGAAAATGAACAGAAATAAATATAAGGTCCCCAGAAATGGTTTCCTAAGGGAGAACGTCCTTGATTCAGACACTTCTTGTAAACCCAGTCAAACCTACACCCACCCTGAGATGGGGTGGGGGTGGGGTGAAATGGGGCTGTACAAATAAAGGGAGAGAAAATAGATTAAAAAAATTAAATTATGAATAAACATTTGATAAAAGGAAAAATGAATTGAAAGCTATGCCCAGTAGGAAAGGAGGAATAAAAACCAGTAAGGAAGGGAGATTATAGCTTTTAGACCTCCACTAATACAGACAACATTTTCTGCATATTAATTACCCAATTGAAAACCATGGAAGCATGTGTGCAATTTTACAATTTTCTCTTCATGATTACTAATTGTTCTGTCAGTTTGAGTGGGTTGAGCCACATCTTGTGGTCTAAAGAGAGGCGCTGGGGCACTAGCCCTTCTAATGCTTTTACTTTGCAGGAAGTGGGAAAGCAGCACAAGGTGCATTACTAATTAATCCGGAGAGACTTTATTACTAGAATAATAATAATTTCAGATCCTAGGGAAATAAGTATGGGGTTGCCCTATTAAGTCCTTTTTTTCAGTTGGTTAGCAAGGCTTGCCAAAAAAGAACAATTAACCTGCCTGGAGTAGTTATCAGCTCAGGTTTTAGGGCCAAGTCTTTTTTTGGGTGACAGACATTTTTCTAAAAATTCAGTTTCCAAAAGGCCATAGCCAACATTTAGACTTTGGCTCACAGAATCCCAGAATTTAAATGACAAGGGACCTTGGAGAGCACCCAGTGAAACTCATTCATTTTAGGGATGAGCGAACTGAGTTTCATAAAGATTAAGTAGCTCGATTATGCATTCATATAAGCCTCAAAGGTGGAATCTGAACTCAGATCTTCCTGGCTCCTGAATTAAGATCTGTTCTTAGACACAAACTGTGTGACCCTGCATAAGTCACTAATATCTCTAATTTCCCATAATTCACTGTTGAAGCAAATGACAAACTGTTCTAGTATCCTTGCTGAGAAAACCCACAATGGAACAACAATTTCTTGACTCCAAGTTTAGAACTCAAACACTACATGTGGAATTCTGTCTCCTTGGCTTTGTTTGGGAGTTGGTCCTAGGTCATTGCAACTTGTTGCAATCTTCTTGTTCACTTGTTTGATTCTTTGTGACCCCCTTTGGGGTCAAAGATACTGGAGTGGTTTACCATTTCCTTCTCCAGTTCATTTTACAGATGAGGAAAATGAGGCAAATGGGATTAAATGACTTGCCCAGGGTCATACTACTAGTAAATGAGGCCAGATTTGAACTCAACTGAACCCCACACTTATAGCCCTCTGTTAAAGTCATCCTCCGATACCTCATCATGGTATCAAGTGACCCCAGGTTCTCAAAAGCTGTGCCCAAGAATTCAAGCTCTGACAGTGTCTAACACACCCAAAGAGCCTTTGAATATAGGCAGTAGATGGTGTCTGTGATTTAAAGCCTAGCTTTGATACTAACTTAGTCTTTCCTG
Organism: Bettongia penicillata ogilbyi; assembly: GCA_023548195.1. NCBI lineage: Eukaryota > Metazoa > Chordata > Mammalia > Diprotodontia > Potoroidae > Bettongia > Bettongia penicillata. The sequence continues at coordinate 6,002,570 of JAJHZJ010000540.1, read as the reverse complement.
GAGAAACTGCTCACCAGCAAGAAGGCCAGAAGTCAATCACTCTCTGTTTTAATAATGGCTCAAGAACTGAAGCAAGATGATAAAATTTTGATGAAAAATATTGGTATTCAGAGAACAGTGAAGAAATCTGGTAAGTACAAAGTAAAGCTTAAATGAATGTTTCAGCTGAAGAGGAGACTGGAAAGGGGGATGGAGCTTACAAGAATACAAATGGACTATTTTAAAAAACTACTCCAAGGAAAGTACTGAACTAAACAACCTGTTACATTTTTGATCACAGTGATGCATGAGTGGCCATCTACCCAGGCATGGAGCTGAAACATGACTTAACAGAGGGAGTATTTATGCTAAAGAAATGAGAGATTCAAAGACATATTTGACACCAAAAGGCCAAAAAGAAGGGGAAGAAATGTCCTAAGATGCTTTAAAAGAAGAAGCTTAAATTTCGGTTATTCCATAATTAATATGATAGACTCTCACGAGAATGAGGTAAAAAGAGAGAGAGAGGTGACCTGAGAAATCTACTTTTACAAGTCTTACACATAAGGAGCGCCACTGGAGCAATGTCTCCTTTTATTATGGTTCTTTAGTTGTTTTTTTCAGTCATGTTCATCTCTCTGGGACCCCATTTGGGATTTTCTTGACAAAGCTATTGGAATGGTTTGCTATTTTGCTCTCCAGCTCATTTTACAAATGAGGAAACTAAGGTCAACAGGGTTAAGTGACTTGCCCAAAGTCACACAGCTACTAAGTGTCTGAGGTCACATTTGAACCAGGTCCAGCTGTCTATCCACTGGGCCACCTAGCTGGATTACTGTCTCCTTACTTGTTGGCCAAATCAAATGTGAGCTGAGATTATTGAAACTTAGGGTTGGGGGCTGTATTTGATCCCAAGAGGTTAATTTTTCCAACTTAGATTGATGGATTTACTAGGTTTTATAGATGCTCTTGCTTATTTTTTTACATCACAGCCATTTCCTGTCTATACTACCTCTTCTGCCTAACGAACCCTCCTTTGTAACAATAATAACAATAAAATAAGTAAGTGAAACCAACCAAGGCAACTGTATCTGATGTAACATTCTATACCTTGTGTTCCATGCTTCTCTATATAAAAAGTGTAGTTTCATCATATCCAGTCCAGAACAAAGATTGGTCACTGAAATTAATCTGAGCTTGACTGACTTTTGGGGTTGTTTTTCTTCACATTTATTTATATCACATGGGCAGCTATAGAATTTATATTACATATGTAGCTACAGAATGCCAAACCTTGTGTCAGGAATATCCAAGTTCAAATCCGGCCTCGGACACTTAACTGACTGGAAGATCCTGAACAAGTCACTTAACTTTTGTTTGCCTCAGTTTCCTCATCTATAAAATGAGCTGGAGAAGGAAATGGCAAACCCCTCCAGTATCTTTGCCAAGAAAACCCCAAATGGGGTCACAAAATGTTGACCACAACTGAAACGACTGAACAACATCGATCTATCGGGGTTGTTGTAAGAATAAGATAATATTTGCAAAGCTCTTTGCAAACCTTAATGCACTATATAATTACTAGCTATATTATTTGGTAAACGCTAGCTTTTATTACAATAATGTGTATATTGTGTCTATTGATCTGGTTCAACTCACTTTACTTTGCATCAGTTCATACAAGTCTTCTCATTTTTCTCCAAATTCCTTTGTTTCTTATGTTGCAATAATATTAAAGAAGCCACATGGTGTGGTACAGAGGTGTCAGTTGGGGGGCAGAACAAGTGGGGATGGGTCCAAGGGTCCAACAAAACTCCAGACTGCCTCAGAACCAGATTACAATATAAATGGGAGATGTTTAGCACAATAAAAATACAGCACAAATGATATTAATATATGGTTTTCTAAGTCACTATATGGCCCACAGGAATCTGTTTCTATCTGAGTTTGAATAACTGGTGTAGTGGACAGGGCACTGGTCTTGAATTCAGAGTTGCAGTTCTACCCTTGATGCATAGTGTCCATGGCACCCTTAGCACTATTAGATTTTGTAGCACTTTAGGCATCTCTCTTTAAGATTACAAGTTACAAACAAGAACCTGAACTGGCAGAGAGTTTCCTCACCTGAGAATTCCTTATGCCAATGAATTCACAAGTCTGGTCCCTATTACCTATATTCACACATCACATTTTCTTTACCTCCTATCTTTTTGGATCACAATAACTCATGATGACCATCCCCAATCACTGCGTAACAATTTTGTTTCTGATTTTTGGTGCCATAAAAGCACTACTACTAAATGATTTTTATGTGATTGAATTTTTTTTTTTTGGTGGAGTATATACCCAGTAGTGGGGTCACTGAATTAACAGTTTAGTGATTTTTCAAAAATAAAATTTCAGGTTGTTTCCCAAAATAATCAGGCCAATTCACAACTCCATTAACAGTATATTAATCTGCTTGTCTTCCCAAAGTCCCCCCAATATTGACGGTTTCTGTTTTTTATTATCTTGGACAATTTTCTGGCTGAAACGAAACCTTAGTTATTTTTCTTGGCATTTCTCTCATTGTTAGTGATTTGGAACATTTCAAATGGCTGTTGTTAGGTTGCTTTTTTTCCTCTCTTTACTCATAACCTTTGACCAAGAGGCCAGTTGTCCAGTCTTGGCTCTAAGACAACACTTTTATCAGAGTAGAGAGTCCACAGCATTTGTTGGCAACTAGTATCAATGCTTAGTCATCTAAAATTAAAAAAAAAACAACTTTATATTTTAATTATGTTTAATTAAACTCCATCTTATTAGTGTTTAACTTAATTACATTGAAGATGGAGAATAGTGACTCCTTCCTAGAATGGTCATTTGATATTTAAAAGTGGTCAGGTTTCACCCATACCTTCTCTTGTCTAGGCTAAATTATCCAGAATCCTTTAAATTTTCTTAGTGTTTCTGCTGTTTGGCACACTAGGCCCTCATTTGAAAGATTCTGATGGACAACTCTACTTATTAATAGCTTCTCAGACTCTTCCTGGCTCCCAGTACCACACTTTATAAACCCAGAGGTGAAACTGTAAGGTTCTGACTTTGGGATGCTCCCTAGTTTTCATTTGAATAGGCCTTGTTTTTTTTTTCTTCTTAAACATTCTCTTTGGGAATCTTAGGAAAGATTGATGGAAAGAAAAAGGATTTGCTAAAAGATGAATCCTTTAATCCATCTAGAGATTATAGGTTTTAGAAAGCAATCCAGAGTAACAGCATATAAAACTGCTTAAGGACTGTAAGGAGATCCTACTGTTAAATAGAACCAAATCATAGACTTGCTGGTTCAAGTTATTAAACTTATGCTATACAGACAAGAGAAAAGAAGGAGGAAAGCCTTAGACCTGGAAATTGTGAAATGTCTATATATATTTTTTCTGAAGATTTGTGAGAGCCAATCCCCAGGAACAATTAGGGTTGGAAAAAGAGATAGTGAGTGGTGGAGGTGGGGTAGCATATGAAGGTGGGACAATGAACAAGGCTTCCTTCTTATTCAAATCTTTTAAGTAAGCAGCCATCACTAAACAAAACCTAGCTCTGAGAAGATGGAACAAAGACATACCCTTGTTATACTTGCCATGTAGATGGCAGATTTAGGTTAACTCTTTTTAAACGTTCTACTGAATTGAAGTAGTTTGTACTAAATATTTGAAAGATGCTCAAACATCATTAGGTTTTTGGAAGTTCTGGTTTAAATCGCAATAATATAAACTTTTAGGGCAAGATCATTCATTCAACAACCCTTTATTAAAGCCCTACTATATGCAGTGGGTAGAGCACTGGACCTGGAGTCAGAAAGAAATGAGTTCAAATCTTACTAGCTGAATGTGTCTCCGCACAAGTCATTTAACCCTATTTGCCTCAGTTTCTTCATCTGTAAAATGAAGTGGAGAAGGAAAGGGCAAATCACTTCAGTATCCAGTATCCAAGAAAACCCCAAATGAGGTCAGGAAGAGTCGAACTTGACTGAAATGACTAAACAAATAACATTGTGTGCAAAGAGGTAACATGTTAGAATGCATGGAAAGCTGACATAGGAACCAGGAGGAACCAGTGTCAAGTGTTGCCTTTGAAAAATATTGTCTGTGTGACCCTGGATAATTCATCTGACCTCTCAATACTCCAGGCAAAAGATTAGAAAGATGATAAATAACATTCATTTGCAGAAAAAACTAACAAGGACTGGATGAACTCGAAGGTTCCTCTCCAATCTAGAATTCTATGTTCTTAGAGCTATTTTAACCAATGATAACAAGACAATCTAGGAGGCCACAGATTCGAATATGCATTAAGTCCGAATCCCACCCTCAGCTAAAAGTGTTTAAGCTGCTGAAAGTGGCATGACTCGTAAGAAAAATAGACTTCCTAGATGTCAAGTACAACGATTTTCTGATATCCTCCTGAAAGTTTAAACAAATATACAAAAATAGGTGTGTATATATTTTAAAATATTTCTGACATCCTCAAAAAGTCTCAGAAGAAGTATCTAATTTGATGAGTCCATTTTTGGAGCTATAACTCACCTGTCCCACAAATATGTTGCCAGCAGTAACTACAGATTCAATAGGAGATGATCCCAGGGTAACCTGCATTAACCATCCAACCTACAAGGGAAAAAAAGAAAACTGTCTAAAGAGTTTTGCCGATCAAAAAAAAAAAAAATTCAACAAAGGAGATTGTAGAGGAAAATGCTTAAGCTACTTAAGGATAGAATTGTCGAGAATTGCTAACTTCTACACGTTTGATCCAGAGAGAAAGGGTCTCTGTATACATGGTTTTCATTTTATGGATAGCCTGCTTCTTTAAATGGCTTTAACTGGGCCAGCTGCTACAAGTTAGAAATGTAGCAATGACCAGAGTCCTCTTCTTTATTTCATAGAAATATTTGACACCCTTAGGTTGTTAAAGCCACATTCTATGTTTCAGTTTCTGAACATCTATACTGTACTGTCACTTATCTCCCATCTCCCAAGTCTCCTATCAGTATGTACCTCATTACTATGGTACTTTAGAAATACAAATAGTTGGCAAGACAGGACTTTAAGTGTTTCCCCTGAAAGACACAGTTAGAAGCAGCCATGCCGACATTTGTCAGAACCTGCATTTACCTTTCTAATGAGCCACTGCATGAGGCCAAGGTAGTAGAGCATGGATATCACAGTGCTAAAGAAGACCACTATTGGCAAAACCTAATGCAAAAACAAAGCCAAAGATGATGGAGAGTTAACTTTCCTTCTCGCTGGGACATGGCAGTTCCTTAAAGATGCTTTAGAACAGCGGTGCTTCACCTGGGGCCATGAACCCTTCGATTTCAGAGTATCTGTAAATGTTTTTTAAATAATATATTATTATATATAATATTATACTATAAATTATAATATTAATATTATAAAAATATAATTGGTGTCCTTTGTAATTCGATGTGGTTTTTGCATCTAATATATACATACATATATGTGTGCATGTATGTATACACAGACACGCACACATATTCTGAGGACCTCTTAGGCTTCATCACATTGTCTGAGGAATCTGTTACTCTGAAAAGGTTGAGAATCCCTGCTTTAGATGATTAATTTTGGGGGGCTTAGTTTCACTGGTATAGGGATAATGTAGTAGTGCAGATTATAGAGTTGTAAAGAGAATAGACTAAGTTGGAAACAATGGATAAATGGTCTATCCAATCTTATTTTCCAGATGATGAAATGTAAGGGAATTACCAACCCCCACCCTCTTGGATGGCATTCACTGGTCACGACTCAGGTAAACTGAGGGGAGACTGGTAAGGCATGAACATGATGGCGCTGGGAGGAAGGGTTCGCCCCTGTTTTGCTCAAGGCTATTTTCCCAGGCTTTCCAGAGAACAAAGAAGCCCAAAATGTTTTTCTTTCTAGGGGCTACGTGTCCACCCTGGGCAGTCCTGGCTTAAGGTAAATTACTTCCTTATAAGGGCAAACTAATTGGTGATAGGTTCCCTTAGAGCACTGGTGTCAGAGAAGAGATAAAAGCACTGCTCACTGCTTGAATAAATGGAGTTCTTACTATCTTGTCTCCCGCCTTAATCATTGCTTACAGCTAAACTCCACCAGGGCCTACAGGCCTCTGCTGGTCAGATAAGCCTGTGGGCCCGAGAGATCAGGCCCAAACTCCCGGGGTCCCTAACAATGAAACTGAGGTCCAAAGAAGTTAAGTGGCTTGCAGAACGGCACGGATGTGCTAAGTGTCAGAGCAGGGATTTCAGTGTGAGTCCCCTGACTGCAATGTAACACTCTTTCCACTGACCCACTTTTCATCTCCTCTTCCAAACATTTTCCAGCTTACCCAGTGTCTTCCTCAGAATACCACAGACATGATCTGATCAGGGCAGAGTACAGGACTATTATTTACCTCCATGTTCCACACCAAATGTACTCCCCCACCTCCAATTCTCCTTACCGGGAACAAATTCATAGAGCAGAAGGAGCATCAGAGACCATTATCTAGTCCAATTCCTTTTCTTACAGATGAGGATACTGAGGCCCAGGGAGGTTAATTGACTGCCCAAGGTCCCACAGCTAGTAAGTCAACAGAGGTGAGATTTTAACCCAAATCCTTCTCCGCCTCCCCTCAGAGTCAATGCTCTTTCTGCTATACTGAAGACGCTTTGTTGAATTTAATATAACTAGATCAGCCAAACTATTCTTCTTAGGCATGGATTAAGCCATTGAATCTGCTTTGCTTTGTTACAGACAGAACCTATAATGGAATTTCACCAGCTAACCATTCTATGAAACTTCACGTTATTTTTGAAACTGGCTGAGCGCCACATGAATGAGAATGAACTTTGATGTGAAATTTTTCCTAGGGTATTTCTTCAGGTCATCATTTCTAGTTCGTGTAACTCCTATGAAGCTATTAACCCATGCTATTCTCCCAGCTGAATGAATGGTCAGGCTAAGTAACAGAGGTGCAAATGACCAAATCCATGACAATGGGTATGGGAGTGCTCCGTATAATTTAGAAAAGTTTATTAATAATACATATTATTAAAAGATATTTGTTCCATTATTCAGAATTCACACTCTCTCATGCCTTTTATAACCCTGATTTTAATGGGTGAGTTGAGTATTGCTGAAAACATGGACAGATCCACTGAGTGATTATCTTTAAATTTTAAATGGGATACAACTTGGACATAAACAATAATCTAAAAAAAAATCCTTTCCCACTTGCAACAATATATGTGTAGACCACCAGTGTAGGAGGCATACTTTACAAGCTAGAAAATAGGTAATTAACCTCCCAAATTATTCTATTCTGAATTTAATTCCTGACACTAGCACTTTCAGGTCTTTGGCCAGGATGTCCAACATTTAGGGTGAGGGCCTTATGATTTTACATAAAAAGGTAAAATCAGATGTAGAGAAGGCAAAGGGATTCATTTGCTGTCAAACTCTAAGGGAAATGAGCTTTTAAAATGATACATGATTACTGTAATAAATGATAATAATAAAATAAATGTGAAAACCCTAAACTGCCCCTTTTGCATCATTGCTTGCTATTCACACTCTCTCCCAGTGGAGGGGAGGTTTGTGAGGTGAAGAGGCTGAGGGGAGGGGAGGTGAATACTAATGAAAGCCACTCACTGAATCAATAGGTCCAAGCATCCTGACTTAGAAAGGACCATCCTAATTTGAGTCCATCTGGCCTGTGGCCAGTTTGCTTCTGTCTTGCAAAAAAAACCCAACAAACCGAAACAGAACACACACACACACACACACACACACACACACACACACACACGCACAAATCCATCAATTTCTTCTGGCTAGGCTAAATACTTAGCCTAGCCTTTCCCCTTGCCATTGTTTTAGACATTGCTCTGCTGCAGGACAGAGAGAAGCTGCTGGGACAAAGGAAAAAGCTTTAGCAATGATAACTGATGGCCTGCAAGTATGAACATTGAAAAAATAACATCATGGCAGTGAGTAAAAAGCAATCTTCTTACAGTCTCCATAAATTCTTTGCTTTATTTTGTTTTGCTTGAGCTCCTTCTGAGTTTTTATTCTTGTAAGGTAAAATGAGAAATGAAATTTCTCAAATTTTATGGTGATTGCAGATGAAGGATAGATAGGGCAGACTGTGGTTTTAGAATCCAAACTCTTTTTCTTTTTCTACTGAAGAGAGTGCCAGGTGAGAATCCTGGTGGTATCTTGAAAAGAATGTCATACTATGTTTGAGTGAATAGGGCATGAAACTTGTGAAATCTTGGCCCAAGTCCTACCTCTTCCATTAACTTGCTGTGTTGATTGACCCCTTTTCCCTCAGTTTCCCCAACTATGAAATGGGGACAATAGTGCCTTTCTCAGTTACTATACTTTGATATTAGGAGGCTAAATGAAAGAGTATGTGTTTAGAGTTTTTTTTTTTTTTTAAGAAAGTAGCCTTTACTATTTGTGCTATGGGTGAAGATTTTCTTATAGCAATGAAAAATGTTGAGGAATATACTCATAATTTATGTATGTTACACAGAGATTTTTTTCATTTCAGGGAAGCAACCAGCCTAGTGTGTGGCAAAAACAATGGGAGACAGTGAAAAGAATGCTGAAATCATGCCTTTGGTACTTAATACTTGTATAGCTAGTTTCAATTTCATAATCTGTATTATCTCCATTAGAGTTAGAATAGAAGGTCTCTGAAGCCCTTTCCAGCTCCAAAATCTATGATCCAGTGTTCTCAAGACCAGTCTCTGACTTATCACTTACAATCCCTTCTGTGACAAGATAGTAATAGCTATACCTACTACCTCATAGGGTCACTGTAAGAAAAGTATTTTGTGAAACAAAAGGACTTTGTAAATGGAAGCTCTTAGTGTTACTTTGATAGATGTAACATACTGTTGAAATTCACATGCTTTTAAGGTTTGCAAAACACTTTTCTATATATAATGTCTATTGATTTTTCCAACAAGCTATGGGTTAAGTGCCACCAGTGTTTTTATGCCCATCTGTAAGAATAAGGAAACTGAGTCTCAGTAAGGTTAAATGACTTTCCATTGGTCACAGAGGTATTTAAGGGGTAGACCTACGTAGGTCTACTTGATAGTATCTCAAGGTTAACATCTTGGAAAGTGGGGTTGCTTGGTGCAAATTCAGTGTCAAATCAGGAGACAGCTATCCCTTCTTCCCTCTCCAATATTAGATTCTGTTTTGAACTTGAACCACACTTGCATCCTTAATCTTCACATTGGAATCAGGTACAAGTGAGATTCCCTACTTTGATTTCTGTGCCAGGCTTGCTTTAGTTCAGTTATGGGTACTCTTTTTGGTCCTTAGTAATTTCTCCAACTTGGAACTCAGCTTTGAGATCTTAATCCAAGGTTAGCCAAGATCACAATCTATTTAAATATACTCATCTCCCTGTGTCTGTTTTGTAAACTTTGTTACCCAGTCAAGCTGATTCTGCCTTTCCTTTCTATGTTCCATGGAAAGGGGAATTGTGGACTCCCAGGCTGTCAGATTTGAGAGCCTAAAATGAGCACAGTGTTCTAAGAATCAGTATTCCTTTTCTTTGTAGTTATGTATAGAAATGTGAGACTGGTATGTCAGTATACTGCCAGAGTAGAATGTAGGGTTTGGAGTCAGGAAGAACCTGAGTTCTGCTTATGATGGACAAGTCATCTGACCTCTCTGATCTGTTCCTTTCTTTTTTTTTAATATTTGAATAATATTTTCATTTTCCCCAATCTGATCTCAGTTTTCTCATCTTTAAAATGGAAGTAATAATACTCTACCTTGATAGTCAGCATGGTAGTGTAGATAGAGAGTCAAATGGTCCTAATTCATGCAAATAATCCATCTTCTGAAGTGGTGACATTATTTAAATTTGCATTCAATATATTAGAACCATTTAAGATATTTTATATAATTGTAACTTTCAAATAGGGTGGATTTGGATACATGCAACCCCTTCATGGGGTTCATTATTCCCAGTAATTAGTCTTAATCGATGGTTTTGGATCTAGAAGGATTCCTAGATATCATCTAGTCCAAGGTCCTCATTAAATCACTACTTCTTATTCATACAATACTATAAATTGTAAAACACACTTTCATCCTAATAACCTAGTAAAAACATGACCTTGTACTTCACAGATGAGACTGAAAAATCACATACGTCACAAAGTTCATATGACAACATTGGAAGAGCATGTAGTTGTATGTGAAGCATACTTTTTTCACTTTGCTTTTCTTGCCCTTTTTTTTTCTTTTGCAACATGGCTAATATGGAAATAGGTATTGCTTGACATCACATGTATAATTGAGATCATGTGTTGCTGTTTAGTCCCTTTCAGTCACTTTTGACATGGCAAAGATACTGGAGTGGTTTGCCATTTCTTTCTCCAGCTCATTTTACAGATGAGGAAATTGAGGCAAATAGGGTTAAATGACTTACCCAGTATCATATATCTACTAAGTGACTGAGGCTGGATTCAAATTCAGGTCTTCCTGACTCCAAGCCTGGCATTCTATCCATTGTGCCACCTAGCTGCCCATCTAGCAGTGGAGCCCCTTAAGGTAAAAGAATATAAAAATAGCACCTGTCCTTCATGAATAAACTTCAGTGCTTAATTTATCTGCAGACCACAATACCCTTTTGCTTAGTTTTTAGGTGCCCATTGATGGACTCTGTCAAAGTATGAGAAATGATCTTTTTTGGTGAGGCAATATAAGGTCATGGAAAGAGTAGTGGATTTGGACTTCAAATTTGGGCTTTACCACTTACTATCAGTGTCAGCTTGGACTCTCACTTGTTTCCTCATCTGTAAAATGAAGGAAGTTGTACTGAATGACTTCTAAAGGCCCTTGCAGCTCAAAAATCTACAATCCTACAAAAATGGTACCTACCCCAATATAAAGAGTACATGAGGCATTTAATACTCTTTGGCATCTATAAATATATGAAAATTACTTAATGGACTTGCCAACAGGAAAGTCAGACCAGTCGTCTCATCTGAGTGACTGTCAAAAGCAGTGAGAGTTTGACATATATGAGAGATTTTAATTGAGTTTCAGGTTGATTAAACTTTCCATTAGCATCTTTGGGTTTACTCAGCTTTTTTTTAGTTTGTTGAGTTGGTAAGAGTGTGACTCTTGCTGACCGTGATAGCGCAATTTAATTTGACAAGTCCAGTTACTCAGAATTCATGTCTCATTTTGGACTTCTTAAATGTCCAATTATATGGGCCTCTGAATTAGGAAAAAAAAATGTAGTCTATTCAACTACTGTAAAACCCAGCAGGATGAGTATTTCTGATTTTCCCACATACAGTCTGACTATAAATATAGGACAAGAAAATTTTTTAAGAGTTGGTCTTCATTAATGTCAATATGCCAGAGTTTAGGTACTTTTACCAGGTTAGGTTACAATGATAGCTGTCATTTATATAGACATTTATAAATATCACATTTTATCCTCATAACAATTGTGATAGGAGGGAACAGGCAGGACTGGGAAATGAAGGGTCCATATGGTAGGGGATTTAGCTGGTAGGAATTAGGGGAAACTGAAGCCCAATGAATGAAATAGCTTGTCCAAAGGTCATATAGGCACTTCGATGAGTAGAATTTGAACAGGTCCTCTAAATCTAAATGCTTCTTTTTCTTAGTGTACTGTTGATGCTCATAAGGTCTGAGCAGCCTCTAGAACACTGGTTTTATAGTCAGAGATTTTTACATCTGAATTACTGTGAGAAATGATTTATTTCGATCTCCACGCTAGCCCAATCACTATTAATTAGTTTGACATGACTCCACAGGGCTAGTGATTATAAGTGCTATATATTCCCCAGAGCAGTGAAATGCAGATTGTAAGTTCATTTGCTTCATCACAGAAAGCTAATTAGAGGCCCTCTACCCTTGTTTTTCCTTGTTATGGGGATCAATCCCAACATGGCAGAAATGGCTGAATTGCATGGAAAGTCCCCCAACTTATTTTTATATCTCTGGACTACTCTCTCTTGTCCAATATGAGCAGTTGACCATCTTATGACCACTTGGTCAATGGAGAGGCCTCATGCTTCACCTAACCCAAGACCCCCTTGCTGACATATGATTTTTGGCCCTCAAAGCAAGGTCTATCAACCAATGCAATTCTGTATTTTGTGTAGCTCCTCCAAAGTGTTCAGGCATCAAACCTTATAAAAATAAGGCCATGGAGGAAGGGGGTATCTCAGATTGTGAGAAAGATCTGAGGTTTACTTCATTAGAGGTACCCTTTAAAAACATGCCATTGGCACAGAGCTCTGCCTCAGTTTCTTTTATTGTAGGTTGGACAATTTTAAACTCCACATGACAGACTGTCATTTCAGGTGCAGTAACCTATCCTTTAGATATGTATTTTAGAACAAGGAACTTTCATGGAGAGAAAGGATAACAAACTGAATCAGGCTAACAAGGGTGTTTTCCCTTTATGGTGGGACAGGGTAGACTACTGTCCATTTCATTCTATGATGAAGGGGAAACTGCTATGTCATATGTGCTCAACAGAAATAAACAATGCCTTCTATAATAATAATAAGGACTCCCTCCAGGAGAGATCTCAGAGGAAGGGGAAAAAAAGAGAGACATGGACTTGCCCATGTGTCTTCCTGGGTTTTAAGAAAAGGCTAGAGAGTGGAAATTTATAGAGGTTATTTATCTCAATCATTAAATTATGACGTTGCTTAATGATTGAGATAAATAGCCTCTATAAATTTCCACTCTTACAATTTTCCATTTCTTAACCAAAAGGGTATTATGGTTTAACCTCAGTCCTCTGGAACTAATATTAACCCCTGCATTTAACTGGACTATGGTGTCTTCCTTTATGCTATTGTGTATTGTACGTATACTATTCTTGTGTTGTATTATAACGTCATTGTGTATATTTTCCTGGCTCTGACTCACATCATTCACATTATTTCTCCGCATATATCATACTCACCCTTACTCATGGCATAATGAGATACAATTACCTCCATTTACAAAAAAAGAACAACAACTTGTGTAGTTCCTCCCTAATTCTTAGGAGACATTATTTCTTCCCATGTTGTTTTTTTTGTTTTTTCTACCCATGATTATTTTGGCACAGATGAGGCCTTTCTTTCTTTCACTGACCTCTTTGGAGATCTACACCAAGGAGTGGAACAAAAGGGTGTGAAGAGCTTAGTAGCCTTTCCTACATATTTCCAAATTATTGCATTAGCCATGAATGGGTATGTCTATCTTTTCCACTTTTTTTCAGCTTTGGCAATAGTGGGACCTAGCGGTTAGTCTGCTATAATGCCTCAGAATTGTTACTGAAGAAAGACTTAGGTGAGTTTAGTGCCTTTCTATCAATGAAAACAAAAAAAAAAAAGAAATAAATTTATAGCTTGGAATTGAGTTACATGGAAAAGGTGGTGATTCCTACCTTGAAAGCGAAGAAATGATCTGTGTACTTCTCACCAAAGACAAATATGGCTCCTGTGTTTGTATATTCCAAGAAAGTCTAGAGTAAAGATATCAATATCTTTAAAAATCAAAATCACTGAAAATTGTGCTTGTTGAATTAGGGGTAGAAGCCCTCAGACCTGATAGTTAAACGTGACCTACTTTGAATCCAACCTTACCTGAACTTGGTTCCCCAACCAATTGAATGCCTCAAATCCAGGTGTAGTTCTTAGAATGAGAATACCAAGAAGAAACTGTAGTCCAATTCCCCAAAAGACAGGTCTCCAGAACACCTATTCATGAAAGAACTGGAAATATTAATCTTATTAGGCTAGAAATGCAATAGTAGTAGATTTAAGATGACCCCTTGCATTCTCAAACTAGTATGGGACTGACTTTTAACTGTCATGTTTGGAAAGCCAGAAAAAATAGTTGTCAAGGAAGATACAGAATGGAACGATCCCTGTAGAACCTGACATGGGATGGCTTATTATGATTTAACCTTTAGACTTCTTTCTTAAATATTGCCATGAGTTTTTGGTTTACCAAATTGCCTCAAATTCCCTAAGTTTCAAGACTTCGTTGTAAGAACTTACCAAGACTGTGTCTAACTTTGGCACCAACAATCTAAAACCAACAAATGATTCTCATTTTTGGTTTTGTATTACCAAAGGGTGTGACTGGTCACAAACATGGGAGTCATTTAAAAGCCAATGAAATCAGATCAGAGTAGTTAGAACAAAAGTCAAAACTTAACCAACAAATTGGAACAAAGACATACTGCACACAATTACAACAGAGGGGAAGATCCCACAAAAGAAAGAGATCATGGATGGCATGATGACCAAAAACCCAATGACGACTTTTTCCTTTCTATGGGATCTTGATAAGAATAGTTTATGCAAACATTGAGGAAATCCTTGAAAATATGGAAAGGGAATAGGTAGGAGTTTGCAGCTGATTTTCCACAGCAGGGCTTTTCATAGTTACAAAACTGAGAAAATATGTAGAGAATATTTTATGGTTGAGTCATTTGTTGATTACTACCATGCACCCCCACAAAGAAAAACTTTTGAAAGTCATAATAAAATACTACCTTAAAGGCTTTCCTACAACATGAGAATATCCAAGTTTCAATGAAAATACAACCATAGAGATAAATTTTTTTAACAAGACTTCTGATTGTCAACCTCAAGGCAGGCAGAAAATAGAGAAATACGTGATCCCCCAAAGGTATTCCCAATTTAAATGTATTATATAATTATAAAGAAAAGCAGGCTGTACATATTAGAGACATATGTACAATTCTCTTTGTTTTGCTCCATATAAGGAAATGATCAATTTATTTGGTGTTAGTCAAGGTCATTTTAAAAAGAAATACATCTTCAAGATGGTTGAGATTGCCCAGATATTCCTGTGTATGGATGAGATTGTATTGATTGCACTGGGGTCCCTAACACGACTGGACCTCCTGGTCACTGAAGAGATCAGCCATTCAGCAAAACTGAAGTAAATGAGGAAAGCAAAGACAATGAAGAATGCTTAATGCCCATATTATGACAAGAAGGGTAGGGGCAACCAGGAAGTTAGTCCATTATCGCTCGTATCTTGACTATGTGTTGCAGATGGACAATGAACTGAATCAGAGGAAGAGATTAAGTTAGATTGTACATCTTGGGGACTGTACAGTGTTTACAGGGATCCCAAGCTGCTCTCTTATGCCAAAGTTCATCTCTTTAATACCAATATTTTCCCCTCTTAGGCCTTATGGCTGTGAATCAAGGAACATCATGATCTTAGTAGAATTACATTTGCAGGTGATCCAAAGGGCAATGAAAAGATGCCTTGTGAGTATTAAGTAGTCTACACTGTTTCAACCATGATAAGTTACATCAAAAGAGGAATACAAGACATGGAAGATATATATCAATAGAAATGGTTGGTCAGGTAGCATAAGTGAGCAGTAACAAATGGACAGCCAAGTGCCAACAAGTGAAAAAGTGGGGAAATCATTGATAAAGGGGAACTGTAGCTTCGTTTTATCATATCTCACATGTCAGCTCTATCATAAAGGCTTTACTTGGGCACCAGTTTGAGAGTCCTCAAGTTCTGTGGCAGGGTTTTGCTTCCATTTGCTAACTTCCATAAGATACTGTATTTAGAACTGAAAGAGCATTTTATCCAACCCCCTCATTTTTTCAGAGAAGGAAACTGAGGCCTTGAAAGGTTAAGTGACTTGCTTAAGGTCACAACATAAGCAGTAAATAGTAGTGTTGGAACTTAAAATTCCAAGTCTAGCACTTTTTTCTTCACTGTGCCAAGCTGTTGGAGAATAATGTTATTGAAATTCAGCCTTGATGATTCATTCCTATTTCACCATACAAAGACTTGATTAGCTCCAAAATACAGAACTAAGGGAAAAGCACTGATTGGCAATTCAGACAATGTTTGTGATGGTCAGGGGCTACATGGAAGAACTTGGGTCACAGCAAAGCCTTTGTTTCCTCTGGATTGAAAATTCCTAGTGTTTGTGATTATGTGACAGTATATGTTCTGGGGATTCACTCTCTTCCCTGTAAGGACAATCCTCTCGTTCATCCCAGTATAGACTGAGAATGTGATTTGTTGTCAATAAAGCAGTTTTAAGGATATTATGGATAAGTTTTTAGAGCAACGATAAGGTTAAAAAAATTCAATATTCAAATACAATTATGGATTTATAAAAATCAACATCTATGGTTTGGAATATACGTTGGCTTGGCACTTTTGATCCAAAAGTGATGGGTTTCATTGGGGGTTGACTACTCATTAGGGAAAGTTATTGAAGCAGTATTTCTTGTTGACTACAGCTATGTAATAAGGTATAACTATAAAAACTATGTCTATGATTTCTTTCACTTAGCCCTTCTCTTTGTTAAAAGGGAGGGTTCTATTGGGAGAAAGAGAAGTGAAAGGAGAGTCATTAAGAAATGACAATGCTGTAACAAAGAAAGTAAATAAATAAAACTTTTTTTTAAAGAAACCAATGAATACTTTATATACAATGCCACAAAGGTCAAGTATTTAAAATGTGGACAAGAGATGAAAATGAATGTAAAGATTTCCTTACTACTTACCCTAGTTGGGTACTTAGAAAATATTAGCATCAGGAGAACATAGAATACAAGCCCACCAAAGGACACCAGCGACTGAGTTCCTTGTTTGGCTGTGTCAAAAATTAGCCAGCAAATGACTCCCCCAATCAGCAAGATCCACATTAGCCTACGAGAAAGAAAAGGAGGTTATTGAGATGATTTGATGAATTTTCAAGTGGCAGCCAAACTTTTGAAGAGCTTTTCAAACTTGTCCAAACAATTAACGCGAACAGTGTTAACACATTCAGGCAGGAGGAATTTGTGATAGACAAACACTATCTCTATGGGTGTGTTTACATGAGCAAATCACTCAGAGAGCTGAGAAATCTAACACAGTTCCCTCCCAAATCTTTCTTATTCAGAGGAATGAGGAAAGGAGATAAGACAAAGACTAACTTTACTAAAGGTGTCACCTATATGGAATGGGTAACACCAAGAGTTTGTTTTTTATAGGATCAGGGAGCTGGAAAAGACCTCATGAGGTCAGCTATCCAGCTTTCCCCCTCTAAGTAGGTTTGTGTAGAAGATGGTGCATCCCATGCCTAAAACTCTCCAAATGACATGGTTTCCATAATTTCTCTTGGGATACTCTTCTAGCATCTAATCATCTTTTGGGTCTAGATTTGTGATTCCATCCCTGGAGGGAATTCCTAGCATAAATCCCCCTCTCCACCCCCTGCACCCCCAAGTATAGGGACTTGGGAAAATCTGAGCACTAATTCTGATTCCTGATTCAGACATTAACTACGTGTGCAACTTCACACTACAATCCCACCCATGCCATACTTACCACTTCAACCAGAACCAGTATTTGTTTAGGAATCTGCCAGCAGGAGACAAGAACTCAGCTATCTGACTTTCATATTTGGCTATCAAGTAGTCCCAAATGACAAAGAATATGGCAGCAACAGTGAGGACAAAAAGTGGGAGAGCTCTATGAAAGTTCACCACACAAGCTGCAATCACTGCAGTCAAAAAGCCTGGCAAGAAAAGAAATGAACATGCTATTCATCACACATCCAGTGAAGAGGTAGCAACTGCCATGCCAAGCCTATAATGAGTAGAGTGTTAATGAGGGCATAGCAGAGCCATAGCTAACATTTTTCATGCTTAGAGCAAGCAGTGGTTCACAAAATGGGCTGGCAAAGCAACCTCAAATCAACACTTTTTAAATGACAAATTCTAACTCTTTTATTTTGAGACCAAGCCAAGGTGGGTTTCACCTTCTTCATAAGAAGAATGATGTTCATTAACCTGACTTCAATTTCATTTTCACCATGCCATGAAAATGAGTTTCTTCATTTGATTAAAAGAAAGTCTCAAAGAGACAAACAAAAGAAAAAAAAAACCTCATCACTTCATTTCTTAAGAGCTACATCCCTGCCCCACACTACCTGGACTCTGCTGTCCCTGGAAGCACCCCCATTCTCTAGGCTTTCCTCTCTAATATTCCCTTCCCTATAAATCAACCAAAAGGAAAAAAAAAAGACAAGTTCATTTTTTTCCCTCCAACAGGGACAGGGAAAGGAAAAGGAAGTGTAAAAAGTTACCAGTCAAATGTGAAGCTCTGACGTTGTGGTTGGGAAGGGGAGGAATTCATGTTAGTTCTTAGGTTATCGGGTAGCTTCCAATTTTAGCCAATTTAACCATGTTAACTTAGAGCTTTGGTAACTATATAATATGTTTCAAATATACACATATATAAACATATGTGTATTTGATAACTAGATTTTCTGTTGTATGTGTGTGTGTAGGTTTAACATTCAAACAAATGGAGACTTTAATTTATTTTCACCATGTGAACTCCTAAAAGCTAGCAAAGTGGGAAGGGTCGGTCTTTCTTATGTCCTTTACAAAGCAATTAATACCACAAATGATTCTTCATCATGACTTTTCTGTCTGATTGTTCATTCTAATGTTAGGCTTAGGTTTAGCTTGGCATATCACAGATGGGAGAAAGCAGGTCAAAGGGAGGATAGGGAATTAGTCCAGAGTGACCTGAGAAAGGCCTGGGTAGAATAAAATTGTACCTCCCAGGGGTTGCTTAACATTGGAAAGTCCAATCTTCTAGTCTGGAAGTACTTAAAAATAGGACGGCTTCTCATTTGTGTGAGCTGGTTTAGATATAAACCTATTGGAAAGCAAGAGTATAAAATAGATGGCCCCTGGCCTCTCTATGTTCCAGATTTATTTGTGTTGTTTTACTTTTTCTATTTGTACCTACAGGGTTTAGCCTAGTGACTGTCACATGCTGTTCAATTGTTTAAGTCTTCACTCTTTGTGACTGGAGTGGTTTGCCTTTTCTTGGATTTGAACTCATGAAGATGAGACTTCTTGCTTCCAAGCCCAGTGCTCTATCTACTTCACTACCTAGCTGCCCAGCATATCTACTGTCTAGTATTTGCACTGTCCATCCTCCATGCCAAAAATGAATTCCTTCCTCACCTTCACAACAGTCCCTTGTTTTCTTCTCCCTTCTTAGAGAGTCAGAGGGGTTAAGCGACTCACCTAGAGTCACAAAGCTAATAAGGGTCTCAGATTGGTTTTGAACTTAGGTCTTCCTGACTCCAGGCCCAGAGCTTTACCCATTGAGTCACATAGCTATTGATATCCTCTCCCAATAAATTTACCTTGTATTTATCTTGTATCTTTTATGTTCATTTATATATACACATCTCCTAAATGGTAAGGATAGTTTCATTTTTGCCTCTGTGTCCCCAGTATCTAGTGCAGTGTCTGACACATAGTAGGCACTTAACAATAGCTTGTTTAATACAGGTCATTGCTTTGCCTTAGAGAGAGTAATGGGAAGATTTTCCACCAGTTTTCTTTACCTTAGACATAAAGCAACATTACTATGACCAAAACTATATTACAACTCAATGTCTGCAAGCTTACGGTTGTTTCAATAAATCCCCTTCAATTATTTTTATGTTGTGTTGTCTCTTATATAAGCTGGGCATTTCAAGGGGAACAACTTGTATTCACTTTCCCTATGTTTTACTTGTGTGGCAAAGAGCATCTTGACCACGTTTTTGATGCTCTGAAGGGTAGGATGAATTTTCCCTCTAGCACAAGTGGAGAGTTTTCCTCAACATTCCACTTAGAAGCCCAGTCCTTCAACTAAAACCTATAAAAGGTTGTTTGTCTTTCTCCCAGCTGAAGTACCTGCTAATAAAATGCCATAGAAGATGTATTTGGCCAGAGTTTTATGTTTCCTAAAGAAGCCACAAGTCTCATCATACCTCTTTTCTAGGTACCTGTGAAAACACAAAAAGAGACAAAATAAAGAATTTAGGTAGAAAGAAACAAATGGCTCTTACTCCCCTTTTTTTAAGAGGTGGGAGGTCACAGTGTTCAAAGTATCAATCAGTTACTTTTCCTCTTCTTTTTCTTTTTTTTGGGGGGAAGAAGTAGAGAGATATGGTGATATAAAAAACAAAATACATCAATAAAACATATAGCTATATAGATGTATCTATTAAAAGAAATGAATATTTGCCAAGTAGAAGCAATAATTGAAGTAGATTTAGAACAAGGTAGGTATTACTAAGACTCTAGGGGGAATATGGGGAATTTTTGCCAAATAACTATTATCCTGTCGGCATCTTCCAAAGGTGTAGTGGTAAAAAAGTGTGTATTGGAGAGAGACTTGGTAAAGACCATGGTGGGATGGGAAAGGGAGAGACTTTCTATTGACTGAGTGTAATGATGCATCTGAAAAATCTGAAAGTGAAATTGGGGTAATAATTCTTACCAACCCAAACTCAATGAATGAGGTTTTTCATTCAATACCGTTCAAGACAATGTAATTGAAATCTGTAATAACTACAAACACTGAATCATTTACAATCAAGAAAGTTGCAAAAGTTTCAACATACACTGAGAGAAGCTGGTCTCATTCCTACTAAACTAATTCCATTTAGTTTAATTTGTAACTATTATTTAATTCCATTTGTAACAACTTGCCTCAGAGAATCAGGATTCTTAATCTTTTCTTGTAATCAAATCAAAGTAAGAAAGAATCAGTCTACTATGGGCCGGGTACTGTGCTAAGTGCAGGGTATACAAAGAATGCCAGGAGACAGTCCCTGCCCTCAAGGAGCTCATAGTCTAATGCAGGAGACAACATGCAAAAAAACTATGCAAAAACTATAAGTTATATAAAGGACAAATTGGAAATAGTCAGCAGAAGGAAGGCTACAGAAGGGGGATTAAGAAAGGATTCCTGTAGATAATGGGATTTTAGCTAGAATTTGAAGGAAGTCAGGAGTTGGAGATGAAAAAGAGAGCTTTCCAGATACACAGACAGGGAAAATGTAAACAAACTGGAAACTGAACATGATACACAGGTGTCTTTCAAAAAACTGTACAGAGAATAAAACTGTAAGTTGACAACAGAATCAAGAGTCACACTGATTTTATGTCCTGATAAAACATTTGAGAACTTAGTGATATAAAAAAAGTTATTAGAATCCAAATAAAGTTTCTTTATGAAAAACCAATCTTTTTATTCTTATGTGCATATGTATTGTAAACTCTAAAACCTACTTCATTTCATATTGAAAAAAGGCTTGGCAGAACTTACTGAGAGTCAGGAATAGATTCTGCAATGGTAGGAATCATTGTTTATATTATAGAATGTAATTTGGAGGCACAAGGAAAAATACAGTTGTGATTGAGGTATTGATTCCCAATCTTTTACCTAGGAAAGGTTTTTAATTGATTCTTTTGTTGTACACTTAACATTTTGATCTTTTGTCCAAGTGGACATATATACTAGCTGGTTTGGTAGAGCACTCAGAGTCAGCCTTTTAAGTATGAAAAACTGGGTTCCAGTTCAAGTCTTGCCCTAATAGCTACGTGACCTTGGGTAGAAAGACATCATAACACAGTGGAAATCGTGATCACTAGCTAGGGTTGGAGCATGTAGATTTAAATGGACATTTCTGATACTGTCTGCGTAACCTTAGGCAAGTCACTTAACCTCCTTGGATTTTAGTTTCCTATTTGTAAAATGAGGGTGTTGGACTAGATAACCTTTGTAGTTCAAGCTATATGATCCTGTCTGTAATTGATCGAAGTTGCCCTAGGCAACTCTTGAAATTTCTAAGTTATTAGTGGAGGGAGTTTATACACCAGTAATTTCTGATGTTTCTCTCCCTCTCTAATCCTCACTCTCCCTCTCCCCAAGGGAATAGAGCTTGGACCTAGAATTAGGAAAATGAGTTCAAATCTGCTCTCATGTGCTTATTAATTATGTGACTCTCAGGACAAGTCACTTAATTTCTGTCTGCCTCAGTATCCTCATCTATAAAATAAGAATAATAACAGCTTTCATCTCCCAAGATTGTTGTGAAGTTTAAATGAGATTAATATTTATAAAGCATTTTGAAAATCTTAAAGTGCTACACAAATGCTAGCTAATGTCATTATTAGGACAACCTGGGCAACAAGTTAAAAGTTAAGGGATGAGGATAATTTTAATGTAAGGTAAATTTATTTATGAACAGGGAATTTTCTGAGGAAGAAATTAAAGTTATCTATAATCATATGAAAAAATGCTCTAAATCACTACTGATTAGAGAGATGCAAATCAAAACAACTCTGAGATACCGCATCACACCTATCAGATTGGCTAATATGACAAAACAGGAAGATGATAAATGTTAGAGAAGATATGGGAGAGTTGGAACACATTCATTGTTAGTGGAGTTGTGAACTGATCCAACCTTTCTGGAGAGCAATTTGGAACTATACCCAGAGTGCTACAAAAATGTGCATACTCTTTGACCCAGCAATATCACTTCTGAGACTCTATCCCAAATAGATCATGGAAATGGGAAAGGGTCCCACATGTACAAAAGTATTTATAGCAGCTTTGTGGTGACCAAAAACTAGAAATTAAGGGGATGCCCATCAATTGGGAATGACTGAACAAGTTGTGGTATATGAATGTAATAAAATATTATTGCTATAAGAAAATACTATATGCTATAAGAAATGATGAAGGAAGATTTCAGAGAGGCCTGGAAGGACTTACATGAACTGATGCTGAGTGAAAGGAGCAGAACCAGGAGAACTTTGTACACAGCAACAATTACAGTATGTGAGGAATTTTTCTGATAGACTTAGTACTTCAGTATAAGGCATGGACTTAAAAAATTTCCAAAGGACTCTTGAGGCAAAATGCCTTCCACATCCGGAGAAAGAACTATGGAATTGAATTGCAGACAGAAACAGACTATTTCCTTTGAATTATGTTTTGTTTTCTTTTGTGGTGTCTCCCATTCATTTTAATTCTTCTATGTAACATGCATTTAATAGGAATATGCATGTAGAACCTATATAAGATTGTACAGTGACTCAGGGAGGGAGTGGGGAGGAAGGGGGGAATGAGAGAGAGGGAAGGGAAAAAAACTAAGATATATGGAAGTGACTGTCAAACATTGAAAACAAATAAAATAATTCAATTTTAAAAAAAAGATAAATTTATTTGCAGGTTAATATTTTTTAAATTCCAAGAAATAAGGGAAAATTTTGAAATTTGTCTATTGCTTGTCCCTTGCACACCTCATACATCATCTAGTTGGAAATGTGTTACCGATGTTTGATTATCTATCAGAAATTATTCCAGGCATCTGGTGGGTGTGTTTTCCCGTAAACATTAGCTGAAACATGAGTACCTCTTTGCCACTCAGGGGGTTTTCTTAGCCTCTAAAGTCTTACGATGTTTCAAGGAATCTTAAGGTAAAATGAAATTGGGAAGGGAGTTGTGTGACTCTCAGGTTTCTCTGGGTAAACGTCCTTGAAACTAGATACATGATGAGAACATTTTGGTTTTTGTGCGATGCTTCTCAACCTTAGTTTTGTAATGCCCTGGGGTGCTCTCCAGTTATGTCAAGTGCTGTCAAGAAATTTGCCCCTTCAGTCTCAGAAATAAAAATTTGTTTTCGATTACTTCAAATTTAAAGATGATGTTACACACTAAAGTACTTTTAAGTAAGATCTCATGTGTGTCATAAAATCAGAGATCTTTCCTGGATTGTAAACCACAGGGAGTTTATAGAATAGCTAACCCAGTGAATCAACAAGTATTTAAGTGCCAACTCTGTGCCTGGCACTGTGCTAAGCACCAGAGATACAAACAAAAGGAGTAAAATAATCTCTTTTTGCAAGGAGCTACTTTATGATTGGTGTCTAGCAGAAGAGATAGTAATAGAACGCTATCGTATATAACAAGATACAAAACTAGTGGTGCAGTGGATAGAGTGCTGGGTATGGAGTCGGGAAGATCTGGGTTTAAATCTGGCCTCAGGCACTTACAAGCTGTGTGACTCTGGGCAAATCACCTAACCTTGTTTACCTCAGTTTCCTCATCTGTAAAATGAGTTGGAAAAGGAAATAGCAAACCACTCCGGCATCTTTGCCCAGAAAACCCCCAAAGCAGTGATGAAGAGTTGGGCATAACTGAAAAACTATTGAATCACAACATTATTTTTTGAGATGAAGATGATAAATGACAGTGTAAGGAAGCTGAATTTTGAAAAATGAAGTGGAAACTTAAAGGAGATTGCAAGACAGGATTTAATTGTATGGACTTTATCTTGGATTGATGAAAGAACTGGACACTATGATTACTGAGCTTAGGTTAGAAATCTATGAAAGATCCTGGAGAATGGAAGAGATGGCACAATTCTGGAGGAGTACAAATATTATTCTGCTTTTCAAAAGAAGGAAATAGGGTGAGTACGCAAAACATTGACCTGATTTCTATTCGATGAAGTTCTAGAACATGTTGAAGGGAAAGTTCATTAGCTTTTAGAAAGGGATACAGTAGTTACGAAAAGCCAGCATGATTTTATTAAGAGAAATAGGTCACACTAACCTCATTTACCTTTTTTTTTTTTTTGACAAAGTAATTTGATAGGTAGGACAGGGAATCATAGTGGACTGAGAGACAGCCTTAGAAAAGCATGGAGGCCTGATCAAGTCACATGCTGGTTGTGTGACTCCGGGAAGACTTGACCTCTCTGTGCACCGTGTAAAGCAACTCTGTAAAACTACAAGGTGCAGAGCAGCTACTGATCTGCATGGGCAGACATTTCCTCATGGGGGATTTCGTATCACATTAAAATCATAGGTCCAATTAGTTCCCCTAATGACACTTCCTAACGCAAAACAACAAAATCCTAAACTGGACTGGTAGACTGGGGAAATACTAAATCTATGTTTAAATTTCAGCAGATCATTTGACAAAACACGGCCCAATAGATTTAGAAATGATTGCTCAAATCCAAAAGAATAGTCATTAATGGATCAGTGTAAACTTGGAGAGAAGTTTCAAGGGCAGTGCCTCAGGGATCATCTGTTTGCTCATGACTTTGTCCAGTTCAATATTTTCAAATCAATAACTTGGATGAATGATAAGAATTTGGGAGAGACAGCTAACACATTTGGATAGCTCCATGGGCTAGAATTACTGGTTGAATAATGTAAGATGAAATGTAATAGAAATAAATAAAAGCTGTGTATGGGTTCCAACAGTCAAAACTTCAGAGGGCTGGAGGCATGGTAAAACAAAAGTTCCCATGGAAAAAGGTCTAGGGATTTTGGTGGATGGCAAATACTAGAGTTGTATCAGAGGATAGGTTTGACTTCAGAGGACAGAGTCATTTGTCCCCTAATTTCTGATTATTATTTTATGACTTTTAAAGATGTGGAGTTGGTGAAAGAACAAGGAAACTCAAACCATTCCTACTGCAAACCCATCAAGTATTGTGGTCATGCTTGAGATTCAAAGAACTAAGTCCCATTGAAATTCCCCAGATGCCCAATTGACTTGGGAACTTGATTATTATATGTAAGCACTTCAAGTCTTGAATCTCTGATAAGCTCCTTAAAGAAAGGCACCATATATATGCCACTCATCTTTCATGACTCCCTGCATGGCATAGTATTCTGGGTGCAAAGTAGATAGTCAATGAGGGGCAGCTAGGTGGTGCAGTGGATAGAACACCAGTGCAGGAGTCAGGAGAACCTGAGTTCAAATCTCACCTCAGACACTTGACACTCATTACTTGTGTGACCTTGGGCAAGTCACTTAACCCCAACTGCCTCATCCTGAGTCATCTCCAGTCATCCTGATGAATATCTGGTCACTGGATTCAGATGGCTCAGGAGGAGGAGTAAAGCTGGTGACCTGCAAAGCCTTCCCTCATTCAGAACAAAGTCAAGTGCAAGTCATGTCATCATTTCTCTGATGGCATGGTCTTCTTCGGCAACGAAGGACAAATGTACACAGATATTCAATGAATTCTGTGATTTATAGTAAATGTTCAACAACAAATATTTGTAAATTTGATCTCCATATGAAGGTTCTTAGGTCTCAGGTGTGTAATAAGCTATGAATACAGCATGTTATTATTACAGGGGATGGTAATGGGTTAGATTTTTCTCCTTTTTTAATTCATAGGGTCATAAGATCATAAATCTAGAGCTGGAAGGAATACTAGTGGATATCTGGTCCAAGCTCCTTATGTTTTACAGACTGAGACTCAGAATCAGGATTCAGGTTCAGCGGTAGAAACTTCTAGTTTTCTAGTGTGATATATGATTCATTTGGACCCCTACTTTATTCCAATCAGTATTAATCAGTTTGATATTTTACGTAAGTCATATAGAGATAATTAGGTAGGATAGGTCCTTATAGTAGGCTTTTATAGTGGTCCTCAAACTTTAATGTAATATTCACTACTTGTTTACCAGTTATGAAGCTCGCTTATGCAACCACAATGCTGACAAAGATATCTCCATCCTGTTCTACTCAAATTCTATGTCCAAACTCAGCATGTGTGGGATGATTGATTCTTTGGAAAGTTCTCCAGCTTATTTTTGTACTTCTGGACCACTCTCTCTGGTCCAACAAGAGTAGGTGATCATCTTATGACCACTTGGTCACGAGAGATGACTCTTGTCTTGTCCATCTTAACTTTTGGTCCTCAAGAACAAGGTCTATCAACCAGTGAGATTCTGTACTCTACCTCTTTTGCATATTTAGGTATCAAACAATATAGAAGTAAGGTCCTGGAGACCAAGGGTATCTCAGATAATGAAGAAGATCTGAGGTCTATGTCTTTAGAGGGATCCATAGACCCTTTAATAAAGTGCTATTGACTTAGAACTCTGCCTCAATGATTTTTCTTGCCGATTGGACAATTTTGGACCCCACATTAGCTAGTTGGTATGTCCCTTCTTGGGATACCTAATGGGTGGGAAACCAATCAGATCCACCTCAGCAGGACCTTTTACCATCCTCATCAAACACTTGTGTAAGTAACCCTGACTCTACAGCTATCCTGAAATATGCATCCAGGCATCGCATTAAGAGATTTAGACAAACATAAGACGATCATGGTCACCTATCATGGCCTCAAGACCATCATGCCAGAGGCTTACTGGTCACTTATTTAGTTGTATCCTGTCTCCCACCCTTCCCAGCTCCGCTTTGTGTCAGTCTTGGCCCTGATGTGAAGGGCTTAGTGGCACACCCAGGGATTTTAAAGCCATGGAGTTATAAAAACAAATTGTTAAATTTTTGGTGTAATCAATTACACCTCAGAAATCAACAAATATTACAAACAGCTGATTTGCTGTTTCATTGATCGTCTAGGCTTAAAAGTAATGAAAATGTTAAGACAGATGAAACTTAAATGTATGTTGTGCATATATTTTCACCTCCTGGTGAGCTGGTTGTTAGAAAAAATTTACTAGCACACCCCTGGTTACTCCCTTCCCTTGGTTGCCTCTAATTAGGCCGTGTGGCCTTGAGTATCAATCTTTCCCTCAAATGTGCCATTAATAAAAGAGCTTATTGCTTTTAGCATTGTCTGACCCATCTCAATCTTTTTTTGTGTTAGTTCCATGAGAAAACCTGCCAGTGAGCAGGACTGGGGGATGGCGAAGGGAGGGACTTGTGTTACATCTGAGCCTCTAAAAGTCGTACCTTTTCTGGTGTGTCGATTCACTTTCTTCTGTGCCCCCTTTCGGTTTGGGGAGATCTTGCTCAATAGTGACATGTTCTTCTCCCTGGAAATAAAATACATGGGAAAAATATGGACAGTTGTCTCCCAGATGAACGGTGGAGTTGCTACTCAATGAATAAACATTTATTAAGTGCCTGCTGTGTTCCAGGCACCTTAGTAGGAGCTGGAGATACAAAGGAAACTCTTAGTCTAATGGATATAGAAAGAGATACCTTTTTGGACATGGCCAATGTGAGAATTGGTTTCCTTGAATATACCTATGTGTCACAAAGGTTTGTTTTTTCTTTCTTCTTTATTCCAATGCAGGGCAGGAAGTGGGAGGGAGAGAAATTAAATAGATGTTAATTAAATTAAAACAAAAGCTTAAAAAAAAAAGAATAGAATAAAAGGGCAAAGTATTGCAAAGTCTAATGGGTTTTCCATTTCTCGGTTGAAAATTATCCTGGTAACTGATTGTTCAAGAATTTGATACATTTTAAAACCTAAATTTGTTGGTCCCAAATAAAAGCAATTCTTGACCATGTGTTATGTGTTTTTTTTTTTTCCAATACAAAATGTTGGAGAATCCACTGTTTTCCTCACTTGTATAAATATGGAAGGAATAATGTTTACTTTTTATTTTTCTATTGCATATCCAGTCAAAACTGTAGCCATTTTTTTCCCAGTTCCATCATCTGGTTCTAAGGATGGCTATGCCAATCAAATCAAAGCCTTTGCCACAAAAATTACTATATCTTTCCTTTAAATGTTGGCATAATCCATATGGGTTACTTTAGAAAAGTTGGGAGAGGTCAGTGCTGGTTTTAATTTGGTTGGAGAGTACCGATGGCTCAGTTGATCTGTAGGCATCACTAGATAAATGGCCTCTGGGGATAGTATATTATAGAATAAATAATAATAATAGCTCAAATTTACATAGCAAAATGCTTTGCAAATATAATCTAACCCTCCCAACAACCCTGGGAGGTAGGTGCTATTATCCCCAATGGCAAACTGAGGCAGACAGTTAGTCAAGTGACTTGCCCAGGGTCACACAGTTATTCCACGAGACTGGAAATGAGAATTCAGGTCTTCCTGACTCCACATCTAGCACTCTATCCACTGAACCACCTACCAGCCTTGTATGTCCTTCCAAGATGTTATAGAGTTTCTTTTAGTTGTACAGAAAGAGTATCTTCTTGGTCCTCTCAGTGTTCTCAAGGTTAAATTTCTTCCCATGCTTTTCAGAAGGTTTTGTGTTTCTCCCAACCCTTTAATCCTTGTAAACAGTGTTGGTGTTTTAAAAAGTTCTCACAGATTCCAGCAGTGGCGAATTACCTCTTTTCTTGTGGACATAGGCAGTTAGAAAACTAGTCCCCACTCCTAGCTTGTTTGTGCAAGAAGACAGAATTTTTGAGAGGCATTACAGAATAGTGGGTATAAAAAACTGGCCTCACAAGTAAGAACTGGGCACTATTCCTCCCACACCCGAACTAGCTGTGTGACCCTGGTCAGGTCACTTAACTTCTGTCTTACTGGCTCAGGCAACTCTCTCAGGTTAGTCGGTGTTCATCTGAAATGAGGAATTTTTCCCTACTAGGAGTTTTCCTACACTGTTGCACCATAAAAACAATTCTTGCGATCACATCAGTCACACTCATCTGTGTCCTCCCACCTGCCTTGGATAAAAAAGCATCCTCAACCCACTCTGACCCTTATTGAAACTCTCTATTTTGGGTCAATTTCATCTTGGAGCTACCTTTCCATGACTGTTACACATGGCCCCTCTTTGTGCAGTCAAACTTACCCATGAGTTTGTGGTTTTCCAAGCTGGGCATTCTATCTTCTGTCATTGTATCTCCATATAAACTGTGCCCTATGGCCAGAAGGCACTCCCTTTTTCAGCTCTATCTGATGGCTTTCAAAGTCAATTCATGTGTCACGTTTCTGATCCCCTTCATTATAAGTGCTCTCTCCTATGCTCTAGGTGACAGGATATTTGTGTTGGGTCCAGAGTTAGGAAGAATTGAGTTCAAATCCAGTCCCAGACATTTTCTAGCAAATCATATAACCTCTTTCTGTCTCAATTTCTTTATCTGTAAAATGAGGACAATAACAATCCTTGTGAAGCTTCAGTGAGATAATATTTGTAAAGCTCTTTCTGAACCTTAAAGAGCAATATAAATGCTATTATTTATTTTTAAAAATATTATTATTAAATTATGTTCCCCTCCTCCATTCTCAGAATAGAATATAATAAGCTTCTTGAGGGTGGGGATAAGTCTTCATTTTGTCTTTGTATCCTTGAACCCAGTACAGTGTCTTTTACATGGTAGGTACTTACTGCATTGGTTTATGTGTTTTTTGCAGAGTAGACATTTTTTATGAATTTAACCAAATGGAATATATAATCTAGTACACTTATTTCACATAAGGAAACTGAGGTCCAGGAAGTAAAGTGACAGACTCAAGGAACTAAAATCTCTTCCTCAGAGTTCCATTTCAGTGTGCTTATATCCTGTATGTATTATATGTAGGATATATGTATTATATATGTAGATATATGTATTATATGTAGCATATATGTATGTATAATAGGTATTATGTAGTACATATATGCTATATATACTATATATTATATGCATATATAACCAAAATATATATGGTATGTAGCTCAGTGGCACGGTGGATGGACTGACAGGTCTAGAGTTGGGAAGATTCTTCTTCCTAAATTCAAATCTGGTCTCAGACATTTACTGACTGCGTGATCCTGGGCAAATCACAAACTTCCTGTAGTTGCCTCAGTTTCCTCATCTATAAAATGAGCCGGAGAAGGAAATGGCAAACTACTCTAGTATCTTTGCCAAGAAAACCCAAAGCGGGTCATGAAGAGTCAAACATGACTGAAGAACAGCCAAAAGTGGGGATTATCTGACAGGATCTCTAGGAGTCATAAAAAGGAATGTATGGAAAATGCCTCCACAGAAAAAAAATAAAAACATTCATTCACTCAACAACCACATCACAGTATCACAATAGTTAGCTGTGAGTAAAGAGGGGAGCAAAAAAGATAATTTAAACATTTCTCTTCCTTCATGGAGCTTATGGTCAACCTGTAAATATGATAATTATACAATAATCCTAAGGAATTGTTCAAATGTTATTATCCCTGTTCTATTATCTCTATTTCACAATTTTAAAAGCTAAAGTTTAGGGAGATGGTGACATATACATGGTCACACAGCAAGTCAGTGTTCAAAGTACAATTCAAACCCAGCTCTCTTAAGTCAGTCTAGTCCAGTGCTCTCCATTCTACTTTGCACATTGTTTAATATATACCACATATACACAATGCTATAGTAATTAATAATCATCATCAGCAAACATTTATTGAGCATCTATGTGCCAGGTACTGTGGTATCATTGCAACATACCGTTCTATACTAAACCATATGGTATAGTATAGGAATTCTACTATGCCCTACTATACTATACTAATTATACTATAGTATACTTATACCATACTAAATCTACTTACTATACTATACTAGCTAGACCCTACTATACTATACTAACTATACTCTACCATAGGAACTATACTATACTATACCAACTATATATACTATACTAACTATGCTACTATACTATCTACTATAAATCTACTCTACTACACTAAATATACCCTATTATACTACCTATACTCTACTTGTTATAGTGTCTGAATCTTTATGGATGAGGAAACTGAGGCAAACAGGGTTAAGTGACTTACCCAGGGTCACACAGCTAGTAAGTGTCTGAGGCTGGATTTGAACTCAGGTCTTCCTGACTCCAGGGCTGGTACTCTGTCTATTATTTTGATGCTGATACTGAGGGAAGGTGAAGCTGAACTGCATCTTCCCTACATCAAAATTGTAAAAGTGTCCAACTCTGTGACCCTATTTGGAGCTTTCTTGTCCAGGGTTACACAGCTAGAAGGAAGTGTGAGGCCAGATTTAAACTCAGATATCCTCCTTACTCCAAGCCCAGCTCTCTAATGCTGCCACCTAGCTGCCCATTATGTTATATGCTATGTAGTTTTACTATTATCTCCTCTACCAGTCCTATCACAAGGGGCTTGTGCAATCTATCAAACACTTAGAAATTCTTTCTAACAAGATCTATATTTCACTTGGACTCTAGGTTCTGTAACTTAAGCTAACGTTCCTTGCCTTGGGAAGGGAGACTGGGAAGAAAGGACTTGCTGGTGTATACCAGAAAAATGAGAGACACTATATCATCAAA
This sequence comes from Bettongia penicillata ogilbyi, assembly GCA_023548195.1. Lineage (NCBI taxonomy): Eukaryota > Metazoa > Chordata > Mammalia > Diprotodontia > Potoroidae > Bettongia > Bettongia penicillata. The sequence continues at coordinate 5,970,662 of JAJHZJ010000540.1, read as the reverse complement.
ATAGAAAAAAGTATTAGAGCATGAGTCAAAATCTGCGTTCAAATTCTGACTGTGACATTCTTAAATGTATAAATGCACCTCTCTGGTCCTGTTTCCCCATTTGTAAAATAAGGGGGTTGAACCAGATGATCTCCAAGGTCTTTCTAGCTCTAAATCTATGATGATCCCATTAATATTCTGCCTTGCATTTCTACAGTTTAGAAGTTGGTACAATTATCTATAACTATTTCCCTCCTTTTGTCCAATACATTGAGTTTTTTCTTTTCTTTTCTTTTTTTGTTTTTAACAGATCTGTGAATTCAGTGTGAAAAACTCCCAGTACAGTTCTTGGGAAGTTATTTTCAGAGCTACCTGAGACACTACATAAGCTGACTTGCCCAGGGCCACACAGCCAGTATGTGTCAGAGATAGGACTATAATTCAAGTCTTCTTAACTCTGAGACTGGCCCTGGATTTGACTAATTCAAAAAGCCATCGAGGTGCATCTCCTCTCCTCCAGATCATGAAGTGCCCCATTACTTTGTACCTAGGAAAGCAGCTGTAGTCACTGTAGCTGGTGCCTTTCCTTAACAACAAAAATCAAACCTTACCTGTTGGGCATTTATCCTGTCCCCATTATATTCATTACGATTTCTCAGTGAATATCTTCCTGACCCATTCTGGTTCTTGATATCTTCTTCCTTAATATAAGAAAAATAGAAATTTCAAAAGGAAAAAGAAGTGTACAAAAAAGAACAATTTTTTTCTGACTAATGGCACTTAGTAGAACCTGTAATTTCTTCTGACCTGTAAAAATTCATGACTCATCAGATGACAAGTTTAAAGAGAATTGATAAAAGCAACTGAAGTGGAGTCTTCAGATTTGGGGAAGGGAAAAAGACAGTAGAGATTCAATAAGAGGGCAGCATGGGGAAAAGGCTAGAGGAATCAGGAACCCCTGAGAATAAGTGCATTTCAGGTACACTGTGTGCACATTTCTCTGTGCCCCAGACAAATCTCTGAGATTTGGTACAGTGGGGCTATTGATCTATACAATAAAGGGAGGGAGTTTCCAGGACCTCTCTCCCCCATTTATGGTTAACACTATTCAATGAACAGTTTTATCGTGTGAGTAGTGATGTATGACAATGGAGATGTACAGTGCACTAGGAGTGATGTAGTAGGACGGTTATAGAACAAGCTCTACCTTTTATTCAGTTGTCAGGATGACTGGCTGATTCTGCCACCTGGTGGCAAGATCAGAAACTACTTTCATGCATAGCATAAGGATGGTAGCATGTCATACTTTTAACTTTAAAGAAAAATAAAAGGAGATCATATTTAAAAAAAAAATCTTCTGAATATGGTCTACTGTCCTGAGTATTATATAACACAGTGTGTGTTATTACAGAAAGTCTAAATATTACATAAAAACTCTTTGTTTCATGTTTAAAGCCTGTGGCAATCTACTTCTCCCTTCCTTTCAGATTTATTATATATTACTTTGGCAAAGACTGATGCTGAAGTTTAAATACTTTGGCCACAGAATAAGAAGATAGGACTCATTGGAAATGACTCTCATGGTGGGAAAGATGGAAGGCAGAAGGAAAAGGGGATAGCAGAGGATGAGATGGATAGATAGTATCATGGAAAAAATAAACTTGAACTTGGACAGAGAGAATGGAAGATCGAAGGGTCTGGAGTACTGTGGTCCATGGAGTCACAGAGTCTGAACCACAACAAAACTGAACTTTGCCTAGAATACAATCTTTCTTCAATAGTAGTATCCCTAGCTTTTCTTCAAGGGCCAAATAAAGGGTTACCTCCTACAGGGTACCTCTACTGATTTCTCCACTTTACAGTATCATTGACTTGGAATTGGAAGGAATCTTACAAGTGAGAAAACTGAAATTAACAAGTTGTGTTTTCATTCTAATTGAATTGGATCCTTAGTAGATTGGATCATAGACTTAGAGCTAGAAAGACCCTTAGAGATTGCTTAGTCCAAATTCTCCTCCGTTTTACAGATGAAGAAATGAAGACTCTGAGATGAAGTCCTTGCTCAGGTTCATAGTCAGCAAGGGGCAGAGCAGTGCGTTTGAACCCAAAACCTCTCCCTCTAAATCTAACCTTCCCTTTACCATCTACCTCTCAATGGTGAGCACCCCCCCCATGGTAATTTTGTATTTTATATTTCTATTTTATATTTACTTTTCCGTCTCCAGGATCTGTCTCTAATTTTGTTTGTTTTTGTAGCATGGTACTTTGCCCATAATAAGTACTTAATGAATAACTACCATTTATTAATAACTTGTCAATGTATTTGGCTTTTGATAATTTTTTTTCCACAGAAAATTCTTCCTTAAATTGAGACAAATTCAATCTCACTATGAACTTCTAATCTTCGCTCCCAGTTTTATTCTTTTGAGGCCTGCCCCCTCCTTCCCACTTGTAAACTCCCACTGGGATCATTGCCTATTTGGATTATGGGTTAATGGCTGAAAATGACCCTTTAGGAAAATAGACTTACCTGCCTGACCAGCCCCTGCACACATTCTTAAGTGCAGCTCAGGTTGCACTATTAGGGCTTTCAGCTACTTAAATTCTTTGTTTTCTTTTTCTTTTCCACTTAGCATGTTAGCACTAATGGGCACATTCTTGTAACTAACCTGCTAGAACTGGGTCTAATTGCAATCACTAATGGCACCATAGAACAGTTAACTTAATTACTCTATAAAGTAAAGAAACTCAGGTTAGGTGTGTGTAAGCACTAGCTTCCATCATCTCTCTCATTTCAATGGTTACTGCAATTATCCCACAGTGTGTCTCAATGTATAACCAAGTCCCAGGATTCTTGCTTCCTGCCCCCAACTGAAAGAAGAGCAGGCCCCTATGGCCTAGAGGGCCCAGTCTAGAGTTTTCAATCTCCTATGACCTTAACACCTGAAGATTTGGCCTTGACAACTACTGGAGATTCAGAATGACTGATGGATTTTTCTCCCCATATTATTGAATGGCTAAATCTATAATTTAGTGATAAAGTGTTGTTCAGAAATTGCTGAAATAGAAGACTTTTAATCATTGATCATTTAAGATTACATTCATGGTTAGCAAGTATAAATTGCATAATTTGTAGGGTAAATTTTTTGCTTGTGTTTGTAACATTCAAGGTAGCTTCAAAGTCATTTCAAGTTGAATTTCCTTGGATCCAAGCGTCTAAATGTAGTTATCATTGGGGCTTTTTTTGTTGCTGTTGTTGAGCTGTGTTTTTGGTCGTATCTGACTTTTTTTTATCCATCCAATCTTTATCTATCCACTCTCAATTTCCAGTAAATATATAAACTATTGTTGTTCAGTTGCTTCTGACACTTGTGATTTTCTTTGCAGAGATACTAGAATAGTTTGCCATTTCCTTCTCTAGTTCATTTTACAGATGAGGAAACGGGGGCAAGCAAGGTTAAGAGACTTGCCCAAGGTCACACAGCTAGTAAGTATCTGAGGCTGGATTTGAATTTGCTAAGAGAAGTCTTCCTGACTCCAGGTTCAGTGCTCTATCCACTATTAATGGTCACTATTGGGAAACTTGGATAACTGAAAGGGTCTAGGTATCTTCTGGTCTGTTTCAGCTCAGTATGATGCTCATCTGTGCCTCAGTATGTCAATTCAATTCAAGGAGAACAGATGAGAGTATGTTTATAAATTATGTGCTTATATATGTAAAATGAGATTTGAGTATATAAAGCATCTTGCAAACCTTAAGATGCTATATAGTCACTATTACAGAGAGTTAAAGCTGGATAAAGTATTTACAAGTCCTAACTATGTGCCAAGCATTATGCTAATTATTGGGTCTACAAATTCAAGCAAGGAAGACAGCCCCTACCCTTAAAGAGCTTATATTCTAACAGGACACATGAAAGGTAGTTGAAGGGGAAGTAATACATATGATCAGGATCCCAGCAAGATAATGTGAAAGGTCACCTGGGGAAGGAAATCCAGCAACCCAAGGGTGGAGCTGGTGCAGTGAGGAGGACATGAGGATGAGAGCTGGGGTAGAAGTAGGTAAAATGGTAAGAAAGAAAGAAAAATGATAGATCGATGAATAAGGAGCTAGAATCTCAGAGTTCCCAGTGAGGAATCTACCTTTACCAAGGCAGATTGGCATCTGGTCTGAAACTTATATTCTGAGAGTTACTTGGAGGTTGAGGGTCTTGTCTAAGATCATATAGTCAGACTTTGCCAGAGGCAGGACTTGAACTCAGGTCTTCTTGACTCAAACACCAGCTCTCTAGTCACTAAACTCTAATAGTCTTCAACTATTATTGGGTTTGGTTTTTTTTTTTGCCCAAAACAGCAATTTCATTGGTTGGGGTAGGGAGCTACCATTGTAGAAACTTCTTGCAGTAACATATATCAGCAGTTTCTACCATTTGAAGAATTGCTTGGAGAAAATACAATGATAATAATAGTGATTTATTTAAATAAAATATTAAAATAAATTATGATGTTATATAATTTTATAATAATGACTAGTCTCTAGATATGTATGTATATATACATACATACCTTATAATACCTTATATATATCTTACTATATGTATATATAAAATCTTATATATATATACATAAAATCACACACACACACACACACACACATATATATATATATATATATATATATATATATATATATATAGAGAGAGAGAGAGAGAGAGAGAGAGAGAGAGAGAGAGTCTCATTTGATCCTCACAATAACCCTGTGAGGTAGGTATTATAATAACCCCCATTTTATAGATGAGAAAACTGAGGCTAAGAGATGTCATTTGACTATTCTTATAGCGTGTAAATGTTAAAAGCAGGATTTGAACCCAGTTTTTCCTGACTCTAAGGCCAGCTCACTATGTACTCAACCTAGTTACCTTTTATAATTTGCCTATTGAGTGCCACACACTATGCTAGGTGCTAGAAATACAAAAGGCAGCAGGCACAGTGGATAGAGTACTGGACCTAGAGTGAGGAAAATCTGAGTTCAAATCTGACCTCAGACACTTACTAGCTATGTGATCCTAGGCAAGTCACTTAACCCTGTTTGCCTCAGTTTCCTCATCTATAAAATGGGGTCACAGTCAGATATGACTGAAAAAGAACTAAGCAACAACAGAGCAACCGAGATCATTAAACAATTTTTATGTGTGTGTGGTTGTGGTTGTGGTTGGGGAGCCTTGGCTGACTTACTTGACTTCACTGCCAATAAGACAACTGATTTATTGCTGCTCTGTATCTGGTTGCACCCTGTAACAAGATCATAAATCTAAACAAGGGACCTCAGAGGTTATCTACTCAAATCACTTTGTTTTACAGATAAGGAAAATTTTACGGATAAGTCAATAAAAGTCAGAATTGAACCAATGTTCTTAATGAAAAGAAATAAAATTTATCAATAAAAATCTATTACGATAATGCCTTGGTTTCTTTATCAGCCCCAGCCCCTTGAGGTCAAGGATTCTATCCTAAACTCCCTTAAGCCTCATTTAACAAAAGGTTCTCCCTAAGCAAAAAATAACTATTTTCAGAGCGATGGATCTCATTTTATATGCAAGAATTCTCACCAAGTAAGAGGATTTCAGGGATGAAAGTAAAATAGGAAGCTGAAGAATTATCGAAAAATGTTGGGTAGGAGTAGATGTGGAACTTTCTCAACTCCTTCAGTGTCCAGTAAAACCTCTTAATTCATAGCTAATTAATCGGACATTTAATACATTGAGAATTTTATAGAGCTATGGTTTATGATTTGCTGATGTGTACTCTCCTCCATGCTTCTAATCCCATAAAACTCAACTCTAAGTTTGACCACTGGGGTTGGGGAAAGAGGAAGGACTAAATGACCTCTGTGACCCTGTGGTCCATTTGGACAGCTAGTAGCTTTCTGTTTGCTCCTGAATTAGTTTTGGGCTACTTGTGTACCACTCAATTTCTCACTCTTATTACCAATTACTCTTCCACTGTCCATAGTTCTGTTGAAACTGCCTATGGAGTCAGAGGTCTTGGGTTCAAATACTACCTCCTCTGGCACTTAGTGCCTATGAGACCTTGAGAAAATCACTCCAACTAAAGGGCCTCAGCTTTTGTCAAATGTAAAAAGGTGTTGAACCAGATGGCCTGAGGTCACTGCCAGCTTTGGACGGGTCCTTCTACATCTTTCTCTTCTATTGTGGCCTTCTTACACTACCACAATGACCTACCAGTGAGTCTGGTGGAGCTGTTCAGAGTTTTAATTCTTCTGAAACTGCAATATTTAATCACAGTTCTTGTCACTTTCCTCTCTCTAACAGAGATTAATAGGCAGAATTTTAAAAATAAGGTCATCTTGCCTTGCATTGATCAAATTAACCACATACAAAAATGCAGGAAGATAATTGTGCCCATTTCTACTAAAGAAGACTGAGTATAAAAATTCTATGAAGGATTTGACAAGATCCTCCACAGGAATATGGATATAAGTGGATATATGTGGATATATATGTGGATATAACCATAGACCAATATGAGCATAGGCATAGGGGAGGATTGTGGGAAAATGTGCTGAAAAATATGTTTTAAGACTAAGAAATACAAGAGTCCACAGGCTTGTAGACTCTTCAGAAGTCTGATAACTATAAGCCAGGGGTTTAAAGAGTTGGGAACTGCTGCCCCAAATAGGTACTTGAATGGAAGTAGAAAGCTTAGCTCCCCCATACCCACTCCAGTAAAAAAAAAACCAAAAAACTGAATAATGATCAAGAAATCCAAAAAGAAAGGACTGTCGGTTACTTCATTCATATCAGAACTACCCAAAAAGAGATCAAAGTTCATGGAATTGGGATCCACGTAAAACCAGCACCAAGGAAGACAAACTGAGACAGACCAAAGACAAATACATATATATCCCTATATATCTTGAAAGGTTCTATCTGGAGGCAGTAAGAGCAGAGTGCTCCCACAAAAAAGTCCTAGAGTGGTTTCGAATCTACAGTACAGACCTTCAAAGAAGCAAGGAACAGAATAGCAACAGTCTGGGTTATGGTAGTGTTCAGACCAGGACACTACTGATCTAGGGGCTCCAAGGTCTGCACTCTGCTCTGAGATACCATAGAGGATCCTACAGATCCAGTGATCTGAGTCTCAAAGATCCAAAATGGCCTAAAACTTTCCACCACTTTTAGTAGAGACAGATCCTTGGAGATGGAGGTCTTAACAGGACCAAAGAGGTCTAGGTCAGGATGTAGGAGGGCTAACCATCCTACTCAAAAATACTGCAAGGATAGATCCTGGCCCCAGCTCAGAGCTTCATCTTAAAAATGGCTAGAGATGAGTAAATAGGAAAAGATAATGTCTACTATAAGGAGATGTTATAATTTCAGACATACCCAAAATCCAACCTAGAAGAAGAGGCTAACAGTTGCAAAGACAGAGATATTCTACAAAGAACTGATGAATATCTAGAAGAAATTAAGGGGAGGAAAGGAGGAAAAGCACGCAAGAGTGAACAGAGTGAGCCTGCACAAGGGAGGAAGGAATAACTAGGAAAATAAGCTGCTTAGAACATTAAATAGTAAGCTTTACCCAAAGAAGAGGATTCCCCAAAAAGAAGAGGCAAAAATCTGTGACTCCATGGGATGAGAAATATTGGAATAAATAAAAAAGACCGAAAACAACAAAAAAAAAACATGAAATATTACCAAAAACAGAATGTGGAGCTAGCAATAATGACTCCAAAAAGGAAAAAAAAAAAAGCCATTGAATTATTTTTTTAAATGCAAAAAAAGAATGAAAAGAATGTGAAAAGAAAACATGCATAAGCAGAAAAGCTTTTAAAATAGTGTGATGAATTTATTATAAACTTAAGAAAAAAACAAGCTGTATGGAACAGAGACCTTCAAGGTTCCTTGATGCAAAGAAATAGCCTTGGTGCACATACAAAAGAGAATTAGAAAGTCTTGGCTACATATATCTTATCAGACGGGCAATGATTCCTCATTCTCATGGAAGTAATTTCTTAATTGGCTGTCTGCTTGCAGTCAGATTATCAAGTCTTAGAAAAAAGGACACAATGAACACTGGAAGTAGAAGAAAGGAGAAAAAGGGGAAAGGATACTATGGGCAGTTACAACTGCTCCAATTTAAACCTGTTTTAAAAGTGGAAAACAGGATAAAAGTAAAGACAGTGATATTGATTATCGCGAATTATTTGAGAATATTATGTTAAAGTGCCACAACTAGGAGGTTCTAAGAACCCAGATATCAAGAAATTAAATCAACAAACGTTTGTTAATTACACATTTACAGTTGGATGGAGAGGCTGCTTTGTTGGGTCCTAGTACCTTTATTTGGACAGGTATGGAAGCTGAAAAAAACTCAGTCATTTCCAGGATTGTGTAGAAGGAAGAGAGGGTTGGATTAGCTTTCAAAAAGTGCTTTGAATGAGCCAACTTTTCCATGATACAAAACCCTCCCTTTTTAACACTAATATTGTCCTGGTGATATCAGATAGAGATGAATCAGTAAAAGCAATGATGTATGAAGAATCAGAATTGTAAGGGATCCAAACAGAAAAGAGAGACACATGATGTGAGGTAAGTAGTGACATAAAATGTCTTCTAAAGATAAAAGCTGTTATACATGATCTGAAAAGAATATAGGCCAGTCCTGTGGCAGGCATCCAAAGAAGGCAAGTTGTGGTAGTTGACTTACCCGAGTCTCATGGAGCATGTTTTTAAGGTCCTTTCATCAGCTACCTTTCCTTGACAAAACTCTAGTTCAGCTGTATCAGACTCTAGAAATGGGGCTACTCAACTGTACTTAAGGATCCCCGGGATAGCATATTGATTCAGAAAACCATATAGTAAGGCTATCTATATGTTCTACTGTATTTTTATTTTGTTAAATATTTCTCAATTTAATCTGGCTTGGGTCACATTTGGAAGGATTGTCTTTGACACCTCTGGTCTAGTTTATGAAGGTTCATCATGGAGGACAGTAGTAAAAAATTAGGATGTTTACCTACTTGGTTCAGAATCCACTTAAACTTTATTATCATCTGATTTATGTATTTCTACCTTTCCCAAAAGGTAGAAATATACCCAAAAGGGTATTCTGACTAATGAGGAAAAACTAGGTGCCAAGGTAGAAATATTTAGTATGCTTAGGGGCAGGATTGTAATATTCAGACTGAGGAATTCTAGACTTTTTTATATGGGCAATGGGAAGTCATTGGAGAATTATGAGTAGAGAGTACAGGCATGTACATGTGTCTTAGGAAGATTAATCAGTCAGTAGACTGGCCACTTGCTGATGAATTTCTTGGCTATGACAATCGATGAAGAAATAAAGGTAATCTTTGATTTTATATGGCCTATTTGGCTTTAGCAGTGATGGTAGCAAAATGTGATAACTTTTTGCCGTAAACAATAATAGTCATTGGTACTTGAAATGTGAGATTTCACATGCCACTGGAGGAAATGATCATATCAACTGTGACATTCTTACTCAAAGGCAGGGAGGTGCTAGACTTGAAGTCAAAAATCGTGCCTCAGATATTATGTGATCCTGGGCAAGTCAGCTGTTCTGTTGGCTTCAGTTTCCTTATTTGTAAAATGGGAATGGTAGTAGCCTATACTGACAAGAGTTGTTTGTGAGAATCAAATGAAACAACATATGTAAAGTACTTTGTATACCTTAGAGTACTATGTAAATGTTAGCTACTATTATTATTAAATGAAACCAGAGGACAAAAAAAATGTTGCAACTAAATGGAAGGAGAATTCATAGGTTTTTCTTGGAAAGGCACTTAAATAAGTTGAGTTAGTCCAAAAATAACAAGGAAGATTTTCATGGGCTAGTTGCTCATCTCCTATTACAATACTTGTGATGAGCATTTGCTAAAAGGGTCTATATAAGAAATAATTACAGTTTATGCCTGAATTTCGATGAAAGGTAGAGAAATTCTACCAAAAATTCAGTAAGACTATCCAAATTAAATCAACATGTTCTTTAATTCTTGGTGACTTTAAGATAGGGAGAACAGTGTAAAAAACATTGATAAAATTGTTTAGACATTAGAAAGAGGAGAGATTGGAGAGAGGAGTTGTTTAGAGACAACACAAAAGACTCGTGTCTATATATCATTACTATTTTCTTTCAAGAAGTGTGCCAGTGATGGTAAGAAGTATCACTAGGGAAACTGATACATCCCTTTACGGAGCAAAGGCAGAGCTGACTTGATTACGATGGGAGTGGAGAGTGGGATTCCAGGGTAAGCATGTAGGGGAAAGAAATCCAGAGAAAAGATGGTGCCTATGGAATAGGGAGTGAAATGTTAACTGAGGCAAGTCTGGAAGCCTGCTTGAAATGGTGGGTCAGGTAATCGAGTGATTAGTAATAATAAGAAGGCCCCAGGGTGAAAGTTGAATGTAAAAACACGTTCTGAGCTCTGGGTAGGAAGGGAGGTGCTGAGGAGAGGCCGAGGGAAATAGAATTATTTTTTCACACTATTCCACTGATTTCTGAAGAACATGATGAAAAATTTTTACCCTTACGAATCAATCACCATCAAAAGAACAAAAGGACATAGACGCCAGACAAACACTGGGCTTCATGGTTCTGGCAAAAACCTACCTCGGCCCTAAAATCGATTTTCTCAGATTGCTGTGGTCTGCATGGACCTCCTATTCATATCCCTGGTACCAGCTTTACTGAGGAGATGACTTCTGTTTCCTATGTTTCCTCTACATTTTGATGTTTTTGCCTTTTAGTTATGGAAGCTTTCCTAAGGAAATGCCTCTTTTGAAGCTATTTCGAAAGCATTCCCACCCATCTGCTCTATATTTAAAGGGAACACTTATCAATAACATTCCTTTGGCAAGCATTCATTATATGCTTAATGTGTGCAGAGGAAGATGATAGACACTGGGGGAAGTTAGATAAGAGATGGTTTTGATTTATGGTATATATGGTACATAGTTTGGCAAATTAGGGAGTAGGGATGATCTCTTGCCTTTGCAAAGGCTCTCCCATGTACCTGGAAAGGACTATCTCCTCATCTCTTAGTATGCTTAGCTTCCTTTAAAGTTCAGGTGCTATCTTCTAGGGCTCAACTAGTAAAAGCTAAGAAGGACTCTACCAGAAAGTCAGAAGTGTCAAACACAGGCCCACAATATTATTCCCCAGGACTCTGGAACTAGATTAAAATATAATTGGGAAATGTTTAACAAAATAAATAATATAATACAACATAGTTAATGTTAATTTGTGGTTTTCTAAGTCAATATGACGTTCTATTTGAGTTTGACACCACTGGTCTAGATTCTATCCCAAGGAGGTAGGATGTATATTAAAATATTCACAGAAGCATTTTTGTGGCAAAAACCAAAAGTATTTTTGTGGGATTCCCATAGATTGTCTAATGGATGAATTGTGGTACATAAAAGACAGACTGTAACATATGAAATAAATGAAACATTGTCTTAAGAAGTTATCAGGAATTCAGAGAAAGGAATTTTCAGAAAAAAAGGTAAATTCAGCAGAGTAAAGTAAGCACAATAGAATATACATTATATAAATTTACAACAATGTAAGTAAAGATAACTGAGGTCTGAGCAATTATAATAACCAGTCTTAGTCTCAGAGAAGAAATAATTTAAAAAGCCTTTCCTCTTAGCAGAGAGGTGAGGAACTACGGAAGCAAAATGCTGCATATATCACCAGAAGCCACAACCACTATATTTGTTAAACTGTTTGAGATTTTGTCTTTTTTTTTTTTTGTATAAGGCGGGGATTCATTTAGAAGAAATGAGATGGGTTTGGAAGACAATGGACGATGATGGATTTGAGGAAAAAGACATTTAAAAACATTACTCCAGTGTTTTGAGATGGAACGATGGGGAGAATAGTGACTCATATCAACAGAAACTGAAATTAGGAGGGGCTGGTTTGGGAGGAGATAAAGAGCTTACGAAGACTGACATTTAAGGAGTGGAAGGAAGAGTTGCCAAGCAACGTAATTCAGCCCTGTCTGAGGGTAAGGCTGGGAACCATCCACCAAGGGTACTGCTAATACATGCTTTTTCATTCATTGACAGCTATGCGTCCATAGCTATCTATCCACACACAAAGAGGTGTGAGGTAAAGGGGAACATAATTCATTGCTTTGCCTTTGATTGCAGGGTTTCTTTGAACATGGATAAGTCAATCAATTCTAGGAAGAGACCAAGTGATCCGAGTTAGTTACCCAAGGTGTGTTTGATTATTTTTCATTCGATTTCATTCCTCGTTATTCATGTTTCAGTGCCCTGAAGCTAAAGGAATATAAATGTGGAATTGCACATAATTTCATTGTGACTTAGTTGAATAAATATCTCTGAGAAATCTCGAGGCAACTACTTCTGTCCCAATTTCTGTCTCTTTTCTTTTCACTCTAAGGAAGTCTTCCTTCCTATTTATGCGTGGTTGATATTAATAAGTGTCCATTTCAATCTGCTTCTTGTTTCCTATTCTTAAGGCTTATTAGGCTGTCTTCTTCCAATCTTTGCCTGGGGTTGGTCCGGCGGATCTCAGAAAAGACCGGGATCTTTGCAGGCTTTGTCATTCTGTGTTTAGGATCGAAGGTCAGAGAAACCCATTGCACTTTGAATCAATGATGAATGTTGATTACAGTGAGCAATTGAGGGTATAACAAAATAAAGGAAGCTTTGATTCATAATTATCTATCTGGCAACAATAGTCCCGATCTCAAGTTAACCTAGGTTTAGGATTAACTGGTCTCAGCAGCAAATTTTTTTGCTCAGGAAACATGACTTCTGAGGGTCACTGAGGCTACCCCAAACCATTTATGTTGGAGTACAGCAGCTGTAGTGGGACCTGTAACTTGAGATTGGAGGGAGAGGGGAAGGAATATTACAGAGAGGGGGAAATCTAACCCTTCTGGTTGTCCAATACCCTTGGGGTTTCCAGTTATAAGTTACCTTTGGCTTGAGGGTTTGAAAGGGTGGCTAGCTAGGTGGCATAGTAAATAAAAAGACCTGGTCTGAAATCAGGAAGACCTGAATTCAAATCCAGCATCAGACACTTACTAGCTATGTGATCCTGAGCAAGTGACTTAACCCTGTTTGCCTCAGTTTCCTCATCTGTAAAAGAAACTGGAGAAAGGAATGGCAAAGAACTCCAACATCTTTGCCAAGTAAACCCCAAATTAGGTCAGCCCTCACTCAAGGTCTTTGATCATCAAAAGAGACCATTCTATTGATTACTGCTAGCCTGACTAATGAATTGACCATACTCATAACTTGTCTCTCAGAATTTCTCTTGGCACACATGAAGGTAAATGGGGGAGTGCGTTTGGTCCTAGGCAACCTCTAAAAGGGAGAGCATTTTCCCTAAGGAATTTCTTTCCAGAATTTAAATAGAGACCTGACTTGCCTTTCAGTTTCAGGTCAGTCCCAGTTTAGTCCCACCCAGTCCAGGCTAAGGTGGCTAAGGATATCCCTGGGAATTCCCTAAGGGAATAGGTGAACCTTCATGCTGTTGGGAAATTAGATAGCTAAGGTTATCTTTTGTTCTGGTGGGGAAGTCCCTTCAAGAGAAGAAAGTTATGCTCCACACTAGTGGAAATATCTGTGTAAGGGAAAATGGGACTCAGTATTACTGAAATTGCTTTTATAAAATTGTGCGTACTAATTTTGATTAAAAACTTTTCAGTGAAAAAAAGGTAGCTGGAAAAGGCTTCTCTATGTCTATCTTGTATTATCTAACGTGTTAAAGTCAAACTAGCTTTTTCTTGGGTGAGTAAAAAACATTTTCTTGAGGAAAAATCTCTTTCTCCTCTCTCTCTCTCTCTCTCTCTCTCTCTCTCATAAGAGGGATGGGGATCTTTCCCCATTCTGCAGCAACTTACGGCATCTTAAACTAATCTGAGATGAATACTCTGAATTTCCAAATTATAGTTTAAGTGTTTTTTTAATAAATGCTGATGAAAATGAAAAATTTTAATGAATGGAATGAAATAAGTGAAAAATTCTGTAGAATTTTTTTTTAAAGGAAAAATGAGAATAGAATAGTAAAAATTGCAGGGAAACAACACTTGGCCCTTATCTTGACTGGAAAAGTGAGCAATTTATTGTTTTAGTGCAGGGGGAAGGTAATTTCACTAATTAGAGAACTGAAGCTAAATTCAAAGCAATGAGATTCCAAACTGAAAAAGAAAGATAGTTGTGCCACTTAAGAGCTGCCCTTTATTAACTCTTTCCTGGATCACAAAAAAAGAGAAAAGTCTGTATAAATCAGGGAATAACTAAAAAGGAAATAAGTTTTATTAGGAGGACATAGCTAATTAGATCCTTGGAAATTTTACAAATTTAATTTACAATTTATAAATAAGAGTAGAAAGTAATTTTTTAATTGGTGTGTTTTGAAATTAGAAAACTTGCTGTAAATTAGATCCCTCAATTTGGGTATGGCTATTAATTGGAGTAGATTTTAAATAACTTGTCAAGAAGAAAATGAGACTTTTTTTTTGTAAATTAAGTAGAAGTTCTAGGTGGTATTTGGGGTTAGTCCATTCAAACCAGATACAGAAATTATTGACCATGCTTTTGTTAATCAGTCCCTGTCAAGAACTAAGTGTTTATCTGTGTTTTCTGCCCTAGGTGGCATTGACATATGTGTATATGAGAGAAAAAACAAAGCAAGGGGAAAATCTGAATCATCAACTCCAGTGTGCTATGTGTGTGTGTGTGTGTGTGTGTGTGTGTGTGTGTGTATGTGTGTATGTGTGTCGGGCTAAATTTCAAAGCCACTTTACAATTTGAATTTAAGAACTGTCATTCTTCTTGCCCACGGAAAGAAAAGCTTATTTAAGGCAGCAACTTGAAAGTCAGTAAAATTCAATTTGGAAAAATGCCTCCTGTTACTTCTATGAACTTTAAAACAGAACTCAACTGTTTTTTGAATAGATTGGGTGTTTGTAAGCTGTTAACTAAGACTGGGAGACTTTAAACCTTACCTCCTGTGCCTCAGTAGAAGGAATAAGCCACTGTAAGCTTTCTGCCTTGTGCTCTGTGTTCCAGATCTATTAGTCCCCTGAGGGCCACCATTTCTGCTACTCCATCTGACTGCACTCAAAGCTTAAGGGAAAAAATTGTAAGGTGGCATTATAAATGAATTAGAAATCAGATAAGACTGTGTAAGCTCTTTAGAATCCTAAAGAAAGAACCGTATTAAAAACAATACTTTAATAACAGCAATTAACCAGGTTTGTATAGAAAAATAATTTTGTGCCATATAGCAAAGGTGAAATTTCAGCGGAGTGAAGATGGGTCTGTGATATAAAAGAGAAGAAATGAATTAGAACGTGAAAGGAGAACCCTCTTGTTTGAAGGGCTTTAATCAAAGTCCATTGGAGGAATATATGTGGGGAGAGAGGGGGGAGGAGGGAGAGGGAGGGAGAGAGAGAGAGAGGGAGGAAGAGGGAGAGGGAAGGAGAGATGGAGAAAGGGAGAGAGAGAAAGTTTGAGCAAATAGAGTTTGAAATGTAAGCACCTTGGGATTTGGAGTTTTGCAAAGGGATTTGAGGGAGGTTTTTGATTTCCTGAGATAAAGATATGAGAAACATCACGTGATTATTCTCTATGATATGGGAACTATAGTAATATGTTTGCACATTGGAATTATTTAAAGATAGCATAATAAAATTCTGTCCTTGAAGGACCATTAGAAGAGTACATGTTAGTTACTACATGAGGAATGTAAAATACTCACGGACCCTAAAGAGAGGAATGAGAATTCAAGAACACCATGTTTAATTTTTGGTAGTAGAGTAACAGAGCAGTGGGCCCTATAATGGGAGTTTGTGGCCCTTGCGAATATTTGAGATTTTGATTTTGGGATTGTAAACCCAGCTTTGTTGTGGTAAAGTTTTGTTCTAAAACTAAATTATAATGCAATTTGGCATCAAACAAAATGCTGAAAGAACATGGATTGAGGAAAATATGAGTTTAAAATCCAGTCTCTGTAAATTTGTTGGCTGTAGAATTTTGGGCAAGTAACCTTATCCCTGTTTACCTCAGTTTTCTAATCTGTAAAGGGGATAAAAATAGCATTCACTTTCCGGTTGTTGCAAGAATCACAGGACTGTGAAGTAAATGACAGAAGACCTGACATATTTTAAGCACCACTTAAATATTAAATATTATTGTTTCTTTAATTGAATGTAATCACTGCATACTCAGTAAGTCTATATCGAGTTTTAAATGAGTATATATAAAATGCTAAATGTGATAAAATGATTTTCTATGCAAGATAATTTGGAAATGCATTCAACTTATTTGATGCCACCTGACTAGTAATAAGTTTTGTTTCATGTTTTAAATTCATGATCTTGTGAATGTTATTGTGTTTCTAAATTTTCTGGTATTGTAAATTCTGGGAAACCATTATATAAGAAATTCTGTGAGGGAGGTAATACAATTGTATCATTGAAAAAAATGTAACTCCTTTTGGTTAGATTCTGAGAAATCATTAAGTTGTTGGAGGCTATTGTTATGTTAAAACTTATGAAATATTTCAATTTTAAAAGGGAAGAACAATTATTTCTTACTGTGTGGGGAAAAGGAGGACAAGAGACCGTGTGAGATCTTCTTGGTAAACTTATCAAGTTTCTTGGGACAATCTGCTTGAGCAAGGTCATAAAATCTTATCAGTCCTATGCCAGAAATTGCTGAATTTTGTATATTTCTTAGACAAGAAATTGGTTTACCGAAAAACTAGGATCCCCTCTTCCATTCTTTTTAAAAGCAGAGGGTGGAATTTACAAACTTGCTAATAGTAGATTGTTTCTTCTAAGATTATTTGACTAATGAAAATTATGAAACTATATGTTAATGAATAATATATATTGAAGCTACATCTTAAGCGAACTTAGTCTCAACAGATTCCACTCTTAAAGATTTTTGCCTTAATGGATTAGCATATAAACCTTGAGAGTCTATAGATTTATAGCAAATCAGTCTTGTTTTTCTGGGGTTTTTGATTGAATGGCACATATTCACTATGTAGAATTCTTGAGTGTAATTGTTTTCTTTATTTCTAGTGATTGATTTTTGTGCCATGATGAGTTTAAACTGGAAAAGAAGAAAAAGATAAGGATGGAGAGCGATTTGTTTTTAGAAGGTCTGGAAAACTCTCATTGCTAACTAACTTATTGCAACAATATGATAAAGGCAGCTAGGTGGTGCAGTTGGGTAGAGCACCAGTGCAGGAGTCAGGAGGACCTGAGTTCAAATCTCACCTCAGACACTTGACACTCACTACCTGTGTGACCTTGGGCGAGTCACTTAACCCCAACTGCCTCATCCTGGCTCATCTCTAGTCATCCTGATGAATATCTGGTCACTGGATTCAGATGGCTGTGGAGGAGAAGTGAGGCTGGTGACCTGCACAGCCTTCCCTCACTCAAAACAAAGTCAAGTGCAAGTCATGTCATTATTTTCTGTGATGGCATGGCCTTCTTCAGCAATGAAGGATGAAGACACTCAACAATATGATAGTAATAGCTGCATCTAGCCCTAAGCTATGGTTAGTGAAACTGCTAGAGGTGAAATTTCAGGGGACTGTAATCTGATCATGGTTTTGAGTTCTGAATTGAGGTATAATTTTCTGAATGATTGTTGTCAGTAATCCACAAGAGAAATGCCACTAGCTGGTTAAGGGAATCCAGCCACTGCAGGTGGATGTCTATGCTTGGGAAAGGTTGAACTAAGGTTGGATCCTTTTGACTTGGTTTTCCCCTTGTGCTGTTTCCCACTGGAGCCTGGCTATGATACTCTGTGAATGATATGGAACTTTGCAACATGTAGAGTCATTCTATGCCCTTGGGTCTGATGGACCAGTTTTGAAGCTGTTATAATCATATCCTTGCTTTTTACTTTCATAGTAAATCTCTCTAACCAGGGCAGGTAAAGCTATAATTTTAAAAAATATAATGAATATTGTAGTTGCAATATACCAGCACCTCTGCACTGCTAGAGGTCCTTGAAATAACTCA
Organism: Bettongia penicillata ogilbyi; assembly: GCA_023548195.1. Lineage (NCBI taxonomy): Eukaryota > Metazoa > Chordata > Mammalia > Diprotodontia > Potoroidae > Bettongia > Bettongia penicillata. The sequence continues at coordinate 5,952,610 of JAJHZJ010000540.1, read as the reverse complement.
GAATACAATGGGAATAAAGACACAGATAAAGAAGTTTGTGGGACAAAAATATGAATTCATTAATTGGTAAGATTCAAATCAGAGCCATCTCTTTGGTTATCAGGAAAAGAATTTTCATGCAATCAGTTAACTTTGAGAAGAGTAATGAACCATCTTGTATTACTTCAAAGGGAAATCCAGTTTTATTTGGATTTATTATTTAGTTTGGAATTAACACCCTTCTATGTTGAGCAGTGTTTCTTAAACTGTGGGTGGTGACCCCATATGGGGTCATGACAAATTTGGCAACAATATAAGGTTTCTGAATACACAAAGGCCAAAAATTAATTTAAAATCTAATGTATAATGAATCTGAGGTGTTTCTGGCAGTGCTTGCCTGTGTTGTTTCTCACAATTTCACTGGAGCCTTGGTTCTGAGCACAAAGCATGGGCACTCTGCATTGTGTGAGCCCTTGGGCCATGCAACCCGGGAATGCTGGGAAATGCACAAGTGAGTGGAAAAAGTTTAAGAAGCCCTGGTGTACAGTATGTCCTTAAGTGCAAGCAATTTATAGGTAGCTACCTCATTTGAGAGATAAAGTGCTCTCTCCATATAATCTCGGGTTAAATACTATAGATATGGCAGCCAGGTAGTACAGTGGATAGAGCTCTGGTCCTGGAATCAGCAAGACTCATCTTCCTGAGTTGAAATCAAGCCTCAGACACTCGATAGATAGCTCTGTGACCCTGAACAAGTCATTTAACCCTCTCTGCCTCAGTTCTTTATCTGTGGACTAAGCTGGAGAAGGAAATGGCAAACCACTCCAGGATCTTTGCCAAGAAAAACTTGAAACGTGGTCACAGAGTAGAAAACCAATATTTATACATCCTAGCCCAAGTCTTTTGTTGTTGATTGTAACTGAAGTTAAACAAACATATTCCATACAATTCTGTTTGGATAGTCAGTGAACCTAGGAGTAAAACTCATCTACTTATAAAGAATGCTTATAGTATCCTCCCAAGGTAGGAATTACGTGGAGGGGAAAATTTTGAAAAAGTGACAAGATCAAATCATATATGTCAAATATAAATTATTCTAATGGGATATATGGGCTATAAGTGTGTTCTAATATAATAATAAGTTCCAAAAATTGGGTTCAGGACTTTATGTATAAAATGTATTATTTCCTTTTGTCACCCTCTGCACAAACTAGGCATTTTTTTTTTTTTAATAAGCTTAATTTAAGGTTCAGGGCTCTGCCTTCTGTGGATCTTTTAAAATGTGTAATTTTTAATTTCATTCTTTTTGAATTTCTAAAATATAGCAAAATAACGATTTGCTAACATATCACATGACAGTTATAAAAATGGAAGATTTCCGCTTTTATGAAGCTTAAATCTGAAATAAAGGATGAAATAAATGAATGCCAGTTTAAAAAAGTTAAATAATGAAGACAATGCTGATTTTAAAAAGTATCCTTAACCTGAGCTTTACATGTTCACTTTGGTAAATATGAAATTTTTAACCAGAAAGGCTCATTTTAAAAATCCTCACAAATCCTTTTAAAGATTCTTCTTTTAGCCTGTGGTTGACAGTGTCTATATTAAGTGCAGAGTTTAGATAAAGATAGAAACAGCAAGGAGATGTAAAAATTTTAATTCTCTAAAATTTGGGGTGAGTTATGAGTTCCTGGTGCTTGAGCTGATTACTGGAAAACCCACATTAGGAAGGTTTATTACACTGTATTGAGGTGTATTTTACAAAAGATTATAGTAGAAACATCAGAGAATCTCTTTAAGTAACCTGAACCAGGGAAGCAGACCTCCTAGGAGAAATCCCTCCCTTCAGAACAGCTCTGAGAGCAGATGTATTCCAAAATGCCCAAGAGGAGATGTTTTCAGAAACCAGATGACTGCATGAAATCTCTGAGCCCTAAGATCTACTGTGCTGATGAAATAGAAATTAGAAATGAGTTACTAGGAAGGAGGGCAGCTAGATGGCTCAGTGGATAGAGCCTGGAGGCAGGAAGACTCACCTTCCTCATTTGGCCTCAGACACTTACTAGCTGTATGATCTTGGACAAGTCACCAGCCCTGTTTGCCTCAGTTTCCTCATCTGTAAAATGATCAGGAAAAGGAAATAGCAAACTACTGTAGTATCTGCCAAAAAAAGAGAGAACTGAACAGGACTGAAATCACTGAACAATAAATTCAAGTTAGATTTCATATCTAGATACCTAGATAGCTTGCCTCATTTAGAAACTGACCAGAGTTTTGAAACTGCCATTCTTACTAACAACTGAGACAAGTAGGATTCAACAAATATTTAATACAGTACAGTTGTGGAATCCTAGAACTCAGGATTTTATAGACACTTTCATAGTCATCTGGTTCAACATGCTTTTCATGAAGAATTCCCTCTACAATATACTTCACTGTGGTGATCCAGCCTAGGTCCAGTGGGTGAAAATTACAAAGAGGTAAATTAATGTAAACAAATACTTCCTAACCATTAGAGTTCATGGGTTATCTTGGGATGTACCGGCTCACTTCTCCATAGAAGTCTTCAAACCAAGACTGGATTAATTAACCTATTTCAGATTTGATAGGTCACGTACCTTTGGGTTAGTGAGGCAATGTGACTTGAAGGAGGAATGAGACATAATCTACTTGACAAAATGTATGCATGTCTGAGTCTTTAGGGTTATTCTTTAAAAATTAGATTCTCAATTTATGGAAATGATTTTGGATAGATTTGCATGTTTGTATTGAACTAGAGATTTCCTAGTGTTGTCCAGTCTTTATCAAATACAACAAAATTGTTTTTCTTGCTTATGCTTTTGTTATGGGGAGAATTTTTACATGGAAAATGGAATGGTGGTAGTGGTACAAGAGAAAAAAAAAGGAGAAAAATCAATGAAACACTGAATAATACACAAATGACACCTGAGGAAAGTTTACAGGGAGACGTAGATAAGCAGGGCAATGTTGGTACCATCATGTTAAATTTAATGTATATTAAAAGGAGCACAATGTATCTAGTGGGTTAGCAATTCCACGTACAATTCTCATTTTACGGTCCTTTGTGTATGGGAATGTTCATGTTTATTGATTCTTTGAAGATATTAATTTTTAAGTGATCCGATGCTGGTAAGAAGTAGTATCTAATTTTTAACACACCATTAGCCAAATGTAAAAGATCCCAAGAGTTAATAGTAGGGAAAAATGTGGAAGTGGCCCCCTAATTCCTTCCCCAGTAAAGTTCTTAAAATTATTTTAAACATTTAATCATTTGGGAAGCTTCCCTTCTCTCACCTCCTTCCCCAGTTAAACTTCTTCCTACATTTAAAACACCAGAGAGTATAATCCCTTTAAATCCACTTATACTGTCAGTTGAAACTAAATCCTAACTCATTTCCTCCTTTGAGCTCCAGTTAATCCCAGGTCTTTCTGACATTGACAAAAGCTAGGCTGGTTTCAAGTAGGGTTGTGGGTTCCTTGGGTCTTCAGCTCAGGGAATGTAATCAGATGGGTTTGGAATTGGGTGGAGGCCCTGACTCAAAGAAGTGAATGTTTTGATGTCAACAGGTCAGAGGGTATCCAGCAGGCCATATAACTGAAGGGCAACAGAAGACAGTGGGTTAAAATCTCAACTCTATTTCTTCCTATTTGTCCTTGGGCAAATCATCTTACCTCTCTGGGACTAAGTTAACTTATTTGTAAGAGGAGGAGGTTCAACCAGATGTCCCTGGTCCCTACCAGCTTTAAAACCTATATTCCTAAGATCTTATACCTTAGATTTATATTATAGCTGATGAAGGGGAAAACTGCAAGGAAGGGAGAGGGATGACATTCAAGATAGGAAAAGAGATGACAGGTCAAAATATTCACAAGAGTGAGAAGTGATTCATTTGGATCCCTACTCTATTTCAATCAGTATTAATCAGTTTGATATTTTACATAAATCATATGGAGGTAATTAGGTAAGATAGGATCTTATATTAGACCTTTATGCTAGGTTTTGAACTTTAATGTAATGTTCACTATTTACCAGTTAGGAAGCTCACTTGCACAACCATAAGAATGTTGTCAAAGATACCTTCCCATCCTGTTTTACTCAAATCCCATGTCTAAACCCAGCATGAGTGAGAAGTCTTGACTCTTTGGAAAGTGTCCAACTTATCGGTGTACCTACAAGCCATCCTCTCTTACCCAACAGGAGCAAGTGATCATCTTATGACCAAGTCACTAAATGTTACTCTTATCTTGCCCATGTTGTAAGCAAAGTAGCAAGACTCTTTTCTTGCCACCCTCAAGAGCAAGGTTAATCAATCAACCATACAAATCTGTATTTTATCATGCCTCCTTTGCATATTTAAGCATCAAACCTTGTGGACTAGGGGCATGTCAGAAGTGAGGAAGATCTGAGGTCCACTTCATTGGAGGGGATCACAGACCCTTTAACAAAGTGCCATTGGCTTAGAGCTCTAGTGCAGTGATTTTTCTTGCATATTGGACAATTTTGGAATCCCCACGCAGGGATAAAAAAAGAAAAACTTGGGAGTGAAGAACTTTAAAGCATAGTTGCAACTATTATATGGAAGGATGTTACTTCTTAGTATTTATCCTGGGGCTTGTTTGAAATTACATTGGCAACTGGATTTCACCTATGGCAGAAACATTCTTGACTTTTATTTTTAAGCTAGTATATCCTTGACTTCACGAACAAGGACTCCCAAATCTACATATCCAGCACCAACCTCTTTTCTGAAGGCCAGTCCCAAATGAAACGATCAACAAATATTTATTAAGTGCCAGTTATACTGCTGGGGGTTACAAAGACAGATATGAAATAATTCCTGTCCTCTCCTTTACTCTGTTCAGTTGTCATGTCTTGTTTCATTATGGGACTAGGTATTATGAAAGACATAAAGAAGAAAATGGTGCAGTCCTTTTTCTCAGGAAGTCTAATAAAGGGAAAAGGATGCACAGAAAATATGATATATAATACCAAAAATTCAAGAGAGTCTGCTGGAAGAGTGAGAGCCCAGGTATGCTGTCCATATCAGAATTAATTCAAGGATATTCTTTGGTGTTGATCAGTCATTTCAGTTGTGTCAACTCCCCCCCTTTGGGGGCCTTGCCCAGGGTCACACATATAGTAAGTGTCTGAGGCCAGATTTAAACTCAGGTCTTCATAATCCATTTCAACACCCAGCTGCCCCAGGATATTCTTAGAATACCCATGTATGTGGGGTCATGATGACCTACCTCACTGGCCTAGGCTGGACCATGGCCATAATAGTAGTTGTGTGTGGAGATTGTAATCAAGGCTAATTCTTCATGAAGCTAGCATTGGTTTTACTAAAGGCAAAATGCCATTTTCTGGTTCTAAAAAACAATGATTCAAAAGGGTAGCTGAGTGACTTTGGCCATCAAGCATATCCTTTAGAAGGGTATATCAATCAAATGTAAATGGATCAAGATAACGTTTTAAAAAAAATTTAAAAGAAAGGTCTTTGGCAAAATAGATATTGGATCGGCACAAACCCAAAAGCTTGAAAAATATTTGGAGGTTTTGGATGAATCCCAGATGCTGAGAGCATAGCTCTCCAAGGCGGATATAGGACCAAGGGGGCTCACATGTTTACACTGTGCTGACATGTTAATAGCATAAAGCTGTCCTAAGAATGGCTGGCTCAGTTTCCAAATACTTAAAGTCAGTGCATTCTAATGCTTGCTATGAGAGTTGGCAGCTTCACACCCAATTTTTCCAGTACCCTTAGAGGCCAGATTTTGAATTGCATAAGAAGAGATCCCGAAGTCTCTGATTCAGAAATTGTGATGGAATTCAGATTCTGAAAAGGAAACGGGGGAAAAACCCCCAAACTTTACAACTTCATGTGGTTTCCTTGTGGCAGTGATAAAGATTGCTTTCAACCTCACCTTTCATCTTACTGTGCCCAAACCATCCCTCTCTGTATTGGAAAATCAGCTCTTGCAACGACTTCTCAATTTAGCTTCTTACAGAAGCCTAAAAAGCACTGAAATTGTGGTAAGAACTGGGTTTAAATCTGGATTCTGCTACTTAACTATCTCTTCTTGGGCATCCCCTCCACCTCTCTCTGGGTCTCAGTTTTGCCATCTGTAAAGAGGATTAGATGTTTTGGAAAGTACCTTCTACCTCTAAAGGTTCTAACTCTATTATCTGGCTTCCTAGCATAGTGCCTGGCAAAACACAGGCAGGTAAACTGACTTGATTGAATCATCCAGCTAGGAAGACAAGTCACTAGAAAGTCACTTAATCTGTCTGCCTCAGTTTCTTCAACTGTATAATAGGGATGGTAATAATAGCACTTACCCAAAAGGGTTGTTGTACGTACTTAATAAAATCTTGTGTCCTTCTCTTTTCTTCCCTCCTTACCAATAGATCGTCTGCCATTTCTAGAAAATATCCCAAGAGTCTAGGAGGATGGCTATCAGGAGCAATTATGGATTGTCAGTCCCTGCCATCTCTCTTCTCTATCTCCCTCCTCTTCCATTCCCCTTCCTTTACCCTTCTCTACCCAGTCTTCCTTCTTTCCTTCTCTCATTCCTTCTTTCTCTTCTCCCTTTCCTCTCTCCCAGTAACCTCTAGTTAAATAACGCTTTGGATAGTCTCCACTGAAGACATTATTACTTGATTCTGAATTATAAGTAAGAGTTTTCATGCCTCCACCAATTCTCCCATTCTGTCCCTCATTTCCTTTATCCAGATCTTTGGCCTCCTATCCCATTACCCCAAAATACAGATTTCTCATGGACAAGATGGATGAAGCAAAGTAATTGGCAAAAGTAAACTAATTGGCTGGTTGAGCTGCAAAATCCTACTGCATGACACTAGCTTTGTAGCAAGTGAGGTTGGATCTAAGATCATCGTCTGGTTCCTAACCTAAGGAGGGTTCCTGGTAGAAGATCAATTATGAAAAGCCTAGGAATTAGTACCTCCTGACCAGTTTCATATTAATACTGGGCTCATTCATTTGAAAGAAGTAGTTAATGAATCTGTGAATGATAACGTATGATTTATGAAAGTAATCAAAGAATGTCAGAGTTTGAAGAAGTTCTCCGAGAGTGTAAGCTGTTTGTGTTGTCCTTAAGTGTGCCTTGGTGCACAACATTCAGTTCCGAATTTGTGCCTTTCCATAGCTATAAATTCTTAATACCAGGAAGCCTTCAAATCAGGAATGGACCTTGCTACAAGTGGGAGCACTGAACTCTTCTCCTAGCTGCCTCATTGACTTGTCCTTATCTTTCTCTAAGCTCTTAAGGCTCAGGTTTTAAAAATAAAATGGGACAAAAATATTGCCACATGATTGGTTGGTTGGTTGGTGTAGGTGGATGGAAGAAATGACCTCTCAGAATGCTTTCTAGTCCTTGGAGTCTCTGCATCCAAATAATTTCTTTTTGTTCCCCTGGATGTGAGAACCTTGGAGATTCAAACCTGTCTTAATGGTAACATTTTGTGTGTGATGTTGGAGGCATATGTGATTATTAAAGATGTTTAGAGTATCTTATGAAAGCAGAGCTCTAAAGTTAAGAGCCAACATTTGTTTACCATCTAAGAGGTTTCCAAAGCACTTTATAGATATTACCTTATATAATTCCCACAAGTCTGTGAAGTAAGAGCTATTATCCCCATTTTTCAGACCAGGAAACTGGGGATTTAGAGAGTTTAAGACTCTTAAGTGACTCTTAAATTATCACATCACATCACATCACAGCATCACACTTTTAAAAAGTGTTGGAGGAAGGGGGAAGGGTCCACCTCTAGCTTCCAGATTTATGACCAGCACTCTACACACTAAACCCATCTAGGAATAATCCTCTCCCCTTCTTGTGCCCCATTTTAAAGGGAGAAATAAGATTACTTTTCTCCCCCTCTTAAGACCTTTTTCTTTAAAATTCTTAGGGGATGCTCTAAAATACTTAGCAGAATGGTTCTCTAATGTCTTGAAAAACTCACTTGGGAATCTTAACATTTTGACCCATTTGAACTGGAGTACTCTAAATTCACTGATCTTTCACCATAACAGATAGTCTTCACCTGTTTTTATGTTGTACTCAAAGGAAGAGAGAAGGCATGTTTTTTTATTGTGATTTCAAAGAGGAGAAAAGACTGGATAAGGAGGTAGATCATATACCCAAGTTTGGGCACTGAACTCCAGTGATCAAGCATATTTTATTATGACTCATCTAAATTGTTCATGCTAAAAATGAGACAAATTCTTAAAAATTCTTCATGGAAATGGAAATTTGGTGTTCATCTCTCCCTCCTCTATTCCTTCTCTGCCCTTAACCTAATAATTCTCCCTGTAATTGAAGAAACTCTTACCTCCAATTGATTAATATTTTTCCTTGACTACTTCGGGCATCTGTCCTTTTAATTTCTACTATCTGTATCATACTTAATTATGAACTGTATCATGAGAGTGTTTATGTACTAGTGAGGCAGTGTAGTATAGAAAAGGGTGCTAGATACAGAGTCAGGTAGATCTGGGTTCAAATCCTGCCTTTGACACTGTGGGACTATGGGTAAGTCTTTGAGTCTATTTCCTTGGCTGTAAAAATGGCGACGATGATAACTCTCTTTAGGTCATTATTTTCTAAAGTATAAAAAAATGGGAGCTAGAGACCCTGGGAAGGTCACTTAACCCTGTTTTGCCTCAGTTTCCTCATCTGTAAAATGAGACAGAGAAGGAAATAGCAAACTACTCCAGTATCTTTGTCAAGAAAACTCCAAACAGGGTCAGGAAGAGTCAGACACAACTGAAATGAATAAACAACAAATAGTCCTTATTTCAGTCCTCAAATAAGATAATGTAAAGTACCCTGCAATCTTTAAAGCATTATACAAATTTCCATTATTGTTAGAGTAAATGCCTCTAAACTATGAGACCTTGGATGATTCATTTCATCTTTCTTACCCTCATTCCCCTCATCTGTAAAATAAGGTGTTGGACAAGATGGCCTCTAAGGTCCCTTTTAACTTTAAATCTGCAATTACAATATCATTTCATGCCATTCATGAACATACATGCATGTGTTTATACATGCATACATGCACAAATATCTTCTTTCCCCCAGATAGATTGTAAAATCCAAGAGGACAGGGGCAAGTATGGTTCTATTTTGTAATACTCCAGTTCTACCTCTATGTATGTAAATATTTAATATTTATAATATATAATGTTATAATTATATATGATATAATTTTATATCATATATAATTACACATTAATATAATAATATATGCAGTATATATTATAATAATATAATAAATACTGATCAAACAGATCCCTTCCTAAAAGAGATTAATCCTGACAGATATTTGTGCGGTGTGTGTATAGTTTGGGGTCTTAAACATGATGATCCTTCTGCTGAAAGAAAATTGTGGTAGGTACATTTAAAGACTCGGAGCCCTGGTGATGGTTGGTTACCTACCTGTCTGGAATTTGCTGTGGAAGTGACTTTTTTGCTACTGTGCCATCACTGGGGCCTTTTCCTTAGAAGTAGGGAAGTCTAAAAGCTGCCTGACAAGTAAATTATGAGTAAAGTATGACAAGTAAAGTATTTCTTCTTCATGTCCCTTTACCCCTTTGGGGTTTAGCCCTTTCAAAATCCATTTTGAGAAATAGGGGCAGACAGTACGAAAACAAACCTATACAAAGCAAGCTATATAGAGGATTATGGGAAGTGATTAAATAGAGTTAAGAAGGATTGGGGAAAGCTTCCTATAGAAGGTGGGATTTCAGTTAGGACTTAGAGGAAGCTAGGGAGGTCAGTAGTCAGAGCAGAGAAGGAAGAGTGTTCCAGGCATGGGAGGCAGCCAGGGACAGCACCAAAGGTTGAAAGATGAAGGTCTTGTGATTTGTGGATGTGGCAAGTTGAAAGAGGAAATGACTGAGGAAAACAAAGCTTCAGTCTTCTGAGCATATTGATTAAGCAATGCATGGCAATTACTCAACAAACCCAGACCAGACCTCCTCAGGATAGGTCTAGACCACAAATACAGAGGGAGATAGATTTTTATATATTAAAAACAATTAATGAAATATGACCAGTGAATGAAAAGAAGACAATACAACATTCAGCAATTTGATTTCTAATTAGAGGAAAGATTGGGGACTTTCCAAGTTGAGAAGGGGAGAATAAACAGGTACAAATTGCCTGAATTCAGAAAATTCTCCAAAGTGTCTGTAAACAATCAAAGGAACATGGAGACAATAACTGATTGCTCAATATGGGGCCAGTTTTCACATAAGACGTAGAGATTACTTGAGATGTACAATTGTGAGAAAACTGGTATCAATCTTTGAATCTGACAGTTTCTGGTCAGCATAACCTAGGTCCTTAGTTAAGAGTCTTTAGGCAGCAGGTAGAGGAGGTCCAGTTTCCCAGCTAAGGCTAAGTTCAAACAGTACAATAAGGTTTTCTCTCAGTTCTGACAACTGAATAGTTTTCTCACAAGACAGAAGTTGGACTAGATCCCAAGTAGAAAGGGAACTGAGCTAACTCTGGAATTGAGTCACCAGATGGAGTCAGCATGGTTCACTAAATTCCTTCAGTTGCTGTTCTAAGCCCCTCAAGGAACATCTAAGAGACCAGGGTATTGAATCAGTGTCAATAAATTAGATGTAAAAAGACTAGAAAGGTTAAGGAGGAGGCTAAGTTATTTGACTTTGAATGCCAAAGAGTATCTTGTATTTGATTCTAGAGGCAATTGGAAGGCACTGGAATTTGAGTAGGGGGAGGTGTGACATGATACCCTGGCTGAATGGAAGATGGGTTGAAGAGGAGAGAGACTTAAGGCAGGCTACTGCAGTAATCTAGGCATGAGGTAATGAGGGCCTGCACCAAGTGATGATACAATCAAAGGAGAGAAAGAGTGGCATTCAAAGAGATGTTGCAAAGGTGAAATCTACAGGCTTTAGCAGATAGACTGGATATAGGGGGAAAGGTGAAGGATAATGAAAGATTGGGAAGTATGGTATTGCCTTCAACAATAATAGGGAAGGTAGGAGGGGTGGGGTAGGGACTAAGGGGAAAGATAATAGGTTCTGTTTCGCACATAATGAGTTTAAAATGACTACTGGAGATGTTAGAAAGACAGTTGGAGATGTGAGAGAGGAGGTCAGCAGAGAGATTGGGACAGGACAGTTAGATTTGAAAATCATCAGCATAGAGATGGTCATTAAATCCATGGGAGCTAATGAGATCACCAAGTGAAATAGTATAGAGGGAGAAAAGAAGAGGACCCTGGACAGAACCCTGAGGGACACCTGTGGCTAGTGGATATGATCTGGAGGAAAATTCAACAAAGGAGGCAGAGAAGGAGCTGTCAGACTGGTAGGAGGAGAACTGGGAGAGAAAACCTACAGAGAGAGAATATCAAAGAAGAGAGAGTGATGTGCCAAACAGAGCCAGAAGTTGCAGAGTTAGGAGAGGGCAGATCTAGAAAAGGCCACTGGATCCAGTAACTAAGAGATCATGAGCAATTTTGGAGTAGAATGATAAAGTCAGAAGTCAGACTGTAAAGGGTTAAGAAGGGAGAGAGGGGAGAGAAAGTGGAGGCACCTATTATAGACAGGCTTATCAAGGACTTTAGCTACATAGGGTAGAAGAGATAAGAGATACCAAGGACAGAAGTGACTTTTTTCCTTCAGATTTGGGGAGCTATGGCCTTATTTGTTGGCAATATGAAATAGACTAACAGAGAGGGAAATATTGAAAATAAGTGAAAGTGTGGAAATGACAGAGAGGGCAATCTGTTGGAGGAGATGGGACAGACTGGCATTGCCCAAACAAGTAGAAGGGTTAGTCTTGGTGGTGAACAAGGCCACGTCATCATGTGAAACAAGGATCAAGGAGAAAAAAGAGGGCAGAAGGCACCTGAGTGACAGGAGATAAGGAAGAGGGGAGAAGGAATTCGTGGTGAATGGCCTCATTATTTTTCTGTAAAGTATGAGACAATATTCTTGGCTGAAAGTGGGGGGAAAGGGAGCCATAGGAGGTTCAAGGAAGGATGAAAAAGTTTGAAGAGCTGCTGCGAAAAGTGGGATAGTGAGCTGATATCAGCAGTACAGATAAAGTAGGATACTGCATGGTATAATTTTCAGAGCATGGGTTAAAGCAACCCATTCATCAAAATAACTTCTTTACTGGGAAACCTTAAAAGACACTATTAGAGATTAATTCTTTTGTATGAACACTTTTTCTGCTTAGGAATTATTGGCTAACAGGCAGATATCTTCTTTATTTTTTGAAACATAGTAAGTCATTTTTGACTATTGTCTGCAGTCAGGTTTTTTGTTTGTTTTTTGGGCAGTCAGGGAAGTCTCAGGAAACAGGACTCAGGACAACCAAACTGTGAAGGAGCTAGCGACAGTTCTGGATCCATTGGGCTTTGTTACAGGAGGCCAGGGAGGGGAGTTTTTCTTAACTCCAATTGCCTAACACAGAGTAATAAGAGTATATTATATAATTAGAATTATTATAGAATAATAACTGTCTACAGGCAGAACTGTCTGAGGAAATTTTTTCCAGCTATAGCCATCTCTGTCTCCCCATTCTGACTCTTTCTCCCTCTTCCTTTTTCTACTTTCCTTTCTTTCCCTTTATGCATTTGGTCGGTGAATAGATATTTAAGCGCTTAGTATGTGCCACGCACTGTGAATGCAAAGAAAGGCAGAACCGAAACTCCTAATATCTCAATGAGCTCATATTCGAATAGGGGAGAGATCATGCTCACAACTACGTATATGTGTATGTGTATTATCTACAGCTATAGAGAAACATATCTAAATTTTGTTGTAGCCTTCTGGAGGGGATGTGAGGAAGGGGAGGAAACGAAATTATCCCCAATATACCCTTATTACCTTCTTGTTTTTCTTAGATTATTCTTTTTTTAATTTTTTTTTTTTTAGTTTTTCCTCCATCTCTGTCTTTTGATTTTAAAAGTCTTTTTAAAGCTCTTCTATGAATTCTTTTTGGGCAGATGACCATTTGATGTTACTCTTTAGGGGTTTCTTTACTTTAATATCCTCCTCTGAAGATGAACCCTGGTCATCTCTATTCCATAATAGCTTTCTAGGGTTGGATTTTTCCTCCTTTGCTTGTGCATTTTTTGTGGTAACAGTTTAATTTTTGTAATTACCTCCAGCCCTAGGGTGTGGGAAATGCCCTGGATCTTCAGTTCTCCCCTCTGGTCTGGAACCAAAGCCAAATCTCCAACTTCCTGTAAATGCCTGCCAGTGGGGCTTTGTGCCCCACTGCTTCTGCACTCACAGAGGGTGTGCTGGTTCGTTTGCACCCCCTCTACTCTTCTAAGCACAGCTGGGTCTGGTTTTCCTTATCAGCAGAGATTCCCCAGTGTTCCCAGGCCCACACACCCAAATTCCCTCTCTATCCAGGGGTAAAAGTTCTTGTAGTTGGGACCAATGAAGGACCCCAGAACTTGCCACTTTTTGTTGTTTAAGTGGTTTGTTAAAACACAACCTAGCCTGAAGATATTTACTCTTCAACCGGACCAAACCTCATCTTGGAATTTTTCTTCTGGTCTTCTCAAATTTTCCCAGGAAGACCCCAGTGGTGCCCCTATTCTTATCTCTATCCACACTTTGTTCCCTGTAAGGTGTTATTTTAACTCGTGTGTGTGTGTGAATCTTGAGAGTTTGGGATTTTCTGATCTACTCTGCCATCTTCCCATAATCCTCTTAAATTGGGGGTAATTTCATAAGGAAGATATTGGCAGTGGGGCAGTGGGGTGTGTGATGGCAAGAACTGGGAAAGGGCTCTCGGAAAAGGTAGCCTTTGAAGTGTGTCTTGAAAGAAGACAGGACGTAGATGTTAGCAGGGAGAGCATTCCAGGCTTAAGGGACAGCAAGTGAAAAGGCAGTTGGGAGGTGGGAGTGCTATGTTGAGAAAGCTCAGGAAATTATGAGAACTTGAATTCAAATATGATTTCAGACACTTACTGGCTGCATGTGGTACCCTGGTCAAAGTCACTTAACCTCTGTATGCCTCAGTTTCCTTATCTATAAATGGGGATGATAAAAGCACCTACTCCACAAGGCTATTGTGAGGGTCAGGTGAGATAACCTATGTACAATGCTTTATAAATCCTAAAAGTATCACATAAATCTGCTTATTATTCAAAAAACAGTAAGGAGGAAAGAAAAAGACTAAGGAGGCTGGAAAGGTTGGATGGTGAAGGAATTTGAAATTTGGTCCTGGAGGTTTTAGAGTTAGTTTCTTTTCCCTTTATTCCTCCTCTTGGTGGGGGATGGAGAGGAAAGCACTCCTAGGCATTACCTAGAACTTCGGGTGGCTTGGAAGGCCAGAAAGCTTGCTAAACCCAGTTCTCAGGATTGCTCAACCAGTGGGAAGCATTAGGTCAATAAAGAAAGCAAACCTCAGGAGCTAATCTGAACATTCCCCTTGCCAAAGGGTTAGGCAGCTCAGAGGACGGACACTTTTCACTCTCTAACCCCCAATCCCCACCCCCCACCCCCAGCAGGTTTGAAAGTCTCAGGAACAGTAGGAACTGCTCAAGGCAGTCTGGTGCTGACCTGAGCAAACATTTCCCAGTGGTTAGCTGTCCGGGAAACCCGAATGCTTTGCCTACAGTGAACAAACCAGGGAGGTTTTCTGCTACGCTGACACTTTCTAGGTAACATTAGATCATGGACCAGATCATGGGTTAAGGTGCATCTGTGTCTTGTTTTTGTTTGCTTACTTTGTTTTGTGATGGTGGTAAGGGAAAGCAGAATTTGCTATGTTACTGTGGATTTCACTAGTAACACAGACATGGTTTCAGATGCTGAATAAAGGAGTGTTTCTCATCAAGACCTGGGTTCAAATTTTGACTCTTCCACATGCTACCTAGTAGATACTTCTTGCTCTTTCTGGGGCTTAGTTTCCTATCTATAAAATAAAGTGATTGGGCTAGATGGCCTCCAAGATCCTAACACGATCTTTGATCATGCATCACTTGGTTCAACCTTACCCTGGATAAAAAGAGAAACAGAAGCATTAACATGCATCGAGCCCTTATAAGTTTGCAAAATGGCATATTTAATGGAGCAGCAGCAGCCTTGGAGTTAGCCAAAGACCAGTCCCTCCCCTGATCTGTATTGGCTATGTGACTGGTGGCTCTGGCTAAGTCACTTCACCTCTCTCACTCTCCCCTGGCAGCCAAGATTGAGAGTTGCAGGGCAGATACCAAACAACTTTGTTAAAGGAAGTTTTTCTGCACCAATGAAATCATAGATGTGTAGGGAGTGGGGTGGGAGGTGAGGAAAGGTTTGCAAAAGCATTTTATATGATTATCTCATTTGGAGCTCATGGCAGCTCTGGGAGGTAGAGACTACCTCCCTTTAATGATCACATTCAAAGTTTTGTGCTAAGGGTCTGGGAATACAGAGACAAATACAAAATAATCTGTTCCCTCAGAAAATGTCCATTCAATTGCAGGATGAAAAAATTGAAACTCAGGTAAGTGAACTGATTTGTTCAAGGCCACATAGCTGTAACACAGTATGTGTGTTCGTCCTTGGTTGCCAAGGAAGACAATGCCATCAGAGAAATAATGACATGACTTGCACTTGATTTTGTTTTGAGTGAGTGAGGGCTGTGCAGGTCACCAGCCTCACTTCTCCTCCAGATCTGAATCCAGTGACCAGATATTCATCAGGATGGCTGGAGATGACCCAGGATGAGGCAATTGGGGTTAAATGACTTTCCCAGGGTCACACAGATAGTGAGTGTCAAGTGTCTGAGGTGAGATTTGAACTCAGGTCCTCCTGACTCCTGCACTGGTGCTCTATCCACTGCAGTACCTAGCTGCCCCATAACACAATACACATAGGATGCGAACCTAGGTCTTCTTGATTGCAAATTTAGCTCTCTAGCCATTCAACATTTCCAGACTTGAGTCAGATCAAATAGGTGACAGGGGAGTCATCCCTTTCCCAGCATCTAAGTTTCTTTATATGTAAATCTTTTCCAGCTCTAAAATAAATCCCTGCATTTACTGTTTGCCAGGAGGTCTTTCCCCTCATTTTTGTCTCCTGGCTTTCTTCAACTTCCAGCTGAAAGCCCTTCTTTTACAAGACATTTTTTCCTCGACTTCCCTTAAATGCTATCCCCTTTTTTTTCCTGTTCACTGTCTATTTGCACTTAATTTTATTTTCATATTGTCTCCCTGCTCAGATCGAAAGCTCCTTGAGACCAAGAACTGTTCTTTTGTATTGCTTTGTATCCCTACAGCTCACATATATAGTAGCAAGCGCATAATAAGTGCTTGTTGACTGACTAAACGACAGAGTTAAAGTTGAGACCCAAGCAGGCTAGGGTTAAGGACACCTTTAGGGCTTCTCAACACAATACAACATTCAGGATGAGAGGAAACCGACTTCAAAGACTTTTTCAGAGTGCCTTTAACAAGCCCTTCTGCTAACCCATTAATCCTAATTGTTTCTTTAAGCAACCGGCCAAATACCCAAAAGGTGTGTGGAAAGACTGTTTCTCAACCTATAAACATATATCGGTTGTGGCTAAAGCAGCAGCAGCAACCAGAGCCAAAAGGAAAGGTCCCACATACCTCAAATGCAATGTTGGAATAACCATCATCCTCACAGAGGTTAAGCTTAGTTTCTCTCAGCTCCATTTCATCCAGCCCCAGGGAAATACCTCAAAGCTGTTTGTTCACACTTGTTTCGGATACTTAATTCTTCCAAGATGTATCTGGTCTGATGTTTCACATACCTGCAAAAAACAAACCCAAACCACACCCTTTGGCTGAGGTCACAACTACTCCACCTATTGTTTTAGGCTAGGAGGTAAACTTGAAAACCAAAGGATTTGCGAGCCAATCTGTGCACTTCGGAGTTTTGTTTTTGGAGAAAATGCCAAAAACTCCTCTGTTGTCTGCTGCACTCATTTTCTACTCAGTGGTTCAGTGTGTGTGCGTGTGTGTGTGTGTTCATCCTTCTTTGCCAAAGAAGACCATGCCATCAGAGAAATGATGACATGACTGGCACTTGACTTTGTTTTGAGTGAGGGAGGGCTGTGCAGGTTTCACTTCTCCTCCAGAGCCATCTGAATCCAGTGAGCAGATATTCATCAAGATGACCGGAGATGACCCAGGATGAGGCAACTGGGGCTAAGTGACTTGCCCAAGGTCACACAGAGTGTCAAGTGTCTGAGGTGAGATTTGAACTCAGGTCCTCCTGACTCCTGCCCTGGTGCTCTATCCACTGCACCACCTAGCTGCCCCATCCAATAGTTCAGGATAGTGAGCAGAAAGAAAATTAGTGTATTAAAAAAAACCCACATGTTAAAGTGAATTGTACAATCTGAGGAGGTCAAAGATCGAACACTCCCAGATACACCCAAATATTAGTAGCATTCATGGCAGTAGCAAAGTGGAAACAATGTATGTGCCCACTGATGAGGGAAATGGCTAAGCAAATTACATGGATATAATACGCATGAGAATACATTCGAACTGATGCAAAGTGAAGTAAACAGAACCAGGGAAACAATATGCAGAATCACTTTTAGTAACCAAAAAAATGAAAGGAAAAAGCCTCCCTCTCCCCAAATATACCCCATGGCCAGCCAAACTTGACCCAGAATAGAAGAGATGAGGTTCATCTCCTTTCATTCTTTGCAGGGGAGTGGAGGGAGATTGCACATACTCTCAGATACAGTTGATTCATTGTTCATTTGCTGAACTCTCTCTCTCTCTCTCTCTCTCTCTCTCTCTCTCTCTCTCTCTCTCTCTCTCTCTCTCTCTCTCTCTGTCTGTCTCTCCTCTCCTCTCCCCTCTCCCTGGAGAATGGAGAGATATATGTGCAAGTGAAGGTGACATGAAATCCCAATTTAAAGAGGAAGTGAAGTACAAGATTCAATGTGATAAAGTTCAACAGATATTTATTAAGGATCTGCCCTGTTCAAGGCTCTGTGCTAGGTCTTTGCGGTATTGCTTATAAAAGATGAACGTTTAGCGTCTGGGTCTCAGTTTCCCTCTCTATAAAATTGGGGTGGATAAAATGGCCTTTCTAACCCAACCAAGGCCCACTCCAACCAAATAGAAACTGTCCTGCCTTCAAAAGTTTATATTCTATTAAAGGGATAATAGTATACATCTCATACACCATTAATTCAAGTATATGGAGAGTTGAACAAATTAATTTCAAGGAGAGAAAGCACTAGCAATAGGGGAAATCAGGCAAAGCACTGTGTTGGAGGTAGTAACTAAGGGGTGCTTTGAAAGAAGTAAAGATTTCTGGGGGTGATTTATTCCTTTGCAAAATAGCATTTGCAAGAATTCTAAGTGCTCAAATAGGTGCCATACATTATGTGAATAGTTATGTATGTGTGCATACATATTAGCCTTAAAAAGAAGTCCATGGTAAAGGACCCAATATACAAAAATATTTGCAGCAGTTGCTTTTGTGATGGCAAAGAACTGGAAATTGAGGGGATGCCCATCAGTTGAGGAATGACTGAACAAGCTTTGGTATATGATTACAATGGAATACTATTGTATTGATACTGTATTTGAGGAGCAACAGATTTCAGAAAAACCTGGAAAAACTTGCATGAACTGATGCTGAATGAATTGAGCAGAACCAAGAGAACATTGTATACAGTAATAGCAACATTGTGCTATGACCAACTTTGATAGACTTAGTTTTTCTCAGCAATACAATGATCCAAGACAGTTCCAAAAGATTAGTGATAGAAAATGCTAACTACATCCAGAGAAAGAATTATGGAGTCTGAATGCAGATCAAAGCATGACATTTTCACTTTTGGGTTTTTTTTGAAAGCTATCTTTATATGTAATTGGGGAAAATTACTATTAAGGTAAAAAAAGAAGTCCATGAACAAAAAATCTGGAACATAAAAAGGGGAGATTTTCCACCTTTCAAAAGGATTCTTTCCTTTAGCAAGAGATTTGGTTGCAGAGTTCCTTCAAATGGTTACCTCCTAGTATATTTAAAAATGATTTGACTTAAAACACACATTCACACACTTACACACACACACAAACTCTAATTTATGCACATGTTGCAAATTAGATTTAGCTGAAGGGATTCTTATATCACACTTTAAAGGAAAGCTGCCTTTCCCCCTCTTCTAGAAGGCATAATCCAGGGGTTGAGTCTAGAACCTTTTTTTGGAGAATCTCAAGTATTTGTTATTCAGTCGTTTCAGTTGTGTTGGACCCCATTTGAAGTTCTCTTGGCAAAGATAATAGAATGGTTTGCCAAATGCTAAATGCTAAGACTACAAGGAAAGACAAAAACAATCCATGCTCTCAAGGGTTAGGGTAGGATCACTTGTTGTTGAGCTCTTTCAGTCATGTCTGATTTTGTGTGTGTGTGTGTGTGTGTGTGTGTGTGAGAGAGAGAGAGAGAGAGAGAGAGAGAGAGAGAGAGAGAGAGAGAGAGAGAGAGAGAGAGAGAGAGAGGAGAGAGAGAGAGAAAGAGAGAGAGAATATTATAATTGCACTGAAGAATTGATGCCATGAGAATTTTAAATTTCTCCTCATACCTTGGGAACTGAGGATTTTGGGCTCTTTCTCATTCCCTCTCCTCCATATTTGGTGGGGGTAGTCCTGGGTAATTTGACCAAGTAGACAGTTGCCCAAGGAGATACTTGCCCTAAAAGACAATTGACGAGAGATACCTTCATTGAACCTTTACATGGGGTGGGGTAAGAGAAGGAATACAAAGTAGAGGAGACATAATATTTAAGCACTGAGGATACAAATGATCATCAGCCACCATAAAGCTACTATAAAATTGGAAAGAGTAAAGTTCACCAGGAGTTGGTTCCTCTAGAGGTGGGTTTCCTTTAAGCGCTGCTGATACAAATAACCAAAGTGAAACAAACTAGCTTCATGGAACTTACATTCACTATAGAGGGAGACAATATACACAAAAATGTATACAAGATATATAAATACAAGGTAATCATTTTTTGGGGAAGGGGATACAAGTAGCAAAGCTTTAAAGACAGAAGAACATTAAAAATGGTTTGGCTGGAAAATTCTTGATTAGTGTGTACTAAGCTTTAAGTGTCACGCAGACCAGCTTACATTTGATGCTAGAGGTAATAGGGAACCATTGGAGTTTGTTGAGTAGGTCAGACCTGAACTATAGGAAAACCACTACAGTCAACTACAGTGTCTCAGGTCTCAAAGAGACCAATCTGGAGGCTATTGTGGATAGTCTAAACAAGAAGTGGTGTGTCTCTGAACTACAGCGAAGGCTGAGTGTGAGGAAGATGACAGGTGGAAGAGATGTCATGAAAGTGGAACTGAGACTTGGTAGATGATGACATACGTAGGGTGAGGGAGAAGATGATATCAAGGTTGTGAACCTGAGTGACTTGAACCCAGGGCTTCCTAACTCTAAGGTTAGTCTTTTCACCACTATACAACACAACTCTTCTTTGAATTTTATATAATATTATTTATTTTAAAGGGGTACCTAGATGGCACAGTGGATAAATTCTGGGCCTATAGTCAGGAAGACTCATCTTGCTGAGTTCAATTTTAGCCTCGCACATTTTACTAGCTATATGGCCCTGGGCAAGTCACTTAACCCTGTTTCCTCAGTTTCCTTATCTACATATGAGCTAGAGAAAGATCTGGCAAACCACTCCAGTATCTTTTCCAAGAAAACCACAAAAGGGTTATGAGTGAACAACATTTATTTGAAAAAGTAAAAGAAAATCTAAGAAAATGTTTAAAAAAGACTAGTTCATTCAAGCATTCACTACCACATGCTTCTAACCTTAACATAGCATTCATTTCTACCTATACCTCAGAGTTATGAGAAAAATACTTTTCATACCTTCGAGTGCTATATAAATGAGTTATTATCTCTTATAGGGAATGGTAGAGGATGCAGGAATGAAAGTTTTATGATTTGGTTGGCACAATATGCATAGGGTTCATAGTATTTAGAACTTGGTATTTAGAGATCATCCAGTTCATCTAATGCCTTAATTTTATGGGTAAGCCCACCAAAATACAATGATTTGCCAAGGTCACACAAACATTAAGTAGTCAGAATTTGAACCTAGGACCCCAAATCCAATGACTTTTCCATCATACCAAGCCATGCAATTTTAACGGTATGGCACTGTATATCACATATGTGTTCAAACTTTTATCAAAAACTCCTGCCTGGTATGTATGATCTCAAAACACTTTGGGAGACTTCTCTGTCTTATTGCTAGGTGACCTGGAACCTTCAGTACCTGACACATAACAACCTTGTAAAACACTCAGGGTATGACCGCCAAGTCCCCTTATAAGCACACAAGGCTCAAAATAGAAACTATTTATGAGTTAATGAAACAAATAAGACTCATATTGGTGCCAAGAGGAAACAATGTTTACTTGTAATCAGTCCTCTCTTAACAGGTCTGTGCAATCTCAGTCTCAATCTATTACCATATGCAAAATATGTGTACCTGCATAGTATAAATTAGATGCCTACCCATTTGGTGTAACCAAGTTGACCTTCTTACTTGTAGTAATTCAGGACAACACCCTCTCAGGGAACTGAGTTGGAGAGAATATGCAAACCATACACAAGATTAACTGGAGATAATCAATGGAGGGAATTTATCCAGGTGTTCCATTTACTTCATTATCTTATTTATGTCATAAACCATCTTCTGATTCCCACTTTATAGTGACTGTTATCACAAAGAATGAAATTTCACAGACAAAAGGATGGGGAGGAGTGTTGATCATAAAATAGACTGAATAATAAATTAGATCATAAGCTGATTATGTTGTTGAATTCTTTTTAGTCATGTCTGACTCTTGGACCCCATTTGGGGTTTTCTTGGCAAAGATACTGCTATTTCCTTCTCTAGTTCATGAGTTTTCTTCCCCTAAAAATGTTACAGAGATTGCTAAGGGAGAAAAGGCAGAGAGTCAAGGACAGAACAGTGAATGAACATTAAAGGATTAGGAAATTAAGCCAGCGAAGGAAACCAAGGATGTTGAAGAGGTGTGGCAAATTAGGACCAAGTGTGATCTCAAACACCCGTTCTCCCAAAAAAACCCCAAACAAACTACAAAACGAATCAAAAAAGGGAGGAAGAAATATAAAAAAAAAAGTGAAAGAAATACTAACAGTTTTGTGAATGGTTAAGGAAGATAAGGTTAATAGAAGTTTGTTGAATATGACTATAAAGAGGTCAATGGCAAATTCCAGAGATCAGTTTTTAGTGGTATGGTGGTAACAATAGCCAAATGTTGTGTAAGAGACTAAGGAGATGATGGATTTATGGGCATGCAAAGCCCCTATGTAATGTTCCCTCAGTCTACATTTCCAGTTTTACCTCATGTTGCCTCCATTTTCTCCATGCTTCAGTCAGACTTCCCCAACTCTGACATGCTCTGTGCTGCCTCACCTCCTTGCTCATGCTGTTCTGTATGCAGTAAATAACCTTCTTTTCCTATTGAATTCCTATGTATCCTTCTGAGACCAACTCAGATGCCACCACCTCCAAACAGACTTCCTTGGTCCTTCTTATCAGCAACTACCTTCTCCTTAAGGTCTTACTTTCTTTTGCACATGGTTAATGCACTTATATAATATTTTGTGTTATCTTTTGGTGTCCTTTCTCCCCCAGTAAGATTAATGAGACTAGAAACTTCTCCATTTTTGTCTTTGCATTTCCTGTGCCTAATACAATGCCTGACCCATAGCAAGTAACTTAATAAATGATCATTCATTCACCCAGAACAGGAACCATGCATAATTTAAGCTGGGCATCTCTTCTAGGTTCTAACATGTGCTCTGTGCACAGTAGGTGATGAATACATATTTTGTGCTTTGTTTTTTTATGACATATTGTAAACCCATAGAAGGAAAAGTTCTAAAGGGCATATTGGGTAAGTAGAGAGGTGGTGAGAGTTGGAGTGGGACTGCCACAAGAGGTCAATTTGCTGGTAAAGTTCACAAATGCATGAGAAGTTTATAAAGTCATAAAATAAAATTGAAAACTCCATTCTGAGATTCTGTATTATTACCTTGGATAAGGAGAGCTTACTGAAGTGATCAGTCACCATAAACTGTCAACCTGGGAAGGAGCAACAGGAAGTCTGAGGGGGAAATAGAGTTCCCAGAAAATTGAGGGAGATAGAAATCATTCCTTTTAATCTGCCAAATTTCTGTTTAATGTTCAGGGAACAAAGACTGCTCTCTGGAAGTCAGTAGTCATTAGAATTCCATGTAGAAGCTGGCTACCTGTCAAACTTCCTCAGGCCAAATTTATCTGGCCACGGGACCCAAATGGCTCAGGAGGAGAAAGTGAGGCTGGTGACCTTGCATAGCCCTCCCTCCCTCAAATCAAAGTCAACTGCAAGTCATGTGATCATCTTGATGTCATGGTCCTCTTCAAGAATGAAGAACAAACACAACAATATCATTAATAAGGAAGAAGTTGGTACAGTGGAAAGCATGCTGGCTTTGAAGATCTGAATTCAAATCCCAGCTCTGCCATTTACTAAATGTTTTGTGATCTGAAGTCTCTGCACTCCAGTTTCTTCGTTAGTGAAATTAGAAGGTTGCTAAGGGCCCTTCCAGTTCTGAATCCATGATCCTAATTCATTAGGAATAAATAACACTTTACCACACTAATCCTCAGTTTCCTTAACTGTAAAATGAGGAGGTTGGACTTCAAGATCTCTAGCTCTGAACCTTCAATGATATGAGTATTTCTATGCTCTTCCCTCCCCTTTGTTGTTACAGGGTTTTTCTGAGGTGTGTCCAGCTCTTTATGGTCCTATTTAAGGTTTTCTTGGCAAAAAAATGTTCGAGTGGTTTGCTGGTTCCTTCTCCGGTGCTGAGGCCAGATATGAGCTCAGAAGCGGTGTCTTCTGACTTGGCACTCTATCCACTGTACCACCGAGCTGTATGATGATGAAATGATCATCCTGAATGATCCTTGATCATAAAAAATCCATTTAATTTTGTGCAGCCCTCTCTCTTTACAGAACTCGAAAGGGGCCCTTGGTAATTCAGAGGATTTAGAACTGGGAGGGTTCTTTATAATCCAAGTCCAAATCATCCTCCCTGCACAGTGGATAGAGCGCTGGGACCAGAGTCAGAAAGATCTGAACCCCATTGGGGTCATGAAGAGTTGGGCACAATTAAAAACGACTGAACAACAGTGATCTTATGAACTTATTTTGAGGAGTCCAGGACACACACACAAAAGCTAAGAAACCCACCGTCTAGTCCATCAGCTTTGAGTTCTTGGTTCTTCTGGTTAGTTTGACATCTAAATTTCAGATTAAACTGTTGTTTTTAGCCTCATTTTGTCACGGGAGGATCCAATCCTGAGATTTAAGTTGTTAGGTACCTTGCTGTTGTTCAGTCATTCAGTAGTGTTCAACTCTCCATCGCAAAGAAGGTTAAGTGACTTACCCAGGGTCACACAGCTAGTAAGTGTCTGAGGCCAGATTTGAATTCAGATCTTCTTACCTGTAACACCTAGCTACCTTTTACTTTATTCTAGAGATCAGCTAATCCAAATCTTTTCAGTGTTTGGACTCCAGGTACACCCATTCCTAGCTTTTGTCTTTAGGAGACTTGGTTTTTTTGTTTACTCCCCATCCAGGGGTTATCAACTTTTGGGATATCATGGACCTCTCTGTAGTTGGGTAAAACCAAAGGACTCCTCAGAATTACAGTTTTAAATGCATGTAGACCATAAAATATGTAGTATTATAAGGAAAATGTATATTCAAATTGTTAAGACATATTAAAAAACACCCCAAGTTTACAGATTCTAGGCTATGAACCCCAATTCTTACCCTTTTAGGAAGTTAATTTCTGACCTCTGCAGTCATGAATAAAACCTCCTGAATCCCCCTCTGATTTCTCCTTTTTTCCCTTGTTTTCATTTACTTTACCTTATTCTGAACTTAACACCAAATAGAGTGAGCATTTCCAAATGCATGGTAACATAGAAAATGTGAATTGCATTTGAAACTGTGGATCTGTTTACATATAGCTTGCTTCTTTTAAAAACAACTATTTCTTGCATCACTCTCGTTTCTCTTCCCAATTTTTCATCTACTTCTCTTGATTTTCAAAATCCTTTTTGAGCTCCTCTATGGCCTGTGATCAATTCATACTTTTCTTGGTGGCTTTTAATGTAGGAGCTTTGACTCTACCATCCTCCTCTGATTGCATGCCCTGATCTTCCTTGTCACCAAACTAAAATTCTGTAGTCTGAATTCTTTAATGATATTTTACTCATCTTCCCAGTCAAATACTTGACTTTCTAACTTTTTGTTAAAGTAGGACTCTACTTCCAGTGGGGGTGGGGGTGGGGGGGTGGATATACTGTTCCAGATTTCAGGGATCTTGTCTCAACAGCTCAATCCCCCACCATCTGTGGGCCCAGAACTTTGGAAGCAGCTGCTGCCACCTGCTGTGGGTATTGCCTCCTCCTCTGACCTGGGCCTGAGGCCAGACCCCAGGCAAACCAGGTCTCAGAGCTTTCCCACTGACCTTCTGTGCTGTCTTTGGTATTTGTGGGTTGAGAAGTCTGAAAACTGCCACCACTGCCAATGATTCAATCCCCTGAGGCCTGCTCCAACCCTATCTGTGCTGGCACAGTGGGGACTGTGCTCCACTTCCAGCCCATGGGATAGATGTTTCATGTGAACTTTCCAGGCTGTCTTGGTCTGGAGATTCATTTCACTCCATAATTTTGTAGGTTTTGTGGTTCTAGAATTTGTTTAGAGTCATTTTTTACAGGTATTTGGAGAGGTTTGGGGGACAGCTCCAACAAGTCCCTCCTTTAATCTGCCATCTTGGCTCCACCCATTCTGCTTCTTGCTTTTGTAATGTACACCATGGGACTGACAGTTTCTGAATATAAGAGCTAAAGAAACAAGTTGATGTCATTTTTTTTTTTTTTTTGGCAAGGGGGTCCAGATCTGTGATCTCATCTCAGTATAGGGAATTCTTTATACTATGGAGATTCTCTTCACTTGAGAAAAATTGTCAACTTATCTGTAATTTCTAAAGAGCTGATGGATGTAATGGGAGAAGTTAAGGGGCTTGCCCATGATCACACAGCTAGTATGTGCTAGGGGATGGATTTGAACTGTGGAATAAAAATTTTGAACTCTGCTACTTTCAAGCAGTCCTCCCTCCTCTCCTTTTAAGCCAATGTCTGTCAGAGACAACTAATTAATAACACATTAATATACAAGCCTTCCGGCTTGGAAGGGATTCAAAGGAGCAAAGTTTCCCCTGTTAATTGAAAATCTCTCTAACATGAGAAATTTTTTTTAATTTTTTTTCTTTCTATAGTAATTATGAAACAAAAGACAAAATTCCGCACAGAGATAATGCCAGATACAAAGTACAGGGTCAGGACTTTTGATTTGCTTTTCACAGAACAATAGTCTCCTTAGAATCACACCCTAGGAAAAGTATCTTCAGAAGCCAATTACTCCTTCTAACCATTTCCCTTAAGGATTTCCCTTTAAATCTGGTCAAAGATAAACTCAATAGATTTAAATCGGATTAAAAGAGAATGTTCCCAGCAATTTGGTCACCACAAACAAGGCAAAGTTCACTCTAATACTATTATTTTTAGGGAAGGAAGATCCTTCCCTGAACTTGATAAGATCGTCTTTTAAAAGCTGTTTAGGCCTTTGATTCAAGTTAAACTAAGATGTTGGCCATGGACACTGTCTCCTTGGTATTAAGTCTTCTATTCAAGGGAAAATGATATGCTATTTCACTTGATTGAATACACAAAACTTCAGATTATATCTTCATAAGATTATTTTCTAGTATTTCCTGAAAACAAAAAAGAGGCTTTAATGGGTATATTTTCATGAAACTCAGGGCTTTCTGATTCCAATGTCAGCCCTCTTTCCACTATGCCATGCTGAGTCCCCAGGCATGAATTTAATTTATGATTAAGACATAGGATGGGTAGGGCCAGGAAATGGATATATCTAACTATAATATAGTTAGGACATGCTCCAGTACATGTGGTCTAAACAGGAACTGTCTAGTTCTGTGGCTTTCAGGTTGATCATGAGCAGCCTTCCCCTTCTCTCCTCTATCCTATCTTCAATCTTCTCTCTTAAATCCTATGGATTTCCATCCTTCAGGTCTGTATTATAAGTGAATACAGAAACATCTCCGGGGCTTACTTTGAGTTTTTTAGTGTTCTCAGTTTCTTTTTGGTGATGAAGAGTACACACACACACACACACACACACACACAGAGTATAATCACAGTACATCATGAAGCCAACAGCACAAGTATTTTCTGTGAGTAATAAAAATGCAAAAATAGGCATCATTTAGACAATGGTATTGGTACCACAATCTCAACCTTTTTGTTTCTTCATTCTGTCCTCAACCTTCTCTTCCATTCATTCTTCATTCATTTCCATGACTATATAATCATCACCTCTGGGCAGGTGAGTTCCAAATATTTGTCTCTAGCTTTTGTCTTTCTCCTGAACTCTGTTCTCAAAGTGCCAGAGAGATAGGTAGTGCTTCATAAATGTTTTGTTGATGGACTAGTTTCCAACTACCTTCAGATCATCTCTGCCTAGAAATCCCACAACCATCTCTGCCTAGAAATCCCACAACCACCAACAAACCACATTCAACATCCCAAAAGGAATTGGTAGTCTTCTGCCTTAAACCAGATCCTTTTACTGACTTTTCCAGATTTATGGAGAATGGTACTACATTTTTCCAATTGCCCAGGATATACACTTTAAAATTTAGATTTATCTACTTATTTTTATTTTTCAACATTCATTTCCACAAGATTTTGAATTCCAAATTTTCTCCCCATCTTTCCTCTACCCGCCCACCCAGAGGTAGCATGCCTCTGATTATCCCTTCCTCCAGTCTGCCCTCCCTTTTATCATCTTCCCTCTTATCCCTTCCCCTTTACTTTCTTGAAGGGCAAGATAGATTTCTATACCCCATTGTCTGTAAGTCTTATTTCCCAGTTGCATGTAAAAAGTTTTTTTAATATTTGTTTTTAAAACTTTGAGTTCCAAATTCTCTCCCTTCTTCTCTCCCCACCATAACATCAAGGACCCCAGTATACACAGGAGGGCCCTGCAGTACAGGCTCTTAGATCTGCTTTTCTAAAAAGAATGCAACTTTTGGGGGGTCAACAATCTACTTTAATGAAGCACATATGTCATTCACTTAGTTCAGGGGGAAAAGTCAGCACCCTGAACTTTAGAGAAAATACAGAGAAATAAAAGCCAACAGATAAGGTTTCCAACTGTCTGACCACAAGCAATACATACATCACAGATCAACAGACAGATCCAACTATCTGACCATACATACATAGTTATCAGAGAGAGAAACACTAACATCTGGGTTTCCAAAGCTGGGGGGCTCCTTAGTGGCTACCCAGAGTCTCATCTGGCCAAACACACACTTCCAATGAGTAAACTCCAAATTAAAACCTCACTTCAGAGTATTTATACACTTTTCAGAGGTGGAGGGCAGGATCTGTTCACCCAGTGCCTCAGTGGAAATCAACAAAATATATTGAGGCCTATTAATTGGTGGGGAAAATCTTTAACTCCTCTCCCCATCCACTGTTAACCTTAAGCTACCATTACACCCACCCACCCAAAGACAAGTAATTCAATATAGGTTATACACATGTGGTTATGCAAAATACCTCTGAAATAGTCATGTTATGAAAGACTAACTATGCTTCCCTCCATCCTATCCTGCTCCGTCCACTTATTCTATTTTCTCCTTTAACCATGTCCCTTTTCTAAAGTGTTTGCTTCTGACTACCCTCTCCCTCAATCTGTCCTTTCTTCTATAATTCCACCTTTTATTCCCTTCCCCACTAATTTCCTGTAGGGTAAGAGACTTAATTGAGTGTGTATGTTATTCCCTCCTTAAGCCAAATCTGATGAGAATAATATTCACTCATTCTTTCTCATCTCTCCCTTCTTCCCCTCCATTGTGAAACCTTTTTCTTGCCTCTTTTATGTGAAATAGCTGACCCCATTCTATCTTTCCCTTTCTGTAGCGGATGGCCTGTGTCCCTACACGGCTCGGTGATGTGGTGAAGAAGAAAGATACAGAGGTGGGATAAGAAAGACTAACTCCGTTTATTGATCTGAGGGTCCAGATATTTATAGACAGAAACTGCAAGCCTACCTGACATTCTGCTTGTCTCCTGCCCTAGTGATTTAATCAGTCTATGAGCCTAGAGGGCATCTATTTTACATATCCCTTGTTTTCTATAATTC
Source organism: Bettongia penicillata ogilbyi (assembly GCA_023548195.1). NCBI lineage: Eukaryota > Metazoa > Chordata > Mammalia > Diprotodontia > Potoroidae > Bettongia > Bettongia penicillata. Next base: position 5,923,260 of record JAJHZJ010000540.1, on the reverse strand, counting down.
TCTTGTTTGTCTCACACCAGCAACATCTGGGGGGCATGGGGAGCCATTCCAGATGATAATGAGCAGTCTCAAAGAACAGTTTCCCTGAAGGTCTATCCTGATCTTGTCAACCACACTCTACCCTGGCCCTCAACACCTTTCTCCTTCTCCCAATATATTCCTCTCATCCTTTAATTTTATTTTTTAGATATCATCACTTCATAATCAACTTATCCTGTACCATCCTATCTATCTATCTATCTATCTATCTATCTATCTATCTATCTATCTATCTATCTATCATCTCCTCCAACTACCCTAATACTGAGGAAGGTCTCATGAGTTACAAATATCATCTTTCTGTGTAGGAAGGTACAGTTCAACTTTTGTAAGTCCCTTATGATTTCTCTTTTCTGTTTACCTTTTCATGCTTCTCTTGGTTCTTGTATTTGAAAGTCCAGTTTTCTATTCATCCCTGGTCTTTCCATCAAGAGTGCTTGAAAGTCCTCTATTTCATTGAATATCCATTTTTACCTCTGAAGGATTATGCTCAGTTTTTCTGGGTAGATGATTCTTGGTTTTAATCCTAGCTCCTTTGACTTCTGGAATATCATATCCTAAGTCTTTTGATCCCTTAATGTAGAAGCTGCTATATCTTCTGTTATCCTGACTGTGTTTCTACAGTACTTGATTTGCTTCACTCTGGCTACTTGCAATATTTTCTCCTTGACTTGGAAACTCTAGAATTTGCCTACAATATTCCTAGGAGTTTTCCTTTTAGGATCTCTTTCCAGAGGCAATTGGTGGATTCTTTCCATTTCTATTTTACCCTCTGGTTCTAGAATATCAGGGCAGTTTTCCTTGATTAATTTCTTGAAAGATGATGCCTCGGTTCTTTTTTTTCTCATGTCTTTCAGGTAGTTCAGTAATTTTTAAATTGTCTCTCTTGGATCTATTTTCCAGGTCAGTGTTTTTTTCCAATGAGATAGTTCACATTGTCTTCTATTTTTTTCATTCTTTTGGTTCTGTTTTATAATGTCTTCATTTCTTATAAAGTCTTTGGCTTTCATTTGCTCTATTCTAATTTTGAAGGAATTATTTTCTTCAGTGGTGTTTTGAACCTCCTTTTCCATTTGGTTAATTCTGCTTTTTAAGGCAGTCTTCTCATTGTTTTTTTGGACTTCTTTTAGGTTAGTCTATTTTTTGAAGTGTTATTTTCTTCAATATTTTTTTGGGTCTCCTTTAGCAAGCTGTTGACTCAATTTTCATGATTTTCTTGCACCACTCTCATTTCTCTTCCCAATTTTTCCTCTACTTCTCTTACTTGATTTTCAAAATTCTTTTTGAGCTCCTCCATGACCTGTGACCAATTCATATTCCTCTTAGAGGCTTTTAATAAAGGAGTTTTGACTCTACTGTCCTCCTCTGATTCTTCTTACTTCCCTCAAAAGATTGCTTCAAAAACTGAAAAGTACTATGGAAATGTAGGACTATTTGTCTTAGATTTACCAGTTTGAAGATTCAAGAATCCAACCACTATACTTCTATAATTTCTAGGATTCAGAGAACAAATCTTTGTTTGTATAATTTCATTCATACATTCATATGGAGGAGGAAGAGGAGCATGGAGGAGGTACAGAATTTAGATAAGACACTATCCCTAGCTTCATGGAGTTTACAGTCTAGTAGAAAATGATAAACAGAAAGTGAACTATAATTTAAAATATGTGATAAATACATTAGAGAGATACAAAATATACATACTGCTAGGCAAGAAGTTAGGGAAAGTTGTTACTGACAGGAGATCAGAAAATCTTTGTATAGTTGGTGGCATGAGTGCTCCACACTCTTGATGATTTTATATAATATCATATTCCCTTTTAGCCTTCACCTTTCCCAGTTCTCCTCCTCTCTCTGCACTCCCTGTCAAGTAAGAAATGTATTGCAATGTCTACAACAATCTGTTTTGTAACACTATCATTTATTGCCTGTGTGGCCTTGAACAAATCCAAGCAAGTAGTGATATGGTTTTGAATCTGTAAAATGAATGTAATTATTTGTGCCTTCATGCACTTCTGATGAATAGATTGCGAATTGGGGAGAAGGTTGGATGGAAGTATGAATATGTTGATACATGTGAATAAAAATGGGTTTGAAACCCTTTAAGAATCATTGCAGAAAGATGTGTTATGATTTGGATACATGTTGAGTCCTTGTATCTTCAAGATAAAGTTGGAGTTTTCCCCACAATCCCTTCTTCTGTTTGTACTTAGCACTGACAATGAGTAGGAATGAATTCCCTATTCCCAACCCTACATCCTTTTTTCACTTACCCTTAATTTTTTAAAAAAAGTCATAAATTAAGCAACTTTGTTCCTGGGATAAGTAGCAGGGGGCCATATAGCTGGATTGTGGCTTGTTGTGTTTGTCCTTTGTTCTCAAAGAGGGCCATGGCATCAGAGAGATGATGATATGACTTGCAGTTGACTTTGATCAATTGATATATTCATCAGGATGACTAGAGATGGTCCAGGAGTGGGAGACCCTGACCCTTTTAGGCTAAGGTCTTTTTAGGTTCTCACTTAGAGTGAGGTAATGCCCATTCAGTGATAGGACTCTTTAAGAAGTGAGTCAAGGGATGGCCCCTTTAATTAAAAAAAAAGTCAAATTTGGATGGGAAGACCCTCAGGGTTACTGGCCAAAAGCCAAATAGTTACTATTTACATTCACTCTGAGCCAAGAGGGCCCAAAAATAGCCATTAAGTGGTGCTTGGGGAAAGAAAGAAAAAAAGAAAGGAAAGGAAGGAAGCAAGGAAGGAAGGAAGGAAGGAAGATCCAACCAGTAAACCCTGAATTAACTGGGCAGCTTTTGGCCATCAAAATTTTACCTTTCTTTGGCAAGGAGAGGGAAAAAGGAGAGGGAGAAGGAGAGGGAGAAGACAAGGTGAGTTAGCTAACTGGCTGGGTCCCCATTCAGGCAGCTTGGACTACTCACAGGTTGGGCTTGTCCTTAATTCTCGAAGAGGAGCATGATAGCAGGGAGATGATGACGTGACTTTCATTTGAATGGTGCTGGAGTGGGGCAATTTGAAGTTGGAGTGCAACTTGGGTAGGGGATGTACAAAAAGGAGTGGCTGGGGAGGAAGCTTCAGATGATGCTGTATGTACCTCCTAAATTTCCTGATCAGAGAGAAAACTTCCTCCCAAGGTAAGACCAGTACCTTCTATGGGAGGGAGCAGAAGATCAGATAGAACTGGGGAAGGTGGAGGGAGAAGAGGACATTCAGGATGTTGACTATGTCTCCTAAATTCCTACACAGATGCAAGGGAGAGATGAAATGAACAAAGCATACCCTGGGTTCGAAGCAGCCTCTGGGGACATAGAATAATCAGTTGGGGGGCTACATTATACTCCTGGTCATTTCTTTTGGCATCCTCTAAATTTCCCTCCTGGGGCAAATCTGTCACCCTTGCTTAATGAGAACTGGTCACAAGGGTCTTATCTGAAGACATTAAATGTAAACTCTCACAGAATCTTGTGAATGAAAGGGATCAAATAAGAAGGCATCATCTAGCTACGCCTAGGCAATACTTGAGTGGACCCTGGACAAAACTCAAGTACATAAAGAGTATTTGCTCTCACAACCTTCCATTTCTGCACCTTCTCCTCCCCTAGACTTTATTCCTTCACTGACCCATTATTCCTGTCCAATGCCCTCTTTCTTTCTCTTCTTTCTCCCCATAAAATGTGAACAATAAAAGGAATACAATTATTGGTCACTTTCTCCTTAGTGAGAATTTAAGTCAATGAATTTCTTCAAGTATATTGACATTTTAGGTTTTACTTCTAGTGGGAGAATGAAAATTTTCTTTCCCTTACAAGAAGAATTTCAGATACCAGTCATAGTGGGAGAAATGGAGAAATATTTTGGGACACAGGTCCCACTCTACCCCCCTCCTGGTGATCTTAAAATGTTATTTCAGGCCTTCCATGAAATCTATAGTTATGATATTTTACAGATTGAGCCCTGATCTTGGAGTCAAGAGTACCTGCTCTGGTTCTCACCTATTAGTTCAACATTGCTCAGATCACTTTATGATGCCCTTGGAACTCCAGTTTCCTTATTTATAAAATGATAATTTGTACTGTTTCTTCTCATAGGGTAGTTGAGTGCAACTATAATCAATAATCATTTCAATCAGTATATAAACACCTACTATGTGCCAGGAAATAGGATAAGATTTCCCACTCCTTAAAACAAAATAAAAACCACAACCTAACCTATAGTCTATATAGCTTTGCATGCATTACATTTCATGCTTTATATCTTCAAACACTGATTTAATCTCCACATATTAATTCTAAAGAGGAGAAAGGCACCAGTGCTTCTGAGAAGCCTGCAAGGCACCCAACCGATCAGTCAGTAAATATTTATTAAATACCTAATATGTGGCAGGTATATTAATATATAGGCAGGTATACCTAATATGATGAGTTCTGGGGATACAAAAGGAGGCAAAAGACAGTCCCTGATCTTAAGGAGCTTATAATCTAGTGGGGGAGACATGAATGTGTGTGTGTGTGTGTGTGTGTGTGTGTGTATCAACCTGTATACAGGATAAGTAGGAAATAATTAACAGGGGGAATTGGAATTGAAGCCTGGGGGAAGTAGGAGAGTGTTCCTGGCATGGAAGATAGCCAGAGAGAATGCCTGGGGTCAAGAGATAGAGTATCTTGTTTGTGGAACAGCCAGAAGGTTAGTTCACTGGATGAAAGAGTAGTAGGAGACTGGGTTATAAAGAGCTTTGAATGCTAAAGAGTATTTTGTATTTGAACCTGGAGACTATAGGGAGCCACTGGACTTTATTGAATAGGTGTGTGTGTGTGTGTGTGACATGAATTTTCTCTTGAGAAAAGTCACTTTAGTGACTGAATAGAGAATAGATTTGGAGTGAGGAGAGACTTGAGGCAGGCAGTCCCAGCAATAAGCTAGTGCAATAGCCCAGCCATGAGGTGGTGAGGGCTTGTACCAGAGTGGTGGCAGAGTCAGAGGAGAGAAGGGACATATTTGAGAGCTGTGGCCAGGGTGTTGCCTTGACAACAGCTTGGATACAGGAGGTGAGAGATAATGAGGAGTCTGAAATGACTCCTAGATTGTGACCCTGAGGGACTAGGAGGATGGTGTAACAAGGAAAATAGGAGGGGAGGATTTAGGGGGAAAAGATGACATACTCAGTTAAGATGTTTACTGGTCATCTAATTCAAGATGTTGGAAAAGCAATTGGAGATGTGAGATGGAGGTTAGTGAGATTGGAGTCTATCTGTGTCTTGTTATCATAACCTTCATAAAATCCTCAAGGAGATGCAACCTTTCTAATACCTCCCAGTTCTTCTAGAGGAAGCTCTGCCTCATGTCAACCCTTGTTACCAGAAGCAGTGGAGTGAGTGGAGTGGCTCCTTCATAAACGTATGTTATCTGATATAAGGTGTCAGGGTAGTCCTTAGGGTTGGGAGGGAGGGGTAGAAATAGACAGGCAGAAAGCATTTACTTAATCTCTGCTAAGTCGTAGTTGCACCCATAGAAAAACCAGGCCCTGAACAAGACTTTCTGAAAAAAATTAAATCACCCCCTAAGGAGGGATAGCAAGCCTGGCCCAACAAAGGTTAAACAGGGAGGCTCATTTTCCTTCTTTGAGTACAATGGTACTCTTTGTGATGTAGCTACATGGGACCTATTTTTTCATCCTTTTGTAATGAAAATCCTTCCCACTATATGATATATGACAGACTGGCATTGCTGTGCTGACACCCTACTCTGTGTACAAGTACCTTTGAAGTTGTATCAGAGCTTCTTTCTCCTCCTTCTATACTTAGGCAAATGACATCCCTTTCTTCCTGCCATGTTTTCTTGAAAAGGACAGCCATAGATGTCTTATAAGTCTAAAGTTAAAAGAGACCTCTTAGGCCATCAAGACCAATCCCCTTAATTTACAAATGAAGGAACTGAGGTTCAAGGAGATTCACTGAATTCCCAAGGTTGCATAGATGCTAAGCCTAAGATCTGAACCAAAGGCTTTTGACTTCAGAGCCACCACTTTCTCCACTTGTACCAGATTACCTCATGATTTATTTATGAATCACTACCAAATACATCCCTCCATCCCAATCCCCCTCCCCAATTTATTTATTCTGATAGAAAATGCCAAGTAGGAAAATCAATGGCTTTTCCCTGGTCTGAACTGGAGAAAGAAATGTGGTAATATGTTTATGTACAACTTTAATCCCCTGCAGCTACAAGGGGCAGCAGCTAAGTGGTGCATTGGAGAGAGTACTGAGCCTGGAAGCAAGAAGTCCTGAGTTCAAATTCAGCCTTAGATACTTACTAGCTGGGATGACCCTGGGCAAGCCCTTCTCAGGAACAGAATTGCTTCTTTGTTGTTAGTAAAGGCAGTGAATGAATATGTTAAATGAATGTGCTGGTCTTAGGAATGATTCTTTGTAAGTTGTTGGAAGGTTCATGCCTCAGGCTGGAAATGGAACTCTGTTTTTGATGGATTCTTCTCTCTAGGTTTTCCTGACAATGCTCTCCTGGTTTTCTTTCTTCCTACCGACAATCCTTCTCCAGATCTTTGGATTTTCACTCAGGTCATGCCCCCCCCCCCCCAAAAAAAAAAAAAAAACAGACATCCTAAGGCTCTGTCCTGGGGCCTCTTTTCTCTAAATTATTTTACTTCCATATTAACTTCCATGATTCCAATGAGCATCTCTGTGTTGATGCTTCACAGACCTCCTGTCTGCTGATCTCCACCATCACCTCTACCTGCCTTTTTGATGTGTCCATAGTAGCTGTCTATTACAAAGATCAATGTAAAATCCATTGTGTCACTTAAATCCCTACATAACCCCCACTTCCTGGCTTTCTAGTCTATGCCACTAGCCACCCATGTACTCTGCAATCCAGTGACACTCACCTTCTTGCTGTATTCCCAGTGCTGAGCATTTTCACCCCCTCACACCTGGAGTGCTTTCCCTCCTCGTCTCTACCTCCTGGCTTCCCTGACTTTGTTCAAATTCCTACCAAAATCTCCCTGTCTACTGGAAGGAAGCCTTTCCCCATTCTGCTTAATTCTAGTGTCTTTCCTCTGTTTATTATTTTCTATTTATTTTATATATTAGTTATACTATATTTATATGTGACATGTAATTATATATCATATTTATACATATATAGTTATGCTCTCTATATGTTACATATATATGTAGCTTGCATGTACATAGTTGCTTGCTTCTTGTCCTCCCCTTAGATCTGTGGGCCCCTTGAGAGCAGCTGCTGATTTTTTTTGCCTTTCTCTGTACTCCAGTACTTACTTAGCAGAGGACCTATGACCCTTAGCAAATGCTAGTTGATTGACAGGTTCTAAGTGGAATTGAATAAAATCTCTATACATTCTTTTATTCTACCAACAAACAACTGGGTGGTGAGTGGAAGGGGTAATTTTGCCATTTGTCCTGCTATATATGCATATTTTCCCCTCTCCCTTTTCAGGGCCTTACAATAATCAAATCAGTATTGTCATGATAGTGGAAACTACATATCAATAAACCCCAATAGGGTTCTACTCATTTTCAAGTGTCTTCCCAAACAAAAAACACTCCTTCCTGACCATCACTCCCTACATATAATAAATTATCAAATTAGAAAGTAAACTTTCTGAGAGTAGGGGCTTTCTTACTTTTTATTTGCATCTCCAGCCTTTAACACAGTGCCTTCTTTTGAGAGGGGAGTACAATTGGGGTTAAGTGACTTGCCCAAGGCCATACAGTATCTGAGACCTGATTTGAACTCTGAAAGATGAGTCTTCCTGCCTTCAGGCCCAGCGCCCTAACCACTGGACCACTTTCCTATTCACATAGTAAAAACTTAATAAATGCTATTTCAGTCATTCATTGACCAAATGTGCAAAGCTAACTACTTGTGCAGTCAGTTTGAGTGACTTCATTTTAAAAACCTAGTTTAGACTTAATGGATACATATGCACAGTCAGCCTGCAGGAGATGGTGGTCTGGAAACACCCCTGGACATGAGGACTAGTCCCTATGATGCTGTAAAGTGGGAGGAGCTGAAGTGGCATTAATCTCCTCATGACTATACACAATCAACATACTTTTTGCCCTTCTGTGGAAGTTGTTTACTCTATAAAAAAGCAAAGGGGCCTTGGTGTTCTAAATAAAATCCTTTTATCTTTCTTTTCCTGAGTTTGCCTCATTGGCTAGGGTGAGACCTGAATCCAAATTTCTTTTAACGTATGCATTCATTAAGAGCCTACTATGCTCCAAGCTAGTTCCTGGTGGTGCCATAGTGCATAGAGCGTGATCCTGGGCAAATCACTTAACCATGTTTGCTCCAGTTTCCTCATTTGTAAAATGAGCTGGAGAAGGAAAGGCGAAGTGCTTCAGTATCTTTGCCAAAGAAAACTCCAGTTGGGATCACATACACACAAAAAGAAAATCACGGAAACAACTGAAGAACAACATTCTCTTAGCACATTTTAAGAAGCTAAAGAAATAAAGACAAAAATGAAATACTCTCTGCCCTTGGGGGATCTTAAATCATAAAGGAGATGGAAATACCATGGATATAAAATATTAAATACAAAATATTCACAAAGTTATTTTCTGGGAGGAAGTTTCTAGAAACTAGAGAGAAATCACAATATCTTAAGAGACAGGGCTTAAGAATAGCTCTAAAGGAAGCTAGAGAGTCCCCAAGATGGAGGTGAGGAAGGAGTGTATTCCAGGCACAACAGCAGAGAATATGGAGAGTCATGGACAGAGAACAGCAAACAGGTCAGTTTGTCTGGAATTTGGAGTTAATGAAAGATTAACATTCAGTAAACCTTCTGGAGCAGGATTATGGAAAGCTTTAAAAGCCAGACAGAAGAGTTTTTGTTTCATTCTCAAGGGAACCCCTGAAGCTCCTGGAGCAGGGGAATGAATGATGACGTCAGAGCTGCACTTTAGAAATAACAATTTGGCAGTTGTATGGAGGATGGTTTGGAAAGGAGAGAGGCTGGAAGACCAACCAACTCGTAGGCTATTACAGTAGTCAAGGGGAGAGGTGATAAGAACCTAAATATGTATGGTGGCTGCATAAATGGTGAGGAGATGGAGAATGAGATGGATTGTGGAGGTAGAATTCATAATACTAGACAACTGATTAGATATGAAGGGTGAGGAAGGAATGAATAAGTATTTATTGAGCACCTCTTATGTGCCAAAGAGTTGAGGATGATGCCTAGGGTTGTAAATGTGGATGACTGAAAAGAGTGTAGTGTCCTAGAAAGAAAGAAGTGAAGAAGAGGGAAAAGAGAGGGGTAAAGTGGGGAGAGAATGAGTTCTGTTTTTTGTAAGTTGAGTTTGAGATGTCTATGGGGATATCCAACTGAAGATGTTCAAGAGGACTGGAAATATACATCTGGAAGTCAAATGAATAGAAGGTAATTGTCGAACCTGTGGGAGCTATCCCTCTGGAGACCAAGTGACCCCTAGTGATGTTAAAAAACTCCAACAAAAATCATAGGGTCCACTCTCTCCTTGAAACTCAGTTTATCCTTGGTTCTACTGTCATTTTTCAGATTTGAAAAAAAGTGGAGAGAAGACATGTGTGGGAGGCTATCTTTCCTTTCCCACTGCCTCACTTTTCCCTTCACTCTACTATGACCATTGAGTGCATGGGGTTCAAATCAGCAAGTCTGGATTCCTCTGGATTTCATGAGTCCCAGAAGAAGAGTGGGAAATGAGGAGGTGTCATTAGGGGCTTAGGGCAGGATGAAGCAGATGAAGAGGGAAGGTTTTTCTTCAGTTGGCTAAAGCCTACACCCACAATAGGTAAATCCCATTAAAGTCCAACGACTTCCATCAAGTTGCCTGAACCACTCTCTTAGAGGTAAAATGAGGGAAATAGATTAGATGAAATCCAAGTATCTTGGATTCTGCGATTCTCTAATTGTCTATTGAACATTTGCTTTGATCACCTCAGACTTAAAATGACTTCAGTTTCCACAGCTGTAAGGGGCAATTGAGCTGGATGATCATTAATGTCTTTTCTGAGTTCTAAAATACTTTGATGTCCCAAAGCCAGGCACCTTATGCCACAAAGTCTCTCCTTCCAGAAGTCCCTGTTTCCTTTGTCTGTGGCTCACTATTCTCCTGGTCCCTCACTACCATCCTTATTCCCTCATCATCTCCTACATCCAATTTGTCATCACCACAACTGTTCATTTAGGGTAAAGTCAAACTTGGACTTTTGATTAACCTCTGATCTGGTCTCCATCCCTAACACCCTCCCCCTACTCATCACTGAGACAAATCTTTCAGAAAACCTTATTTTCATTAGTAAACCTTTAAGGTCAAAAGCTGTCATCAATTTCCCCATTACCTATAAGATAGCACCCAAACATCCTGATCTAGCATTCTCTGATCCCTCTAATTTAGTTGAAACCACTGTTGATCTCATGAGAAAAGCTCATTCTTTTCCCTCTTTTGTCATTACTAATGGGCTGCCTACAAGGATCATTCTCATCTTCACATCTTAATCGTCAGGGCAGAAAGGATGCTGGAATGCAATGATCTAAGACAATTCCAAAAGACTTGTAATGGAAAGAACTATGGAATAGGAATGCAAATTGAAGCACACTATTTTTTCTCTCTATTTTTCTTTCTCATGTTTTTTCCCTTTTATTCTGATTCTTCTTTCAAAACATTTAGGGTTAGGGTTTAACTAATGTGGGAATATGTTTAATATGATCATGTATGTCAAATTGCAGGCTGTCTTGGGAAGAGGGGAGTGAGGGAGGGGGAACATTTAGAACTCAAAATCTTATACAAATGAATATTGAAAACTAAAAATAAATTAATTAATTTTAAAAATACAAATAAAGATGAACAATTTTTTTTAAAAAGCATGCTGGACTTGGGAGTCGGAAGAGCTAGGTTGGAGCATTATAGTAAGTTATTACCTGGGTGTCTCTAACCTTTCTGAACCTCATATAAACTTTCATGAATAATTCTAAAATTAGCCACATCACAGTTGTTGTGAGGAAAACCAGTTTGTAAACCTCCGAGCACCTCAGAAAATGGTGTGATTACTATCCAAAATCCATATCCTTTCCTATTTCATCTTTGGAGGCTTTCTGAGTTATTCCAGGCTATAGTTAGTACCTGAGCAAATCAAAAGTCCATGTAAAATATTCATTTTTGTTATTTTTCTCAGAGTAGATAGCTTTCAGTAGGCACACATCATATGCTCTGTTTTATGGCTATTATCTTTTTTATATCGGTCTTCTCTCCCCAAATAATTGTAATCTCCTTGAGACCAGGGATTGGAACTTATACATCTTCTGTATACGGAAGCAGGCCTTATACCTCCTTCTCTCCTTATACCTCTTAAGTTTTATTAGCTTAAAGTGGCACTAAGACTTTTGGGACACCCCGTATCGATCCTCAGTAAATACTATATTGCGTAAACTACATGTGAATCTACATTAGCTAAATGCTTTCTTCACAAGAACCCTGAGGGACAATGTATTATCCCCATTTTACAAGTGAAATAAGGCTTCAGAGCTTTGCAAATGATCCTATAGCTACTGTCTAAAACAGGAGTTGAACACAGGTCTCAAGGTGTCCAGTACCCTGCCCACAACTCCATAGTAAACAGCAAAATAGAGCAACAGATGAAGAATTTACCTTTAACAATAAATTCCTACAGAGTGGCAAAATGAATGCAGGTAGTGCTCTCTAACAGAGCAAAGTGGAAAATATTAACAAATAAATGAAAGGAAAAAACCATATTTCTTTCTGCCTTATGTGCACCTAGTACTGGGGAAACAAATGTAGACAGAGAGAGTAGTCAGCCCGTGCCCTCAAAGAGCTTCCTTTTTAATGGAGAAGTCACACAAACCTGTCGCTGGGAGCCTGGATTAAATGCAAATGAGAAAAAAACCAGATTTTTCAGTACTTAACGCTTTTAAACTAGCAGATCCAGGGGAGGTCTCTCTTCTCTGTCTTTTGGCCTCGGCCAGTAGCCAGACTCCTTTGCTTTCCAGGCAGCCAGAGCCAATTCCACTCAGCAGAGCAGAGCTGGATGAAAATCCTTAATAAAAAGAGGTAGATACAAAGTCTTCCCTTTCTTCAAAGACACTCCCTAACAAAGGCCCTTTTTCTTTGAAATGATTACCTATACAAAAGAAGTTTGCAAACTAAGTTTCCTGGTCTACGAAGTGAGATTCAGAATCTTTGTGCCAGAGGGAAAAACTGACTGCGCTCAGCTGAGTTGCAGTGTTTACAAAGGTGAATTCTGGTTGGTTTTGGTGGCTCTTTCCTATGCAAATTCAATCTTTGACACTTACTATGGGGCTGTGTGTGAACTAATAGATTTTAAAGTGAAATTGATGGGTTGGACTTAAGACCTCTGGTCCACTTAGAAACCAATCAGAGACACAATAGGAAGAGGTATTTGACTCCCAAGGCTGAATGAGACTTGTATTTTTGCCATGGCCAATGTGGGAATTTGTTTTTAGACTATGCATACTTATTAACAAGAATTTTGTTTTTCTTTTATTGTTTCTCATCTTTCAATGAGGGAGAAGATGGAGATAAAATAGATTTTTATTCATTGAAAAAATTAAAATAAATGAAATGGGCAAGATTGCCCTGCAACTTTAGACAAATGATCAGGGAACTTAGTTAGGGTCCCAGTGGCTATTGGTCCAACCCGATGAGGAACTGATGGCCAGAGAGCTGAAGGGTCATGTACAGGGTTACAAAGGGAATAAACAGCAGAGCCTAAAATTTGAACTCAGGTCCTCAAACTCTAAAGGCAGACTTTGTGCCACACTGTCTCTATGCTTTTCTTTTCTCTTTCTTTCCTAGTCTTTCCTCTTGCCTTAATAGTTCATTAATCCATAATGTTATCAGTGTGGGTATTCCCCTCCCCTCCCCAAGGTCAGGACCCTCTGTTCTTTAATAGATGGCTTTTAAAAATTGTCGTGGCCAGGGGGAAACAAATCACCATGTGATGGCTAATTTTTTGGTGATGAACCTGTTGGCAGTGTGGCTAGGCTGGCCCTCAGAGGCCAGTCTAACCCTGGTTCCATTCCCTATTTCCAATTCAAGGTGACCCAAACCAAGCTTACTATCATTCTGCCCAAGTCTATGGTTCCTTCTACCTTCACTATTTCTGTCTGGGGTTCCACCAGTCACCTGGACTCCCATGTTAATAAGCTTAGAGTTCATCCTCTTTAGCTCTTCCCTCTCTCTCATGTACACTTAGTTGCCAGGTCCTATCCAGGACCCTTCTCATTAGCACCTGCCTCTGATCTCTCCTCTTTATCCCATTACCCTAATCTAGGTCTTCAATACCAGCTTTTGGAATTGTTGCAATCCAAGGCTAATAGACCTCCCTATCTCCACTTTGTCAATCCTTCTCTTTCCCTCCCTTCCTCCCCTCCATTCCCCCAAGTCCATTATTTACAGGACTTAGCAGATAAATTTTATTTAGAATCATGCTATTCCTCTACTAAAAAAAAAAAAAAAAAGCAAAACCAAAAAACAAAACAAAACAAGGCAGTGTTGTATAATGGCTAGAGCCATGGTCCTGGACTCAATAAGACGTAGATTGAAATCACATCAAATACTGGCAATGTGTCTTTCTGCAAGTCTCTTAACTGGAGCCTCAGTTTCTTCATCTGTAAAATGGGTGAGTTTTAAGACCCTCCAAAATCTGACACTGCTGCTGTTTCTTCTCTTACTCTCCTTTATTCGCTGTTATGTTCAGGATGTATTATTCTCTGCCTCCCAAAATGCACCTGAGCTTCCCACCTCTCTGTATCTTCATATTTGCTTGTACCCAGAATGTTGTCCCTCCCTTCTTGGACTATTGAGGTTTCCCCCATCCTTTAAAGTTTATCTCAGATGCCACCTCCTAAGGTGCCTTACCTGAATTCCATACCCTTCCCTTCCAAAGACCTTCCCTCTCAGATCGCAAGGGACATTTTGTTTTACAATGCTCAAATAAATCCATCATATCAACATTACAGTTCTCTGTGTCTTATCCCGTTTCTAGATTGTAGATAATCTGTCATATATAAACTATGTTTCCTGCCCAGCACAATACTCTTCATAAAGATGGCTTTTGCTTTTAATTTATGTGTACTGTAGGGGGGAGGGGTCCCATCCTGAGATTTCATTGGTGAATAAAACCTCCAAAGAAGGAAACTCCCTCTGCCAACATAAATCTGCTGTTTATGGTTTGATATTTGCCTGAGGTGGGTTAAGTGAGTTGCTTAAGATCACATGACCAGAAGCCAGGAAATTTCACTGGATGGACTTACTCAGAAAGTCTTCTAGACGCTTAGTGTATATTAATTGGTTCATTGATAGGACCTTCTGGAGCAGGGACTTTTAAGCTTGGAGTATTCTCAAACCTAGGTGTTCAAAAAGCTCAAGTAGGGGATATGGAAATGTTTGGAGATTAACTATATTAGCCTATTGAAATTAACTAAAGATTAGCATATATACTGGAGAACTCTAGAATGTTTTCCCCCCTTTCATATTGATAGGAGGTATGGTCAAGTTTCTTAATAGCCAAGGGGCATTTGGGCCTGAAAAAGGTTAGAACTCTGCATGCCAGAGGCTGCCACTAAGCCCAGGTTTAGTAGAATCCCCTAACTTGGATCCTTTTTTTTTCCTTCCTTCCCATCTGGTACCTTTGGAGAAGTAGCATATTACAGTGGAAAAGTGTGGCTTCTGGAATTACAAAGGACCTGGATGCAAATTCTGACTCTGCTACTTACTACCTATGTGACCTTGGGCAAGTCACTGAAACCTCTCTAGACTTCCAGTACCTCGGAAATGAGGGAGTTGCATTAGCTCAGGAATTCTTAACCTAGGATCCGTGGACCCCTCAAGGGATGGATGGGTAAATTTTAGGGGATCTGTGAACTTGGGGGGGGGGGAATATATCTTTGTTTAAATATAATTGGTTTCCTTTATAACACTATATATCTGTTTCACTCATTTAGAAACATTCTGAGAAGTCCCTAGGCTTCAGACTGCCAAAGGGATCCATGGCACAGAAAAGGCTAATAATCCCTAAGTTTTTCATAGGTCTATAATGATAAAAATAATAATTACTGTATGCATATGTTAACACATTTGATCTATCATCCTATGACTGTCAATGGTACCCTATCTACCTCACAGGCATCTATGACTAATATATACTTTTTTGGAAGGCAATTGGGTAAAGTGACTTGCCCAGGGTCACACAGCTAGTAACTGAGGCTAAATTTGAACTCAGGCCCTCCTGACTTCAGGATTGATGTTCTATCCACTTTGCTACCTCAGTGCTCAGACTCATATATACTTGAGTGAGGAAACTTTTACCTGAGATACACAAATTAAAAAAAAAAAAAGGGAATCAGGGTTTATAAGTCACTTTCGGGAATTCCTGGTTTTATCAAATTATCGTTAATAATTAGTTTATGTTTGCCTTTGCCAGAGAGACCTGGTTTATTAGTGTCAGATTCCCAAGTTTTTTTTTTGTTTTTTTTTTTTTTTTAACCTGTATTAGAGCTCATTATTATTTGGCTAATGCATAGCAGGCTGTTTGCTTGAAAATGACGAAAGCTGCCGGTAACTGGTGTAAAGTATGACCTGGAAATGTCACAGGTAAAATAAATTCATTAGTGGAGGGCACATTCATTCTACAAGCAGAGTGCTATTTAAAATGAAGATGCTACTTCAGGTTGTCTTTGATATGTCTGCCCTCCTGAAATTGGCCCATGGATTGCCTAAAGCATATTTGCACCAAGTGAAACTTTTAAAAGATTAAATTAAAAGATTCATCAAAGTTACTGGCTCTATTAGGTGGAAAAACCTCTCTCAATCAATCACTCATTATTCACTTGATTCAGCCTGGGGAAATTCCTGGGTTGGACTTGACTTTCACAGAAGAAGAAAAAAAAACTGAGTATAAATTGAGGTAGAAACTCCAAGGGAGCAAGGTGTCCCCTAAGTGCCTCAGGGGCCAGGAGGGAGTCTTTTTTTTTTTTTTTCATGAAAAAATGCATATAGAATTTATTGATTGGTGTGAGAAAAACACTTTATAAAGCCTCATAAAGCACTATTATAAATTTGCATTACTTATAGTTTAAAAATTTTCCATCCATTCATTGGCCATTTATTAAGTACTTACTAAATTAGGTGATTAAGGAGATAAAAATGCAACTAAGGCATTGTTCATATTCTCATAGAGCTTTACAATCCTGCAGGGGAAATAATACATATACAAATTGACAATATGATGATAAATATACAGAACTGCAGTGCAAAATAGAATATATAAAAACATTAACCAAGTACAAAGGGCTGTTCAAGAACTGAGGAAAGAAAGATCATTTCTTATTGGAAGTGTAAGTAAGGCTTCCTGAAAGAAGTCGCATTTTCAGAAAAATGGTAAGCCTTCAAGAGGTTAAAGAAAGAGGAGAGAAAAATTGTTTCCCAGAACACTCCAGACGCAGGGAATAGTGAGAGTAAAGGCATGGAAGTTGGCTTTAAGTCTCTCCTAAGGTTAACTTTTACTCTCCCTACTAGGGAGCCCTTTTCTTTAGGAAAGCTAAGATAGAAACCTCAGTGTGGCCTTGAGAGAGGTTTTCAATTATTTGAAAGGTATTCAATTATTTAGAAGTATTTTGAATACCTCAAGAGAGTTATTCAGTGATTTCAGTTATTCCCCACATCTGAAGTATTCTCTTTTGTCCTTTTTACCTGTGTAATTCCCACCCATCCTTTAAAGCTGAAATTGTGTCTGTTGCTCTTAGAATATCCACTCCCTGAGGACAGAGACTGGTTTTTTGTTTTTTGGTTTTTTTTTTGAAAGTCTTGTGTTTGTTTGTTTCACGGTGCCAGGTCCTTAGTTAATTACTGAGTGAGTGATTGTGTGCCTCTTTAAAGTAATTGGATTTAATTTCCAGGTTAGAAGGTAAAGGTCTTTGAGGGCAGATTGTCTGTACTTGTTAATTCCAGAGTCTAGCGCTCTGTTTGTTGACAGATTGCCAGACTGTTTTACTTCCCTGATCCTCCAGTAAACAGGCTTTTAGTATATAGCCCTTTGTTTTCAGGACTTAGGACAGGTAAGATCTACTGACCCAGTTGGTGTTTTTTGTCCTTCCTTATTAAAGGAATTCATTCTTTTTGTTTTTTTTCCTTTCCATGCTGTTTTTTTTTAAATTAAATTTATTTATTTAACTTCTTACATTCATTTTCACAAAATTTTGGGTTCCAAATTTTCTCCCCATTTATCCCCTCCCCCCACCCCAATACACCGAGCTTTCTAATTTCCCCTATCACCAATCTGCCCTCACTTCTATTATCCCTCCCTTCTCTTGTCCCTATCTTCTCTTTTGTCCTGTAGGGCCAGATGACTTCCTATTCCCCATTAACTGTATTTCTTATTTCCTAGTAGCAAGAACAATGCTAAACTGTTGTTCCTAAAACTTTGAGTTCCAAATTCTCCCCATCCTTCCCTCCCCACCCATTCTTTTTGGGAAGGCAGGCAATTCAATACGGGCCATATCTGTGTAGTTTTGCAAATGACTTCGATAATAGTCATATTGTGTAAGACTAACTATATTTCCCTCCATCCTATCCTGCCCCCCACTGCTTCTGTTCTCTCTTTTGATCCTGTCCCTCCCCAAGAGTGTTGACTTCAGATTGCTCCCTCCTCCCATTGCCCTCCCTTCCATCCTCCCCCCCACCCTGTTTATCTCCTTCTCCCCCACTTTCCTGTATTGTAAGATAGGTTTTCATACCAAAATGAGTGTGCATTTTATTCCTTCCTTTAGTTGAATGTGATGAGGGTGAACTTCATGTTTTTTTCTCAGCTCTCCTCTTTTTCCCTCCACTAAAAAGTCTCCTGCTTTCCTCCTGAATGAGAGATAATTTACCCCATTCCATTTCACCCTCTCTCCTCCCACTACTGTTTACCTTAATTTCTTTATGGTCCTATCCTATTCAATTCACTTTGTGCTCTCTGTCTCTATATGTGTGTGCATGCATGTGTGTACATGTGTGTGTATGTGTGTGTGTGTGGTCCCACCAACTACCCAGATACTGAAAAGTTTAAGAGTTACAAATATTGTCTTTCCATGTAGGAATGTAAACAGTTCACCTTTGGTAAGTCCCTTATGACTTCTCTTTACTGTTTACTTTTTCATGCTTCTTCTCATTCTTATGTTTGAAAATCAAATTTTCTTTTCAGCTCTGATCTTTTCATCAAGAATGCTTGAAAGTCCTCTGTTTCATTGAAAAGCCATATTTTTCCCCTGAAGTATTGTACTCAGTTTTGCTGGGTAGGTGATTCTTGGTTTGAGTCCTAGTTCCTTTGACTTCTGGAATATCCTATTCCATGCCCTTCTGTCCCTTAATGTAGATCTTGTGTTATCCTGATTTTATTTCCACAATACTGGAATTGTTTCTTTCTAGCTGCTTGCAATATTTTCTCCTTGACCTGGGAATTCTGGAATTTGGCCACAATGTTCCTAGGAGTTTCTCTTTTTGGATCTCTTTCAGGCCGTGATCGATGGATTCCTTGAATACTTATTTGGCCCTCTGGTTATAGAATCTCAGGGCAGTTTTCCTTGATAATTTCATGAAAGATGATGTCTAGGCTCTCTTTTTGATCGTGGCTTTCAGGTAGTCCCATAATTTTTAAATTGTCTCTCCTGGATCTATTTTCCAGGTCAGTTGTTTTTCCCATGAGATATTTCACATTCTCTTCCATTTTTTCATTCTTTTGGTTTTGTTTGGTGATTTCTTGGTTTCTCATAAAGTCATTAGCCTCCATCTGTTCCATTCTAATTTTGAGAGAACTATTCTCTTCAGTGATCTTTTGAACCTCTTTTTCCATTTGGCTAATTCTGCTTTTGAAAGCATTCTTCTCCTCCTTGGCTTTTGGAACCTTCAATTGAATTAGCCTATTTTTCAAGGTGTTATTTTCTTCAGCATTTTTTTGGGTCTCCTTTACCAAGGTATTGACCTGTTTTTCATGCTTTTCTTGCATCTCTCTCATTTCTCTTCCCAGTTTTTCCTCCACCTGTGTAACTTGATTTTCAAAATTCTTTTTGAGCTCTTCCATGGCCTGAGCCCACCGGACATCCACCTGGGATGTCTGCGATACAGAGGCCCCGACCTCCACATCTTTCTCAGATGGCAAACATTGTACTTCCTCATCAGAAATGAAAGGAGGAAGGAACATCTCTTCCCCAAGAAAGTAGCTCTCTATGGTCTTATTTTTCTTCCCTTTTCTGGGCATTTTCCCAGCCAGTTACTTGACTTCTGAGATTCTTGTGCACCCCCACCTAGATCTGCCCAACTAGGGCTTGGGGTCTGAGATTCAAGTGCTGCTCTCCAGCCTCAGGGCTTTCAGTGGCGAGCACAGCTGCTATTCAATGTGAGCTTAAGTTCTAGTGCTTGGGTGGGGTCAGGGCCGCCTCCCAGGCTCAGTTCCCTCAGGAGGTTTATGCAGAGACCTTTGGCAATGGCCCTGAGCTCCTGCCTGCTGCTCCGGGAGTCCTGGGCCTCAGCCGCCTCTGCTACTGCCTCTGCTGCTGCCTCCCAAGGGGGCCCAAGTCACGGAGACACCCCGCTCCCCTCTCGGCCAGCCCAGACGTCTCTCTCACTGACCTATAGCACCTGTGGATGGAGGGACCTTCGCAGCCACCAGAGATTCCGTCCCTGAAGCCTGCTCAGATCTGCTCCTCTGGGGCCGCGTGGCCGGGGCAGTGCAGGGGTGGGCTCTGCGTTGGGAGCGCAACGGACCCCTGGGGATGGCTTTCCAGGGCTCTTTGGAACTGAAATCTCTTCCACTGTGTTTCTGTGCGGCTTACACTGATCCAGAATTTGTGGGGAGTTTGTTTTACAGAAAATATATGGGCTGTGGATTCAGAGCTAGCATACGTGAGTCTTTCTACTCTGCCATCTTGGCTCCTCCCACCAAATTCATTTTTTTTGAATGAGTAGCACAGTACCTAACACCTGGTATGAGCTTAATAAATACTTGTTGACTTTATGTATTAAACTCCATATTGGGTCAGCTAGGGGACACAATGAATGGAGCCTGGACCTGGAATCAAGAAGACTCATCTTCTTGTATCCAAATCCCACCTCAGACACTTCCTATACTCTACCACCCGTGTGACCCTGGGCAAGTCACTTAACCCTGTCTACCTCAGTTCCTTATCTATAAAATGGGCTGGAGAAGAAAATGACAAACCACTCCAGCATCTCTGCCAAGAAAACCCCAAATGGGGTCAGAAAGATTGAATCATAACGACAAAAATAATTTCATTCTTTGTATTTATAATTGTCAGACTTTAGCACAGTACTTAGAACATTTTAAAGACTTCACAAATGTTTGAGACTGCCTGCCTGACCCATTTTCTGATCTTCTGTGTCAAAAACAGCCTTTACCCTTGCACTTTTTGCGTAGCATTTTGTTTTCAGCACATTATAAACACTTAATGGATGTTTGTTGAATGTTAACTATTGGTTTTTACTTCCATGAAGTTCAGGTATTAAACTCCTTGTTAGTGTGTGAGTGAGCTCTTTGAGGTCAGACTGCTTCCTTTTTTGTCTTTGTGTTTCTAGCACAAAGTAGGCACTTAATAAATGCTTCTTGATAGATTAAAGTACACTTATTTGTGTACAAGGAAGGAAACAAGCTTTATGTGTTTAGTATGGGACAAGCACTGTGCTAAAGTTTTTACAAATATTATCTCCTTTTATGTCCTCAACAACTCATTTATCCTCATTTTCTAATTTAGGAAACTGAGGCACTGCAGAAGTTAAGTATCTTGCCCAAGATCACACCTAGTAAGTGGGGCCAAGTGAGTCCAAGATTTTGAACTCAACTGATATCAAGTTCTATCTACTGAGCCCCCTAATAAAGGGGAGAAGAGATGGTTATCTCTCCTAGTACATAACACAATATTTTGCGTGTAGTAAATTCTTAATATGTATTTATAGAGGTTAATTAAATTAAAGGCTCTCAAAATTAAGTATAAATATTTAAAAGAAAAGAAAAAATAGAATAAACGTGAGCTGAGTCTTAAATAAGAGCTTACCTAAATGCCTTACAAAGACCTGAAGAATTCAATGACCTATGTCTCCAAAGGGGAGAATTATTTTATAAGATGACTCTAAATGCATTCATTCAATTACATTTTAGAAGTCATTACCTTGGGCATGTCAATCAATAAGAATTTATTAATGACTTTTATTGGGAGGTGGAATGTCCTCAGAACAGGGAACAATGAAAACCTGAGTCTAATTTTACCTGTATCTTTCTGAATATCATAGGTGCTTTTGAACTCAAAAAAGAAATAAGACTGGGCTGCTGAACAGGAGCCATATAGTCTAGTATGTTTGGACAGATAAGACATGTGTTGTGCCAGATAATTATAATTCAGATTAGAATATAATAGGTTCATGTTCCATCAGTGGTTCTCAAACTTGTGTCTCAGGTTCCCTTTACACTCTTTATACATTAATGAGGTTCTCTGCCTCCTCCCAAGAGCTTTTGATTTTGTTGATTATATATCTATTGGTATTTCTCATATTAGAAATGAAAACATCTTTATATCATTATGAAAATAGCTTTGACCTCATGTAAGAGTTTAAGGGCCCCCTGGGGGGTTGTTCAATCACTCAGTCAATAAACACTTACAAAGTGCCTACTATGTGCCAAGCCCTGCACTTAAGTGATGGAAGTACCAGTAGAAAAAAGATAAGAGTCTACAATCTAATGGGGAAAGACAACACACAGAAGGAATCTGGAAGGTGAGTGGGGGGGAAGATCCTTCATGAACAAGTTCAAAGCAGTACAGTTAGCTGGGAAAAAAGGGTTGTCTGGACTGATCTTTCAATCCCCCATTTTGAGGAGTTGGTCCCAAGGCTGGAAGGTACTGATGAGGACTGAGTCCTGAGGACTGGATCTTTGAGGAACTGAGGATTCTGTCTCAGAGGACCTGGACCAAACGTTAAGAACCACTGTTCTTTAAGATGTCCTCTCACTACGTTAAGTCCTTGTATAGTATGGAGTGGAACCTACTTGGGTTTGAATCTTAGCTCTGCTGATGGCTATGTGACCTTGAGCTTCTTAATCTTAAAAATTAATTTTAATCTCTCTGGGCTTTCTAATTTGTAAAATGAAGAGTATTTGACTAGATAAATAGCCTCTGAAGTCTCAGCTTTGAATAAGTACATAAAAGAACTAAATCCCAAATGAATAGATGATTAATTTAACTCTTTTGAACTTCTCAGTGTGCTATTAGCAAATGGATTTTTTTTAAAAAAATTCATTTTTAAGAAGATAGAGAGCTTTTTTTTTTTTTTTTTTTCTTATTATTATTTATTTATTTAGCTTTTTACATTCATTTTCACAAATTTTTGGGTTCCAAATTTTCTCCCCTTTTCTCCCCTCCCCCCACCCCAATACCCCAAGCAATCTAATTTTCCCTATCTCCAATCTGTCCTCTCTTCTGTCATCCCTCCCTTCCCTTGTCTCCATCTTCTCTTTTCTCCTGTAGGTCCAGATGACTTTCTATTCCTCATTAACTGTATGTCTTCTTTCCTAGTTGCAACAACAATACTAAACAATTGTTCCTAAAACTTTGAGTTCCAAATTCTCCCCATCCCTCCCTCCCCACCCATTCCCTTTGGGAAGGCAGGCAATTCAATATAGGTCCTATCTGTGTAGTTTTGCAAATGACCTCCCTGATAGTCGTGTTGTGTAAGACTAACTGAATTACCCTCCATCCTACCCTGCTCCTCATTGTTTCTCTTCTGTCTTTTGATCCTGTCCCTCCCCAAGTGTTGACTTCAAATTGCTCCCTCCTCCCTTTGCCCTCTCTACCATCATCCCCCCCCTTGCTTATCTCCTTCTCCCCCACTTTCCTATACTGTAAGATAGGTTTTCATACCAAAATGAGTGTGCATTTTATTCCTTCCTTTAGTCAAATGTGATGAGAGTAAACTTCTTGTTTTTTTTTCTCAGCTCTCCTCTTTTTCCCTCCACTAAAAACATCTCCTACTTGCCTCTTATATGACATATAGTTACCCCCTTCCATTTCCCCCTCTTTCCTCTCACTACATTTCTCTCTCACCATTTACCTTAATTTCTTTTAAGGTATGGTCCCATCCTATTCAGTTCAATCTGTGCTCTCTGTCTCTGCATGTGAATGCATGTGTGTATGTGTGTGCATGCGTGTACATGTGTATGTGTGGTCCCACCAACCACCCAGATACTGAAAAGTTTTAAGAGTTAGAAATATTGTCCTTCCCTGTATGAATGCAAACAGTTCATTTCTGGTAAGTCCCTTAATACTTCTCCTTGCTGTTTACTTTTGCATGCTTCCTCTCATTCTTGTGTTTGAAAGTCAAATTTTCTTTTCAGCTCTGGTCTTTTCATTAAGAATGATTGAAAGTCCTCTGTTTCATTGAAAGACCATATTTTCCCTTGAAGTATTATACTCAGTTTAGCTGGGTAGGTGATTCTTGGTTTCAGTCCTAGTTCCTTTGCCTTCTGGAATATCCTATTCCACGCCCTTCGATCCCTTAATGTAGAAGCTGCTAGATCTTGGGTTATCCTGATTGTATTTCCACAGTACTGGAATTGTTTCTTTCTAGCTGCTTGTAAGATTTTTTCCTTGAGCTGGGAGTTCTGGAATTTGGCCACAATGTTCCTACGAGTTTCTCTTTTTGGATCTCTTTCAGGTGGTGATCGATGGATTCTTTCAATACTTATTTTGTCCTCTGGTTCTAGAATGTCAGGGCAGTTTTCCTTGATAATTTCATGGAAGATGATGTCTAGGCTCTTTTTTTGATCATGACTTTCAGGTAGTCCCATAATTTTTAAGTTGTCTCTCCTTGATCTATTTTCCAGGTCAGTTGTTTTTCCCATGAGATATTTCACATTCTCTTCCATTTTTTCATTCTTTTGGTTTTGTTTGGTGATTTCTTGGTTTCTCATAAAGTCATTAGACTCCATCTGTTCCATTCTAATTTTGAGAGAACTATTAAATTCAGTGAGCTTTTGAGCCTCTTTTTCCATTTGGCTCATTCTGCTTTTGAATGCATTCTTCTCCTCATTGGCTTTTTGAACCTCTTTTGCCAATTGAGTGAGCCTATTTTTCAAGGTGTTAATTTCCTCAGCATTTTTTTGGGACTCCTTTACCAAGATATTGACCTTTTTTTCATACTCTACTTGCATCTTTGTCATTTCTCTTCCCAGTTTTTCCTCCACCTGTCTAACTTGCTTTTCAAAATCCTTTTTAAGCTCTTCCAAGGCCTGAGCCCACCCAACACCCCCCTGGGGTGTCTGGGGTACTGAGGCCCCGCCCTCCACATCTTTCCCTGATGGGAAAAATACGTTGTCGTCCTCCCCATCAGATCCGAAGGTCGGGATCATTTGCATTTGTTGGAAAAAACTCTCTAAAGTCTTATTTTTCTTCCCCTTTCTAGGCATTTTCCCAGCCAGTTACTTGACTTCTGAGATTCCTTTCCACCTCCGCCTGGATCCGCCCAGCTAGTCCTTGGCCTCTGAGATTCAAATGCGCTTTCCCGCGGCAAGCTTTAGATCTGGCGCAGGGTGGGGGCAGGGCCGCCTCCTAAGTTGGGCCCTCAGGGGCTTTCTGAAGAGACTTTCAGGAACGGAGCGTGTAGGGGCGGGGTGGGGGGCCCCGCCTGCTGTGCTCAGCTCCCTTGGGGTTTTATTCAGAGGCGTTCAGCAGTAGGGCAGGGTGGGGGCAGGGCCGTTTCCCCTGCTCGGCTCCCTCAGGTTGGAAAGACCTTCAGTATTGAAGATCCTACCTGCTGCTGGGGGATTCCTGAGTCCCGGGCCGTTGCCGCCTCAGCCGCCCGCCCACGCCTCTGCCTCCGCCGCTTCCTGCCCCCGTCTCTGCCTCCGCCGCTTCCTGCCCCCGTCTCTGCCGCCGCCGCTTCCTCCCGAGGGGGCCCGCTCCCCTCCCCTAGCGCAGGCTTCTTACTGACCTTTAGCTTCTGTGGGCAGAGGGACTTTCCCGGCTGCCGGAGCTTCTCCCGGAGCTTTCCTCTCAGAAGTCTGCTCGGGTCAGCTTCTCTGGGTCGCGGCCAGGGGTGGGGGTGGGGTCCGCTTTCTAGGGTGCGATGGACCCCGGGGACGGCTCTCCAGGGTTCAGTGGAACGGAAATCTCTTCCCCTATGTTTGTGCACCCCCTGCAGAGATTCAGAATTTATGGGGATCTCCGTTTACCTCAATTCCATGGGTTGTGGGCTCGGAGCTCGTGAATGTGCGTGCTTCTACTCCGCCATCTTGAGATAGAGAGCTTTTTAAGGAATGCCATGCATCTACTATGTACAAAGCATCATGCTAGATACCAGGAAGAAAACATAAATTTTTTTTTTCCCTGCCTCTGAGGAGCTAACATTCTAGCCTCTAAATGAACAAGAATGAGGTTGGTGAAACAAGTGAATTATGAGTTTTGGGGAAACATCTTTTCCTGAGAAAAAGTAAACTTAGAAATCAAAGAATCAGAACTATAGGGTTATAGTAATAGAGATCCTCAGGCTAGCAAAGGATGAGAACCCTTCTGATTCTATCATGAAAGAGCCTCCACTGTGATCTTACAGACTTCCTACCCTACCAGAATATCCTGATAAGATTAACTATAGAGAAAATATTATCCTACTCGTCTTTGGCAACTCCTGATAAATATAATACCAATAAATTAATAATAAATAAAATATTTATTTTTATAAATAATAAGTACTTATATTGATAAAATGATATTTATAGAGATATATTATATATAACTTATACTATATATAATATATCTATAATATAATAGCATATTATATTGAATAATATAATTGTTTTATTAATTATATTAAATAATATATAAAATAAATTATAAAACAATAAATAAAATTAAAAATAAATAAAAAACCCACAAATAAACATGTTCTTTCCCAATTCACTTGATATCCTTATCCCTACCATTCAGTGTCTCAAATAAGAAAAGTGATTGAGCAACCTCACCCTTTCACGCAGGCCAACCAGAGGCTATGGAAATCTCTCTCTATGTGTGTATTTCTTTTCCTTTAGGGTACTCACTTGCAATCCACCCTATAATTGTCCATTAGCTGATGCTAATTAAACTCTTATCTTTTAGCTCTGCTTCCATATTTTTTGTCCTCCTGGCAGCAGGCCAGAGTGGAAGAATTACCCTGAAGGAAGATTTTAGGACTTCCCCAACAAGTTGTCCAAATCCATCTCCGGCAACCCCTCAAAACTTCTTGACCTCATTATCCATTCATTTTCCCTTCCCTTGGTGGTTCAGAGGAAAAGGTAATTGCTAAGTTTCCTCTTTCCCTCTACCGTCTTTAAACCCACTTCCCTTTTTCCCTTTTCTAAAACTCCTGTAGGCATCTCCTCTTTTATACAACTTTTAACTCTGCTCCTTTTTATCTGTATAAAAGCAAACTCATATCCTTTTAACCCCAAAGAAGTTTCTCCTTGATTTTCTACTCCATCTTGCTACTTTCTCATTTTTCTTTTCCTTTTCACTGCCAAACTCTGTTTCTTTGCTGTCTATTCTCAGAGGAGTAAAGACTGGAAAAATACTAACGGATCAGACTTTAATAAAGGCAAAGATAATATTTTACGTTTGATCCTGAGGTAATAGGTTGGAAGGAATAAAGTAATCTTCCTTACTTGCTTAAAAAAAGTCCCAGGGAAGTTCCCAAACCTTTGATAGGGAAACTGAGTCACAGGTCAGAGTAAGACCAGTATTGGGAAGTTTGAACATCAGCCAACAATTCCCCAGAAATCTCCCCTACGAATCATCCCCCCGCTCAGCGAGTCCAGGTTCTTTGCTCCCATCCCTCAAAGCCTAGGTCCTGCTAGACTGTAAACTGACCCATTAGAACCCTTATATAAACTCTGGGGGCTTTCTTGGTTGTGGGCAAATCTCATTCCCTCTGGAACCTGAGCAGGGTGCCAAGTTCTACCCTGGGCCCAAGAGTACATGTTCCAGATTCTCCCTGACTGCCCTTTGTTTTGTTAATATTTCCCTTTAATAAAATTGACTTGTTTTATTGACTTATTATGAGCTCCAAGCTTTCTTTCACTGAATCTTGAAATTCTGACCCTTCTTAAGTCTGTGTCAAGACATAGGTAATCAACTGGAATTTATCAAGTGTGTCTGTGTCATTGGTGCTGGGGGGAGGTAACATGGTCAGACCTCCCCTATAAGATGATGATGTTGGCAGCTGAGTGCAGGATGGATTGGAATTTAGCCAGACTTGAGGTGGAGAGATCCATCTGAATAGATTGAGAGAAGTCAAGAAGGATGAGGACTGAGAACAGATCGTTAGAATCGGCTATTAAGCGATGATGAGTACTCTTGGAGAGGACAGCTTCAGTAGAATGGTGAGATCAGAAGCCAAACTGCAGAGAGTTAAAAAAGAAAGTGAAAAGAAAGAAATTGGAGGCATCAATCAGTTGTAGAGTTTAGTTATGAAAGGAAGGGGAGATATAGGACTATAACTTGTGGGGATGGAAGGGTCAAGTTTTTCTAAAGTATGGGAAAAATAGAGATTTCTTGATAGGCAACAGGGTAACACTCGGTAAATGGCAAAGACTGAAGATTAATGAGAGTGAGAATGATAGAGGGGGCAGTCTATTTAACAACACTCCACCTTCTGTCTTTATGCATTTTGTTGTTGAGTTCTTTCTGTTGCATCATCTCTCCATTGACCCCATTTGGAGTTTTCTTGGCAATACTGGAGGATTTTGCCATTTCCTTCTCCAGTTTATTTTATAGTTGAGGAAACTGAGGCAAATAGGCTTAAATGACTTTCCCAGGGTCACGCAGCTAGTACATGTCTGAGGTCATATTTGAACTCAGGTCCTCCTGCCTCCAGGTCCAGTACTCCATCCACTACATCGCCTAGCTGCCCTTCATAGTCATGCTCACTTCTACAGCATGGAATCTGTGGCCTCCTTTAAGTCCCTGCCCTCAGGGAACTTACATTTTATTGGGGGAAAATAGCATGTAGGTAGAAAATTCAATACCAAATATGTGGAAAATAATGTAAGAGAAGGGCACTAGCAACTGGGGTGATGAACGTAGACTTCTTATAGGAGTTTGGCACTGGAGCATTAAAAAAATTTTTTTTATGTTCCCAGTGCTCAGTACATAATTAATAAATAGTGTTGGGTTTCATGGTTGAGGTGAAATAAGCACATGCAAGTAATTCAATATTAAAAAAATAAGGTTTAATTTGCCCTAACAAAGCAAGGATATGGAAAAGCATAGCTTAGCTTCTCTTCTTTAGGATGAGGCTTCCATTTTCATATGGAAAGGTGTCTGGTCATCAATTCAGGATATAATGGACATAGTAACTCACAAAATCTTCAGAAATCCATGAAGACAGAGGAACTCCTACTGGACTTTTTATGACCTTAAATGACCCAGGAAGCTGGGTTAGGGAAAAGGGCCAATCAACTGGTCTAATTCCTGTCCCAGTAGGGAAGGAGAGGGGATAGACCTAACTCATGTAGTGGAGCTAATTACATCTGCATAATATGAACTTAATAAATGCTTGTGAAATTGAATTGCATTCAAATGGGTCAACACCATATGAAGACATACCTGTAACCTTCCTAATATTGTTCTGAGCTCGTCTTTTCTTCCTGTGATCCAGAAAGCCAGTATCTCCTCCGTTTTTCAACCCTTAAATGCACAAAAGCTCTCAGAAATGCTGACTCTCCTGCATGACCAGCATGAACTCTGCCCTATATAAACAGACAAAAATCTAGCTACCTGCTTGGAGAAGTAAAATTCTTCTCTCCACAAGGTAGCAATAATTCTACCTTTAAAGCAGACCCAAGCATAATGCAGCACACTCAATCAAAGAAATTTTTTTGGGTTTGCTGAGCAGGTGTCAAGTGGGACCAAACTCTGCAAATTTCCCTCTCTTAATAGCACATTGTTGATGAAGTAGGAGTTGCTAGCACATTCCTCTGTGCTGAAGGGAGGAGGGCAGAAAGTTCCCTTCTTCCTAGTCAAAGGAACCCAATGGCTGACCCTTGGAAGCCCACACGTCAGTTTACCTTCCCTTCTCTCACAAAAAACAAATGTACAACCAGCCAAACAACCTACAAAAAATCTTTCCAGAAATGACTTTGGAGACATTCAAACAAATCTGTCCTTAATGGATTAGGCAAGTTCTTCTTTTAGAACTTACTGCATGATTATTTGTACTCTAGCTTTGTGGGTGATAGAAACACACCCCAATCTCCAGTAGAGTTTAATCTTGTTTGGAATTTTGGCCACACTTCCATTGGCTTCATTATGTGAGTCTCATGTGAATGATATATTTAGAACACACTCCTAAGGGCTGGCCACCTTCTGCATTTGACTTAAGTAGGTTAGGTCAAGGACGTCTAATGGTTTATATATACTGCCTCTGTCTCACCTGGTTACAGGCGACATTGGACAATTTTTTCTAACAGCCCTCTTATTTGTCTCTATATGTTTCTTCTGTTCTGTTTCCAATTTGACATTGCCTGTGGGTTCCAATCAGAGTTTGGAGTTTTCAGGAACTTTTAATTTTAATTAATGAAGAAACATCTGTTTCATATTAAAAAGGAATCATGTACAACTTTAAATCTTTGAAAAAATGACTTTTTCCACCTTCCCATGTTCTTTTACCTGGATGTCAGGAGTCAGATCTTAAAAAAACTGAATCCTGACAGCCTCATTAAGTAGTATTAATATTGTATTTTCTTAACCCCTGTGTCTCTAATAGGAAGCAGCCCCAGGCTCCTGAGAATCAAGGAAAGAGAAGGGGGAGGGGGCAGTGATTCATTATTCTTTTAGGCTTCATGAAGATAGACTGTGGGGTGTTGACCCTCTGATAAGGCAAAGCCTGTAGAGTCTCTAATTAAGATTTAATTCTAGTTTTCGCTCTAGATAATAATAACTGTGATTCCAGTATTCTCAAAGCACTTTATATACATTATCTCATTGGATGCTCCCATTTTGAAAAGCTAATATTAATAGAATGCTTTAAGATTTGTAAAAAAAATACTTTACATGCATTAACTCATGTAGGTGGCATTATTATATCCGCTTTATAGATGAAGAAACTGAGGCTTCAAAAGGTTGAATTACCCAGGTAGTAATTGCCCCAGTCTGGATTCAAACTCTGGTCTTCATGATTCCAGATCTTTTTGCTCTACCAAAAAGCTATGCTCCTGAAAATGGCTCTTCTTTGAAATATAAAAGACAAAGTCCTGGAGAACATATGTGTGTGTGTATGTGTATATATAAGTCCATATACATGTGCACACACACATACCTTCAATCAAACAACAAGCATTTATTAAGTGCCTGATACTTACCTTAAAAAGCCAAGGTCTCCCACTGCCTCCAGGACCGTCTCCAATCATCCTGATCCATATCTGGCCACTGGACCCAGATGGCTCAGGAGGAGAAAGCGAGGCTGGTGGTCTTGCATAGCCTGCCCAATTCACTTGCAAGTCATGGCACCACCTGTGTGATGGTATTTTATGAAAATTAAACAGTAACAACTATTATGATGAATGCAATAATCCCTACTCAAATATTTATTACAATCATCCAGAGAGAGCTTGGTCGCATCAAGTTATAGGGAATTAAGGGATATAAAAATGAAAGGTATGAATACAAATACATTTTTAAAAATAAGCTACAAATGAAAGGTTACTTAAAGGAAAATTAATGCTTATTATTCTGGTTGAAAAATACAAAAATCAGCCAGTCTAGTAGATAGGTGGTGCAGCTGATAGATTGTTGGACCTGGAGTCAGGGAGACCTGTGTTCAAATTTGACCTGAGACGCTGACTGAGTGACCTTAGGTAAGTTACTTAACCTCTGTCTGCTTCAGTTTCCTCAACTATAAAATGGGGATAATAATAGAATAAGTTGATAATTAATTTGTGAAATTGTGAAATGGAGGAAACCATTTCCAGTTATTTGGGGACTTGATGGAAAAGACCATTACTGGCAGCAGGAAATGGGGCTGCAGTCACACTAATTAGCCACAGAAGTTATGGGGAGAAAAATACAACAGAGATAAGTCCTGAAAGGGGTAGATAGGATGATGGCGTGAGGACAGGTCATGGGATGGTAAAGAAAGGCAGACAGTATGAGAAAGACGATGGGAAAGGGGAGAGGCACAGAGAGAGTCACTCATGTAACCAGATAGGAGCACTAGGCAGCATGGACCTAATGGAGAATGTTGGGTGCAGGGGGAGCAGTAGTTTGAGGTCTCATTTTTATGGGGTTTTGGGGGAATAGACTATCTGTGGCTCCTTGGAGTGGGTTCATTAATACATTTTACGTCATCTCAAAGCTGTTGATAAAACTTTAAAGCTAACATGTCCACAATCATCTCAAAATTAAAAGCACCTTTTAGTGTTCTACTGGTTTTTCTGTGGATATCTGGAATGAAATGTCCATATCATAGGATCAAAAGACCCTGACAGCAGTGACCAGACTTCTGCAATGTCCAGGCTTCTGCTGCGTCAGCCAATGCAATCAGCATGTGATACAGTCTGTAAATTCCACTCCTTTGGTCTTTGGCGTGGTTTGTATGTGACCTCCTGGCTCCCCTTCGCAATCTTATTTTCTGCTATTGTCACTTTATATTGGTCACATTTAAATTTAATATACTGACCAGAAGTGGGGATTGATTAGGTAGATCAGATCATTGTGAAGATCAATATTTGTATGACATTTAACATAGTGCCTGGCACATAATAGGCATTATGTAAACGCTATTATTGCTATTTTTATAATACTGATGATTATTTTTATTGTTATTACAAAGATCTGAAAGTGTGGAGACATCTCATCCTGACTATGTAATTTTGGGACATAATAATAGCATACAGCAAACATTTATATAGTACTTTAAAGTGTGCAAAGAACTTCATATGGTATCCAATTGGATCCTCCCAACAACTCTGATATTATTTTCATTTTTCCTTTTAAAACTTTTTATTTATTTCATTAAATAGTTTCCAATTACATTTAAAATTTTTTTTTAACATTTCATTACTGATTCTCTCCCTCCCCTCTCTCACTCTTGAGAAGGTAGGCAAGATGATATTAATTATACATGTGAAGTCATGCAAAACGTATTTTGGCACTACTCATGTTGCCAAAGAAAACACACAAAAAAGCAAGAAAAACAAAGTAGAAAAAGCATGCTTCAATCTTCACTTAGAGTTCATCAGTTCTCTCTCTGGAGGTGGGTAGCACTCAGATCTGATGTTATTTTCATCTCTACTTTGTAGATGGGTCATCTTTATGACTCAGTGCCTGAAGTCAGAAAGACTCATCTTCTTGAGTTCAAATTTGGTTTCAGACACTTACTGGCCATATGACCACGGACAAGTGACTTAATCCTATTTGCCAAAGTTCCTCATCTGTAAAATGAGCTGGGGAAGAAAATGGCAAATCACTCCAGTATCCTTGTCAAGAAAAACTCAAATGGATTTTTTCTTTTCCCAAAGAACTGCATACAACTGTGTAAAATTTTATAGATGAGAAAAAGGAGACTTAGATGGTTAAGTGACTTGCCTAGGATTACACAACAAATAACTATCTGAGGCAGGATTTGAATTCAGGTCCTCTTGGCTCCAAGACCATCACTCAATGTACTGTACCACTTAACTGCCTCTTCAAATCATTTCTGTGGTCCTCAGTTTCCTCATCTGTAAAACACAGGGTTTGGATTTGACAAAGTTACTCTTTTTAATCAAATTTTCAAAGCTGTTTTAAAAAATCCATATGGAGTTTCCCCCATTTAGGAAGAATGAATCTAATAATTTAGAGAGAAGTGAACAAAAGAGAAATTCTCTAAGAGACTCTCAAATTTGTTTTTCTAGATGATAATGAGATTGGAAGAGGCAAAATATACTGGATAGGTGGAGATAAACAACAGCTGACTCACTTTTTTTTCTTGAATCTGATAGAGAAGGAATACCACTAGTGAAGGAAGAATTTAGTTACTGGGTGGCTGGATTCTAACCAGGAAGAATGTTCATTAAACAGGTGGATCAGGTCGTAGTCTCCATTTATAGATCTGGGTAAGGTTGGATGAGCCCTCTTTCCACCATTGCTGAAAAGAGTTATCCTATATGCTTCCTGGAGATGATATTTGTTTCTATGCCTCACTAAAGGGGCAACTCCTGGCTACTTCATAAAGACTCCTTTTCACTGAATGGGCATTACCTCATCTTAAGTGAGTTCCTGAATAGACCCATTGCATCCTAGGTCATCTCCAGTCATCCTGATGAATATCTGGTCATTGGATTCAGATGGCTCTGGAGGAGGAGTGAGGCTGGTGACCTGCACAGCCCTCCCTCCCTCAAAACAAAGTCAAGTGCAAGTCATGTCATCATTTCTCTGATGGCGTAGTCTTCTTCAGCAATGAAGGACAAACACAACATATCGAATTGCTATTGAGAATTAAGACACTAGAGGCAGTGTGGTTCAGTGGACAGTCAGAGACATACTTACAAGATTTAGGTTCAAGGTCCATTGGTGACACACACTGACAGTGTGATCCTGGGAAAATCAAGACCTTTCAATGGCAACTGTTCTGGACTGTAGATTTCAGAAAAGATATTGACCTGCAAATTTTCTTGTTTGAGAGTTATCATCCTAGTGAAATTAGAGGGGCTAGTCCCTGTGCCCCTTACCCTTACTGAGATAATAGCTGGCTTTATATAGTATTTTTTAGATTTACAAATGCTTTATATGTATTATCTCTATATGAAATGTATTATCTCTGTATTGCATTAAAAAAAATCCTGTGCATTAGAAAGTGTCAAATTCTCTGCTTTTGCTATTTAAGACCTTCTGTAACCCTGGGTAAGACTCTCTCTAAGTCTAAGTTAACTCATCTGTAGGGGTGGAACTAAATGATCTCTTCCCGCTCTGAATCTATGAGCTGCAATTTCTATGAAAGAGTTTCTGACATGTAGAACTGGAAAAAGGGAGGAAACAAGCATTTTGTACTGTGTGTTAGTCACTTCTCTAAGAGCTTTATCACAATTGTGTGAGATAAGTGCTGTTATCATCCTCATTTTACAGTTGAAAAAACTGAGGCAGACAAAGGTTAAATGGCTTGTCCAGTGTCACCCAGCTAGTAAGTGTTTAAAATTAGACTTGATCTCAGGTTTTCCTGATTCAAGTCTCAGGGTTCTATCCACTGTGTCAATTAGCATATTCCTATAGAAGTGGGGAACCTATGACCTCAAGGTCACATGTGGCCCTCTAGGTCCTCAAGTGCTGCCCTAAATGGCCCACCTCCGACTTAGAACAACTGTGTTCTCTGTCTTTCTCTGTCTCTCATCTTTCTGTCTCTGTCTCTGTCTCAAAAGCTCTTCCTCCCCACAAGTTCCAGTATCATCAAGAAAGCTGGAGATCTCTTAGCTTTGCTTTGGTTTTTCATTAAAAAATTTTTAATGTATATGTTGTTTATTTTTATTTTTTCTCAATTACATGTAAACAGACATTCAATTATTAATTCAACAAATGTTTTGCTAAGAAGATCTTATATACACAGTATTGCTGAGTAGTGTGAAGGGGGGACACAAAGGTGAATTTCCATCTGTTTTTGAGAAGTTAATACTTTATTAGGAGAAGTAAGGTGTTCAAGCAGTCAACAAGCATTTACTAAGCACTTGCTGGAGGGCAGCTAGGTGGTACAGTGGATAGAGCACTAGCATAGGAGTCAAGAGGACCTGAGTTCAAATCTCACCTCAGACACTTGACACTTGCTAGCTGTGTGACCTTGGACAAGTCACTTAACCTCAATTGCCTCATTCTGGGTCATCTCCAGTCATCCTGGTGAATATCTGGTCACTGGATTCAGATGACTCTGGAGGGAAGTGAGGCTGGTGACCTGCACAGACCCCCCTCACTCAAAACAAAGTCATGTGTAAGTCACGTCAAGCACTTGCTATGTGCCAGGAGGTGCACTAAGCTCTGGGGATACAAAGAGGGGGCAAAGGTTTCTGTCTTCAAAAAGCTAATGTTCTAGTGGGGGAAAGCATTCTAAGAAGCTTATATTCAAAGTAGGGAAAATATTTAGTTAAGATATTTGAAAATAAAAGATAACATAATATGTAAAAAATGATTACCTTCGAAGGTAATCATTTTTTACATATTATGTTATCTTTTATTTTCTCAATTAAAAGTGAGAAAAATTTTAATATGCATTTTTTAACTTTTGAGTTCTGTTTTTCCTCCCTTCTTCCCTTGCCTTCTCCTTCCTTGAGAAGGCAAGCAATTTGATTTAGATTATCCATGTACAGTTATGCAAAACATTTTCATATTAGCTATATTGCAAAAGAAAATGCAGATTAAAAGACATAATAATAATAAAGAAAAAATTCAAAAGTATGTTTCAATCTGCATTCAAACTCCATCAATTCTCTCTCTGGAGAGGGATAGCATTCTTCATCCTAAGTTTTTTGGAATTGTCTTGGACCAGCGTATTGCTAAGATTAGCTAAATTGTTTACAGCTAATCACGGCACAGTATTGTTGTTACTGCACACAATGCTCCCCTGGTTCGACTCATTGCACTTTGCATCAGTTCATGTAAATTGGAAGGTAAAAAGCAAGGAACTAGCAGCTGGGAGTGAAGGTGGGAACCAGGAAAGGCTTCCTGCATAAGGTAAAATTATTCAACAAACTTTATTAAACTTTCTACTATATGCAAGTCCCTGGAGTTGAAAAGACATACAGAAAACAATCCCTGCCCTTCAGTCTCTAAACAACTAATATGGTAAATACTACAAGAAAAGCAGAAACAAAGTACTGTAGGTTCGAGAGAGAGAGAGAGAGAGAGAGAGAGAGAGAGAGAGAGAGAGAGAGAGAGAGAGAGAGAGAGAGAGAGAGAGAGAGAGAGAGAGAGAGAGAGAGAGAGAGAGAGAGAGAGAGAGAGAGAGAGAGAGAGAAATGACTTCTGAGTGGGAGGAATGAGGAAGCATACCAGGGAGGAGTATCAGAAGAAAGCACAGGGTGGACTAGGGCAGTTTGTCTGCAGATTAGGGTAGCCCGGGTATAGAACAATAGTGAAATAAGCTTGGAAATGTAGGTTGGGGCTAGGTATGGAAGGACCTTGAATTCTAAGTTGAAATGTACCTGATTTGGCAGGAAATGGGAGCTGTTGAAGGCTTTGAGATAGAGGATTTTTATGGTAGAGTCTTTATTTTATGCATCACCCAATCAGTTATTTTTAATGACGTGCCTACTATGCACCAGAAACCATGCTAGGCGCTAGCAATTCAAAGGCAAATGAATCAGTCCCAGCCCTAAAAGACCTTATGTATTCTGTAGGAAGAAGCAATGTATAAGCTTATCTTGCTGTTCAGTTGTACCTGACTCTTTGTGACCCCATTTGAAGTTTTCTTGACAAAGATAATGGAGTGGTTCGCCATTTTTCTCTCCAGTTTATTTTGCAGATGAGGAAATTGAGGCAAACAGACTTGAGTGAGTTACTATGGTCATCCAGCTAGTAAGTGTCTGAAACTAGATTTGAACTCAGTGTAAACCTATAAATATATGTAAAATAAATGAGGTAACGGGGCGGCAAGTGGAAGAAGGGCACTAGTAGATTGGGGAGGGCCGTTAGGAAAGGTCTTTTGTAAGAGGTATTATTTAACTGAGTTTAAGAAAAACTAAGAATTCCAAAAGGAAAAGGTGAGGAGGAAGTCAGCTTACACATGGGAGATGGTGGTGGAGATAACCTGTCAAATACAGGGAAACATATGGAATGTCATGTGTGGGAAACATTGAGAAGGAAGATTAAAATGATGGGCTGTGCAGGAAGGGAGAAACCTGACATAGAAGAGTGCCAGTAGAAACGGAAAGGAAAGGAGGCATATAGAAAGATAGATTCTTCCTCCTCACCTTCACCTCAAAGAATACTTGGCTTTTTTTTCAGAAACATAGACCAGGTGTTGGGTCCTCCAGAAGGTTTTCCCTAAGTTCCACTACCCTCTTCCCAAGACTTCCTGCTCTGGGTTGACACAAACCCAAATTCAATGTTGGGGGAACCTGAGCCCTAAAAGAAAAATTCAACAGTTTATTAACTCTTTGGGCATCATTCCAGATTACTCTCCAAAATGACTGGATTGCTTCACAATTCCATCAATAATGAATCAGTGTCCCAATTTTTCCACATCCCTCTTACATTTGTTGCTTTCCCCTTCTATCATTTTAGCCAGTTTCATAGGTGTAAAATGAGAGTTTGTTTTAATTTACATTTCTCTAGTCAATAAACCTTTTTGTTTGCTCACTCTCTGGCTCATAATGCACCCATCCAGGAGTCTTAGGGAAAATACCTTAAATAAAGCTTAAGTTTGGCTCATATCTAGAGTTTCCCCCAAAGTCATAGGGTCCCCTCTAGAAAAGTTACTCAATATACAAAGTAGTAGACTTAGGCATGGGACAACTACTTATTCCTCTACAGCAAAGGAAGTGCTTAAAACACAAAATACTGATAAGATCATGCTGACAAATACTTAAAACATGGGATAGTAACTCATCACTTCTTTTTAAAAAATTTTATTTATTTATTTTTAGTTTTCAACATTCACTTCCATAAGATTTTGAGTTATAAATTTTCTCCCCCTCCTTGCTCCTTAAGATGTCATACAATCTGATATAGACTCTACATGTATATTAATATTAAACATATTTTCATAATATTCAATTCATCAATTCTTTTAT
Organism: Bettongia penicillata ogilbyi; assembly: GCA_023548195.1. NCBI lineage: Eukaryota > Metazoa > Chordata > Mammalia > Diprotodontia > Potoroidae > Bettongia > Bettongia penicillata. The sequence continues at coordinate 5,885,383 of JAJHZJ010000540.1, read as the reverse complement.
ACTCCCTTGGGAGGTAGGAAAGACTCCCAGTAGACTTATAGAATTGCTGAACAGATATTTCATTCTATGTGAGATCCATACTATTTGGGAAGCAATGCAAAGACCACATTTCTGGCTGGCTAGGTGGGCATGACATATACTCCTGGTTAAGGTTCTCTCCTGCCAGAATTGGCACGATTGCAGCAAATGCTTTTTATAGGTAGATGGCTCCCGACTCTGGAACTCTCTCCATCAAATATCCAGCTCAGAATCCCTATTTAGTCATCCATGAGGAAGGAGAGTGAGAGATGGAAGACAGAACAGAATGAAAGGATGCTTGATGAAACTAGTCTTGGAGAAGATAGAAAGGCATGAACGTAGGACCACTTCTCCCTCTGAGACAAGAAAGAAGGAGGAGGTGGTGAGTGAATATAGATAGAAGTTTTGTGGTGGAGTGAAAGGAAGTTAAGAGACTTTGTATTGGGTTATCGCCATCTTTTCAGTAAAGTAGATGTGGCAGAGATATAACTAGGATGAGACCATTGCACTTTTTCATCTTTTGGGAGAGTGTGCTTCCTTTCCATGGATGTCTATTGACAATTGTTCCTGTGCTTTGAGATCCTTTGCTGGTCTATCTGAATAGCAAGATGTGGATCTCTCTTCCGGCCCCATCTGAAGAAGTCTCTTTTGGGGGTGGTAGTGGTGGTAGGGGGACAAATTATGTCCCCTTGAATCTGGCAGGGATACAAGGGATAGCTTATCACTTCTCCCATGTGCCCATGGTTGGACTGTCCTTGGCACCATCATATCCATTTCCCTCCTTTCCTCAAGAACCTTGTTTCTTTGCCACCTCTTCTTCCCTTGTTATCCTCTGTGCCTATCCCAACCCCCATTGCCCTCTCTTTCATTATCGCCACCATCTCCCTTTCTTTTCTATTTGTAATCTCTTTCCTCTTTGTCTGAAAACATGATTATATCTTTCCTTTCCTAAAAACAAAAACAAAACAAATTAAGAAGCAACAAGTCTGAACATCAAAAACCAAAATGATAAAATGTACCCTTCATTCAGGTCACAACCTCTGCTCCACATTTCTCAAAAGTAGCAAGCTCTGGCCACGCCTTCATTTCCTTGTTCACTTCTACTCTGCTTAATCCTTTACTATCTGACTTCTCCCTAGTCTACTGACTTTTAAAACATCCCCAATGAACCCTAATCTGTGAAAAGAAAAAGAATGTCTATTCATGGCTCTAAATACAGGGGTTCTTGACCTTTTTTGCGTCATGGACCTCTCTGACAGTCTGATGAAGCCTATGAAATCCATCTCTGAACAATTTTTTTAAATTCATAAAATAAAATAGACAAGATTACAAAGGAAACCAATTAAAGTCAGAGACAAAGAGACCAAACATTTATTAATCACCTATTATGTGCTGGGCACTGTGCTGTCTTACAAATATCTCGTTTGATCCTTACAATAACCTTTTTAAGGTAGGTGCTATTATTAAGCCCATTTTACAGTTGAGGAAATTGAGACAGGTGGAAATTAAGTGATTTTCCCAGGGTCACCCATCTAGAATCTGGATTTGAATGCAGGTCTTCTTGACTGCAAGCCCAGCATTCTATCCACTGTGCCACCAAGGTGCCTCAATTATATTGAAATAGTTTTATATATGTATATGTACACATACACACATATACATATAATATATATACACATATTTATAAAAATATTATACACATATATGTATAGATACACAAATACTAGTATATGTATAAGGGTGCATGGGGTTGAAGAGGATTAATTAAAAGGAGAGGATGAAAGACTTTGTGGAAGAAATGGGCTAATTGCTGAGCAGCACTCAAGGTTGAGCTGAGGTGTCTCCATTTTTAAAATAGGACTCCTATTTTTTCCTTTTTAATATCCACATGGTAAGGATTTATGGGGAAACATCTGTAACATTCCCTGCGGTCTTTTGAGACATGGCCTTCAAAAGAATTATTAGAGACGTTGTTGATAGCACTTAGCTAAACTACACAAAATGATTTGAGCCTTTCTCATGCTTGATTGGCTATTTTGCTAAAACTTTAACAGGCCAAATTATACAGCTGGCTCCATTTGACCTAGGGAAGCCTGGTTACATGAAAGACATCTTGAGATTGGAACAAAGATCCCTCTTAAAAAGAGAAACATTCCATAATTTGTTTTCAGTTTCTGAAGGTCTAGAATGTATCCAGATTGAGGATGTTTATCTAGGACCTGTTGACAAGTTGAAAATTCTTTTAATTCAGTTCCTTTTCTTGGGGTGGCAGGGATTGGTGGATTAGGAATGAGTCATGAATTTGTTCTTGTAGATGAGAAGATATTAATATTTTAGAGGAGACCAGTCTTTTCTCACAGATAGAATACTTTGTAAGGGCACTTTCCAGAAAATGTGACCACCATATTGTCTCTTAGGTCCAGTAGTAAAGAAGTGAAATTGGAGAAGGTCCAGAAGAGTTTCTGAAAAACAGCTGAACATCTGCTGGCCTAGCCCACTCACACAAAGCCCCAACAAAAGGACAGAAGTGTCACCAGTGATGCCTTAATTGCCAAGTACGATGACCTTTTCTCTTTTCACATCTTTCTTAACTTTTCTTCAACATTTGAAATTTGACTACACTTTTCTACCACTTATTTTTCCTTTTTTGAGATTTGTGACACTGATCTCACTTGGTTCTCCTTTTATATGTCTTACTGATACGCTTCAGGCTCTTTTGCTGGTTCATGATTCCATATCTTAGTTCCTAAGTCTTCCTTTGGGCCATCTTGTATTTTCTTTCTATATTCTCTTACTTATAATTGCATCATCTTCCATGAATTGAATGATCATTTCTGTGCAGATGACCAATGTCTATATATTCGCCCCAGTCTCTATCCTGAGTTCAAGGTATGAATTTCCAAATATATATTCAATATATCAAACTGGGTTTCCCATAGACATTTCAAACTCAAAGAGGCCTGTTTGACTGAACCATAGAGAGTAGGAAAGGGATATGATGTGTGTGTGTGTGTATAATATGTATGTATGTATATATATATATGTATATGTATATAGGTTGGAAAGAGAACTTGGGGATAGGGTCTTTAAGACTATAAAATCCTGTTAAAGGGTTAACTAGTTAAACCATGGAACTTATTCAGTTTTTTCAGTTTCTTTGAGAGACAATTTGCCCATGATACTGAAATGGTTTGCCATTTCCTTTTCTAGCTCATTTTACAGATGAGTAACTGAGGCAAACAGCATTAAGTGACATGCCCAGGGTAACAGCTAATAAGTGCCCGAGCCCAAATTTGAACTCAAGATGAGTTTTCTTGACTTTAGGCCCAGCACTATACCCACTGTACCATCTACCTGCCCATAACTCTAGATTGCTAAACCTAATACTTAATCGTAGGAGTAAGAGGGAATCATTAGAGTTTATTGAATAGAGGAGTGATATTGTCATATCTGCCTTTTAAGAAAATCACAAACTGTGTTTCTTATCTTTTGCCCCCAAACCTGACCCTTTTCTAAATTTATGAATTCCTGTTGAGGACACCACTGTTCTTCTAGACATACAGTTTGCAGCAAATGTCTTTGATAAAGATCTCATTTCTCTAATAAATAGATTTATGAGAATTTATGAGAATTCAAGTCATACCCCAATTGATAAATGGTTAAAGGATATTAACAGGCAGTTTTCAGATGAAGAAATCAAAGTTATCTATAGTCATATGAAAAAATGGCTCCAAATCACTATTGATTAGAGAAATCCAACTTAAAACAACTCTGAAATTTCACCTCATACCTATCAGATTGGCAAAAATGATAAATGTTGGACAAAATATGGGAAAATTGAGCTACACTGATGCACTGTTGGTGGAATTGTGAACTGGTCCAACCATTGTGGACAACAATTTGGAACTATGCCCAAAGAGCTATAAAACTGTTTGATCAGACCTTAGTTGAGCAATATTTCACTATGAGGTCTGTATCCCAAAGAAATCACAAAAAGGGGAAAAGGATCTACATGTAAAAAAACCTTGGTATTATTTGTGACTCCTTACTCTCCCTCATCCCCCATATCCAATCAATTGCCAAAACATATCTTTTTGACCTCTGTAATATCTCTCCCATCCACCCCCTCCTCTCTATTCTCACAGACACCACCCTATATTTTTAGTATTATAGTTCATAGAATAACAAATTTAGAGCTAGAAGGGACCTCAGAGGGCATTCAGTCTAACCTTCTCATTTTTCAAGTGAGTAAACTGGAGCTCAGGGAAGTTAAGTAGTCTTCCCAAGGTCACACAGGTAGTAAACATCAGAGACCCTACTTTAGGTGCTCTTTACCTCTTGTCTTTTCTTTCTTTTTATACTTTATTTTAATACTCATTTTAAAAAATTTTGAGTTGCAAATTCTCTCCCACCAATTGAGAAGCAAGTAATGTGGTATCAATTATACATGTGAAGTCATGCAAAACATATTTCAAAAGTCTGCTTAGTTTCCACTGCCTCCTTTAATTTATCCTCCCTCTTATCACTCCCCTTTTCTCTTATCCCCATCCCCTCCTACTTCTCTGTTGTATAAGATAGATTTATGTACCCACAAGAGAGTTTTGTATATATGTATAAATGTATATATTAGTATGTATACATATGTATACATATATAGGTATATGCTCTTATACACACACACACATACACATATTTCTTTTATATTTCAACCACTTCTAATCAGAGTGAGACTCTAACATTGCCTTCCTTCCCCACCTCCTATTTCCCCCTCTATTGTGGAAGTTCTTTACATGCCTTTTTTTTTCTTTTACATGCCTTTTATTTGAGATAGTTTTCTCCACTCATCTTCTTCCTTCCCCCTTTCCCAGTGCATCCCTCTTTCTCACCCCTCCACTTCTTTTGGAGATCATTCTAATATATTTGACCTGTATTCATAACCTTTCTCTATGTAAACTCCTTCTAACTGCCCTAGTAATGATAAAGTTCTTATGAGTTACATGTATCATCTTCTCATACCAGAATGTAAGCAGTTTCACTTTATTAAGTCCCTTATGATTCCTCATTTCATGTTTGCCTTTTTTATATTTCTCTTGAGTCTTGTGTTTGATTGTCAAATTTTCTATTCAGTACTGGTCTTTTCATTAGAGATGCTTGAAAGTCCCCTATTTCATTAAATACCCATGTTTTTTTCTGGATAGATTATTCTTGGTTGTAATTTTAGCTCCTTTGCTTTCCAGAATATCATATTCCAAGTCCTTTGCTCCTTTAACATAACTGCTGCCAAATCTTTTGTGATCCTGACTATGGCTCCACAATATTTGAATGATTTCTTTTTAGCTGATTCTAGTGTTTTCTTTTTGATCTGGGAGCTCTGGAATTTGACTATAATATTCCTAGGAGTTATTGTTTTAGGATCTCTTTCAGGAGGTGAATGATGGATTCTTTCAATTTCTATTTTGCATTCTGGTTCTAGGATATCAGGATAGCTTTCTTTGATAATTTCTTGAAATATGATGTCTAGGCTCTAGTTCCTCACTTGTAAAATGAGGGAACTGGGCAAGATGGTTCATGAAATCCCTTTTAGCTAAAAACACATAATCCTATTTTTCTATTCCAGGTGGGAAATTTCCACTTTTCTTCCAATTAGTGTGTCCCTAACTGTAATTTCAAAGCTGAGAAGACAAATAGGCATTCTGTAGCAGGATGCCTTATTTTCCTACAAAATACTTGAATTGCTCTGATAGTGGAGAAGCCATGAACACAGTGCTGAAGAGTTTCCTGTCCTGGCCTGAAGACCAATGTGCTCAAGAGGTCCTATTCACTCACTTACTTACTCATTCATTCGCTCATTCATTCATGATGTCATCCTTGATTAGATCTGTTCTGGCATCGGCTTTGAAAATATTAGTCCTTGCCATTGTTTTGAGGTGGTCAATCTTGGTCCCAGGGGGAGGGACTTGTTGGTTTACATCAGCACCCTTCACTTGTTATCCTGACTTTCTGATCCCTTGAGTGCCTTCAGTTAAACTCAGTGTTCTTTCTTGCACATGCCCAATAATAGGGTCCCCTCTAAGTCCCAGCAGCGGGGCTTGACACAATTATAGGACCATTGATTTATATCTGGAAGGGATCCTTAGCCATCAGTCAATCAATCAGCATTTAAGTAACCTTTGTTGTTCAGTTGTGTCTGCCTCATTGTGATCCCATTTGGAGTTTTCTTGGCAAAGCTACTGGAGTGGTTTGCCATTTCCTTCTTCAACTCATTTTACAGATAAGGAAACTGAGGCAAACAAGGGTGAATGACTTGCCCAGGGTCATACAACAAGTAAGTGTCTGAGGCCAGATCTGAACTCAGGAAGATGAGTCTTCCTGACTCCATGCCTGGAGCTCGATCTATGATGCCCCCTTGCTGCCCCTGTGTGCCAACGCACAGAGATAGGTACAGGGGATACAAACAAAAGAAACAAATGAAATAATTCCTACTGTCAAGTAGCTTAAACTCAGTTAGAGGAAACTAAATATATATATATATATATACATATATATGTGTGTGTGTGTATAATATGTACTTTGTATATTATATATTAATTTTTATATATTATATAGTTTATATATTATTACATATTTATATGTAAAATATTATATAGATATACATATACATACACACAAATACATGCACTTCAAGAGGTGGGATCAGGAAAGGTTTTGTGTAGAAAGTAACACTTAAGTTGTGTCTTAAAAGAAGTGATGAAAATATTCCTCAGTTTAAAAATGAAGAAACTGAGGTTCAGAGGCATTGGGTGACTTAGTCAGGGTCACAGAGCCAAAAAGTACTAGAATTGGGATTTGAACCTAGGACTTCTTCACTTCAGGTTTAGCTTACTATCTTATTCTCCATGCCATCTGTCTGTCTTTTGTATTACCTACTTACCTCTGTTGCATTTAGAGAGGTTAAATATCCAGCATACTTGAGGTGATAGTTGGTTATACTGTATGCCATCTTGATCAGATCATATCTGAAGTATTATATTTATTTTTGGATTTTGCATTTTATAAAGGACATAGATAAATTAAATTATTACTCAATGAGCATTTATTTTTTTTCCTCATTTTTTTATTTTTATTTTTTTAATTTGTTTATTTAACTTTTTACATTCATTTTCACAAAATTTTGGGTTCCAAATTTTATCCCCTCACCCCACCCCAATACACCGAGCAATCTAATTTTCCCTATCACCAATCTGCCCTCTCTTCTGTCATCCCTCCCTTCTCTTGTCCCCCATCTTCTCTTTTGTCCTGTAGGGCCAGATGACTTTCTATTCCCCATTAACTGTATTTCTTATTTCCTAGTAGCAAGAACAATACTCAACAGTTGTTCCTAAAACTTTTGAGTTCCAAATTCTCCCCATCCCTCCCTCCCCACCCATTCCCTTTGGGAAGGCAGGCAATTCAAAATAGGCCATATCTGTGTAGTTTTGCAAATGACTTCCATAATATTCATGATGTGTAAGACTAACTGTATTTCCCTCCGTCCTATTCTGCCCCTCATTGTTTCTATTCTGTCTTTTGATCCTGTCCCCTCCCTGAGTGTTGACTTCAAATTGCTCCCTCCTCCCATTGCCCTCCCTACCATCATCCCCCCGCTTGCTTATCTCCTTCTCCGCCACTTTCCTGTATTGTAAGATAGGTTTTCATACCAAAATGAGTGTGCATTTTATTCCTTCCTTTAGTCAGATGTGATGAGGGTAAACTTCATATTTTTTCTCAGCTCTCCTCTTTTTCCCCTCCACTAAAAAGTCTCCTGCTTGCCTCTTGAATGAAATATAATTTACCCCATTCCATTTCACTCTCTTTCCTCCCTACTCCATTTCTCTCTCACCATTTACCTTGATTTCTTTTAAGCTATGGTCCCATCCTATTCAATTCACTCTGTGCTCTCTGTCTCTGTATGTGTGTGCATGTGTGTAATGTGTGTGTGTGCATGCACACGTGTACCATGTGTGTGTGTGTGTGTGTGGTGTGTGTGTGGTCCCACCAACTACCCAGATACTGAAAAATTTTAAGGGTTACAAATATTGTCTTTCCATGTAGGAATGTAAACAGTTCACCTTTGGTAAGTCCCCTTATGACTTCTCCTTTGCTGTTTACTTTTTCATGCTTCTTCTCATTCTTGTGTTTGAAAGTCAAAATTTTCTTTTCAGCTCTGGTCTTTTCATCAAGAATGCTTGAAAGTCCTCTGTTTCATTGAAAGGCCATATTTTCCCCCGAAGTATTATACTCAGTTTTGCTGGGTAGGTGATTCTTGGTTTGAGTCCTAGTTCCTTTGCCTTCTGGAATATCCTATTCCATGCCCTTCTGTCCCTTAATGTAGAAGCTGCTCGATCTTGTGTTATCCTGATTGTATTTCCACAATACTAGATATTGTTTCTTTCTAGCTGCTTGCAAGATTTTCTCCTTGACCTGGGAATTCTGGAATTTGGCCACAATGTTCCTAGGAGTTTCTCTTTTTGGATCTCTTTCAGGCCGTGATTGATGGATTCCTTCAATATTTATTTTGCCCTCTGTTTCTAGAATATCAGGGCAGTTTTCCTTGATAATTTCATGAAAGATGATGTCTAGGCTCTCTTTTTGATCATGGCTTTCAGGTAGTCCCATAATTTTTAAATTGTCTCTCCTGGATCTATTTTCCAGGTCAGTTGTTTTTCCCCATGAGATATTTCACATTCCTCTTCCATTTTTTCATTCTTTTGGTTTTGTTTGGTGATTTCTTGGTTTCTCAGAAGGTCATTAGCCTCCATCTGTTCCATTCTAATTTTGAGAGTACTATTATCTTCAGTGATCTTTTGAACCTCTTTTTCCATTTGGCTAATTCTGCTTTTGAAAGCATTCTTCTCCTCATTGGCTTTTGGAACCTCCAATTGAGTGAGCCTATTTTTCAAGGTGTTATTTTCTTCAGCATTTTTTTGGGTCTCCTTTACCAAGGTATTGACCCGTTTTTCATGCTTTTCTTGCATCTTTCTCATTTCTCTTCCCAGTTTTTCCTCCACCTGTCTAACTTGATTTTCAAAATACTTTTTCAGCTCTTCCATGGTCTGAGCTCACCGGACATCCCCTTGGGATGTCTGGGATACAGAGGCCCCGACCTCCACATCTTTCCCTGATGGGTAAGAATCCTTCCTCATCATCAGAATTGAAAGGCAGGAACATCTGAACCCCATCAAAGTAGCTTTCTATAGTCTTATTTTTCTTCCCTTTTCTGGGCATTTTCCCAGCCAGTGACTTGACTTCTGAGATTCCCGTCCACTCCCACCTAGATCCGCCCAGCTAGTGCTTGGGGTCTGAGATTCAAATGGGCTTTCTGCAGCAGGCGCAGCTGCTATTCAATGTGAGCTTAAGTTCTGGTGCTCAGGTGGGGGCAGGGCCGCCTCCCAGGCTCAGTTCCCCTCAGGGGCTTTATGCAGAGACCTTCAGTAATGGGGCAGGTGGGGGGCAGGGCTGTCTCCCAGGCTCAGTTCCCTCAGGGGGTTTATTCAGAGACCTGAACTTCTGCCTGCTGCTGCCTGCTGTCCTGGGCTGCCACCTCTGCTGCTTCCTCCCGGGGGGCCCGAGCCATGGAGATACCCCACTCCCCTCTCGGCCAGCCCAGACGTCTCTCTCGCTGACCTGGAGCATCTGTGGGCGGAGGGACCTACCTGGCCGCTGGAGGTTCCCTCCCTGAAGCTTGCTCGGATCTGCTCCTCTCAGGGCCCCGCGGCCAGGGCAGCACAGGGGTGGGGTCTGCTTTCCAGGGTGTGACGGACCCTGGGGACCGCTCTCCAGGGCTCTCTGGAATGGAAATCTTTTCCACTGTGTTTCTGTGCACCTTGCAGTGATCCAGAATTTGTGGGGAGTTCTTCTTGTAGGAAATATATGGGGCTGTGGGTTCGGAGCTAGTATACATGAATCTTTCTACTCCGCCATCTTGGCTCCACCCCGCCCCCACAATGAGCATTTATTAAATGACTACTTATAGTTAGCAATTACTTAATAATTAGATTGACAGATTAATTAATAATCCAAAAGAAAGCAACCGGAATGGTGGATGAACTGAAGATCTTGCCACAGGAGAGAATCCACTGAAGGAACTGAACTGAGAGTGTTTAGCCTATAGAAGAAAAGAGATGGGATGGGATATATTGGTGAGGGTGGTGAGAGGAATATGACAAAAGTCTTCAAGTATCTGAAGGTCTATCTGTAAAACATATTAGACTTATTCTTCTTGTCCGGACTGAGAAGTGTTCGGTGGGGGTTTCAGAGAGGCTGATTTAGAATACCTAGCAATTAGAGCTATCCTAGCCCAGAATGAGCTTCCTTAGCAGGTAATGAATTTCCTTTTGTTGGAGATCTTCAAGGAAAACCCAAATGGGAACTTCTTAGGTAGCTTACAGAGAAGATTGTTGTTCTAGAAACAGATGGGCTTTAAGGTTAGTTATCACATAATCTGGACCATCTTTATGTGCTGCTTAGAGTACTTGGGGTACGTTGGATAGCTTTCCACTCTTAGAGTGTATTTTTAACCCCAAGAAGCAGCAACCACTATAACAGACTAGACTTGCAATTTCATTGATATATCTTCAAATTCCCAATGAAAAGTTCCCTGTACCAATGCAATGATTCGTTCTCTGTGACGTATTATCCAGTTGTGAAGAGGATCAAACTTGTTTAATATCACACAACCAGAATCTGTCTTATCATTTAGTCTGGAAAAACAAATGTTGATTTAATTTTAATCTACAAGTACAGGTATTAAGAAAGGTTTAACATGTAATTCCAAAAATATTGATCACTTCCTTCAAGCTGAAGGTCTGAACTCCTAAGACAAAATTGAAGGATCTCAGGCTTTATATAGTTACTCGGTGTTACAAAGTTATTAACTTTTTCTGCATAATTATTCAATTTTTATTTTAAATTGTTGATTGAAAATTTTTGTTTTCACATCACTTCACATTGTTTGAACCTAGCCCTGCATGAGTAGGAAATCGGGTTATCTTTTTTTAAAAAACAATTTATTTATTTTTAGTTTACAGCATTCAGTTCCACAAGCTTTTTGAGTTCCATTTTTTTCCCTCTCCCTCTCCTCCTCCTTCCCCCTTCTTCAAGATAACACGCAATCTGATACAGGCTCTACATATACATTCACATCAAATATATTTTCACATTAGTCACGTTGCAAAGAAGAATTAGAACCAATGAACTAGGGGAAAGAAGAAATAAAAGAAAAAAGAGAGAGAGCAAATAGTATGCTTTGATCTGCATTCAGACTCCATAACTCTTTCTCTGGGTGTGGATAGCATTTTCCATCATGAGTCTTTTGGAGTTGTCTTAGAAGCTTGCATTGCTGAGAAGAGCCAAGTCTATCAAAGTTAGTTATCACATAATCTGGACCATCTTTATGTGCTGCTTAGAGACCCTTAACCAAGGACTTCTGTTATGCTGACCAGAAACTCAGATCCAAAGACTGATGCAAGGTGTTTTCTCACAACTGCACATCACAATCAGCCCATATGTCTTATCTCAAAACTGGCCCAGTCCTGGGGCCAGTACAATCAATCTTTATTTCTAAGGATCCCTACTAGGTCTTTTTGACTGTTCCTACAGCTGCCAAATTTGTGGGAAGGGACTTCTGGATCATCTGAAGAAAGCCCCTGCTACTGAGTGAACAGTAGAATCCTCTGTGCACCTCAAGGTTCATCTAGTACTGATGCAGATGCAGCCAACATTTAGACAAGACAGCTATCCCAAGTTTCTGGCTGAGGGCTGAGTATACTGTCCTAGTTTTTCTTTTTTCCCTCTTCCTTTTTATTATGTGCCCAACCACAAAGGCCCCAATTCTCTATTGGGAGTTTCTCCGTGATACCTGGGACACACTTCTCTGATAAGTCCTATCAAGGAACTAACCTGGGATAAAAATGTCATTCCATCATTACTAAGGGGGAGGAGGTAACAAATTGTTGGATTTGCCACCTTAACTCCCAAGCTCACCGATCTAAGTCTGCAACTGTCCCTCAACTCAATATCCTGTCCAACTGGCCTCTTTAGACCCCCTCCCTTTAGCCAAAAGGGGGAATTGTCAGGCTCCCCATGCCAGGACCACCCTTCTCTTTTCACTCCTTTCTTTACTATTAGGAGACATCTTGCTCTTCAGAGCTAAGGCCCAGCAAGCAAGCTGTGCCCTGAGCTTGGCATAGCAACGGTCCTTTGTGCTCACCCTCTGCATGAACTCAGCCACAGCAAAATCTCAGAACTGTTTCACACCAGCACTACATGGTCCTTGATATCAGACAAGCACCTGTAGAAATCAGGTCGTGAAGTCCTTCTATGAATCAAACTTGTCTCATTTTTGCTGTTAGCCCTCATTGTCAGGGCTACAGCTCCCTGTGTAGTCACTAGTATATGTATTGATATTTGCCCACACTAAAGCAGGTCTCCTTGGTATCAGAGAAGGCTCTAGAACATGTGTCTAGCTTCCCTCCTCCAACAGAACAAAGGAAGCTTTTTGCTTAAGGCCACTGTTAACTCTGTTTTTATTTTATTTTTCAGAGTTAACAGTCGTTGCTTAACTTCTGTGACTCTTTGATCATTTGTTTTCAGAGTTGACACCCATTACACTCCCTTCCCACCCAAGCTGTCTGTTGTAATAATGAATAAAAATTGAATGAATGAAAAAAATAAATAAAAAAGAAAGAGGAAAAAAAAAGTTCACCCATGAAGTCCACGAGTACGTAGTTTTCCACAATGTATAGGCATACATACTTTAGGGCACACACATTCTCAAGCACACTGAGATCTCAATTGTGTCATAGAAATGAAAAATTATTATTATAACAGCGTCCTGGTGTAAAGGGCTATGCTTCTTTTGACGAGTTCTCCCTTGAATAGAGGAAGACCTAATCAGCCTCACTTGAATCAGTTTGCCTTGATCAATTTTGGGAAATGAACTTAATTCCCCTAGACAGAACCAGCAGTCAGGTTAATAGAGGACTAAGCTGAGGTCAGGAGTGCCATGTTTATTGTCCACCAACCTTAGAGTGGGGATGCCTTTTAGTTAACCACATCTAAAGAGCTGTCCCTTTGGTTTACCTTTGATGAGACTTAAAGAGGAAGTCATTACCTAATTTCCAGAAGAAACTTCTATCCAGGATCTGGGCCAGCATTAACATTGATCTCTTTGTTTAGTAACTCAAAAAAATCTTAAATTTAAACTAAGAACCTTTGTTTTATATTGTTGTGGAAATTTTCCCCCAGCTTGCTAGAAAATCTGATTTTTGAAATTGTTTGAGGAGGGAGACTTTTCTGATTTGGCTGGAAGAATTGCTTAATCTATTTCTTTCCAAGTGGAATTGTTCGTACATTAATAGAAATGAATCTGACAGGTTTGGCTGTAAGGCAAGGGTGGTTGTTTTCTTTTCAACAGTTCCGGTACTGCCCTACCTTTGCAAAGAAGAAAGGGAAGTATTTTCTGACATCTCTTCTTCCTTTACCTATAGGAGATGAATGAGGAGGAGAGAAAAGACCAGTTTATTTGGATCTAAGAGTGGGGAAAAGAGAGTAATGTCTAGTGAAGCAGGAAAGGTTGTTTGGGGCCAAGTTGTGAAGGACTTTAAAAGATAAATTTTGTTTTTTTTAAAATTTTATTCAAAGGTAATAGGAAGCCACTGGAATTGGTAGAGTAGGGGAGTCACATGGTCAAATACTGGCTTCAGGAAAATTACTCTGGTTGTAGGATGTAGAATGTACTAGGGTGGGGATTATGGTGAGATTATGAATCTGAAACAGTGGACTGCTGGTGGTTTCTTCTGCAGGAGTTTGGAAGAGGGGAGGATTTAGGGGAAAAGATTGAGTTTACTTTCAGAAATATTGTTTACCCTTTGATCCAGCAATATTGCTTCTAGGACTGTATCCCAAAGAGATCATAAAAATGGGAAATGGTCCCACATGTACAAAAACATTTATAGCAGCTCTCTTTGTGGTGGCCAAAAACTGGAAATCAAAGGGATGCCCATCATTTGGGGAATGGCTGAACAAGTTGTGGTATATGAATTTAGTAATGGAATACTGTTGTGCTATAAGAAATGATGAACAGGAAGACTTCATAGAGACCTGGAAGGACTTATATGAACTGTGTGTGTGTGTTTGTCCTTCGTTGCCAAGGAAGACCATGCCATCAGAGACATGATGACATGACTTGCACTTGACTTTGTTTTGAGTGATGGAGGGCTGTGCAGGTCACCAGCCTCACTTCTCCTCTAGAGCCCTCTGAATCCAGTGACCAGATATTCGTCAGGATGACTAGCGATGAGCAAGGATGAAACAATTGGGGTTAGGTGACTTGCCCAAGGTCACATAGCTAGTGAGTGTCATCTAACACTGAGTGAAAGGAGCAGAACCAGGAGAACTCTGTACACAGCAAAAACCACAGTATGTAAGGAATTTTTTCTGGTAGACTTAACCCTTCACAGAAACGCAAAGACCTAAAAATTCTCAGTAGACTCAAGGCAAAATACTTTCCACATCCCAAGAAAGAACTATGGAATTGGATCACAGAATGAAACAGACCATTTTCTCTTGTGTTATGTTTTGTTTTGTTTTATGGTGTCTCCCATTCATTTTAATTCTTCTATGCAACATAACTAAAGTGAAAATTAAAAAAAAGAAATATTAAGTTTAAGATGTATCCGGGACATCCATTTTGAATTATTCAATAATCAATTGGTAATAGAGAACTGATGCTCAAGAGAGAGGTGCACTGGATGTGTAGATCTGTGAGTCATTTATATAGAGAAACCCATAGAAGTTGACAATGCTACAAAGAGAGAGTGAAAAGGGAAGGAGAAGTGGGCTTAGGATAGGATCTTGGGGAACACCCACAGCTGAGGGGTGTGATGTGGATGATGAGCCAGAAGGAAAAACGAGGAGGAGCAGTCAGACAGAAAGGAGGTGAACCAGGATCAAGTCTTATCAAAAAAAAGTAAAAAACAAAAGAAAAACAAAATAGGAAAGAGTATCCAGGAAAAGCCGGTCAACATTGTCACATGTAGCACGGAGGTCAAGAAGGATAAAGACTGAGAAGAGACCATCATATTTGGCAGTTATGAGATCATTGGTAATTTTGCAGTTTTAGGTAAGTGATAGACTGAAAGCCAGATGGGAAAGGGTTAACGAGAGAGCGAAAGGAGAGGAAGTGGAAGGAATGTTTAATAGACAACTTTTTCAAAGAGTTAGACTGAAAAAGGGAGGAGACATATAGGATGACAGCTTGAAGGGATGGTAGGTTTTAGGAAAGTTTTTTCTTTTGAAAGGGTAGGGAGTCTTGGACATATTTGAAGGCGGTAAGAAAGGAGCCAGTTGATAGGGAGAATTTGAAGATTTGAGGACAGAGATTGATCTGTTGAAGAAGATGAAGTGGGATAAAATCAAACGTACATGGAGAGGAGTTAGCCTCCTCAGGGAGGAAGACCATCCCTCTGTCAGAGATGGGGTGGGGAGGAGAGTGGAAGATGAAGTCAAAAGGTTTTGATATGAGGGAATGACAGAATAGGGAGTTGATGTTGAATGGCCTCAATTTTTTCAGCAAAATGAAAGTCAAGTTTCTTAGCTGAGTCAGACAGGGAGAAGGAACATGTGTGTGTGTGTGTGTGTGTGTGTGTGTGTGTGTGTGTGTGTGCGTGTCTTCAAGAGAGAATAGAAAATTTGGAACAGCTTCTGTGAGGAGTGAAATTAAGAATCAATTAGGGAGGAATAAAAGAACTTCCTGTCTTCATCGAGAACATTTCTACAGAATAGACATGTTGAAGTTGGCTAACATGATTTTGTAATGTATCCAGAAAGGACATTTAGAAGATTTCCTCCAACTTCTTTCAGCAGTTTATGAGCATGTGAGAAACAGAGGAGGCAGATGTGGGGAATAAGCCAGGGCATGAGCAGAACAGCGGTAGGAGAAGGGGGCAAGGCATTTAAGAGTAAGGACTGTAAAACTGGCTGCCCAGAAGGCAGGGGCTACTCTAACAGGTTCTAGGGGTAATCCTATGGGTCTGTACTCTTAGCACTACATAACACTAGAGCTAATGAGCCCCCAATGATGTGCCTCCTATTAACAATTTGCCAGTAGACACAATTAGCTAATGCATTTACTCAAATGGTAGAACAAGGACAGTAGTTATAAAACATTCTTCCCATAAACTGGGGAGTTTACTCTCCCACAGGGAAACACAATGTCTGTGAGGAAAGTAGTTTCAGACAATGTATGATGGTAGTGAGGTGTGTGGCAAAGTTACATGTGTGATAAAGATAACTCACAATTCCTGATATTATAGGGCTTGGAAGTCCTTTCTTCACAAATTCAAATGTAATCTTCTTTGGATGTAATGTCTTTGCAGGCAGGCTATTCATCTGGGTTTTGAATGGACCATCTCTCTTTTTGCTTCCAGGGCACACACTCCTTGAAGTTGCTTCCTCCTTTGGGTGACTCTCCGTTTCAGGGTCTGTCTACCTATCTGCTGCACAGGTTATCACTTACTGGTGCAGTAGTTACTCTTCAAAACAACATGACTGAGGAAGGGAGAAGAGGGAATTCCCTCCCCCCCTCAACAACCCCAATAGATGTCGCATCCCAGGACTTCTCCTAGCTTTGACTATCTCTCCCTTTCTTGGGTTTACTTAGCTAGGAATCAGGTCTGGAGGCATCTCTTTAGTCATTATAGTACTTCATTAATACCTTATGATTACATTCTGGGCCATCCACTGAGGGGTCCCTGTGTATGTGTATCCTCTACCTTACATACCCGTTCATTTTAATGTCTGTCATAGCTTCACAATATTTGAGCATGGATACATTGAACAATGTTCCTTCCCTTCCCTTCCCTTCCCTTCCCTTCCCTTCCCTTCCCTTCCCTTCCCTTCCCTTCCCTTCCCTTCCCTTCCCTTCCCTTCCCTTCCCTTCCCTTCCCTTCCCTTCCCTTCCCTTCCCTTCCTCTTCCCTTCCCTTCCCTTCCCTTCCTTTCCCTTCCCTTCCCTTCCCTTCCCTTCCCTTCCCTTCCCTTCCCTTCCCTTCCCTTCCCTTCCCTTCCCTTCCCTTCCCTTCCCTTCCCTTCCCTTCCCTTCCCATCCATCCAGACTGAGTCTCTTCATCTCACCCAAGCTGGAAGCAGAATGACTATTCATGGGTAGATACCGCTATTGATTTACACAGAAGCTTTGCCTGCCTCTGTTTCTGATGTGGGCTGGGTTACTTCTTCCTCAGTGGAACCCAGTGATGCTTTCCTCTTCTCCCTCTCCTCAGGGCTCATCATATGGACATCTAGCTTAATGGGGAATTTAATGCAGACACTTGATCAGCAGAGCCTATTGCATTTAGAGCTCCCAAAGAGATCACTATCCTCAGCCTCTATGAAATCTGGAATTGCAGTTATAGACCACCATGACTGGTCAATTTATTTTATTTTAAAAATGGATTTTTATATCCCTTGGTGTATATTTAATTCTCCTAACTATTCTTAGGACATTCTTCCACTGTCCTGTTGGTGTTTTATGAGAGTCTCAGTCCACAGGTGCAATTTTTTGCCACTATCCACCTCACAGAGTTATTGAGAGCAAAATGAAATTGAGAAATCTAAGGTCTAGAGGTTAAATGACATAGGTGGTAGAAGGTAGTGTGGATTCATGCCCACAGTCTCAGATTCTGGATCCAGTCAGTATTCTTTCTATTGCAACGCAGTATAAAAAGCTTATGATTGGAGGGGAAAGAACATCTTTGGGGAAAGGAGAGAAGGTAGAAGGCAGCCTTTTTTTTCCTGAATGTCTATGTCTTTATTCTCTCACTTATAGAGAAGTGGGTGGAGACCTGGTTTATTGCTCCTGAGGGATTGAGGAGCTTGATCAGACCTTGGCTCTGCTCTATTTACCTACAATATCTGTCTACTTGTAAAAACTCAGGTCATCTTTGAGGATTGCCAGGCTTCTCAGCACTTACGACATAAAATCAAATGGGTTCAGACTTGCCTTGTTTTATCCTCTGCTAGTAGCATAGACAAGTCTGTGTAATCCAAATGTTAATTAGAAGAAACTGGTGGCCCTTAAGGACATGAATTATTCATAGGCCTATCCAAGCAAAAGTAAGGAAATGTAAGGGTAAAAGTAGGTTTAAAGCAGTGATGTTGAGAGAGACATATTTTCCTTTTCTGTGATCTCTCCTGTGACCATTTGGAGGCTTCTACAATAAAGGGCCCAACCAAATATCAAATGCAATATGTCCTTCCCCTCTTCTAGTGGCTATTTGCCTTTATCTGAGCACCAGGTCAGACTTTCACAGGCAAAAGCAGTTAGGTGGCTTAGTGGATAGAGTGCCAGGTCTGTTGAGTTCAAACCTGGCCTCAGACACTTACCAGCTGTGTGACCCTGGACAAGTCACTTAACCCTATTTACCTCAATTTCTTCATCTGTAAAGTGAGCTGGAGAAGGAAATGGCAAACCACTTCAGTGTCTCTGTCACAAGAACCCCAAGTAGGGTCATGAAGAGTTGGACGCAACTGAAAAAATGACTGAACAATTTTTTCCTAAATCTTTCTGTTTATCAATTTTCCTGTGTGGGCACTCCTGATGGGAAAAAAAGGTCCTATTGGATAGGACCAAATGCCTTATTGAAACCATCATTTTGGGGATGCCTGAATCTTTGAGTTCCTTTTTAGGCTTTCTAAATGAATCTTGGTATCTGAGTTGCATCCTATGATAGACCATGTTATGATAGTGACTAGGAAGGACCTCAGAGATTATCTCAGTCAACTCTACTCTATGGATGAGGAAACCCAGGAGGAGTGGATCTGGATCCCAGCTCTGTTGGGTACTGCTTGGGTCCTTAACTTCTCTAGACCTTTGTTAGCTCATTTACAAAGTAAAATTAAAGGGTTGGCTTAGATTAATTCTAAGGTCTCTTTCAACTCTAACATTCTGAGAGTAATGGTCTAGTACAGTGGTCCCCAGATTTTTGATCACATACCCTATGGGTACATTTTTGAGAACACATGAATAACAATGAGCATTTATGTAGTGCTTCAAGGTCTGCAAAGTCCTTTACAAAATACCTCATTAGCTCTTCACAAAAATCCTGGGAGGTTGGAGCTATTACTATCACCACTTTACAGATGAGGAAACTGAGGCAAGCAGAAGTCATGCCCAGGGTCACACAACCAGGAAATATCCTGGGAGGTAGGAGCTATTATTATCACCACTTTACGGATGGGGAAACTGAGGCAAGCAGAAGTCATGCCCAGGGTACACAACCAGGAAGTATCTGAGGTTGTATTTGAACTCAAGACTTCCTAGTCTAGCATGCTATCTGCTGTAATCCCAATACATACACACACACACACACATATATATATATATACACTTGTACATATGTTGTTGTTTGACTTTCATTTCCAAAGAGGACCAATGACCTCCCAGGTGATGTCCTTACTTGTGCATGAGTTGGAACTAAGTGAGGCAGATGAATGTGTATATGTGTGTTTTAGTTATTTATGAACTATAGATGGGCTACTATACTAATCATATACACTATAAAACTTACACAAAAATGTATATCAAAAAAAGGATGAGCTTAAGAAGTATCTGATCTTAGAATGAATATGGAGCCACTGGTATTTACTGAATGATATAATCAGAACTGCGCTTTAGGAAAATCTGTT
Source organism: Bettongia penicillata ogilbyi (assembly GCA_023548195.1). Classification (NCBI taxonomy): domain Eukaryota; kingdom Metazoa; phylum Chordata; class Mammalia; order Diprotodontia; family Potoroidae; genus Bettongia; species Bettongia penicillata. The sequence goes on along the minus strand of JAJHZJ010000540.1, from coordinate 5,865,644 downwards.
GGGCAGCTATTGGAATTTATTGAAGATCAATCGATTGTAGAAGGAGGAGAGATTTGAGTCTGGGAGATCCATCAGGAGGCTGCTACCACAGTCCAGGTGAAAAACATTTTCTCTTAAGGTTTAATGTAACAGGGCTGAGAGATGTTATGTGGGGATAAATGGTTAGATTTGGCAACTGATCAGTTATATGGGGTGAGGGAGGGTGAGGAGTGGCAGATGGCAACAAAGCTGTGAACCTGGTTGAATGGAAGAGGTGGTTTATGGGGAAAGATCATGTAAAGAGGTCTATGAGGGAGATGGCAACCCTTTCATAATTGCTCATCCTGTGTGACTCATTTTGTCCCACTCAAATCCGAAAGGGGGAGGGTGGGACTCCTACTTACTGGTTGTTGCCCCACAAGAAGCTGGACCTATGCCTTCTCTGTTCCTCGACCTCTGCCATAGGCAGGATAGAAGGACAAATGTTTCCAGTGGTACCAAGGGAACCACTACATTTGATGGGACCAAGACTATGCTGTATTGAGTAACTCCACTGTTCCCAGAGATTGCAGTAGTATAAAGCAGAGTGTGTTCCACACGCCTGAGTTTCCAGTAGAGGAAATGTTTGCATTTTTGTGATTGTTACAGCTTCAAAGTAAAAATCCCTTTGTAAGAGCTAATGGAGGTTAAATGGTTAGCTGGGTGCCAATGGGGGGGCCAAATGGGGTATCAATCACTAGTTATCCCTTCCACATATTGGGAAGGGATAACTTGAGAATCTTTCCTCTACCATGAGGAAAAGTCCTCGTAAAATTTTTGGCCTTCCCTTCATACTTGTCCCTACCCCAGACCTCAGTTTCCTCACCTGTAAAATGAGAGATTTGAAGTCCCCTCTGGGGCAGTTAGATGGCTCAGTGGTCCGAATTTTTTCTTTCTCTTTTATGGGTTGTTTACAGTACCTTGTTTTAAAATTTGTGTTATTTGGTCATAGATTTTATGTCTGCTAATTTTAACATGTCATCTGTAGTTTGCACAAAGCTCCCCCTAAATTTCCATTTAATTTCTTATGCCGATCCAGGATATATTGAAACTGCAATGGGGAAAGTGGAGATGTAGAAGGGATAACCATTGACTAACTGTGGGAGGAAGACAACTTGGAAGGACTTGAGCCAATAGTTAGTATTACACAACATGATCGAAGTCATTTGCAAAACTACACAGATAGGGCCTACATTGAATTGCCTGCCTTCCCAAAGGGAATGGGTGGTGAGGGAGGGATGGGGAGAATTTGGAACTCAAAGTTTTAGGAGCAACTGTTGAGTATTGTTCTTGCTACTAGGAAATAAGAAATACAGTTAATGGGGAATAGGAAGTCATCTGGCCCTACAGGACAAAAGAGAAGATGGGGACAAGAGAAGGGAGGGAGGATAGAAGAGAGGGCAGATTGGAGATAGGGAAAATTAGATTGCTCGGTGTATTGGAGTGGGGGGAGGGGATAAATGGGGAGAAAACTTGGAACCCAAAATTTTGTGAAAATGAATGTAAAAAGTTAAATAAATAAATTTATATTAAAAAAAAATAAATAAAGAAGAGACACCCAAACCCTTCTGGGCACTCCCAGAACCCTAGGGGAAGACAGAGCTTGCCTTACCCTGGGTGAATGAGCTAAAGTATGCTGGCTGCATTATATGAAAACTTCCTTGTGGGGCTGACAGTTAGTAAAGAGGGAAGAGGCCGGGAGTTTGAACATCAGGAGAAGGCATCATGGGGGAAAAGGGTATGTGTGGTCATGTTAGAGACAGGTCTCATGGGGGAAGGTGGGATTCCATCGTCTTCCTACCATCCAGCTGGCTGATCCCACACTTTGGGATCAGGATGCTGCTGTCCCTGGGGAGAACACAGGCCTGGTAGATGGCTGTTCAAATCTTGCCTCTGACATTTAGACATTCAGAGTTTGAAGGGACCTTTTTTTGTTGTTGCTTAGCTGTTTTCCAGTTGTCTCCAACTCTTTGTGACTCCTTTTGGGTTTTTCTTGGCCAAGATACTGGAGTGGTTTTCCATTTCCTTCTCCAGCCCATTTTACAGATGAGGAAACTGAGGCACACAGGGTTAAATGACTTGCCCAAGGTCACACAACTAGTAAGTGTCTGAGGCCAGAGTTGAACTCAGGGAGTTCTAACTTGAGACCCTGCACTTTATCCACTGAGCCATCTAACTGCCCCAGAGGGGACTTCAAACCTCTCATTTTACAGATAAGGAAACTAAAGTCTGGGGCAAGAGTCGGGGATAAATCTAGTTGCTCAAAGTCACACAGATAGTAAATGGTAGAATTGGATTTTGAATCTAAATTCTGTGACTCTCAATTCAGCACTCTTTTTACTACCTCATAGTAGATCACTTTACTTCCTTTACCCTGTTTTCTCATCTGTAAAGTGGAGAAGCTTGGTGACTCAGTGGATAGAGTACTGAGCCCGAGGCAGGAAGACTCATCTTCCTCAGTTCAAATATGGCTTCAGACACCTACTAGCTTTGTGACCTTGGGTTAGTCACTTAACCCTGTTTATCTCAGTTTCTTTGTTTGTAAAATGAGCTGGAGAAGTAAATGGCAAACCACTCTAATATCTTTGCCAAGAAAACTCCAAATGGGGTCATGAAGAGTTGCACCTAACTATACAACCACAAAAAGTGAAGATAATCTGACAGGAAGGATTGCTGTGAATCACCGATGAGATGATGTGCGGAAAGTGCTTTGCAAATCTTAATGTAACCTACTACTATTACTGTTCTAGTACTAAACCCTATGATGTCAACTGATTTGCCCTAGGACACGAAGCCAATTAGTGGCTGATTTGGAACTAGAAGAGGCTTCTCAACTAACTCCTTTAGAAATGTCATTAATTATGAACTCACTGGTCTCATTCACTGTCATTATTGAAAGGTTTCTCCTAACCCCTTTTCACCCTTTTTCCTTTAAGAAAAAAAACATGAAATATAAGCATGCATGTGTGTGCAGGTGTGTGTGTTTATATGTATGTATGTGTGTGTACATACCTTTTTCTTTATATTTTTTCTTTTTTCTGCAGACCTCCACTGCTGTGTTACAGGATACCCAATGGTGCTCACGCCATTTTCCTCATATTGTCCACTGCTCTCTCACTGGAAGAAACATGAGCTGTGTGTGCATGTGTGTGTGTTTGTATGTGTGTGTACATACCTTTTTCTTTATATTTTTTCTTTTTTCTGCAGACTTCCACTGCTGTGTTACAGGACTCCCAATGTGTTCATGCCATTCTCCTCATATTGTCCCCTGCTCTCTCACTGGAAGAAACGTGAGCTGATCTCCTAAGGAGGAAAAATAGAAAAGAAGGGGGAGAGGTGGGGACAAAAGGGCTGTCATATTTCAAAACTTTTCACTTAAAGACCGAAAAAAATTATTGACAAATTCCTCTGGAAGCAAGTGACTTGGAGAAGATGAGACAGGATGCTGTAGAAAGCATCTTCGTCACCATCAACCTGGACCTGGCCAGGTGGGAAGCTGAGTGCAGGGTCAGCAAAATTACTTTGCAGCTGTAGCAAGTAATGAAGAGAAGCACCAAGGACATCATGCATCTGGTTTTCCCCACTGAAAACAAGCGACAAAGACAGAATGCTTCCAGTTAGGTTCATGGGAGCTCTGAATGTCCTCAGGGATTCATGTGCGTTTTCACTATAGCATTATGTCGTTGGAAGGGACCCCTCAAAACCAGTTTAAGGATTAAGAGAATCCAATCTAACCTTATGTTATAGACAAACTAAAACCCAGGGAGGACCCTACCCCAGGTCCCTCATAGTGAGGGAGAGCAAGAAGAAGAAGTAAGATTTTATATCTTCTCTGTTAGTTTTTCTACTACACCTTGCCACCCCAGCTGGGGAAGCTGGCTTGGGCATAAGGAGACTTGTTTAGGCTCTGACAATTAGTGACTGTGTCACCTTGGGTGGGAAAATCACTTCTGTCTAGGTCTGTTTATCACATCCAAAATAAAAGGATTGGACTGCATGATCTCTAAGGTACCTTTTGGTTCTAAAATTAAGTTTCTTCCTGAATATTCTTCTGCTTTCACAGGCATCCACATCCAAATTATTCCAAACAGATGAGAGTTTATTCTGAAGAAATGGGTCACAGATTTAGAAATGGAAGACATTTCTAAGGTTCCTTCATTTTACAGATGAGATTTCCTCACTTCCTTTGGTCTATACAGGATCTAATTATATTATTATCATGTCATGAAATCTTTCTTATGGATAACCTAGAGCATGGCTTCTAAAATCATTTTTATTAAGGGAATTTGTTCTGTGAAGTTTGCAGTCTGTCAAAGGGCTGCACTTGAGGACTTAGAGGGTCTCATATGGCCTCGAGGTTGCAGGTTCCCCACCCCTTCAGACTCAATGTAGCTGAGGAATATTTTGTTTCAGGGCAATTCTATGGGTCACACACCGACCATGTTTTTGGGATTAGGGAGAATTCTGCTTCTTTTGACCATGGCTAAGAATTCATGTTAGGTCAACCCTGGTTTGTCACCAACTTTGAAAAATAGGGTCAGTTTTGTGAATCTCTTTTCTTGCTGTACCTGGGGTGGATTACAGTACACTGTTGTTTCTCCACCTCAGGACTTCAGAGTCATCCCAGAGTCCATTACCTCATAAAGTGATTTCACCTTGTGAGAAGTCTTAGAACCTCAGAGGCCCTTAGGCTCCATTACTTACCAGTATCATGTATGGCAATGAAAATGGTAGTTCACATTTAAATAAGGTTTAAGAAAGCACTTTCTTTATCCACAACCCAGTGAGGTAGATAGTAATATGAATTTTTTTACTGTTCAGTCATTTCAATCATTTCTGACTCTGTGACCCCATTTTGGGGGTTTCTGGGTAAAGATGCTGGAGTGGCTTGCCATTTCCTTCTCCAGTTCATTTTACAGATGAGGAAACTGAGGCAAACAGCGTTAAGTAACTTGTCTAGGGTCACACAGCTAGTAAGTGTCTGTGGCTGGATTTAAACTTAGGTCTTCCTGTGCCACCTAGTGCGTTTTACAGATAAGGAAACTGAGGCTCATGGAATTAAGTGACTTGGTCATTTATGGTCCTTTGCCATATGAGTATTCAGTTCCAGAGCCAGGATTTGAATTCTGTTTCCTGGCTTCATGGCTACACACCAAAAAGAGGCTCATTTAGACCCCTTCTAAACATCAGCAGATCTAAACGCACAGTATTCATTTGGATCTTGATTTGTCTTGGAGATGTAGTGAAAAGAAAGGCTGTTTGCCTGAGAGCCTAGGGTAAGGGTTTGCTGAGTAGGCATGTGGAGGGAACAGGGTAGCATTTTGAGGGGGAGGGAAGGAGCGCTCACCTGGGCTTGGGGTGGGGTGTTGTTGTACAGCATCTGATATCTTCTTATTTTAGGTAATTATTTGTGCTAACTAGGTGCTAAATTCAGTTGTATTTACTGAAATTTCGTTCAGCTGTCTAATTCCTGTATTGGAACTCAGGTAGCTTGGAGACCGATTCTTCTTGCTTCCAGTAGAGACATAAAAATATCAATGATCAGAATGACCCAAAATCAATCCAGAAAAGGTCTAGGTATGCAGGTTCTCGTTCTCACACATTTACCTGTATGGATTCAGCTTTGTAAGTGTGATCTGTATGCTGAGGCGAACAAATCAGTCGCTTGTCTTGATCCAAATTAGGCACTAGGTGGTAGTGTTTCACTTCCATTGACCCACTTTCACCTGTCCCAGACTGGTTCCTATACTTCACTGTCTGCCTGCCTCAGTTTTTGAGACCTTTGAAGTGAATGAATGAAAAAGCATTTATTACGTGTTTACCATTTGTCAAGCACTGTGCTACGTGCTGGGAAAGAATTGAAACATGAAATATTACCCAGACCCAAGAACTGAGTCTGAAACTGATTTATCTGGGTCTATTTCAAATGTTTTAATCTAAAGATTTGGTTTCAAACTTTTCATTGTCTTAGTTTCTTTCTGTTAAAAGTTTTCCCTTCTAATAAAATCTCACAGTGTTGATGAGGATGCTGGGATGATGTAGGTGAGCATGGCTGGACAGTTTTAGGTTTCTCAATTAGCTGAGATGACAAAAAATGTGAGACTGGAATAAATAACTGACTAGCATCAGTGAGGGGAATTTCCACACAGTGAGTTCCCTATGTAGATGAAATTATAGGGCCAAATCAAAGCAACAACAAAGAACAGGGTGGATAAGGAAAACGAAGTTCAGAGAAATTAAGTGATTGCATTATTAAATTAAGCGTCTGCATCTATGTCAAAAATAGAAATTGAACCTGGCTTTAAAATATACGCTGAAGATAATCCTGAAGTTAATTAAGACCCTCCAGGAGCAGTCATTTAAAATCATGCCCCTGGAGGATATTTGGATAAGTGTGGATTTAACCTAAGACTGGAACAGTCCGGTTAGAAGTTGATGCAGGGAATTAAAGACAGTTCAACTTGATATATTTTGATTTTGGGTTAGGAACTATTTTATTTTATGCTTAATAGAATGAGGTTCCTGGACTATTCCTTGGGTAGTTCATTTAAAAGGAAAAAAATATCATATTTAACTTTTAGTAGTCTTAGAAAGTTGCAAGCCCTCCTTATTTTGGTCTCTAACAAATTTTTTATATTCCTTCAATCTCAGTTCAAATGCCATTTCTTCCAGCATCCCTACTATAATTAAATTTCTACTTAATTCAAACTAGCTTATATTTGCTTATTTTCTAGGACAGCTAGGTGACACAGTAGATAGAATTCTGGACTTGGAGACAGTCAGACTCATCTTCCTGAATTCATATCCAGTCTCAGGCATTATTAGCTGTGTGACCCTCAGCAAGTCTGCCTCAGTTTCTTCATTGATAAAATGAGCTGTAGAAGGATATGGCAAACCACTCTAGTATCTTTGCCAAGATGAGACCATAAAAAATCATGCATGACTGAAAAACATCAAAACATCTTTCTACATGTTGTATCTGATCTCTTGCTGATCCTTCCTGAGAATATAATCTCCTTGAGGACAGGCACAATTTAGTTTTTTTCAACAAGTCATTTTGGAAGTTTTGAAGGTGAATTACAAGTTTAGAATTATACATTAAAAAGATAATCTCTTCTTTGCAGAGGTGGGGGACTATAGGTGTGGAGTATTATCATAACACATAGTAGATGTAATGGTGTGTTGTATTGAACTGCCTTTCCTTTCTGTTCTTTGTTACAAAGGATGTCTTGATAGGTGAGGGTAGGAGAGAACCGAAGGTGATGTGACATCAATAATTTCTAAAAAGATAAAAGAAAAAATGCTATTGACAACTGTGTAAGGATAGATGTTAAAGAAGAAACTCTGATGGGTGGGAGTCCACTTAAAAGACTTTTTAAAGAGCTTCAAATGAAAGGTGATGTAGCCTTGAATTGGGGCAGTAGATACGTGTTCAGTCATTTTCAGTTGTGTCTGACTCTTCATGACTCCATTTGGGGTTTTCTTGGCAAAAATACTAGAGTGGTTTGCCATTTCCTTCTCTAGCTCCTTTTATAGATGAGGGAACTGAGGCAAATAGGATTAAATGACTTGTCCAGGGTCACACAGCTAGTGTCTGAGACCAGATTTGAATTCAGATCCTCTTGACTATAGAGTCAGTACTTTATTCACTTTGCTGGTATACACACACATGAATATGTGTATATATATATGTACATGTACATATGTGTGTGTATTATATGTGTATATATGTATGTATTATATACACATAAATATATATAATATATGTATATATACACACACACATATAAGGAGAGAGAGACACACACACACACACACAGAGACAGAGACAGAGAGAAATTTTGTTATTGAATTGACTTGGGTCCCTTCTGAGGTATTTTTTAGCTCTTAGATTATATGGTTCTACAATGACATAATGTAACTCCCTCATTCTCTAGTTGGATACTGAGGATCAGACAAATGAAATGACAACTAGCTTGTAGCAGAACTGGTTCTAGAATCCAGGTCTCTTGATGTCCATCCAGTCCAAGGCTCTTTATTTGAGCAGCAGGTCCGTGCAGAGCTTGTTTTAATCTGGTTGATCTTCTAGGTTAATGAGGGTGGATTCCTTCGGTTCTCCTTCTTTTCTACCTTCTCCACCTCCCCATTCTCTCAAAGGAAGCTTTGAGCTGTCCATTCCCTCTCCATATCCTTGAGAATATATGGAAAAGGGGCATATATTCCCAAACCAATTTTCCATCTCACCAACATTCTACATTCTATCAATTAAATGCAATTTATGAGAATACATCTAGTTTTTTTGTTGTTTTGTTTTTTCTGTGCAAGGCAAGGCAACAGGGACTAGGGGATGGAGAGCTGGCCTCAGAGCCAAGAAGACCTGAGTTCTAGTACCAACACTGGCACATACTATCTGTATGATCTTTGGCAAGTAACTTAACCTCTGTGTTCTAGACAACTCTCTAAGACTGTAAGTTATGGAGAAGGTGCTGATTTGCATTGGTGGAGAGATTTTCTCAGAGATCCCTATGCCAGTTAAATCATAGATCTATTCTTTGTCTCTCCCCTTATCTGTACAAGGGACTATGCTTCATGCTAGGAATGCAAATATGTAAAGGACATAGTCCCTGTCCTCAAGGCGCTTGTAATTTAGTAGGGGAAAAGAGTCACACACACACACACACACACACACACACACACACACACAAATAACTGGAATATATAGGCAAGGTTAGACAGAGTGAGCTGATAGATCCCAGAATCAAGGACCTTGGTGTGAGAATTAGGGAAGGTTTTACAGAATCACAGACTTTCTGAGTTGGAAAGATCCATCTACTTCAACATATACTTAGCTTAGCTCTTTAAAGTCCAATTTTGGACAGCTCTACTTTTCCTACATAAGTGTAGATATTTTTAATGTCAAAACATTCTACTCTCCATGGGGTGTATTTATTTTGAAATCCAGTTAGAATCTGAATGTCTAGCCCTGACCTGCATTTTCAAGTGTTTGTTGGATATAGTGGAACTGACATCTTTCTCCTTCTTCAGTGATCATTTCAGATACCCTGTCCTTCATGATGCTGTTAGGTTGAAAAGCAAAAGGAGGAAACAAGGGTGGTGAAGGACCTCTGGTTTATGACATAGGAGGATAAGTTAAAAGAATTGGGGATATTTGACTTGGAGAATTGGGGAGATAGGATAACTGCAGGTTGTCCTCCATGCCTGGAATGTTCTCCCTCCTTATTTCTGCCTCATAGAGTTTGTCTCTTCTTTCAAGATGAATATGAGACACCATCTTTCTCTTGAAGGTTTTGCCAATCTCTTCCACTCCTAGGTGGCACAGTGGATAGAATGTTGGGCCTGGAGTCAGGAAGACCTAAGTTTAAATTTGGCCTCAGACATTTACTAGCTTTGTGACCTTGAGCAAGTCACTTTTGCCTCAGTTTCCTCATCTGTAAAATGAGCTGGAGGAGGAAAAGACAAACCACTCTAGTATCTTTGCTAAGAAACTTCCAAATGGGGTCATGAAGGGTCAGACGAAGCTGTAAATGACTGAACAATCACCACTGCTAGTGTCTCCATTCTTTTCTTTATTTTTATTTTATTAAATATTTCCCAATTACATGTACAATTTTTAAGATATTCATTTTAAAAAATTGAGTTCCAAATTCTGTCCCTCTCACCCACTCATCCCCCACTCTTTGAGGAGGCAGGCAATGTGATATTGATTATACATGTGAAGTCACACAAATATATTTCCATATTAGGAGTATTTTGTATATAACTGCAATGTGTGTATGTGTATTTGTATACATATTTAAACACACTGTGGTTTTATATGTGTATATGTAACAATGTATTTGCTTAATGTTTTTATTGTGTGTGTTTATTTACATATGTACTTGGTGTTCCCCTACACCCTATTAGAAAGTAAGTTTCTCATAGATTGCTTCATTTAAAAAAAACTTGTACTGGTACCCCCGGTGCCTAGAGCAATGTCTGGCACATGCTAGGTGCTTCATTAATACTTGTTTGAATGAGGGAAATGGCAGGCAAAGTAGTTTTTGGACATTCATGGGAGAATATTTCCAAATTTCATCAGTAAGTTTGGATATTCAACAGTTAACAGGATAAAATATGTCAAAGTCTAAGTAGAATATTGGTATGTAAATAAAAAGTCAGTAATGACGTTGCAATATAAAATTTAAGAATTTAGAGACATTTTCCCCCAGAGATCAATTCATCGTATTAATTTAGTGCCTTATCTCTCCTATTTTTTCCAGAGCATTTGATATCATTCATCATATACTAGCCCTCAGATCTCTCTTCTCTTTAGTTTCTGGGACACTGATCCCTTCTAGTTCTCCTCCTACTTCTCTGAATATTTCTTTGGTTGATTCCCCTTTCTCTTCTTCCTCTTTAATGAAGGCTTATCTCCAGGTTTTGTCCTGGAGCCTCTTCTCTTTTCTTTCTCTAGGAGTTCTTAAATTGAGCTCTATGAACTATAAAAAAAAATCAGTAATGAGATTTCACCATGATTAGCTTCTCCTATAATCCTATTTATTTTGTTTTATGCATTTTAAAATATGATTCTGAGAAGGGTCCATGGATTTCACCAGACTGCCAAGGGGTCCGTGACCCAAAACAGGTCAAGAAGTGGTATTCTAGACACGATCCCTTGGGGCTGTCATTCATTTTTTTCAGGTTTTACCTCTACAAGTACCTAGAAGGCAGTGATTGCTTACCATTTGTCTCGCCTAGCAGAAAGTCTGGCTCTCTGGTAGGGACTTGATAAATAAACCAATTATTTGCTTAACAAACACTTATTAAGTCCTGACTATGTTCTAGGAACTGTAGGCACACTCATTAGATCTGAGTGGAGGTGTGTTCAGTATTTTTTCAGTTGCATCCACCTCTTCATGACTCCATCTAGGGTGTGTTTGTTTTTTGGCAAAGATGCTGGAGGGGTTTGCCATTTCATTCTGTAGCTCATTTTACAGATGAAGAAACTGAGGCAAACAGGATCACATGACTAGGAAGCTTCTGAAGCCAGATTTGAACTCAGAAAGATGAGTCTTCCTGACTCCAGACCCAGCACTCTATGCACTGCTTCATAGTTTAGGTGACCCTCAAATCTATATTTCTAGACCCATCCTCTCTCCCTGAACTCCAGGCTGATGTTTTTAAAGGCATGTTGACCATTTTCACATGGACTGACATGACAGCTCCCACTGGCAGCTAAAATCACCAAGTTCAGTACTGTACTTGTTATCGTTTCCCCTTCCTTTTCTATTTCTTTTTCTATTTCTATGTCTTTTCTATTTCTGTCATTGAATTCTGTCCAAGAATGACATTGCCATTTTTTGTCTGCTTCACTCCTCCTCCCCTCACCCCCTTTCAGTCCCCAAGTCTTTGTGCTTCTAGTACTGCAGTGTTCTTGCATACCTCCTCACCCGCCTCTTCCCCCACCATCAGACATGTTTGGGCCTTCCTTATCTCCCTCCTCAATTCTTACAATGAAGTCCGGATCCCTGCTTCCAGGTTCTGCCCTCTCCAGTCTTTTACACCAGAATCATTTTCTTAAAGCACAGCTCCATTCATTCCCTGTTCATCTGTCTTCCTTGGCTCCCCAATGCTTGTGAAATCAGGTCTGAATTCCTCACGCTGGCTTTCAAGGCCCTCCACAAAAGAACTCCAACATGTGTTTTCATCCATTGCCTCCACATACAGCCCATGTTCAACATAGGTTTAGTGACTCACTTTCCCAAACACCCTTCAGACTTTCTTCTTTGCTTTTGCTGGTTCTATTTTCTTCACTTGGGGGGTCTTCCCCTTGCACTTCCAAACATCAGAATCCTACTTATCCTTTACAGCCAACCTCAGATAGCACCGCTTCCACAGTTTCCGTGACTCTTTTAATGCAGTGTAGACTCAAATAGAAACGGATCCTTGTAGGCTGCATATTCACTTAGAAAATGAAAAGTTAGCATTATCTACAGTGTATTACATTTTTATTTATTTTGTTAAACATTTCCTAGTTGCATTTTAATTGAGTTCAGCCCACTTGGAAGTTTTGCAAGCTGTGAATTTGAATACTTCTGCTCTAATGGATATGATTTCTCCCTGATTTGAACCCTCACATCCTTCCACCCCCATACCACTCTCTCATGGGAATGGTGTTTTGTTTCATTTTTTTACTGTTACTATTTTGTGTTCTTGCCCAGGTTGGGATTGTAGTGGCCACTCACAGCTCTGTGACTGGTCGTTACAGAAACTTCGGCCTGCTTCATTTCCAACCGGGGTCAGTTTGTCTCTACTTAGGCAACCTGGCGCCCCCCCTCCCGTTATTAATTTTATATAACTGTGAAGGTGTTTTTCATAGAATTGTACATTTAGATCTGGAAAGGCATTGGAAGTCATTCAGCCTAACCCCCCTGATTTAGTGATGAGAAAACTGAGACTGAGAGAGGTCAAGGCATTTGCTCAGGGTCATACAGCTAATAAGTATCTGAGGCAGGACTCTAAGTCAGGGCTTCCGGTTTCCAAGTCAAGCACTGCACCACCCTTTTGATCTTTACATTAATACTGTGAAGGAATTATTATCGTTATTAATATTTTATAGAAGAGAAAGCTGAGGCTTATAGAGGTCAAAGATCAGGGTCAGTATTACTCAGCTAAGTATATATCTGGGATAGGACTGAAACCTAGGTCTTCCTGACTCCAAGTCCATCACTTTCCAATTTAGCATTCTGCCTTTATTAATGTATTTTTCCTATCCTTCTACTAGAGTATAAGCTCCTTGAGGTCAGGGGCTGTTTCTTGCTTAACTGAGCACTTTGAGATTCTTAGTTAACATAATGACTTTACACACACACACACACACACACACACACACACACACACACATATACACCTACCCACACCCATATACATATGTATATATATATAACATATATACATACACACATATATGACACTTAACATGCATTTACTGCAATAAATTGAATTTAGGAGCACATTTGTCTTAGGAGACATTTACCTTTTGTATGCCTATGTGCAAATAATACGATTTATAGCCCCAGAAACCAAATTGTTTCTTTCCTTTAAACTGGTTAAAAAAAACTACTTGGAGCAGTTATGTGAGAAATGGTCAACAGACACTGGGGAATTTTAACATGACTGATGGGTGAGCACTGTTTTAGTTGCAGCAATCTCTAACCTGAATGTTTCTTTACTCACAAGACAATCCTGACTTCCTCCTAGCAGAGACACAACAGAATGGCCATATTCACTCATTTTCCCCTGTTGTATTTGGATTGCTTGGGTGAGGACTGAAAATCAAAGTTATTCATTATTTGAAATCAGTAAACATCTGGAGTTGTGAAAACCCTCCCTATACGAGCTTATATTTTCCTTCTGGTTTTCTAATAGCTGATATCTTCATTCATCCTGTTGAATTATTCCTCTGTGCCCTTGGAACGCTCTGGAATCTATTAATAATTTATGCCGAGTGAAATGATACAGGGGAGATCGGAGCTGATCCCATGCTGAGATTGCTAGGTCTTCTTAAATCTGCCACTGAGATTTTCTGGCTTCCAGAAGCTCCCAGTTGTGCAAATAAAGACTGGCTCAGAAGCTAAAAAGCAGAATATTAAAATGATGGACACCTGATGGTGTTCTTCCTTTCTTTCACAGTCATATGATTGTGTGGGCCCAGCTTGGTGGCTCTGCCTGTGGTCTCTGATACTGGAGAGGTTGAGCCTGATGGATTGCTTGAGTTTAGGAGTTCTGAGGTGAATTGGAAATAAAGCTGGGCAGTACTGGTGTCCATACGACATCTAGCATCGGTCTGTTATATCTCCTGGGAGAGGGAGGGGAGATCTGGGTTACCTAAACAAATTGATTCAGGTTGAAAATGATTAGCAGTGGGCTTTTGAGGGACACTATGATATCAGCCTGGGAAAGAACACGAAACAAAAATACAACCTAATGACAGTGATGTTTCTGGGGAGGCAGGGCTGGACCTATGGTATTATTTGGTGAATTTCAGGTGAAGAAACTCCCTACCAGTGGCAACTAGAGAGTTGCATAGAGTATTGAGAGATTATCTGAATGCTTGGGGTTATAAAGCCAGTATGTGTCACAGGTGAGACTTTTAGATACAAGTTTTTGTGTTCTGAGGCCAGCTCCCTATCTGCAGCTACACATTGCCTTTCTTGAATGTAAGACTTCAGAACTGAGAAATGCATCGACAACCTGGGATTTCACTGCTATGGGCCACTAACGCAGAGTCCTTCTCTCTTATGACATAGGAGAAAGTTTTCAAAAATTACTGTGGCTGAAAATTTATCACCTTGGGGTCAGCCTGGTGATGAGAGACTGCATTGTACCGCAGAAAGAATACTGGATTTGGAGCCAGAGCACCTGGGTTGGAATCTGAACTCCTTTACTTACTACCTCTGTGTCCTTGGGCAAGTTCCTTTACTTTCTGGCCTCAGTTTTCCCAGTTGTACAATGAAACGGTCCCTTCTAGCTTTAGATCTATGATTGAATGACTAGATGACCTCTAAGGTCCATGCTAGCTTCAGACCTAGGTTCCTGTGGGTCTCCTATCTAGTCTTACTGAGCTAGGTAGTCCTGGTCCTAACCTAGACATCCTGCCTACCATTTGACCTATATTAGAAGCCCATCCTTATTGATAGGATCTGCCAGAGCTTGCACTTGGCTAGCACAATCTTTGAGATGCAGGTTCATCTCCACACCACCATGAATCATCAGAAGACATAAGTAGAGAGAATAACCCATATAACAAAAATAGAAGTTCAATTTCTAGAGTGGTTTAAAGTTTACAAAGCACTTACCACACAACAGGAATATTATTATCTGCATTTTACAGATGAGGAAACTGAGGCCAGGAGACATGAAGGCAATTGCCCAAGGCCACATAATAGGTGACAGAGTTGAAATTCAAGCACTTTGAGTCCAGGGGTATCTTCCTTTATGCCATACTGTTCTAATTATTTTCATGGACCATGTAACCATTCTTTCCTGAATTGTATATGCTCTGAAACACTTTATAAATCACATTTCCAAGGGGTGAGGTGGTGGTGGGGGAGAAGGGCCTTCATTTAGTGGTGGGTGGGGGAGTATGCATTTGAGAAGTCTACTTTAGGCATATGCACAGGGCTGACTAGCTCTGCTTTTCTTTCGTTTGCTGGGTTACTTCCATTTGAGCTGCAGCAAATGAGGAATTTTTTAATGAGTTATGTGATATTTGCTGAAGGTTGTTATTTTGGCAAATGTTAAATAGAAGAATGTTCTCCTCCCCTGCCTTCTCCCTTCTTATTTTCCTTAGGCTCATTTGGATGATGTTCTAAAACCAGGCATGGCACGGCAAACCGGGACATGACTGTCTCCTTCAGACTAGCACCTGAAAGGCTGGCGAGCAGATTTTTTTTTAACAACTAGAGAACCAGACTTGTTTTGAGGCTCCTTCCAGAGAAGCAAGCAGTCTTCCAGAAGAGGGTGGAGGGAAAAGGGAAAAGGGATACTTAGCACCATATACTACTTTACAAATATAATCTCATTTGATCCCTACAATAACCCTGGGAGGTAGGTTCCCATTTTATAGTTGAAGAAGCTAAGAGAAACAGGTTAAGTGACTTGTCTAGGGTCACACAGCTAATAAGCATCTGAGGCTGAATTTGAACACCAAGCCCATTGCTTCATTCACAATTGCCATTAGAAGGAAAGACATTCCTTGCTCTGGACTGAATCGTAGGTCATCTGTGGCAACCTATTAACTCAGGCCAAAATGATATTTTGGATATCCAAGATAGCTCCTGGTTAAATTCAATTCATTTCAACATTTATTAGGTGCATACTCTATGCATACTCTATCATTCTCTTCCTCTGTGTCTTTCTCTTTCCTTCCCCATTCAATCGAACCTTAGATTAATCTTTCAAAAACACTGTTCTTTTCATGCGATTTCCTTGCTCAAAAACCTCAAAGGGCTCTTTAAAAGCTATTTCTTAGAGGATAAAGTCCAAATTTTTTAGTGTTCAAGGCTTTCTACAGTCTGGCCCCAACCTAAAATGATGATCCTAACAAAATAAAGCACATTTATATAGCACTTGAAGGTTTGCAAAAGGATTTATTTAACTCATGTCATTAGACTGTCAAAATAATGGTGAACTAGGTGCTATATCATTATTATTTCCATTCTATAGATGAGGAAACTGAGGGGCAGGGAAGCCAAAGTGACTGGCTCAGCATCGTAGAGATGCAGAGTATCTGAGCTTGGATTCAACCCCAGCTCTTCCTGACTCCAGGGCTCTTCCCTTCCACCACGCTTCTCTTTCTTGGCTCATTCCTCACTACAACCCTACACAAATTCTACAATTTATTCAAATTGATCTGATCACTATTGCAAGGCCCGTGGACCTGCCTTGTGCATTTTGAGTCTCTGCATTTATTTACCCATATTGCTTCTCCATGCTTAGAACATAAGTTTCTAGCAAGTTGGGTAGGACTGCTATGGAAGGTTTATGGGAAAATATAAACAGTCTATATTTTAGCCAACTGACTCCTAACCATTCCCAAGTTTAAAATTCCATTTCCCACCTATTTCTTTCCACAACTATCTCCTATGCCTGAATGGTCCTCATTTCCTTCCCTTTCTCCCTTTCTCCCTTCCTCCCTTCTTCCCTCCATTCCTTCTTTCCTTCCTCCCTCCCTTCCTCCCTTCCTCCCTCCCTCCCATCCTTCCTTCCTTTCTCTTTTTTACATTTATTATTTTATTTTAAATTTGAATATGGGATGATTAAAAAGGTTTGAGAAACATAGTTTCTGGGTAATTTAATCATTTTATTTATAAGGCCCGAAGGTTATTAATAAAAGGACGGTCATTTGTCCTTCTTTCTCAGATTAAGGACAATCACGGTGGGGGTGGGGTGGGTTTGAGGGGGGCGTGTCACAGTTCCTATACTAGTCGGTGTTCATTGAGGGGCTAAGAGTGACATCATGTTGAAAATATCTCTATAGTTAGACTATCAGCAGCCTTAGGTTATCTAGATAGAAAAGATCTGTCTCCACCCAAATTTGAGTAGAACACAATGTGCTTCCCCACCTTAGATTAAATTCCTTGTAAGGTAGGGTGGGGTCTGAATAGGATGAGGAGAGTTAATTCAATCTCATTATCAGTAATTTCCTTCAAGAGACTGAACTTTTTAAAGACAAGAACTTAGATTAAGGGGAGATATTTGAACCTCTCTAAGATATTTGTTATTAATAATCATTTCTCTCATACCCAATAAAATGAAAATATCCACATATAAAACAAAATAGAGGATTATGCATGAAACTATGAATCTCTCTCAAATAAAGCTTACTTTTCTTTTGAAGTGTATAATAAATTCAACATATGTTTTAATGCTATCCTGCATGTCTATATTTTCTTCTGGCCTTTCTTCTATTCTTCAGTGCATTAAAAATGTTTCAGTGACTCTTTTTCCTTTTTTGGGGGGGAAATACTTATTGCTAGCCTCCTTCTCCTTTCAATTCTAATCCCTTAAATTAAAAAAAAGAGAAAAAAATAATAAATATTCATAGTCAAGCCAAACAAATTTCCACAATGGTCTTGTATGGTCTTGGCATCTTGAGTTGATCACCTCTCTTTCAGAAGGTGGGAAGCGTGCTTCATTATTGGTACTTTGGAATTGAGGTTCATGATTTCATTGATCTTATAACTTTCAAAGATATTTTTTTATGATGTCTTATAATACAAATTCTCTCTTATTGTACAAATTGTAATCTATATCTCTTGGAACCTCAGTTCAGGTGTCCCTTTCTCTGTGAAGTCTTACTTTCCCGACATTTTTCGTTATCAGAGCACTCTTTTTTTTTTCTTCCAGTTACTCTGCATATATTTATTTATGAAACTTCTTGAGGCTTGCAATGGTGTCATTTTTGTCTCTGTATTCTCAGTACTTAGTTTAGTACATTACACATTGCAGGTGTCTAATGTATTTATTGAATTGAACTGACAACATTCTCTTAGACTGAGAGGTCATCATCATCTATTTCTGTGGGGAGAGAGCCTACTTCAGTGAAGTCAAAGAAATTCCCAAGTTTCAAATATATAAACCAGGAAAAAGAAGGTCAGAGCAGTTAAGACATTTACTCAAGGTCACACAGCTATGAGTCAGAGCTAAGACTTAATTAAGAGTAGCTCACATTTGTACTGTATTTGATAATTAGAAAGCATTTCATAGATAATATCTTATTTGATCATTGGAATAATTTTGTGATACAGACATTACAAATATTATTGTTTCCCTTTCATAAATATACTGGTTCAGAAAAGAAGTGACTTCATATGGTCATAGATTTCCAGCAGGAAGTGACCAGAAACTCATCTGGTATTCCTTCATCTTTATAGATGAGAATTCTGAAGAAGCAGAAGTGGAAAGCCCCCATGTCAGAAAGTTATAGGAAAAATCCACAAGTTGGCCAAAGAGTTGATCTGTAAGATACCTTCATATCCTGACACTATGAGTCCATCAATTTTTCAACAGAATGGAAGCTCCTTGAAGACAGGAGCTGTTTTCATTTTGTCTTACCTTTGGGAGGGGGTGGAGCCAAGATGGCAGAGTAAAAGCAGAGACTGGCTTGAGCAAACCCCTCAAACCCTTTCAGATACTTGTAAAAAATCGCTCTAAACAAATTCTAGAGCAGCAGAACCCACAAAATGACAGTGAAACAAATTCTGAAGACTAGAGTGGATAAGAGACTGACACAGATGGTAATGTTAGAGCGAGGACTAGAACTTAGGTTTTTTGATTCCTAGATTATTGCTAGGTCTACTATACAACCGTGCCTCAAAGATAACATCTTTGTGATTTGGCATTTTGCATGAAAACCATCTTTACAAAAAAATATAATTTTTTGCATGGAACGTTAAAACATTTAAAAATCCTGATTTTTTTTTTTTTATAAATAGACTTGCTAAACCACCCTGATGCTCTGCATCATTGACACCCCCTTAACAAAAGTTGACTGTGTCATCCTTTTGGGTTTTCTACATTCTAGAGAGAATAACTGAACATATTTCTGTTTTAATATGTAAATCTTTTTTTAGCAGTATTTGCAGCACAATGATTTTTCTGTAAAATTTGGTGACCTAGAATAACAGGATTTTCCCACTTCAGTAACTGTTGAAAGAGAGAACTCCTCACAGTAACACAATTTTCAGGAAGTTCAAGACCACCGAATTTAAAAGTTGATTGGTTTTGTGTAGTGTCTACATGACCTAGAATTGCCTGATTCAATTCAGGAAGCATTGATGGAGTGTATCCATTAGGAATAGGGATTGCACCTGTGATTTCATGGCTATGGGGAACTTTTGGGTGAAGAATTACCTTCTACCAATGCACTTACA
The DNA here is from genome assembly GCA_023548195.1 of Bettongia penicillata ogilbyi. NCBI lineage: Eukaryota > Metazoa > Chordata > Mammalia > Diprotodontia > Potoroidae > Bettongia > Bettongia penicillata. The sequence goes on along the minus strand of JAJHZJ010000540.1, from coordinate 5,846,190 downwards.
CTGCATTCATTTGTAGTCTTAGAGAGCTACCTAGAACACTGACCGGGGTCACACAGCTAGTGTGTATCATGGGCAGCAGGGCTTGAACTCATCAGACCCTGAGATCTTTCTACTACACCTCACCAATGTGGATACAGAGCCAAAATGAAAAACTGTTCCTGTCCTCAAGGAACTTACATTCTGTTGAAAAATTGGCAACCTGTTGGATTCATAGAATGTCAGGATATGAAAGTATCTTAGAGATCAACTCTTTGGCCAACCTGTGGATTTTTTCTATAACTTTCTGACATGGGGGCTTTCCACTTCTGCTTACGTCACTCTAGTGATAAGAATTCCCTACCTCCTGAGGCATCTCATTTCTTTTTTTTGCATATTTTTAGAATGTTCTCCCTTCTTTCATCTCCTCCATCTATTCTTTCCCCTCTTTACCTTTTCTCCTCCTCCTCCTCCTCCTCCTCCTCCTCCTCCTCCTCCTCCTCCTCCTCCTTCTTCTTCTTCTTCTTCTTCTTCTTCTTCTTCTTCTTCTTCTTCTTCTTCTCCTCCTCCTCCTCCTCCCCCTCCCCCTTTTGATACAGAACTAACTGCATGGGCACATTGTATGTAGCTCAACTCATCAGTAATCTTAAAAAGGAGTTGCCTGGGACACTGAGTGGTCAAGTGATTTGCTTGTGGTCATTCAGGCCATATCTATGATAAGCAGGTCTTGAAACCCGATTTTACAGACTCTAAGGCCAGTCTCTTCTCTGCTATGCCATGCTATAGACCTCAGAAAATTCTATTAGGTAAAATCTCCTTTCTTGTAACTTGGATCTTTTGGTTTTAGCCCTGTTACCTGGACCTATAAAATGTCTCATCTCTTTTCTATACAACAGTCCTGTGGATATCATGGTCCCTCCCCTCCCCCCGAAATCTTTGCTCTTCTACAAGCTGTGTCTTCAGGTCGTGCAATAATTTACCCAAATGGCACAGATGCAAGCCCATTCTTCCTTCAGATTGCTTTCCTAGGGCTGATGTTTCATTCTGTCAATGTCTGTCCCTTATAAAACATGGTGTCTGGAACTGACCAGTTGTAATCTGAATGACTGAACAGCAACCTCTTTATAGCTTCAATCACCATTTTGTTCCTAAGAGAGAGACTATTTCTTTAAATTTTAGTACGTATGTTTTCCTTCTTGCTCTGGACACATGCTATTTCTCAATGGATAGCATGTATGAATGATTATTGAAATTTCTCGTTTTGCTTTAAAATTATACACTGATACTACAAAGTAGGGTCTTGCAAAAGGTATAAGCAGTGTGGCCATACTCCTGCCTGAAACAAGACTGGCCTAAAAGCTAGAGGCTTATAACATTATAGGTAAAATTTGTTTTTATGATTTACATGAGGTAACTCTAAAATGTTCTCAGTTCTTGGGTTCTGGAGGTTAAGAGCCATGACAGATGTTCAGTGCAGAGGTGGGGAGGGTAGGAGTGGGCTAAACATCAAAATGGAAGAAATTTTTGGTAGAGAAAGGTGTGAGCTACCATAGATGCATAGCTTTGTCAAAGGTTTAAAAACTATACCAATGTCCTTTTCACCAAGTAAATCCCCATCATATATAATTTTTTTGTAGCAGTATAAAATAACAGTAACATATAAATAACATATATATGTATACACATACATACATAAACACACACATGTACCATTTTAGGGCTTTCAAAGTAGCTTACACATATCAGCCCGATCCATTTTCATAACAATGATGTCAGGTAGTTGTCATTGGTATGACCATTTTACAAATGAGAAAACTGAGGATGAGAAAGGTTGAACATCTTGCCCAGGTCACACAGCTAATTAGGCCAGAGAAAAGGTTTGAACTCAGGTCTTCCTGAGTCCTTGAGGACAAGGATTGTTCTGTTTCTGTCTTTGTATCCCTAGCGCTTGGCACATATTTGTACGGTCATATCCTACTCTTCATGATTCCATTTGTGGTTTTCTTGGCAAAGATATTGGGGTGGTTTGCCATTTTCTTCTCATTTTACAGATGAGGAAAAAGGTTAAGTAACTTGCCCAGGGTCGTACGGTTAGTAAGTGTCTGAGACTGGATTTGAACTCAGGAAGATGAGTCTTTCTGACTCCAGACCTCTGCAGCACTTTATCTACTGTGACACTTAGCTGCCCCATGGTAGGCACTTAAAGAATTGATAGACTGGATTGGATTAGATGTGATCTGAAAAAAGCTTGTGAGGCATGGAATCTCTCTTGCCTTGACAAGGAATGGGGATGTGCACAACACGAGGCTGAGTATTTAGTGTCATTCTGTATGAAATGGTGAAACTCCAGGCTTCTGAAGAAAGGGAGATTACAATTAGTTTGCCAAGATACCAAAAAAGCAGATGCAAGGACTCTGTAATGTGAGTAGCATTATACAGCCCAGCTTGATTAGAAGGCTGACCCTAGCTGAGATCCTTGATGGTTCTTCAGACGGATGATGGATGGCAGATGCTGAACATCACAAAGCCAAATTCTTTAATTCTTTGCAGGTAAACCATATGTTTGTCAGGGTTTCCTTCTTGGATTCTTGTTTGTTGTAATTTTGCAGCATTCACAATGGTCCCAGTCTGGCAGCTAGCTATAGGACTATCTTATCTTTGTGCCTGGCATCACTGATAAGCACAGAAATGGTCTTCTGTCAAAAGCAGGAAGAGTGAGTCAATGCTGTCAAATGTGGTTGTGCTGGGGTTCCATATGGGTTCTAGGGTAGAGGCGTTTCATGGAAACTTGGAGCATTTCTGTTTCTGAAGTAAAATTGTACTACTGTTGTCATGTCCAACTCTTTGTGACCTCATTTGGGGTTTTCTTAGTGAAGACACTGGGGTGGTTTGCCATTTTCTTCCCCAGCTCATTTTTGCAGATGAGGAAACTAAGGCAAACAGGGTTAAGTGACTTGCCCAGGGTCACACAGCTAAGCGTCTGAGGCCAGATTTGAATTCAGGAAGCTGAGGGTTTTCCCGACTTCAAGTTCAGCACTCTATCCACTGCACCACCTAGCTACCCAATGCAGTACTGCAATTGAGTAGTATTCTCAAGCTTCCTCCCCCAAATTACTTTGTCTTTTCTTTTATCTACTTGTATGTTTGTGTGTATGTATGTATGTATGTATGCATGCTGTTTTCCCTCATCAAATACATTCTCCTTGAGGAAATGCTTTTAAAAAAATTTTATCCTTTGTATTTTTAGCACCTAACACAGGTCTGGTAAATACAAAGTTTACAAGAAGTTTAGAAATTGTATCAATGTCCTCTTCACCAAGTAAATCCTTACCATATGCTGCAGTTGAGTCTAATAATAGTAGTTTTATATATTATGCAAATATGTAATTTATATATTATATATTATGATTTATATTATATATTATAATGTATACTATATCATAATTTGTATATAGTACATTATCGTTTTTATGTGTTATAAGCTTCTATTTATAATTTTAGAATTTGCCAAGTCTGCCTAGTATTTAGTAGGCACTTAAATGCTGATTGATTGAACAATCGTTTTTTTTTTGCTGACCTAAGTTATACTGGCCTTATAGGTCAGAACACTTCCCCTTCTCCTCTCTGACCAGTTTTTCATATGAGTGTCATAAATGTTTCAGAATTTTCTCTGATAGTTCAGCCTGACAATGTCCTAAGCTTTTTCATTCTTATCTCATTAATTAATCAACGCCAGCATGATTCCATTTGACCTATCTCTTCTATGGAGGTCTATTTCTTCAGTGGGCATAGGGGGCAGGGTCCAAAGCCCCTGTAATGACACTGATGAGTTTCTCAGTGACAAGGGATTGGGATGGGGAAGACAGATGGCGGTGGTTGGGGGATGACACAATGCTGTCATTAATAATACTTGTGGTTATTGGTGCTTTAAAAAAATCAATATGCACCAACCAAATGATACAGACATGAAGATTATTTCAAGGGTGTTGTTTGAAACAAGCAATATTTTATGTGCTGCCTCTCTCGGGGTTTGTGATAAAAAGTGTGCAGGGGTAAAAAAAGAATTTCTTAGATGCACAAAATAGAGACTAGAGAAGGCGACTGAATTTCAGAGGTGTGAATTTTCCTGTTAATTTTCCTTCCTTGGTGAGGTATTTCTTAAGGATCTCCTTTCACTTCTAAATAGATATTTGTGCTTCTAAAATCTATCAGCTTTCCTTTCAAAAATGAAGAAAATCTTACCACTTCATCAATTCTTATTCCTGACTGTGGGGGGTAAGAGTTATTAACAGGCCTGGAGAGAGGTTCCATATCTGGGAAAGAGATAAAGTATGGTTATTATTATGAGAATGCCTGAGAATGAGGGGGAGGGTGTCCCTGCAGTCAACAAATCCAAAGGGCTAGGCAGGAATTATGAGATGGAAGCCTAAACCAGGCAAAAGAGACTCCCTATCTCACAAGCTTCTTTCAGATCACATCTAATCTAATTGGATCAAGAAGCATTTATTAAGTGTCTACTATGTGCTGAGCCCTGGGGATACAGTCTCTGCCATCAAGGACTCAGGAAAACCTGAGTTCAAACCTCTGCTCAGATACTTACTGGCTGTGGGACCATAAGTCATTCAACCTCTCAGACTCAGTTCCCTCATCTGTAAAATGAGCCTGATAATAGCACCCATCTAACTTTGTTGTTATGGGGCTCCAATGAGTTAACATATGAAAACCAATCTGCAAGACTTAAAATGATATGTATAATATTATTACTGTTATTTGATGATGGTGATGCAAGCTGGGAATGAGGGTGTGTTTGTCCTTCATGCCAAAGAAGACCACGCCATCAGAGAAATAATGACATGACTTGTGCTTGACTTTGCTTTGAGGGAGGGAGGGCTGTGCAGGTCACCAGCCTCACTTCTCCAGAGCCATCTGAATCCAGTGACCAGATATTCATCAGGATGACTGGAGATGACCCAGGATGAGACAACTGGGGTTAAGTGACTTGCCCAGGGTCACACAGCTAGTGAGTATCAAGTGTCTGAGGTGAGATTTGAACTCAGGTCCTCCTGACTCCTGCACTGGTGCTCTATCCACTGCACCACCTAGTTGCCCGAGGAATGAGGGTAAGGAGACTCATAACACTATGGAAATATCAGGATGAATTATTGGTCAGATCACCAATTTTATATTTCCACTAGGATCTTCCTAAACTTGATGTGTCCCAAACCGAGCTCATTATTTGCAACTTCTCAAGGTCTCTATTTCTATTGAGGACACCCCCATTCTTACAATTTTCCATGTGTGTAATCTTGATGTCACCCTCAACTCTTTACTCTCCTCAACCCCCATATTCAATGAATTGCCAAGTCTAGTACTGGCAGCTTCCACAAAACTTTCACACAACCCCTTTCTCTCTGAACACACAGCCACCCCTGCCCTCGTTCAGTTCCTAATCAGCTATTGCTTGGTTGATTACAAAACCAGTTTGGTGTCCATGAGTCTCCTATCTTCTCTCTCAGATCACCCAAAACATCCTGGGTCATCACCACTTGTCTTGACTGTGGTCTTTCCACCAGACTCCAAGTTCTTTGGCAGAGAAAATAAGGCTGAAGACTTTTTATGTACTATGCATATGCACACTGTATACATATATACATGTGTGCACATGTGTATATGCTCACACACACAAAGTAATCCTGGGTCATCTTGACTCATCTTGCAACTGGACTTCAATAACTCTGGAGGAGAGAGTGAGGTTGACAAACTCTCACAGCTCACCTAAATTCAATTCACGGATGAGTCAAGACACTACCTCGTGATGTCATCGGTCCCCTTTGACAACAAAGGAACAACCAAAACCATGTCCCACACAGCTGCCAAGCTGATATTCCTAAAGTCCAAGTTCTACCATGTTTCTCCCCCACTCAAGAAGCTTCAGGGGCTCCCTATTGTCTTTTGAATAGTGTCAATATCTTTCTGTTTGTCTTAGGGGGGAAGACTTCTTGTAAGAAACAATCATTTCCAAATTCAGTTCAGTTCAACAAGCATTTATTAATTATTCCTTATGCACCAGGCACTGTGCTAGGTTACAAAGACCAAGGTAAAAGAGCCCCTGACAACAAGCTTACATTCTTCTAGGGGTTAACAACAGAGCACAGGAAAGAAAATGAAAATTATAGAGATAGATGATAGATGTGTATTCTCACAATCTGATTCTCAACTGATCTTTCTAGAATAATTTCATTCGCTTCCCTCACACATTTTATATTCTAGTCAAATTGAACTACTTGTTCCCTGTACAAGACACTTCATTTCCTTTCTGTGTTTTTGCATGGGTTACCCGCCATCCCAGGAATGTTCTCCCTCATCACCTCGACCACTTCAAATGGCGGCTAGCGGCTATTCTCAAGACTTTTCTCAAGTTCCACCTCCCACAAGAAGCTTTTTATGAATTTAATTTATCAGTTGTTAGTCCTGACTCTTTCCTAAAAAAAATTTTTAGTAGTTCATCTTTCCTTCTAAAAGAAGACCAGTGACATCGTAGAAGAGGAACTATGACATCATGTGATGATATCTGGATTCACTGGTAAACTGGATTTAAGTGAGGCAAAGTTGTGTGAGGTCATCACCCTTAGTGTCTCCTCCAGAGTCATTGAAGTCCAGTGGTCAGGTGAGTCAAGATGGCCCAGGATTGTTTTTTGTGTGTGAGAATACACACACACCCGTACACACATGTATACAGGATACATACACATATTACATATATGTATGCAAACATTATCTATCATCTATCTCTATAATTTCCATTTTCTTTCCTGTGCTCTGTTGTTAACCCCATGTAAACTTGTTGTCAGGGGCTCTTTTATCTTGGTCTTTGTAACCTAGCACAGTGCCTGGTGCATAAGGAATAATTAATAAATGCTTGTTGAACTGAACTGAATTTGGAAATGACTGTTTCCTACAAGAAGTCTTCCCCCCTAAGACAGCATTCTTTTGTCACCTATACTTCTACCTTACTCAGTTGCATTACGCTACTCAGGTCCTTGGACCCAAATGGTTTCCCCTTTTTGCTAAATTATACCTGGAGTCCAACTGTGGTACTTCATGTTGTCTGAGGAAAATCTTTACTCCTCAATTCCCTGCCTTTTTTCTTACTTTCAAAATATCCTCTATGCCTTTCAAACAAAACAAATGATATTATTCATTTTTAAAATGCTTAAACCAAATCACAGACAGCTAGGTGATTCTGTAGATAGAGTGCCAGACCTAGAGTTGGAAAGATGCATCCTCTTGAGTTCAAATCTGACCTTAGACACTAGCTGTGTGACTTTGGTCAAGTCACTTAACCTTGTTTGCTTCAGTTTTCTCATCTGTAAAATAAGCTGGAGAATGAAATAGCAAACCACTCTTTCTTTGCCAAGAAAATCCCGAAAGGGGTCATGAAGAGTTGTTCATAACTGAAATGATTGACTAACAAAAAACAAACCACAATAGAGCTAAATGCTTACGGATTAAATTAGTAGAATCAAAGAATTCTAATGCTAGAAAGGAATTCTGGAGGCATCTCCTTTTTTTTCCTTAGTCAGACTTTGATTGGTATATGGAGCTTCCAGTGGGTAAACTCCCTTTTCCAATGTAGATCGACACCTGTTTTGCAACAGCAGCTTGAGAAAGTAGCCTAGCACACTGACAGGTGAGGTGATTGCCTCAAATCGGGTAGTGCAAAGCAAGCACAGTTAGTTCTGCTGTAACCATGTTTTGAAAAACTGAAATTTGTTCCAATGTGATTGATTTATTAGGGAACAGTCTGAGCATAAGGAGAATGCTAAGTTTGCTTCTTTGAGACAAGAACCCACAAGTTGCAACCCTTGTGCTCACTTCCAGACAGCTTTTTGCCAAGGAAAATCCCATATTTATTGTATTCTCTTTTAGTCTAGTAGGAACTGTGGATGAAGGAGGGCTGGTCTTTACCCTCATCACTACCCCTACCCTTCCCCCTTTAGACCTTTTTTACTATTTCACCCCCATCTTTACCCACCAAGCCCATTTTCCTGCCCCTTCCCCCCTAAACTCTTAGCCCCATATCACCTACCCATCCATTCTTCCATTAAAGCCCTTCCTCCTACTTTGTCCCCTCTTTCCCCCACAAACCCCTTCCCCCACCCCATCTTATTTCCCACCCTAGCCCTTCCCCTTAAATTTCTTCCTTCACCCAACCCCACCCTCATGCCCTCCTCTCCTACTTCCCTCCCTCCCCACTGCTGATATTGGGGATTCATGAAACAGAGGTGTTGTTTGGGGATTGAGAAGCTGTTTTCTTTCTCCACCCTCACCCCTTAATTATTTTATTAGCCACAGAGACACTGGGGGATTCTTCTTTATGTGGTGAATGGTGGCAGGCCGTTTTTGTGGCAGTAATTTTCCTTGGAAATCCCCAAGGTCTACTTTAATTATATGGAATGTTTAAGACAGCCTCTAATTTTATAAGCTTATATTGTTGGTAAATGTCATAGACCAGGAAAGCCTAGAGCACTTAGGGTAAGAGATCCCTTTGTCATTCTATTTCTCTCCCATAGAACTCCATGAAACTATGCTGGGGGAAACCGATGAGTTAAGATGGAAGAAGGATTGGGGCAGGGAGGGGCAGGGAAGGAAGGAAGTGGGTGACAAGACAGTATGTAGACTACTGTACTTAGAAACTGGAAGTCCTGGGTTTGAATCCTTCCTTAGTCATTTACCATCTATTGGACCATTGACCTCTGAGCGTTAGCTTCCTTATGTCTAAAACAGGAATAACAGCAATGCCTCCTTCACACTATTGTTGTGAGGACCAAATGAGGTAATTTATGTAAAGTGTTTTGCCAACCTCAATATTATTATTGTTTCTATGTATTTTTTTGTTTGCTGATCTTTTAAGGTCATAATTGCTGTGTCCCTCAGGAATTTTGTGAAGATTAGGACATAGTTGCCTCCTCATCAGCAGCACCATCACCACTCATGTTTATAAAGTGCTTTACAGTATGTATTATAAGGTATTGACACATCAGGTTTACAAAATAGGTATTAACATATTGTAGTGTCCATTTTAGAATCAATCAATCAAATAATTAGTAGGTGCCCACTATCTGCCTGTCCCTGGGGATATAAAGACAAAATAAAGCAAAATATCCTTATATACATAGAAAGGCATATACAAAGCCCTGTACAGGATCTCAAGTCCTAAAATAAATCAAAGTCATGAGTTGAGGATAAAGTGTCTTGAACTGAGATAATAGGGTAGCAAACTGTCACTCTGGGGGATGTCCCATGAGTACAGAGCAGAGTGGATTTCCCAACTCCAAGACCCAACTCCAAGACCCATTTCTTATACCTTTGGGAGGAGATGGGGAAGAGGTAATATGAGGTAGCAAGGCCTGGTCATGGGACCCCAGTGGCCCCTGGCAATCTGGACAGGGAAAACCACTTCATTCTGGCTGTTTTGTCCCTCATGCCATGCATCCCAATGAAAGGGGGCAAGAACATTAGGCAGAGATTCAGCTTTAGTTAGGTTCCTTCACAAGGGAAAAACTTCTGGGTCGGGGCACTTTGGGTGTGGTTCAGCTCAATCTAAAAACCAGTAAATATCTTAAAAGTAGGAATGTAAAGCCATTACTGAAATTAGGACCACTTAAGGGACTGGCCTGTAACGTTTGGTATGAACAATTTTCTGCCAATGGCTATACAGTACTCCACAAAAAAGCAGAGGCATAAGGTAACCTTGAAGAGGAAAATTTAAAAAATCTAAAACTCATGGAGGTTGTGATTTATTCCGCTTTTACAAAAAACTTCCAAGCTGGTTCCTAATACAAAAAACTCCTCTTTTTCAATATAAATGTTGTCCTGGCAATGCTGGATAGTTGGTAATGTTGAATCTCTAAAGAATTTTCAGGAGACCCAAAAGGCATTGTAAAGAGATAAGTAGGTTGCCTCATAATTCTAATGATAACCCTTACAGCAGAAGTGGCTTAAAGAACGTGACAGAGGAAATATGTGATTGGGAAAAAGTATGGATGGTTCAAGTATTGAGATTAAAGGATAACAGATGGACAACCAAAGTTCTGAATTATGTGTTATGAAATGTAAAAAGTCCAGGAGGAAGATCTCCAGAACATTGGATAGATTCTCTTTGATGGATCTGTGGGAGACCATAGACAAAAATCACAGGAGATGAAAAAAGCTTCCATGGGTCGTGAGCTGTACTGATAAATGGAGTTTCTAGAACATTAAAGAGATCCCAGAGTTCTTTATTTCAACTGCTTCTCTGTTTCATATTTCAAGATCTTCATAACTTGACCTCTCCCTATATTTCCAGTCTCCCTCCCTATACTCTAAGGTCCACCTTATCTGTTCTGCTTGTTGCACCTTCCACATGAGGGTCTATCTCCTATATTTGTGCCTTTGCCCTGTTTCCTGTTACTCTAATGCTCTCCTTCCTCATTTCTGCCTTTTAGAATTCCTGCTCAGAAACTATGTTCTGCCTTTCCTGATTGCCCTGGATTGTAGCTCTTTGCCTTATAAGGTTACTTGGTATCGAATTGATATCTCTTGTATCAAGATATATTTATTTATATGTTATTGCCTTCATTAGAATGTAAACTCCTTGAAGGCAGGGATTGATTTTACTTTTTCTTTGTGGTTCCAGTGACTAGTACAATTCCTTTAACACATAGGAAGTATATCCTTAATAAATGCTGTTAATTAATTTTAATTTCATTTTTTTGATTTTATTGTTTTATGTCATCTTTATTTCTAAATATATCTTTATTTCTAAATATATTTCTAAATACACTGGCACACACACACACACGCACACACACAAACACACACCCTATCACTCCCTTCCCCAGAGAGCCATCCTCTGTAACAAAAAAGAAATAGAAGGGGAAAAAAGCAGTCATCCCTAGCCCTCAACTTTGGCCAAAAAAAAGGGAGGGAATTATATTTTCTCATCTCTTCTTTAGAACAAGCTTGGTCATTATAATTACACATTTAGTTTCTGTTTTTACTTTTGTGCTTTCCACAACCACCTTTCCATGTATATTGTTTTAATTTCTATTTATTGTTTCCCTCATTCCGCTTACTTTGCTATGTGTCAGTTAATGTAAGTCTTCTCATACTTCTCTGAATTCTTTGCATTTATCAATTCTTAGAGCACAGGAATATTCCATTATATTTATGTTATCTATTTTCCAGCCAATGGGCATTTATTCCCTCCCCACCCCAGTTCTTTGCTGCTACAAAACATATTGCTGTGAATATTTTAATGCATATGGAAGATTACATCTTCCGTCTATTATAATCTTAAATTAAGGAACTTTGGTAGTAAACGTTTTATGAACTCATAAAATTTTCCTAGACTAGTGTTGTGATGGATAAAACAGTGACTTAGAGTCAGGAAGACCTGATATCAAATTCTTAGATACTTGCTAGCTGGGTATTCTTGAGAAAATAATTCAATTTCTCCACTTCAGGTTTGTTATTTGTAGAATGGAGATAATAATTTCTGCCTCACAGGGATATTATGAGGATCAATTGAAATAATAAATGGAAAGTGCTTTGTCAACTTGACATCATCATCATCATCATCATCATCATCATCATCATCATCATCACCATCATCACCATCACATCACCACCACAATCACCACCACCACCACCACCATCATCATCACCACCACCATCATCATCACCACCACCATCATCATCATCACCATCATCATCATCACCATCATCATCATCATCATCATCATCATCTTCATCATCACCTAACTTCAGTCAACCTTAGTTTCCTTCTCTGGAAAATGGAAATAATCGTAAGGCCTTCCTCACAAGTTGTGAGAATCAAATGAGACAGTATGTGTAAAGAGCCTTGTAAACCTTAAAATGCTATGTAAGTACTATTATTTCTGTTAACATTTATTATTATTGCAAACATTTATCATGTCCTCATTTCCTTTCTGAACAAAAAAATTGGAAAAAGAGCTTAGCTGCTATGATTCAGGCTGTGTTGTGTTGGATCTGACTTCAACTTTATCATCATTTGTTGAATTGACATGAAATGAATTGAATTTCCATAAAAATACACATTGTGTAGGTGTACTGAAGGGAAATACCTTTGAACATGGCAAGGACAATCTGAGGGAGAGAGCACTGTCTTTGGAATCAGAGGGTGCAGGTTTAAAATTTGCTTCTGATTCTTATTCCCTGTATGACATCAGGCAAGTCACTCAGCCTTCCTAAGCTGAGGCTCTAGTTGAGGGAGGGAAGAATTGAAATCTGTCATTCAATGAATAAATTCACAGTTATTAAGTGTCTACTATATTTCAGGCACTGTTTTAAACACCAGAAGTAGCGAAGAACTCAAGGAACCAGGGGAAGTAAGACCATTTACCTCTCTCTTCCTCTTCCTTTACTTCCTGGATATTAGGTAGACATAAAGGACTCTGCTCCCTCTTTCTCTACTTTCCCCTTCCTCTCTCTCTTCCCATTAAGTCAGTATGTCCCCACACAATTGAGGGAACAAGTTATGAAGATCTTGAAATATGAAACAGAGAAGCAGTTGAAATAAAGAGCTTTGGGATCTCTTTAACGTTCTAGATACTCCATTTATCAGTACACAACCCATGGAAGCTTTTTCATCTCCAGTGATTTATGTCCATGGTCTCCCACAGATCTATCAGAGAATCTATCCAATGTTCTGGAGATCTTCCTCCTGGACTTTTTACATTTCATAACACGCAATTCAGGACTTGGGTTGTCCATCTGTTATCCTTTATATCAAAACCCTTTGAAGTCTAGATTATAGTTATGAGCAATTCCCATCCACATTTTTCTCAATTCTGCCCTCTCCTCTCCCCTCCCCTCTCCTCCCCTCCCTTCCCTTCCCTTCCCCTCTCCTCTCCCCTCCCTTCTTCTGCCCCCTTCCCTCCCCTCCTCTCCCCTCCCCCCCTCCCCTTTCTCTCCCTTTCCTCCTCTCTTCATATCCCCAGTTCTTTCAACTAATTTTCATTAGTTGTGGTCTTCTTCCATTCCTATTTAAAATGTGATGCCCAGAACTAAACGCTCCATGTGGCTTGACTAGCATAGGGTACGATGGTAGATTCATGCCTCTTGTTCCAGATGCCATGTCTCCTGCAGCCTCAGACGCCACAGCTGTTGGTTTTGTCACCTATAATCACACTAATGATTCCCATTGAGCTTCTTTCCTTTGGGTTAAAGCAAATTCCTCTAGGATTAAAACAAAGGAGCAAAGCAACAACAGCTGGATACCTCTGTCATATTTCCCCTCACACACCTTTAGGGTAAATATATCTCAGAGAGACACAGTGTCTTAGCTTACATATGTATAGCTGTTGCAAATTGACATTTGACCGGTAGAGAAAATTTAAGACATCTCTGACCCAAAATGGCTATAATTTTGTCATAATTACTGTTCATTTTAAGCATGAATAGTGTGTTTGGAGGCATTCAAAACAATGCAGGGGACATTGCTAAGTACTGAATAAGATGTAAGGGAAGTGGTCTTGATGGGAGTTCCCCAGGCATTTTGATAAGCTTATAGAGAAGGAGCTTTTATCTGCCATTTTTGAAACTCTATAGTATGGGTTAATTTATTATCTTCTCCAAAAAGAGTCTATCCTAAGTCCTAGCCATTTAATTTGTCTTGGGTGTAGCCCTCGTCACTGAATCCCATGCTGCCCCGAGAGGCAACTCCAGCCTATATAATTGGTCAGCCTTTTTCTGTTAGACTTAATCTGAAGCTGATTTTGCCCCTTATTGAGGGGAAGGTCAGCATCAATTTTCAAAATAAACCCTTCTTTTATGGATGTGGATTTCTTTTAGAAGGCATTAAGAATCTTTAATCACAAATAGAACTAGTCATGGCCTGAAGAAGACAACATACCATTTTCCCCTGTGGTATGTTGGGGAATATGGGGAATTCCTGGGGAATAATGTATTGGTTGACCCAAGAGATCTTATAAGCTCTTAGAAAAACTGATTCCATTTTGACTTTTAAAGGGAGAAGAGAGTATTTGATACATAGAAAGGTAGAAGTAATATCATAGGAAATCTGTGTCAGTGGTAACTCCAAATGACCTCCTCAGGAAAAAAAAAGGATATTTGATCTCTGTAGAATTTTCCTAAGCATTTTTACAGCCGTAAAATTTAAATCCCAGTCTTAAACTAAGTAGAAACTACCAAGAACTCCTAAACAAAGGAATGTAAATAATGTCAATAACCTCTTAAAATTAAACAGTAGTGCGCCATTAAAATATCAGACTACAAGCTACTAGGTCCAATGCTCAATTTGTATGGATCTTTTACAATTACGGTTCAGATGAAATGAGAAACTGGAAACATGCTGAACTGTGATGTTCTCTCCTCTTAGTGAAAGAGACATGAAAGCAACAACTACGAAAGAGTTTTTTTGGTTAATCAAAGAGAGGTCTTGGGAAACTTTTTGTGTGGGAAAAAAAATAAAAATCCTGGTACTACTAATAGTTGAAAACTTTAGATGTTTTAGGGGGAATATTGATTTTAACATATGTATATTTTTTGGGGGGAAGGCAATCAGCATTAATCCTAGGTGTGGTTCAAGAGTCTTGTTTGGGAGAAGCAATTGTTTGGGGGAAATGCTCCATTGTGATCTCTGATTAAATTCATTTGAATTGAAGAGTAGGGTTTTGTGGGCTGGTGGAAAGGTCAAGAGATCTGGAGGCAGAGGATCTGGTTTCTGTTGAAGAATAATCTCAGAATTTTGCACTGGTCTGCTGTGGCCAAGGCATTATTATTAATTATGGCACAAGGCAGGAATCAGACCAGGGATATATAAGCAGGTCTCACAGAAAAGTTCTTCAAATAAGCAGAGTATGGCTGTATAGTCATCCCTGAGAGGATAAGACAGAGGATAAATTGACAGTAGTACAAAGTAGAAGGACAAATGCAAATTTAGGAGACTGAGGAAGGAATATTCTACAGGACACTGTGGTTGTGATTGGAACATTCTAGGAATAAGTATGGGGAGACAAGCTTGAACTTTTCATTGTCTTGATTAGGAGCAATATTCTTTCCCAGGGGAACAAATACATTTCTCCTTAGTTTCTTCATACTAGCAATAGCTACCCTACCCATAAGCCTTTGCAATATTTAGTTTATTCCCAAGCCTGTGCCCCAAGGCTGGCTTGGGGTCCTCATTCCACAGTTTGAGTCTTGGCTGTTACTGTTTGACCTAGGGTAAGTCCCTCCCTAGGCCTCAGTTTGGATTAGATGATACCTGAGGTTCTCTGTTGCTCTGAATCTTCTCTATGATTAATTCAATGACTGTTTCTATGCTAAAAATCCATGTACACTAGGCTCATCTGAAACTATATTTTACCAACTTGTAGGGACTACTTACTGAGAAATAAAAAAAAAATCTGAACTTAAACATCAAATAAAATCAACTTTTCCATATTATTGGAGAACAGAAAAAGAGGATTATACACGAAACTGCAGATACCTATTATGTTCCTCTTGCTTTTCTATTTTATGTATTATGTTCAGCTTGTATATAAATATATGATAAATTCAACATATTGCTTTTAATGCTTGCCTATAATTCCTTCTGCTGTTGTTCAGTTGTTAGTTGTCAGACTTTCCATGACTCCATTTGGGGTTTTCTTGGCAGAAGTGGTTTGTGATTTCCTTTTCCAGCTCATTTTACAGATGAGGAAACTGAGGTAAACAGGATCAACTAACTTGCCCAAAGTCACACAACTAGTAAGGGTCTGAGGCCAGATTTGAACTTGGGAAGATGAGTCTTCCTGACTCCAGGTCTATCACTCCATCCCCTGAGCTACCTAGCTTATAAGCTTCCTCCTCTTTCCTTCTATGTGGCAAAACCAAACCAAGCTTCTTCCATCCTTCCTTCCTTCCTTCCTTCCTTCCTTCCTTCCTTCCTTCCTTCCTTCCTTCCTTCCTCCTTCCTTCCTTCCTTCCTTCCTTCCTTCCTTCCTTCCCTCCTTCCCTCCTTCCCTCCTTCCCTCCTTCCTTCCTTCCTTCCTTCCTTCCTTCCTTCCTTCCTTCCTTCCTTCCTTCCTTCCTTCCTTCCTTCCTTCCTTCCTTCCTTTCCATGGAGGGGAAATACGGGTATGTGTGTGTGGGGGAAATCCTTTCCCTAACAGGTGTCAGGGTAAGAGTGCTAGATTTTGAGACAGAGGACTTAGGTTCAGATTCTAATTTTGTCAGTTACATCCTATATGACCACAAGCAAGTCATTTCACCTCCTTTGATCTAGGTGGAAAAAAAGGTGATATGACCAGATGGCCTCCAAACTCCCTTCCTGCTTCAAATCTAGAATTCTTGTGTTGGTGTTCAGAGGCATAACTAAAGCAGGATGACTTTGTCTTTGTTCCAAGATACCATAATTTTGAGGGCACAGAAGTATAACACATGCACTTTAACATTGTAGAAGCTGCTATAGTAACTAATTCTCCCTCCTGTCCAATTGGGCTGTCTTAATTGCTTGTGTTATTTATACATCATGAATTTTCTTTTTTGAATGAGACAATGCCACAGCTGAGTATAGAAGTGAAACAGATTCCTACCCTTACTGAATTAATCATTGTAAAGAAACTGATAAGACCTCTATATCATTCAGCTGTTGCAAAAGGAAACAGCTGTAGACACTAGCTGTGTGTCTCAGGGCAAGTCACTTAACTGCTCTTTGCCTCAATTTTCTCATCTATAAAGGGGAAATAATAATAGTGCCTTTTTGACAAGATTGTTCTGAGGATCAAATTAAATAATGTAAAAGGTGTTTTTCAAAACTTAAAAGTGCTAAACTTTAGGTGTTCCAAGACACCTTAAACTTTTAAAGCTTAAAACTGACAATCTAAGGAAAATGGCTGAATATTTACCAAAATAAAATTGCCCAGAAGAGTAAATAGAGTACTATAGAAGAACCTCATCTTAGAAAAAGAAATTAAACAAGCCCTCAATGAGCTCCCCAAGAAAACCAAATGGATTCATTAATCAATTCTACCAAACATTTAAAGAACAATTAATTCTAATACTAAATAAACTAGGTAGAAAAATTAGCAAAGAAGGAATCCTATCAAATTTTTTTATGACACAAATATGTCAGGAACAGCAAAAACAGAGAAAGAAAACTATAGACTAATTTCCTTAATGAATATGGATTATTAAAAAAAATAAAATACTAGCAAGGAGATTATAGCAATATATCATAGAGATCATATACTATGACCAGGTAGGATTTATACCAAGAATCCAGGGCAGGTTCCATGTTAGTAAAACTATGAATATGACTGGCTATATCAACAGGAAAAATTATAAAAATCATATTATTATCTCAATAGATGCAGAAAAAGCTTTTTGACAAAATACAATACTCATTCCTATTAAAAACTTTAGAAAGCATAGGAATAAATGGGACTTTCTTTAAAATGATAAACAATATCTATCTAAACGCACCAGCAAGCATTACTTGTAATGGGGATAAAGTAAAAGCTTTCCCAATAAGATCTGGGGTGAAGGAAGGATTCCTATCATTATCACTATTATTCAATATTGTACTAGAAATCCTAGCTATAACAATAAGAGAAGAAAAGAAATTGAAGGAATTAGAATAGTCAATGAGGAAGCAAAACTCTTTGCAGACAATATAATGGTACACTTGGAAAATCCTAGAGAATCAGTTAAAATCTAGTTGAAATAATTAGCAAATTTAGCAAAGTTGCTTGATAAAAAACAAACTGACATAACTCATCAGCATTTCTATGTGTTACTAAGGAAGTCCAGCAGGAAGATATACAAAGAGAAATTCCATTTAAAATAACTGCAGACAGACCAAAACACTTGAGTGTCTACCTGTCAAGACAAACCCAGGAATGAACACAATTATAAAACACTTTTCACACAAATAAAAATAGATCAAAACAACTGGAGAACTATGCCTAGGCCAAGCCAATTATAAAAATAACCATTCTATGTAAATTAATTTACCTATTTAGTGCTATACCAAACTACCAAAAATTATTTTATAGAACTAGGAAAAATAATAACAAGTTTCAATAACAAAATAATAACAAAATTCATAAAAGGTCAAGAATATGAAGGGAATCAATGGAAAAGTATGAAGGAAGGTGGTCTAGCAGTACTAGATCTCAAACTATATTACAAAGTAATAAATGAGAACAATTTGGTACTAGCTAAGAAAAAGACTGGTGGATCAGTGAAATAGTTTACACAATATACAATAGTACATGACAATAGTAATCTAGGGTTTGATAAACTCAGAGATCCAAGGTCTTGGGACAAGAACTCACTATTTGACAAATATTGCTGGGGAAACTGGCAAGTAACTTGGCAGACACTAGGTAAAGACCAACGTCTCATATCATATAGGAAAAATAAGGTCAAAATAGGTACATGACTCAGACAAAAAGGGTGATAGAATAAGCAAAATAGGGGAGCATTAAAAATTTTATCTGTCAGATCTATGGATAAGGGAAGAATTTATGACAAACAAGGGATAGAGAGGATCAGAGGAAGTAAAATGGATAATTTTGATTATATGAAATTAAAAAGGTCTTGATCAAATGAATGCACCAAGAGTGGAAGAAAAGTAGGAAACTTGGAAAACATTTTACATCAATTTCCTCTGATAAAGGCCTCATTTCTCCAATATATAGAGAACTGAGTCAAGTTTATAAAACTACAAGTCATTTTCCAATTGATAAATGATCCAACAAGTGGTTTTCAGAAGAAATCAAAGCTATCTACTGCTACATGAAAAAATGCTCTAAATTGTTATTAATTAAAAATACAAATTAAAATAACTGAGGTACCACCTCACAGCTATCGGATTGGTTAATGTAACAGAAAAAGGAAAATGAAATGTTGGAGGAGAGGTGGAAAAATTGGGATAATGATGGAGTTGTGAAATGATCTAACTATTTCTAGAGTACAATTTGGAACTATGCCTAAAGGGCTATAAAAAAACTGTGCATATCCTTTGACCTAGGAATGCCAGTAATAGCCAAAGAGATCAAAGAAAAGGAAAAGGACCTATTCTTATAGTAGCTTCTTTTTGTGGTGGTAAAAGAATTGGATACCTAAAGGGCTATAAAAAACTGTGCATATCCTTTGACCTAGGAATGCCAGTAATAGCCAAAGAGATCAAAGAAAAGGAAAAGGACCTATTCTTATAGTAGCTTCTTTTTGTGGTGGTAAAAGAATTGGAGATTTAGGTGGCAAAAAACTGGGAAATCTAGTGGATGCCTACCAACTGGGGAATGCATGAAAAAGTTGTGGTATATGGTTATAATGAAGTACTATTGTCATATGAGAAATGATGAATAGGATGCTTTCAGAAAAACCTGGGAAGACATATATGAACTGATGTAAAGTGAAGTGAGCAGAATAAGGGGAACATTGTATATAGTAAGAGCAATGTTGTATGATGATCACCTATGAATGACTTAACTATCCAATGAATCAACACAATTTTGAAAGACTTATGATGAAAAAATGTTTTCTACCGCCAGAACTGATGGAGTCTGAATGCAGATTCAAGAATAATTTTTTCACTTTATTTTTCTTGTTTTTTCTTTTAACATGATTAATATGGAAGTGTTTTTCCTGATTTCACATGTATAATTGATATCACATTTCTTGCCTTCTCAATGAGTGTGGATAGGTTGGGAGAATTCAAAACTCAAAATAAAAAAAAAAATGATAAAATAAATAAATAAGAAATTCAAGCATAAAATAAAATAACAAACAAAAGTGAAAATGACAATCCACTTCAAGGAACTTTAGCCTAGAGGAGAGAGATAAGACATGTACATGAATAATGAGAAAAGGTTATATTAGGAATAAATAATAAGAGAAGTAAGCAATAAAAAAGGAAAGATTCAGCAACGGATGGATAGCCTTTAAGAAGACAGAACTATTTCATGGAAGAGGAAACACTGAATTAAGACCTTGGAGGAATGGACAGATTTCACTTGGCAGAAATGGGGAAGAAGTCCAAGGCAGTCATGAAGAAAGGTCTCTGGAGATGAAGGGAGAAAGAAGCAAACTAGACAGGACAAAAGAAGACTAGTTGTCATAGGGTTCAACGAGAATGTAGAGAACGTGATGGAAACTAGTGTGAAAAAAGGCAGGGAAGATAGGGAGAAGGCAGGCTGTGGATGGTCATTAATGCCGGACTATTTCTATTATATTTTGTGGACATTTGGGAGCTATTTAACATATCCTTTTTTTTCTTTCTAAGAGAGTGATATGGCTCAATTTTTGGATTAGGAGGAATTCACTAAAGATCTTTGAAATGCTCCACTCCCCCCCAAAAACACCAGCTTAAGACTGCACTAAGGCTTTCAGGATGCCCTCCATCAATGCTATATTCTTATTATAGCCAAATTAATACTGAGGGCTGAGTTTTTGTATTTCCTAATCCAACACTAAAGATGAAGCCTTCTCTTTCCATAGTAATTATCTGTTCTTTATACTCAGGCATTTGGAAGTGTGTGTGTGTGTGTGTGTGTGTGTGTGTGTGTGTGTGTATTCTGACAGTCTTCTGCGTGGGATGTGGTGAACAGCTTGCTACATGCTTATACAGGCATTCTTCAATTTATGATTATATTGTCTAAAAGTTCATTTGTAAGTTAGTTATTTGAAAGCTAGAATTCACTTTCCAATGGAAATGATATTGCACAGGCCCGCAGGAAAGCTCACAAAATCCTATTGAACCCATCGATGTGCTAGCTCCAATCTGTGTGACTTCTGACCTCTCTTTGGAGTTGGGCTGGATGGTACCTGAGGTGTCTTCCATATCTAAATCTTTACTGTTGGGTTGTTTCAGTCATGTCTGACTCTTTATGACCCCATTTAGGGTTTTCCTGGCAAACTGGAGTGTTTGGATATTTCCTTCCTTCTTTAGTTCATTTTACAAATGAGGAAACTGAGACAAACAGTGACATGACCAGGATCATACAACTAGAAAGTGTGTGAGGCCAGAAGTGAACTTAGGAAAACGAATTTTCCTAACTTCAGGCCTGGCATGCTGTCCACTGCCACATAACTGCTCTCAATCTATGCTCCTATAAAGCTACCATGTACCTGAGGTGTGGGCTGATAGTTATAATCTGTAGAATCTAAATTCCATGGATGACAGGCTGCAAAGTCTGACAAAGTAGCGGAGGGCCAAATGTGGCAGTTGCCTATTTTGTAGTCAAAAAGTCAGTGATATAAGAAAGGTTTTTACCTTTTAAAATAAAATGAATTTTGTTTTAAAACAAAACAAAACAAAACATTCTTAGCTTGAGACCATAAAGAAGAAAGCAGCAGACTCTAGTTTGCTGACCCTGATGTAGTAGAGTGAGAGAAGGATTGGACTTGGAGTAAGAAGATGGATTTCTGGTTCTTTTCTGCCATTTGATTGCTGGTGACTTTGGACAAAACATTTTTCACTTCTACAGACCTCTGGTTTCTCATCTGTAAATTGATAAGATTGGATGAGAATTCCTTAGACTAAAGTCCTTTCCAAAACTACGTTGATTCTGTAGTCTGTCTCTTTGGGAAAATCCATTTTAGGGATCCAATGTGGGATTTCAGGGACATAACCTCTTTTTTACCACTTATTTCCATCCCCTGCCTTGCCAAAAGCGAGACTTTCTCCAGAAGGAAAATAGGAGAAGGACATCCTCCAGCTCAGGAAACTGGTGATAGTGAGCATAGCTGGGGCTGGGGCTTTAGTAGGTACTAGAAAATGTGTCATCAGAGTTGCAGTCGGCAGGTGGTTGACTCCACTTGACGTACTGGATTTTACCAAAGAGGTCAATACCATGGTTTGTAGCAATAATGGGCAGGTTTATGACAGGAATTTATCACTCCTTTCCCTTTCCTCTTGTCACCACCAGTCCTCCAGCTAACAAGGCTGACCCTGGGACAAGGGGAGAAACAGGATTGCAGCAGCATCGTGGAATAAAGGGGAGAACCTGTGAACAGTGGCTTAATTCAATTTAAGAAGAATGTATTGAATCCCTGGTATATATGAATTGCTAGGGTAGAACTTGTGATTTCACTGATATGGGTAATTAATTGTTAGGTGCTGTTCAGCTTCAACTTCTAGTTTTATAGGATTGTTTGAGTCACTGAGAGAATAAGTGACTCCCTTTTTCAGTGTCAGCAAACCAGAATGTTTCAGAAGTAGGCCTTGACCCTAGTTCTTCCTGGTTTTGAGGGTGACTCTCTAGCCCTCTGTGGGTAATAGAGATGTAAAGATAGAAATGACACATTCCTTTTGGAATGGACTTTGGACAGTCCTTTTGTTGTCATTTAATGGTTTTTCAGTTGTATCTGATTCTTCATGACTCCTTTTGGGGTTTCCTTGGCAAGCCACTTCCTTTTCTAGTTCATTTTACAGATGAAAGAACTGAGGCAAATAAGGTTAAGTGGCTTGCCCAAGGTCACACAGCTAATAAGTATCTGAGGCTGAATTTGAACTCAGGAAGATAAGTCCCTTTTTCAAGGTGATGAGAGTGCAGAGTCACTATGATGAGTGTTTGCATATGACACTTAGATCTTGGTTAGCAACAGCACTTTTTCCTCTGCTGCTGCTGCTGTCATCCAGATGGAGAGGCTGGAAGTACAGATAATATAGTACTAGCCCTAGCTTTCTATACTGTAAGTTTGGCTGTGGTAAAGAATTGGTGTCTCTGGTCTTGTATTTGGATTCTTCATCTTTGAATGTTTCCCAGACCAATGAGTGACTCACGATCAAGATTTCCCGAGTAAACAAATAGTGAGTTTTGTAGGACAAAATGTTAAGATGTTTTTAATGTATTATGCCAAGTTTGTCTTCACACATGCTTAGAGTTATTTAATATGTTTTCATCTCTGGCCCCTATGGGAGTGAAAGTCATTTTAAAATTAAAGCAAAGCCTGTCTTTCATACTTTTTGGAGTGAGATAATGTTCTTTTCTCATTATGGAAACTGACACAAGGAAACACATGTTAGATGGGCAAAAGGAGGGAAGGAATAAGTCCTTGTATTTGAGTCAGCAGTTAGGAACTTTGAATATTTTCATTAAGGGGACAATCAATTTGGGTGGGAATAAGTTGAGCCTCTTTGGAGAGTCTTGAGAATATTGAATTAGAACTTGACATTTTCCAATTAGGAAATGTTGTATTGTTTTATGACAGTAAAGAAAAATTGGGGATTTCAAGATAGTCCCAGAGAAATAGATGCACAGGGAAGAACATACTCGTTCTTGAACATATAATCAATCATAGGCAATAAATGGCTGAACATAGCATTGGGAAGACCTGTATTTGAACCTGGACTTTGATGATAGCTGTGAGCCTGGCAAGTCACTTAATATCTATCAGCCTCAATTTCAGCATCTGTAAAGTGGGAGGTAAGATCTATAGTTTCCACCTTAAATTTATTGTGATTTTATATGACACACTTCACATACTTAAAAGTGTTATGTTTACCACTTATCGTAGGAGTTTATCACTCTTTCCTCTTGTCACCAGCAGTCCTCCAGTTAACAAGGCTGACCCTGGGAGAAGGTGAGAAACAAGACAACTCTTAATATTATTACCAGCCATGACCAGATATGCCATTTGACACTGGGGGAAAGAAACAGCAGTCAATAACAATATCTTGGCATTGTGTTATTTGTCAGGGATGAAAATACAGAGGAGGAAACAGTCCTCAGAACCTCAACAGAGAGGATAAGTGTGCACACACACCCGAAAAATAAATGAGAAGAGAATGAATACAAAGAAAATAGAAGATTCTCAAATACAAGGGAGGATACAAGAAGTGAGGGAGGAATCAGGAAAGGTTTGGCATAGAAGATGCTGCTTGAGTTACAACTTGAAGAGACACATTCCAATAAAGAAGAGGAGGCATGGGGGGTAGCCAATTCAAAGGCAAAGAAACAGGAGATGGGAAAATGGATTTGGCCCATTTTAAAAAAATAACACCATGAAAAACTATGACTTGATCTCAAATGTTAAATCTATGATTCTCAGAAGAGTGAATTCCTTTTCCTAGAAACTGAGCAAAAAAACTTTTATTAAAAACAAAGAGCATCATGGTACTTGGGAGAAGAGGCCAGCAGCCTGTAATTGACAAGCACAAGTTGACACTATTGGTATTTCATGACTGAAACCCTTGGGTATGCAAAAGGGCAAACAAATATGGCATGCTTCAGACTGGCAGTGATGGGCATTTTGGCATATTGATGAGTCTGGGAAGCATGGAAATTCTTGTCCTACTATTGCAAGAGTCCAGGAATAAGCAATTGTCTCCTCTCCCCCAATAAGATATATTTAAGCCTGACCTATCAATGTATGAAAAATTGTATACTTAATGCACACGTAAAGATTCTGGTTTGGTATTGACTGGTGATTTTGAACCTTTAAGTCAGCAGTGTCCTATTGGCTACCGATCAGGGGGTATCTGCCAAGTCAACCAGGAAATACCATGTAGGGAGAGCTTTATTGGCAGACAAAATGAGTGGTTGCCCTCATTACATGATTTGAAGGAATCTATTTAATAAAACTATTTATCAAGTGTTTAATATATGTAAAGCACTCTTAAGTGTTACAGATACAAAGAGAAAAGTTGGTCTCTGATTTCAAGGAGTTTCACTTCTAATGGGGGAAATAACACATATAGAAGATTCTTGCTACAAGTCTGATGGAAAGGTCCTATTATCCTTAGGGTACAGCAACAAAGCAGATTATACCATTTCTTATTTAATGCCATTTTCACTGATAAAATCATCATTGTTTGTGAAAGCTTTCTTTTCTGGAATTTCAGCAGTTTCTAGGCTGAATCACCAGAATCTCAAACATCTCTTGAAATTATCATCCATGACCTTAGAATGTAGGTCTTTGTAAAGTGGCAGTTATAAGAAGGAAAATTCATTTAAGTCATTATTCCCACTAACATTTTTTTGTGGTTGTTGGGTCATTTCAGTCATGTCTAACTCTTTGTGAGCTCTTTTTGTGATTTTCTTGGCAAAGATACTGGAGTGGTTTGCTATTTCCTTCTTCATCTCATTTTACAGATAAGGAAACTGAGTCAAACAAAGGTGAATGATTTTCCCAGAGTCACCCAGCCAGTAAGTGTCTGCAGATTTGAACTCATGGAGATAAGTCTTCCTGATTCTAAGTTCATTGCTCAATCCATTGTTCCATTTAGGTGCTATTAACAACTTAGTAGGAATTAATATAAAGGATTAGTCAGATCAAGACCCTGAAGACTGTGAGATACGAAGAAGTTTTGAAGGGGTAGGCAGTGATGGAGGAAGGTCAGGAAAGGTCTGGAGTATAGGGCAAGGATGAGTTGTGGTGGTGTTACTTTAGGGGGTCTTAAACAATTAGTGACTATTGTGAAGTCATAGCAGGAGCCAGTCTAACTCCTCTGCTCATCAACTTTTTTTGTCTGGCCTTGGTTTTATGAATAGGACTGATCCAAGGTACAGGGTGGAGGACCATGCATTTATGAAGTCCCTATTATGTGTAAAAACTACCATATTGGACTAGAAGAGATACAAAGATAAATAAGACTGCATCCTTTCCTTTAAAGTAGATCAAAATTTAGTAGAGGAGATGAGACATGGACCCAATTCACTAAAATTCAAAACAAATATGGTAAGAACATTAGTGAAGCAGAAACTAAGTGCTACATGAGATCCGAGGAAGGAAAGAGAATTTTCAGCTGGGAACGTCATGGTGGATGTAACATTTGAGTTGAATTTTAAAGCACCTGATAGGTAGATCTGCAGAAGGGAGTGAGAATGGGGAGGACATTCCTTGGGCAGAGAGCGACCTCAGCAAAGGCACAGAGGGAGGAAGGCTTAGCAAGTGTTTATGAAACAGCAAATGGCCTAGTTTGTCTAGAGAAGAGGATTTTTGAAAGGGAGGAGTAGGAAATGAAGTTGTAGAAGTAGGTTGGAACCAGAGGGGTGGAAGGATGTGAACGTCAGGCTGAGCATTTTGGGATTTCTTCAGTAGCCAATATGGAGCCATTGAAGGGTTCTGAACAGTGGAATAAAATGACCTGATCTGTCAATAAAGAAGATTATATGGTGACAATAAAGCACTCTGATGTCTTGTTTATGGCCAGAGCCATCCCCCAGGTAGCAGGGGACCCAGGGAACTTCAATCTCAGTGTGTATTCCTCATCTGAAGTATCTTGAAGTGACCATCAAAGGTGGCCTTGATCAGAGGAATACAGAACAAAAATATTAAGAACAATACCATGTACAATTGTTGTAGGGGAAAGTGGTTTAAGGGGTGTGTGGAAGAGGGGAAGTGGGCATGGTTGCCAAGCAGCCAACCCCAACCTTACACCTGTTGCCTTGGTGACTCTTGAAATAAACAAACAAATTCAGTTTTCATTATGAACTTCAATGTAGCAACAACAATGATGAAAACCAATATGAACTAATGTAATAAATATTTACCATGAAATATTCTTTGATAAACTAATAAGTTATCTACTTTGTCTCTTTTGACCTTTCCCATTGACATATTTCACAGTTTGTTTTTTTAAACATAGAATACTATATAGTATACTATGTATCATAATATACTATATATGTATACTATGTAATATAGTATACTATGCAATAGCATACTATAGCATATAAACTATTGTAGCTGTAATATTGGGGGGAGGGAAGGATTGTAACTTCCGATGATATGGAAACACTTTAAATTCTTTCCCCCAGTGATGCTCTGAGGTTTTGCTATACAACACCAGTCTCCTGGTTTCATTACTGTCTTCCTTTCTTGTCCAATGACACGACTCTGGAATGATAAGCCTAAATTTTGGATCTCTCCTAGAGCCTCCCACAGGGTTCTTCACAAAGTAGGTACTTAATAAATGTGGATTTGTATTGTATTGTATTTTGTTGTGTTGACATGCTGTATTGCATTGAATCACATTGTATCAATCAATGACTTTATAAGTGCCTACTATATGACAGGCACTGTACTAGGCACTGGGAATGTAAAGAAAAAAATGTAATTTTTCCTGTCCTCACAGAACTTGCATACTATTGGGAGAGACATCATGAATACAGAGAATTATGTATAAAATATAAGCAAGTTTCTTTTTTTATTTTGAGGGAGGAGGCAGGCACTAGAATTTGGGGAGACCATGAAAGAGTAAAAGAGGTGATATTTGAATTGGAGGCTAAAGAAAACTATAGATCCTAAGTGTCAAAAGTGAGAATATAATGCATTCCATCCTTGCAGGGCATCAAACAAAGGCACAGATGGGAGAGAGATACTGTTGGTGGGAAACTGCAAGAAGGCCAGTTGGGCTGGACCACGGAGTACATTAAAACAATTAAAGTGAAATAAGGTTGAAGAGGTAGGTTAGAGCCAAGTTGCAAAGGAATTTCAAACCTTTGTATTCCTAACTTCTGCCCTTATGTCTATGATACAAGTGACCCTCATCCTGGGAGGTATAGAATCCATAAATTTTTGGGGGGAGGAAGGAATATCTTTTGCAAGGTTTTGGGGGCAGAATATTGCTCTCCTTAGGGTTCTGAATAACATAGTCCAGAGGGTTGTGTATGGAGTACACAATGTAAGGATGTCTCCGTGGGGAAGAATATTATTCTATAAAATTAAGAATAATATTGATGGTTAACATATCATGCTTTAAAGTTTGCAAACAATTTTACATATATTATCTCATTTGATCCTTCTAACAACTTGGAAAGGAAGAGCTATTATTATCATTCCCATTTTTCTTTTCAGGTTGTGATTTAATTTAATTTAATTTTGTTTTTTTTATTTTATTTTTTTATTTTATTTATTTAACTTTTTACATTCATTTTCACAAAATTTTGGGTTCCAAATTTTCTCCCCATTTGTCCCCTCCCCCCACCCCAATACACCGAGCATTCTAATTTCCCCTATCACCAATCTGCCCTCTCTTCTATAATCCCTCCCTTCTCTTGTCTCCATCTTCTCTTTTCTCCTGTAGGGCCAGATGACTTTCTATTCCCCCTTAACTATATTTCTTATTTCCTAGTAGCAACAACAATATTTGACAGTTGTTCCTAAAACTTTGAGTTCCAAATTCTTCCCATCCCTCCCTCCCCACCCATTCCCTTTGGGAAGGCAGGCAATTCAATATAGGCCATATCTGTGTAGTTTTGCAAATGACTTCGATAATAGTCATGTTGTGTAAGACTAACTATATTTCCCTCCATCCTATCCTGCCCCCCATTGTTTTTATTCTGTCTTTTGATCCTGTCCCTCCCCGAATGTTGACTTCAAATTGCACCCTTCTCCCACTGCCCTCCCTTCCATCATCCCCCCCACCCTGTTTATCTCCTTCTCCCCCACTTTCCTGTATTGTAAGATAGGTTTTCATACCAAAATAAGTGTGCATTTTATTCCTTCCTTTAGTCCAATGTGATGAGAGTAAACTTCATGTTTTTTTCTCAGCTCTCCTCTTTTTCCCTCCACTAAAAAGTCTCCTGCTTGCCTCTTGAATGAGAGATAATTTACCCCATTCCATTTCACCCTCTCTCCTCCCACTACATTTCTCTCTCACCATTTACCTTAATTTCTTTTAAGATATGGTCCCATCCTATTCAATTCACTCTGTGCTCTCTGTCTCTGTGTGTGCATGCATGTGTGTATGTGTGTGTGCGTGCACACGTGTACGTGTGTGTGTGTAGTCACACCAACCATCCAGATACTGAAAAGTTTTAAGAGTTACAAATATTGTCTTTCCACGTAGGAATGTAAATAGTTCACCTTTGGTAAGTCCCTTATGACTTCTCTTTACTGTTTACATTTTCATACTTCTTTTCATTCTTGTGTTTGAAAGTCAAATTTTCTTTTCAGCTCTGGTCTTTTCATCAAGAATGCTTGAAAGTCCTCTATTTCATTGAAAGACCAGTTTTTCCCCTGAAGTATTATACTCAGTTTTGCTGGGTAGGTGATTCTTGGTCTGAGTCCTAGTTCCTTTGACTTCTGGAATATCCTATTCCACGCCCTTCGATCCCTTAATGTAGAAGCTACTAGATCTTGTGTTATCCTGATTGTATTTCCACAATACTGGAATTGTTTCTTTCTAGTTGCTTGCAATATTTTCTCCTTGACCTTGGAACTCTGGAATTTGGCCACAATGTTCCTAGGAGTTTCTCTTTTTGGATCTCTTTCAGGTAGTGATCAATGGATTCCCTGAATACTTATTTTGCCCTCTGGTTCTAGAATGTCAGGGCAGTTTTCCTTGATAATTTAATGAAAGATGATGTCTAGGCTCTCTTTTTGATCATGGCTTTCAGGTAGCCCCATAATTTTTAAATTGTCTCTCCTGGATCTATTTTTCAGGTCAGTTGTTTTTCCAATGAGATATTTCACATTCTCTTCCATTTTTTCATTCTTTTGGTTTTGTTTGGTGATTTCTTGGTTTCTCAGAAGATCATTAGCCTCCATCTGTTCCATTCTAATCTTGAGAGAATTATTTTCTTCAGTGAGCTTTTGAACCTCTTTTTCCATTTGGCTAATTCTGCTTTTGAAAGCATTCTTCTCCTCATTGGCTTTTGGAACCTCTTTTGCCAATTGAGTGAGCCTATTTTTCAAGGTGTTATTTTCTTTAGCATTTTTTTGGGTGTCCTTTAGCAAGGTATTGACCCGTCTTTCATGCTTTTCTTGCATCTCTCTCATTTCTCTTCCCAGTTTTTCCTCCACCTGTCTAACTTGATTTTCAAAATTCTTTTTGAGCTCTTCCATGGCCTGAGCCCATTGGATATCTGTTTCAGATGTTTGGGATACAGAGGCCTTGGCTTCTATGTCTTTCCCTGATGGTAAGCATTGTACTTCCTCATCAGAAAAGAAAGGAGGAAACATCTGTTCACCAAGAAAGTAGCCTTCTATGGTCTTAATTTTTTTCCCTTTTCTGGGCATTTTCCCAGCCAATTACTTGACTTCTGAGATTCCTCTGCACCCCTGCCTAGATCTGCCCAGCTAGTGCTTGGGGTCTGAGATTCAAATGCTGCTCCCGAGCCTCAGGGATTTCAGCAGTGGGTGGGGCTGCTATTCAATGTGAGCTTAAGTTCTGGTGCTTGGGTGGGGGCAGGGCCACCTTCCAGGCTCAGTTCCCTCAGGGGGTTTATGAGGAGACCTTCAGTAAAGGATTTGAGGTCCTGTCTGCTCCAGGAGTCCCAGGCCGCTGCTGCCTCTGCTGCCTCTGCCACTGTCTCTGCTGCTGCCTCCCGAGAGGGCCTGAGTCATGGAGACACCCCACTCCCCTCTCAGGCAGCTCAGAAGTCTCTCTCACTGACCTGTAGCGCCTGTGGGTGGAGGGACCTTCTCGGTTGCCAGAGATTCCATCCCTGAAGTCTGCTCAGATCTGCTCCTCTGGGGCTGCATGGCCAGGGCAGGGCAGGGGCTCCACTCCACATCCGGTGTGCAATGGACCTTTGGGGTGGGTTTTTCAGGGCTCTCTGGAACGGAAATCTCCTCCACTGCGCTGCTGAGAGGTTTGCACTGCTCTAGAATTTGTGGGGAGTTCTTTTTACAGGAAATTTATGGGCTGTGGGTTCGGAGCTAGCATACGTGAGTCTTTCTACTCCACCATCTTGGCTCCTCCCCCTATCATTCCCATTTTTAAGGATGAGATAACAGAGCCTGAAAGAGTTTAAAGGACCTGCCTAGGGTCACAGAGCTAGGAAGTGCCTGAGGTCACATTTGAACTCAGATCTTCCTGACTTCAGGTCCAGTACTCTACCCACTGTATCACCTAGTCAACTCCCAAAAAAAAGTCCATAGGAAGAAGATGAGAGGAGAAGGTTGTTGACATTTTGGGAAACTATAGGAGGCAGAAGTAGCAGTGGTATTGGGGTGGCAAGATAGGATTCAGGCCCTTAGCCAGGAGGCTTTCTCTTCAGATGCATTTTTTAAAAAATTCTAAAGTTATTGCCCCCCACTCCCATTACATACACATAGCAGAACATGAAGAGCAATCCTCTTTAAAAGGATATGAAGCTGAATTTCTCATACTGCCTGTTTCTTTTTAAAAGTATATAATACATTTTATGTATTACTTTAAAAATGTCATTTTTGTTTGTACTTCCTTCTGAAGGTTTAATTTTTTGTACATTTTAAAGGTGTAATAATGGCTCTCTCTTTTTTTGGCATTACTATTGCTTAATCCCTCCTCCCTCCCATTAAAACTAAAAGAATTTTAAGAGACCCTTGTAAGAAACCAATATAGTTGAGTAAAATGAATCCCTACAGCTGTCAAGTTAAAAAAAAATACATGTCTCGTTTTGGACCTTGTGCCCATCAACTCCTTGTTAGCAGGTGGGTAACATACATCATTATAGGTTCTCTGGGGCAGCTAGGTGGTGCAGTGGATACAGCACCAGTGCAGGAGTCAGGAGGACCTGAGTTGAAATCTCACCTCAGACACTTGACATTCATCAGCTGTGTGAGCTTGGGCAAGTCACTTAACCCCAATTGCCCCATCCTGGGTAATCTCCAGTCATCCTGATGAATATCTGGTCACTGGATTCAGATAGCTCTGGAGGAGAAGTGAGGCTGGTGACCTGCACAGCCCTCCCTCACTCAAATCAAAGTCAAGTGCAAGTCATGTCATTATCTCTCTATTGGCATGGTCTTCTTCGGCAACGAAGGATGAACACACACATAGGTCTCTGAAGGCATGATTGGTCATTGTATTGATCAGGATTCTTAAATCTTTCAAATATGTTTTCTTTCTAATATTGCCTTGTTAGTATGTATTGCTTTCCTGGCTTTGCTCATTTTACTCTGCATTCTCTGACATTGTCTCTTTTGTCATTTCTTATGGCACGATAATATTCCATTACATTTATGTGCCACGATTTGTTTGGCCATTCCACCATAACTGTAAAAGAAGCAATCTCAGGCTCTGCATTAGAATCTACTTCTTTTCTTTCCCTGCCTCTCTCCCCCATTTCATCTCCTTTTCAGGACCAGAAAGTTTGCTTTGTAATTATTCTCTCCCCCAGTATTAACTTCCCTCTTAACCACATCCCACCCTAATTCTGTTTGTTTCCCTGTTGATTAGGATGTGTTTCTCCACCAAGCTTCAGATAGGCATGTTCAACCCTCCATCATTTTCAATTAAGAGAGAGGTTCATTTGTGGTTCGCTCCTTCTACCGCTTCCTCCATGTTTATATTCTCTTTTCCCTTATCCTATTGTGAGAAATACTTCCATTCTTTTTTCTTTCTACAGTATTGTATTCCTCCTTTTACCCTTCCTTCTCTTTCCTTTAAACACTGAAAATAATACCAGTCCATCCTCAGGATCTTTGCTTTTCTTAATTAGCCCCCTCAATCTTGAAAATATTAAAGTTCTCAAGGAATATTTTTTTCTTTTCTCCCATTTGAAGGTGAGTATTGCATCACCATTCAGCTCGAACTGATCAGATAAATTTACCTTTCTAGGTTTCTCTGGACTGTTGTGTTTGTATTTCAAAGTTCCTTCTCAGCTCTGGTCTTTTATCAGAAATCATTAAAATCCTCTATTCCATTAAAGATCCATCCCCCTTCTCTCCATAGGATTATACTCAGTTTTGCAAGGTAAATTCTCTTGGTTGTAAGTCCACCTCTTATACCTTTTGCAACATTCTATTTTCTGGGTGGCACAGTGGGTAGAGTGCCAGCTCTGAAGTAAGGAAGACTCATCTTCATCTGCTCAAATCCAGCCTCAGACATTTACTAGCTGTTTGACCCTGGGCAAGTCACTTAATCCTGTTTGACTCAGTTTCCTCATCTGTAAAATGAGCTGGAGAAGGAAATAGGAAACCACTCCAATATCTTTGCCATGACCTTCAATGGGTTCATGAGGAAATGACTCAAGGGCAACAAATATTGTATTTCAGGATTTTCCTCTTGTTTATTATAGGGGGCTTCCTGGTCTTGTGTAATCGACTTTAATTCCTGGATTCATAGATTGCTTATTTCTGAATGCTTGCAGTATTTTTTTCTTTGATGTGGGGGCTTTGGCTTTTGACTGTGGCATTCCTGGAACTTTTCTTTTTTTGGTTTATTTTCAGGAGATAAATTGTAGATTCTCTTTCTTTACTTTGACTTTAACTTCAATAGATCTGGGCAGTTTTCATTTATAATTAAAAATATATCAGGCTTTTATTGTTTAGTCATTATTTTCAGGTATTCCGATGATTTTTAGGTACTTTCTCCTTTGCATGTTTTCCAGGTCAGTTGTTTTGGATAGCAAATATCTTATACTTTTTTTCTCCTTTTCACTTTTTAAAACTCATTCTGTTACGTCTTACTGCCTCATGGAATGGCTGATTTCTGTTTGGTTTATTTTAGTTTTCATAGCTTCCATTTTTAGGGTAAAGTTTCTTTCCCAGGCTGGTTATTCTCCTTCCAGAAGAGTTTTTCTCCAGAATATTTAATTTTTTTAATCTCTTGTTTCATTTTTTCTGCATATTCATATACTTCTTGTAAGAAGTATATTTTTTTCCTTTGAGTCCCTGCCTGCATTTGATATAGAATTAGTCTATTTTTCTGGAGTCTATAGATTTGTAATAGTTTTGGGAACTGGTTAATGTTTTCTTTGATTTACTGAATGTGGGCTTTGTGACAGGTTCAGACTCCACCCCTTGCTGCATTGTTGAAAGCCATGTTTACTTGACTTGGTCTTACCCTGGGTTTCTTGGGTTCTGAAGCCGACCTCCACCTTCCAGGATTAGGCCCTTCTGCATCTTTGGGACTCAGAACGAGTGCTACATTTTCACGGCCCTGGCCCTATCTCAGGTCAGAATGTTAGGGACTTCAGATCTCCTGGACCAGGACAATTCTTGTCTGAGTACTGTCTGTCTGCATTACCATGTTAGCTCTCTTTCGCTTCCAACATTCCCCACTCTGGGGCTTTGGGCCACACCCTACAACTGCTTGTAGAGTATGCCCCTGGTCAAACATCAGCAGAGATTTTCCCTTGAGGCTTTCTCCCTTGGCTGTGGCTTCTATCCAGACAAGCCCAACTTGCCAGTTACAAGGTTTTACAGATTGATGATGGGCAAGCTATCAGTCAATCAAAAAACATTTATTGACAGCCTACTATGTAATAGGCCCTGCATAAAGTGCACTTTATAAACCTTCAAAAAAAAGCAATCTCTTGTCTCAGAGAGCTTCTATTCCAGTGGTGGAGGTGACAAGTATACATACATACAAGCATATACAAATACACAATGCATATATATTATTATGTAATTATATATAAAATTTATAAATTATAATATTAATTATTTAACATTAATATTTACATTTATTATTAATTATTTAATGTTACTGTTAATAATAATATAACTATAATATTAATATTAAACATATAACTATATTTATTATTATATACATAATAAATATGAGGAGAACAAAATATGGAAGGGAAGGGATACAAGGGAAAATTTAGGTGATGTAAAAATAAAAGATACCAACAAATTTTGAAAAGAGAAAATTAATGAATTAGAAGAAAAAAAAGAAAACATACAAATAAATACAATGTTGTGACAAGGGCACTAGTATTTGGAGGAATCAGGGAAGTCATGCCTTCCATGGTTGGAAGGCGTGTCTTTTGGTTGGCCATTCTTGACATATAAGGAACTTGAAAAAAATAGAACTCAGTTAAGTTTACTTGTCTTTCAAAAATCTTTCCTAAACTTTGGGAAGGATAAACCTCCTGGATAGCACCAGCAGCTGCTTTTTAGAGGTTACTTTCTAATGGACCAAACAACCTTCCCTTATCGGGCCTGGGATATAAAAAGAATTTGCTTCCCCCCTTCTTTAGGTTGTTTCCCATTGTTGCCTCTCAGTACCAGAGTGCCACTCAGTGACCTCCAAACACTAACTCTCCTATCGCGTTGCCTTTACTTTCACCTGAGTTGAGCTGAACTACTGATTTTTTCTGCAGTCTCCATCAGGCAAGCGTGACTCTACCTTGCTGAATCTGCAGACTTTAGGGTTTATGGTGAATTAATGAAACCTGAAAGGGCTTCCCCGAGGTACATCCAAACCTAACGTACCCTGGTCCAAGTGAGACGTAATCACAAATTGCACATATCTGTTAATTGATTAAACTCACCTCTGCAAGGTAATAGAACTTTATTCGCTGTTTTAATGTGCACTCTAGGATGCCAAATCACCACGGGCATGGATTGTAAAATACACCATTGTAAGGACCATTGGATTTTTTAGAGCTCAGGTGATTGGCTGCAGAATCTGGGACCTTTCAATAGCATGGCCAGCTTACTTTAGCCTCTGCTTAGAACTGCTGCCAAGGGGTGTTTGTTTGTTGGCCGGGTGAAATGAATAAACATTCTCAAACCATTCCGAAGAAATGGTCACCACCAAGGGCCTCTATTCTGTAATTGTTATTCCATGGACAAAGTATTCCTGTTGAATAGTGTTCACATCATATGAGATGTGCTGGACATCTAGCTAGATGTACTACATTCATTTAATTACAGAAACATTGCCCTAGCACAAGCCTTCAGCTAGGTGGTTCAATGGATAAGAGTGCCTGTAGTCGGAAAGACCTGAGTTCACACCCAGCCTTAGATACATACTGGCTGTATGACTCTGAGCAAGTCACTTAACCTTTGTCTGCCTCAGTTTCCTCAATTATAAATGGAGATAATAAAAGTTCCTACCTGCCAGAGTTGTTATAAGGCTCAAATGTGATAACATTTGTACAGCTCTTGGCCATAATACCTGGCACATACTAATAGTGTTGCCTTAACAGAACAAGTATTTGTTCCCCTTTCTTCCTTCTTTCCTTCCTTCCTTCCTTTCCTTCCTTCCTTCCTTCCTTCCTTCCTTCCTTCCTTCCTTCCTTCCTTCCTTCCTTCCTTCCTTCCTTTCTTCCTTTCTCCCTCCCTCCTCCCTCTCTCCCTCCTTCCCTCCCTCCTTACTTCCCTTCTCATCTGGACTATGGCAAATGGCCTTTTAATTATAATATACCACAAGTCTCTCCCCACTTCCATCCATCTTCCACACAGCTGTCAAAGTGATTTAAGGTTAACCACATCACTTCCCTGCTTGATAAGTTCCAGTGACTTTCCATTACTTCCAGGAACGAATATAAATTCATCTCATTGATATTTTCTCTTCACAACTTGGCCCCTTTCTACCTTTTCAGAATTCTCACCCTTCAGTCTCCTCTACATATTCTATGGTCCAGAGAAACTGATCTACTTCCTGTTCCTTGGACACACATCCCCTCTTTTGTCTCCATGCCTTTTCACTGGCTATTTCTCACACCTGGAGTGCTCTCATTTCTCACTCTGACTCTTGATATCCTTGGCTTCTTTCAAGATTCATCTAAAATGACATCTTATACAGGGGGCCCTCCTGGTGTCCCCATCCACTTTAGCTTTTCCCTCTAAGATGATCTCCCATCTATTCTGTATGCATCCTGAATAGTGTTATTGTCCAGTCGTGTCTTACTCTTCGTGACCCCTTTGGGGGTTTCTTGGTAAAGATGCTGGAGTTGTTTGCCATTTCCTTCTCTATTTCATATTACAGATGAGGAAACTAAGGCAAACAGGGTTAAATGACTTGTCCAGGGTCAGGAAAACTGTGGTAAATCTGGACAACATACTACAAAGCAGAGACATCACCTAGCCAACGAAGGTCCATATAGTCAAAACTATGGTTTTTCCAGTAACCATGTATGGCTGTGAAAGTTGGACTAAAAGGAAAGCTGAGAGCTATGGAATTGATGTTTTCAAATTGTTGTGCTGGAGAAGACTTTTGAGAATCCCTCAGATAGCAAGGAGGTCAAATGAGTCAATACTTTAATTAATTCAGACTATTCACTGAAGGACAAATACTGAAACCAAAGCTGGAATACTTTGGCTATGTAATGAGAACATAAGCCTCATTGGGAAAGATTGAAGGCAAAAGGAAAAGGGGACAGCAGAGGATGAGATGATAAATAGTGTCATGGAAGCAACAAACATAAAACTTGTATAGACTTGGGCGATAGTGGAGGATAGACGGTCCTGGTGTGCTATAGTCACAACAAGTCAGACATCAGTGAGTGACAGCACCAACAAGAATTGTGTATGCGCTTATTTCTTTAGATGTTACCTCCTGGTTAGTATTTCAGGTCCATCAGGACAAGGGCTAATTTTTTTTGCATGTGTTTTTGCCTTTCTTTATCTCCCCTACACGCAGAACCCTGTCTTTAGCATGTGGTAAACACTTACAAAATGTTTATGGGTTGATTTCAGTCATCTCCCCCTTCTTTTATTTCAAAAATTGCTTTTTTTTTTTCCTTCCTGGGAATGGATAAAGGAAAGAGGCATGTATCCCTATTCCTTCTTTACTTCCTAAGTGTCTATGGAAATAGAAATATAACACAAGTCTCCTAAGTAGCAGATAACTCCCACTTTATTAATGCTCTATAAAATTGATAGTTCCATAGGCAGTTTCAATGAATGGGTCCAAAGTTCTCAAATTTGGACATTGAAGGATTCCTAGAAGCTACACATCTAGTACATGTACACAACCATAGCTAGGAATTTTGGTGCCTGGAGCAAATGCCTTGAACAATGCTTGAGGGAAGGGTGAAGAAGCATGTCCTCATTTGAGGGGAGACAGCTGCAGGATACCACTCAGCAGGAGGGAGATGAAGATAAGGAAAGTGGAAGGGACTCGTGCCAGACTTCCATTTAGTAACATTCCACTTTGAATTTTTGCTGTATAGGTGCTAAACTTTCTTACTAGGGAAGGACATCAGGTGCTGTCTAAATTCAGTGTCCTCTAAATTTGAGCCACAATGAGGAACAGCCCTGGTTGCCTAGTTATGGCTCCTACAACAGTGCTATTCACTGACTGCAGAGAAGGCAGTAAAGAGAAAAGTTTCATTTCCAATGTTGTCAGTACATTCTTTTTCATGAGGCTTAAGCCCTCTTAAAATGACGTTTCACAATGGAAACAAACTAGCTTTTGCCAAATCTACACTTGTAATGATGCTTACCAGTGTGTGTTTAGTTTATTTTTAAACAAGCTCAGAATGATGATTGGTTATGGAAAAATACATTACATTAGCTGAGCCACTAGGGACTCTATTGAGAATGTTTTAATAATGGCTTCTTGAAATATCCCAGGGACTCTTTTTTGAGAAGATAAAATCTCAAGGACTTGCCTTTCTGTTTTCTCAAACTATCTTTTTATTGATTTTTTAATGAGGATCAAAATATGCATAAACAATGGATCCCTTTATATATGAGCGCTAATGCAATTGCCAGGAAGCATATGGTGAGGGGGGGAGGGGGCATTATCACTAGAGCATAGATTCAACAGGCGTTTGTTTTCTGTAACAAATGAAGGAGTATGCTAAGGACTGCAAAAGTGCTGATCAGTGCATTAATGCTGACTATATCACTTGACCCAATGCCGAAGAGAAAATGGACAGTCTACTCCCTAATGGAGGCATTGCTGTTTTCTTTTTGGTCCATATAATTTATATGGTCTCTTAATATACAGTATCCAGGAGATAAAGTGAAATTGCAAAAACCTTCCACCAATGGTGTAATGAGGTCAATTGTGTACTTTCTGCAGCTTCCAGGCCACAGGTCACATTCTCATCATTTTATATCCCATTCCAACCTATACCACCCCTACCATGGAAAGATTCTGAATCACTTAACTTGAGCACATCGAGCTATGTAATAGAGGAATCTCACATGTGAGAGTCGGCATATATGGTCTTATTACATATTTGAAAAAAATTATAATTTCAGCTTTTCCCCAAATGCCCTTGAGTATTTCTCAGAATAAAAACAACAATGAAATGGAATGAAATCCAATGTTTGGAAACTTAAGTTTCCAATCCAAAGGAAAGACAGTATTGAAAGATGCCTAAGTAGAAACTGCCAAGCAAAAAGATGTTTCCCTGAAGTTAAGAAACTTAGTCTCAATAGAGAAAGTGGAATCAATCCCCAGGACAATGGCATTTAGAGTAAAAGAGCCTTTCTTCAAGCTTCCTAAATTCTTGCCTGGGACCTGGGAGAAGAAAGGTACCTGATTTTCACACTTATTTGAAGTCATGATTGCCATGAAGGAACTTGGATCCAGGAATTACCTAACAGCTTCGAAGAGACTAAATGGGGATTTTTTTAAATGTTTACATGCGCATGCGAATGTGTGTATGTATGTGTGTGTGTGTGTGTGTGTGTGTGTGTGTGTTCATGTGTATGTAGTAGATGGGGGAAGTAGGTTCATTGTTGCTGTGGTTTGCCATGAAATTTCTTACAGCTGCTATTTCTCTAATTGCCCATTTTTTGTCTTTCTCATTCTCCTTTGGAGAGCTCATCTGTTCTTAAAGTTTCAGTTATTGCCCTTGTGCACCTCTAATATTATTGCTTCATAGAAGAAAGGAAGCAAACAAGCATTTGTTAAGTGTCTGCCATGTCCTGGGCACTATGCTAAGTGCATTACCAGTATTGTCTCATTTGACCCCCACAACAACTTGTGGAAGTAGCTATTATTGCGATTATTCTTCCCATTTTCTAGGTGAGAAGACTGAGGCAAAAGAAGTTAAATGACTTGTCGAGAGTCACACAATGAATAAGTGACAGAGACCAGATTTGAACTCAGGTCATTCTGATTCCAGATTCAGCTCTGTATACATTGTGCCATCTAGTTGCTTCTGAATCTTTGTTCTAGTTATCTCTAATGGCCTCTGGGCATTTTGAATTGAAGATAAACTGATCATAGGATAACAGATGAGTAGACCAAGGACTATACAGGTACCCATGGGATATTAAAAGGCTAAGAAAAGCTTCCAGAATGCTATGTTAATTGTGGAGAATTTGTAGAAGGAGATGGATAAGAACAGGACAGGAAGAGAAAGGTTAGATGGACTGAGACCTTGGCGGATAGATGGAATACTCAACCTGACAAGATCCTTGATTCTTTGAACTATTGTAGTATTGATATAGCCTGTTTTTACTTCATTCACTATATCAAAAAACACGTCTATCCTCTTCCCTCTCAAAATAGCTTCCCTTTTGAGCTGTCCTATCTTTGTTGTTGGCACCAGCGTTATCTTATTTACCTTTGCTCAAAATTTTATCACTTTTGTTGACTCATTTCTTTTCTTCATTTCCAATATCCTGTCCCAAGTTCTCTCAATGATGACTTTTTTCTGTTCTCTGTGTTACCTCTTTAGATTAAAAAAAACTTTAAATAACAAGAATTTTCTAAAATTCATCTGTCCCTCTGATAATTTCCCACCCCCAATTAAGCAAATTTAAAAAATAAAACATCCCTCTATATATATCTGGAAAAACAAATTCTCACATTAGTCTTACATATATATTTTCATATATATATAATATTTTCATATATATATAATATATATTTTCACAGTGCCCAGAAACAAACAAAGAGCTTGTCCATAGACAGCAAATACAATGAAACGAAACTTCCCTCATTTCTTTTAAATAATGAATATATAAAATCTGGAATCTATGGATGTATAATAAAACACATTCAAAACTCATCTCCTATTCCCCTACCCCTTTTCCCCACTCCAATGTCTGCTTAAAAGAATATTTTTGAATTTAAGTAAAAAAAATACATATTAGTGCCAAATAAAGGTTTTGTTCAGTTTTGGTTTCTAAAGACCAGCATTGGCAGAATTTAGGTGTGATCTGAGAGAAAGCCTCTAATAGCTGGAATGAGCTGCTCCATTAAAACAGGCTCTACCATTGTCTGGTTTTTGAACTTCTGGCCTCTTTGGTGTAAAGGGAACCAAAGTGATGTCCCTACAGTGTTCTGTGTTTAGAGGGAGCCTTGTCTAATGGCTAAAACACAAGAGTGAAAATTGACCCTCATAAATCCCATTCCTTTCTCAGGCCCTGACTCGTTAAAGGATTTAAAGCAAATGAATTAATCTCTCTGTGACTCAGCTCCCCCATTACTAATTCTTTAAAAAGAGGTCTGCCCACATCTATCCAATGAGACCCAAGTCAGATGGAATTTACTTGTTTAAAGCACTGTGAGATCCTTGGATGGACATTTTTCTTGAAGTATGGGATTTTCCATCATAGGATAGTGTATTAAGGAAAGCTTCAGATAGCTTTCCTGCCAGATCCATTGTTTTTATTTATTAGTTCTCACTTACCTTAACTTTTCTGGGGGCAGGTAGAGGTGGGTGGATGGATGAATTCTTCCCTTTTCTCTTCCCCTGCTTTCCAGTTCCCTTTCATTGCCTTCCCCCATTAGGATGTAAGCTCATTGATAGGGAATATACTGTTTGCTTGTATATATTTGTATTGCTGGTGTTTAACATGGTGCCTGGAACATAAATGTGCTTAATAAATGCCATCTGCATCTATCTATTGATCTATCTATTTATCTATGTATCTATCTATGTGTCTATGTATGTATATATCTATCTATCATCTATCTTTTTGTCAACTAAGAGTCAGCTAGAAACAGCACTCTTTCAAGGCAAAACTAACAGACCATGTCAAGGAAAACCTCAAACTTGGAGCAGTATAGCCTTCCAGAAACTTAATCTTACTGTGTATCTCCCTAGAAAAAATACATTTGTATATTTTATTTCTCATGAAAAACATGCCAGCTTACCTATTTTAGGTATAACTGTTTTGCCTTCCCCTCAAACTGTGCTTAGGTAACAATATAAGTGGACTAAATATTCCTAGATTCTGTCCTATCTCACAGCACAGAGTTTATAAAATCAGTACTAGCTTCAGTCATCTTCCTTAATTCTAAGAATTCCATGGGGGACCCGTGATTCATACGTGTAGTTACATTTCGTCCTCCAAGTCGAAGCTGACTCCAATGTGTATTACAGTTCATTTGGGTGATTGGGTGGTCCAGCTTACATTTAATCAGGTCTACTGATGGAAAGGGAAATTCAGTACTCTGGGAAATATCCATAGCAGTAGAGCCAGGGGGTCCTAGGGAAGTAGGTAATTAGCTTTCCTTACTGTTTTTTTTTTTATTAAATTTCATTTTTAATTACAGAATAAAACAAGTATTTCTACAACATAGTACAATAAAAAAGATGACTACACATGGATCTGCAAATCTACTATGAACAACTTGCTATTCCTTCTAAATGTACAACAAAATTATCATTTAAATGTTTTTTTTTCTTTTCTTCCCTCACCCCTTGTTTGAATCCTCAACTCTATTGCTAATTCCACTATTGCTTCTGAAATGCTTCTGAATTGAATCCTTAGCTTTAGCAAATTCACTTAATTCACCCTTATCTGTTTTGATCACTTACATTTTTATCATGTTTGAGTTTTGGATCTTGCATTGACTTCTTGAGGATTCTGAAATTGGCATTAGATTGCATCATGGGCTATTAATATCTCTGGCTTCTCTTTACTTCTTAAATCAGTAATTAGGTTTCTCCAAAACTTGCTATATCCTTTTTTGGTTTTGTAAATTGTGATCTGATGATTTATTTTTCTTCTGTGCACATGGTTAATTTGGAAGGACCTTTACCACTCATTAAAATGGAGACTTTTATTTGAAGGTTTGGTATCTACTTTGGACTTATGGGACCTCGTACATTATATTGCTCAACACACAACCATCTATAATTCAGTACACGGTTACTCGGTATATAATGTTTCACCATTTGTAGTGCCTATGAGTAATTGACAATCCGCAATAGTAATAATAAATCACAGCTGCACAGACTTAGTCCCTCATGGTCTGTTTCAATGTCTGTGAAAGAGTGAGTGAAAAAGGCTGAAAAATAAGTGCTTGTGCTTGCCATTAGCTCTGGAAGCTTTTGAGAGGATAAAGTCATAGAAAACATATTTCTTTCCTTTATTACTAATGCACTTGGAGTGAGTGACCATTCTAGATATAGGTCACTAATGGTGGTAATTTATGTGGAAAAGCTATGGAAAGTTTACTTGACTTAAAGGGCATAAGATAATAATAACTCAATTAAATAAATATTTATTAAAGAACTACTATGTGAACTATTAAGAGCATGAAGCACCCAATATTCGTGAAGGGACAAGTGCTTTTGGGGTTTTCTTTGGATAATTGTCAGTATACACATATTCATGTGATATTGATAAGTGAGCTATCAATAAATAAAAAATGTGGCTCAAGAATGAGAAAGGAATTTAGAGGGAATTATTGGGGGAACTCTGGGTTCAATACAAACATACAAGTTTACTCAAAAAAAATAAGCATTTTAAAAGCAAAGACAATTTTATTGGGATTTTTGTATTTCTAGTGTCTAACATAAAGCCTAGCTTGTAGTTGGCACTTAATAAATGCTTATTGAATGCATGGAATCAAAGTGAATAACAACTGATGTTCAGATAGTATCTTGAAGTTCTTGAAGTATTTTACATATATTTTCTAGTTTGAGCCTCACTACAGCCCTGTGAGGTTGGTTGCTGTCCTTTGTGCTTAAAGAGGACCAAAATGCATCATTATGTTAAGGCTAAGGTACAGGGTGTTTGATCGTGGCTGATCAGACTAATAGGAGCGCAGGAGGATCTACTCACAGCCTGCGAAGTAGATACATTATGTCCTTACTCCATTATATGATTGAGAAGACAGAGGTTCAAGGAGGTTATGCCTTAGAGAATAAAAGTTAGTTCTACCAAGCTGCAAATATTGGGAGCACTGCAGCTGACTTCTATATCTGATGTGAGTTTTGTTGGTTTTTTTTAGTTATTTCAAAGTTGTGTCTGACTCTTTGTGACCCCTTTTGGGGTTTTCTCAACAAAGATTCTGGAGTGGGTTGCTATTTCCTTCTCCAATTCATTTTACAGATGAGGAAACTGAAGCAAATAGGGTTAAGTGACTTGCCTAGTGTCACAGTAAGTAAGTGACTGAGGTCAGATTTGAATTTAGGAAGATGAGTCTTCTTGACTTCAGGTCCATTACTCTCTCCACTTTGAGAGGATCAGTTAAATTTAGAGACACTTCCCACTGGAGAGTCAATGGTAAGCTTTTCTTAAAGACCACCTATTCTCAAGATGATTTCAAGGGATAGTCCTGCATTTGGCATCAAAGAGCCAGGGTTGAAATCCTGGCTGTCCTGTTTATCTGTGTGACCTTAAGTAAGTCACTTTACCTTTGTGGACTTCAATTCCCTCATCTGTAAAATAAGGAGGTTAGAGTAGATGATCTCTAAGGCCACTGTCAGCTCTAAATCTATGATCCTATGACCTATTAGGGTAATGGGAGGAGGTGTGGTGCTGGTTGTAATTTACACTGGTGAGAGATTATAGACTTATAACCCGTAGGGACTTCAGAAGCCACCTACATCAACCCCTTCATTTTACAGATGAGGAAACTGAGGCCCAGGGAAGTTAAGGGACTTGCCAAAGTCTACACATGCAATAGGTGTCAGAGGTGGGATGCTCCCACATCAATGAAATCATGAATCCTTAAAATATTGAAATACAATTGTACGTTTACTTTAGTGCAAGGCAAAATAAAGAGTACAGTACACAGGAATGACAAAGGCCTCTCAGAATGTGTGTTCCACAAG
Source organism: Bettongia penicillata ogilbyi (assembly GCA_023548195.1). Lineage (NCBI taxonomy): Eukaryota > Metazoa > Chordata > Mammalia > Diprotodontia > Potoroidae > Bettongia > Bettongia penicillata. The sequence continues at coordinate 5,801,587 of JAJHZJ010000540.1, read as the reverse complement.
AATAATAACTGTTTTGCTTGTCTTTTTGTATCCCCAGTGATTAGCTAAGTATTTTGAACATAAGTGCTTAAGAAATGCCTTTTATTTCATTTATTCAGTCGGCCACTAAGTATTTATTAAGTGCCTTCTCTGTGCTAGGCACTCTGTTAAGTGCTGGGTATGTAAAGACAGGCAAACAACAGTTCCTGAACTCATGGAACTCACAATTTAAAAGGGGAGACAACATGATTATATATAGAATAAATTAGAAATAAATAATAATTTCTAAATAAATTAGATTCTATATAGAAGAATTAGAAATACATAGAATAAATTAAAAAGAGCAAGCACCTAGGTGCTCATTCTTTCTCATCCATCCATCAGTTTATCTAAAATTTGAGGTTTCATTGATGTGGGCATTCTGTCCATGACTTTACCCCCTCCTCTCTGCCCCTCCATGTCCTCAGGTTTCCTCTGACAGTGACTTCCTTGCTATTTTCTAAACAACATCCTCCATCTGACTTTGGGTATTTTCACTAGCTATTCCTCTGTCTACTCTCTCTGGCCTCATTTCTGTTTCCTTTAAGTCCTGGCCAGAATCTCTCTGTCTGGAAGAATTCATCTTAATGCTGGTGCCTTATCTCTAAGATTAGCTCCAATTTATCTTGCATATATAATTGTTCACATGTTGTCTCCCCTTTTAAACTGAGCTCATTGAGAGCAGGACTGTTCTTTGTCTTTCTATATATCTCCAGCACTTAGCTCAGGGCCTGGTACATATATATACTTGATAACTTACTGACATAGGCTGGAACCCTGTTGCAACTTAATATATCTTTGAGAGTTGCTATGTCAGAAAAATTAATTGCCCTGTGTCCAAACTAGCTTTTTACCTAAAGTGATAGAGGAATACTTGGTTCCTGTATCCTGGGTTGAACAGCAAGCAAACGTACATCATCTTTCTTGATCCAGGTTTCAACTGCTTTGCTTGTCAGTGAGGAGCTTATGGGGAAGTGGCCTAGATGTTCTGTCCCTGATGATGCAAATTAGGGGATTTATAGCCAAAAAATTGATAGTGCTAAAAGGAAATGTAATATAAAAAAGGATTCAGGAGAGTTCTGTTGAGTTCCAGGAGCAGAGACAAAAAAAAAAAAAAGCCAGGGCTGTTCTGTGAGCAAATCACATTATGTAGAAACCAGAGGAAAAAAAAAAGCCAATATAAGAGAGGCAATTGTGGGCACTAATGAAAAGCTGTGAGAAAGGAAAATCAATAATCCTCTGTACATCACTGAACACCTTCCTCTGGGTTCAGAGATGTGGTGGCTTCAGGGATCTCAGCTCTATGTAGGGGGAGGGGAATGAGAAATAGGGAAGATAAGGGAGGGCATGGAGTAGCTGGTCCCATGCAAAATGGTTTATGCGCCTAGAAGTGATTGAGATGAAAGGTAACAGGAGTGTAGATAGTTGCTGTTTTTCTAGGGTGAAGGAGTTGAGGGATAGGAGGACATTTTCAGTGTTTGTTGGGGGGGGTTAATTATATATATATACATATATATAATTTGTATAATATAATATTGTATATTAATAATACATGACTATACTATTTTATATATATATATTATATATATAAAATAGTATAGTCATGATGAGAATATTCGCTCACATTACTCTGCAAGAGATAAGGGAAACCAGAGAACTGTTTAGGAGAATGGATGATGGAAAAACTCAGGAGTCATGAATGGTGAAAAGGAGGGTCATATACAATATTAAATTTTTTTATTAATGTATTTTTTTGTCATGTCACAGCCATTTTTTTTAAAAAAGCTAATTAATTAATATTTAGTTTCCAACATTCATTTCCATAAAATTTTGAGTTCCAAATTTTCTCCTCATCTCTCCCCTCTCCCCACCCCAAGATGGTATGCATTCTGATTACCCCTTCCCTTAATCTACTCTCCCTTCTATCACCCTCCCCCCCTTATCCCCTTCCCCTTCTATTTTCCTGTAGGCTGAGACAGATTTCTATACTCCATTGATAGGCATTTCTTTATACTGCATAACGTCATGCCCCATTGAACTCTCCTTTATAAGAAAACAATTAAGGAAAGCAACAGACAAAATGATCACGTCTAATAACAGATGTATCATTCCATACTCATGGTCCCCCATTTTTCTACCTAGATAAGGAAAGTGTATTTTATCACTTCTTTTCCTGAACCATGATTGATCCTGGTAATTAATCGGAGTTTGGCTCCTTCCAGTATTGTTTCCATTTAGGTGATTGTATTCATTGTATACATTGGCTGCTTTTGCTTACTTTACTCTGTTCATGAGTCTTCCTATATTTCTCTACATTTTTCACAATCATCCTTTCTTTTTGCTTAATGATATCTCATTGCACGAACATAACACATTTTGTTTAGCTAATTCCCCAGTTAGCATCCATGTTAAGTCTTTTTTCTTTTGCTACCACAAATATGTTGCTATGAATATTTTGGTCGATACGGAATTCTTTCTCTCTGCTTTTGACCTCCATGGGTTCTATGCTCACTAGTGGAATTGCTGCATCAAAGGGCATGGACAGTTAAGTGACTTTTCTTACACACTTCTGAAGAGTTTTACAGAATGATTGGACCAGTTCTCAGCTCCACCACTTAGCTCCTCTATTCCATAGCCCTTTTAATATTCACTATTTCTGTCTTCTGTCTCAGTTACTTTGAGCTTGTAACGCAATATATTAACAGTGGTGTGGATCTAGTATGAGCATGCACTAGAATAATATTTTGAGGAAAGCAGAGCTAATTAATTCTTTGGGATTTCCTATTCAAGAGGACTGGGGGTAAGGATGGGGCAGCTGTTTTTTTAAGGAAGGAGAGTTGGTGGAATATTAAATTGAAACCTAATGCTTGATATAATGCAAATCAGTGTTTAAAATAAATATCAAAATTTTCAGTACTAATCTTTTGGAATTCCTTTACCTGTTGAAAATGGTGGCCTGAGATTTTACTGGCCTAAGACAATGCCACCAACCTTTAATACACACTCTTATTTACTAAAAAGGACTTACTTAAACTGGAAAAATGATGTATTATGGGCTTCACATGTGTAGAAGTTAGGACAAAAATTTCCAATACTCTGTAATCTTTTCCAGTTTGCTGCCTTTTAGCAAAGGGCACATCAACAAAAACAGACTAAAGAGGGAAGCAAAGGACATGGGGATGATAAAGGCCAGCATAGTCATTAGACTGATATTGTTTATCAGCAATCACTTATCCTGATGACAGCAATGACGGAGTGGGGAAATGGCCTGCTCACCCATGTTACCATACCAACTGTTATAATCAGCTAGTTGGCCATAAACTACAAAAAAAATCAATCCAAGAGAGGCATAAATAGATGCATACACAATAACACATCTTCCTTACTATTGGTCCTTATTCTTTTGGCATTCAACCAGATCTAAGCAACCTCAGTAAGTGTCAAGTTAATGATAAAAGGCCCAACTCAGCCTCCTGAAATAGCCAGTCCTTCTATTTCCATTTTCAAAATTTCTTCTATTGTAATTTTTATATGACTATCTTCCTCATTAACGCAGAATGGAATTCCAGATCTCAGGAATATTTGGCCACAGAAGTTCTGAAATAAAACAAGTTGGTTGTATATAAAAAAAGAATATTGTCTGATGGGTCATTAACCAAATTTATATGACAAAAAAATTACCAAAAGAAAGTACGTGGTATTAGAACAAATTGGAAACAAAGAAATGAAGCTTTATAGTACAATCCAACTAGACAGAAATGACTTTCAACTCTTTAAACCACATCTCTTATCCTTAATCTAATAAATCTGAATGCTCAACTGCAGCCCTGATGGAGTAGTCAAGTGGTCCCTTGTTGAAACTAAGACTCTTTTTAAATTTTATGTCTTTATTTTCAGGTGATGCCCTCTGGGGATCAATGTGAATCTCACAGAGTCCCTGGTATTTGCCATGAGTAATTGGATTGATATTTTCAATTCAACCCAGAAAGCATTTAAGTGTTTACTGACTGAGTGGCATTGTGTTAAGCACCAAGGATACAAAGACCAAAAGGAAAACAATCCTTGCTATAAGGGGCCAGACATACCAACTTTCAAATATAGGGCCAGGCAGATTTCCAGATAGTGATTCTAAAATTAATTAAGATGGCTATGCATTTTATTATGTTTGATTCAATGAAGCGACAGTCCTCCTGATACAGTGGAAATAGTACTAGAATTGGAGTCAAAGAACCAGGGTTTAATTTCTGGCTCTGCCACTTAATATATGTGTGACTTTGGGCAAACCGTTCAATCTATTTCAGTTGTTTTTCAGTTCTGTCTGACTCTTCGTGACCCCATTTGGGAGTATTCTTGGCAAAGATACTGGAGAGGTTTGCCATTTCCTTCTCCAACTCATTTTACCAATGAAGAAACCGAAGCAAACAGGGTTAAGTGACTAGCCCAGGGTCACATAGGTAGTGTCTGAGGCTGGATTTGAACTAAAGAAGATGAGTCTTCCTGACTCCAGGCCTGGCACTCTTTCTGTTGTACCACCTAGCTGCCCACATTTAAAACAAAGAATTTGGGTAGTCCTTAATACTCACTAAAGCTCTAGCTCTGTGATCCATATCAAATAGACAAAATCTAGAATTTAACTATGTATCAAATTGAGAATTTTAGAAGGAATCTTTAAGATCATATAATCCAACTCTCTACCAAGAGAGAGGCTCAGAGAAGTTAGATAATTTACATTGTCGTACAGGTGCCTTCATGAGTTCAGGTGTCTGTCTTTCCATACCCTTCTATATACTTTTTCTTCTGTCTTTGGGTACTTTCTGCTATAGTGGCAACTGTGCCCAGCTCTAATGTATTCTTTTACTGACTCTTGTCACCAGAGGAAACCCTTAGGGGATCTTAGAATCTCTTGAATTCACCAGGTTGGCAAGGTACTTGCATCTCAGAATACCCATTACCTAAGAGCAGGAAAAAAATCCCATTTCTTTTTTAAAAAAGATGCCATGTTTTCATAGTCCCATGGCAGCCAGGTGAGACATAATAAGGCAGCTTCTCTTCCAACCAACTGGCAACTCACATCAGTCCTTACCTCATTCACCATCAGGAAAGAAAAGCTAAGAGACTGGAAGATCATCACTCTTATAGGGAAACTGTTCCTTCTTACACTGCCACCTCCTCAGTAATGAATGACTCTATAAACAGGTTTCCAAAGTTCCATATGTTGGATTGGAGCCAAAGAGGGAGTATCTTTACTTGCTTTATATAACCTACCAGAAAAGCAAAAATCTAAGAATACTCCAAGGACTGGGTGCTCATTGGTCAGCATCCCCATTACAACATATGAAATTGGGAGGGGTACTGGACAGGCTGAGACTTTGAAAGGAAATAATATCTGAAACTTATAAAATATGGAGGTCATGACTTCTAGCTTTTACTCTGTGTGTGATTTGGCTGATTTAGTGAAATATCATTTGCTTTTTGAAATCTGTTTACATCAAATAAGAAAGCAGTCTGCTTAAAAGCACAGAGATCTTTTAACAGAAGACAAGTCTACTGATGTCAGTGAACTCATAAAATATTTTTCCACATAAACATTAGCATATAGCCTGCAGAGCCAAAGGCTACACTGGAGCTAATTCTAGTTTAGTCAGTTATCATTTCATACTGTTAAAAGGGTCGCCCAGCATGGTTATCATTCATAAGTTCACCTCATCAATCCGAATATATCTGGGATTACAGAACTCCCATTAGAAGCTAATCAGTTTATGAAATGAAAAGAATGGATATAATCTCAAAAGAATCCCAGATCTGCTATCTTAGACAGCTACATGGTGCATTGGTGCATGGTGCATGGGGTCTGGAGTCATGAAGACCTGAGTTCAAATACAACCTAAAAACCCTCCTAGATATGTGACTCTTGGCAAGTCTTTTAACTTCTGTTTGCCTCAATTTTCTCATTTGTAAAATGGATATAATAATAGTATTCACCTCTCAGGGTTGTTGTAAGGATTAAATGAGATCATATTTATTAAGTGCCTAGCACGTAGTAGGTGCTTTATAAACGCTTATTACCTTGCTTCAAGTCATTTAAACCTTTCTAGGTCATAGATTACTCTTCTATAAAATGAGAGTTGAACTAGATGACCGAAGTCGTTGCAACTCTTACTCTGTGATACTGTTTTATCTTGTCATTATTTTGTCCTTACATAATTTCAGACCTCCTTGATTTTTGACTGCACACTTATCTTTCAATATTGCATTATAATTATTTGTTCACATCTTATTTGTCTCATACTTCACCATAACTCCTTGAGATCAAAGACTGACATATTCATTTTTATATCGTTGTGTTCTTTTTACAACCCTAACACCTTGCATAGGGGAACTTGATAATTTTTACTGAATTGGATTTGCTGAACTGAACTTCTTGGAAGTTTATATTTCTTTGTGACATAGTGATTTTTGAATACTGGAGAAGAAAATGGCAAACCACTGCAGTATCTTTGCCAAGAAAGCCTCATACAGGGACAAGAAGAGCTGGACATGACCAAACAACAACAAACATTTTTGAATAGATGATGTTGGTCAGATCTGATGTTACTGAAATTTATCAAGAGATATTAGAGCTAGAATTGAAATTCTTTTAAATTTATATTTATTGTATTTATATTATATTATTTGATATATTTCTCTGTATATAATTATAGATATATGGTATGTATAATTATATAATATTTGTATATTTATTTATAAGGCCTTGGATTTAGAGACATAGGAACAAACTCTTCTGGAAGGCATGAGTGGGGTGGCTAGGGTTCCTCTCATAGTGAGGTATCGGTGGGAACAGTAGAGTTCCCAATATTACTTCTTCATAGGCACCTATCCATAAACCCTCTTCACACCCTACATCGTTGCATCCAGCTCCTCTGGTGAACAGGATTAATCAACTAGAAGACTGGTCTTATAATAGGTTTCCACTTCCCCCCGATTAGGATCTGGGGAAATTGGAGCACGGGATAATCTCCTTTTACTTTGACCCCACTGTTCCAGGTGACTCCCATGTGAACCAACATTAGGAGGGAGCATGGAGGGACCTCTGAATTGTCTCAAGGCACACTTAGGAAAGAACTGGGCAGGATACCAAGGGACAGATTCAAGTATATACAGGGATTCTTAACCTGGGGACTCAGATGGGAAAAAAATCACGTATTTATTTTCATTCGTTTTGGTTTCCTTGGTAATCCTCTGTGTTTTGTTTTATGCATTTAATAATGTTATTCTGGGAGGGGGTCCCAAGGCTTCACCATACTGCCCAAGGGATCCAGCACACAAAGAAGCTTAAGAACCTCTGGCTTAGACTGCATTTCTTTTTGTCACATGAATGCTTGGGCTTTGACCCTTCCTGCCACTGCCTCAATTTGAGCACTAGAACTTGCATCAATGAGGATGGATGCCCTTTCCTATTAGCACCAGCATGGCTGAGATACTCACCTCAATTTTCATGTCTTTTTTTTTTTGCTGGCATGGTCTTTTCCCAACTTCTTTCCATCCACCAGCCTTCTCGAGAAAGTTCATCCCCAGTGATTTTCAACTTCTTTTCTAGGAGCACTTGTCACCCAGAATATGATAGTATCTCCATTCTGAGGAATTCTGTAGTCTTCTGGGAAATGTGTTCCCAAAGAGAACAACACTCAAATTGTTAGGAAGTTTTGCCTCTTTGTACCTTTTTCATCCATCTCTTCAGAAAGAGAACACCCATGAACAAAATAAAAATTCAAATAAAAAAAGAAAAATTATTGCCCATACAAACATAAGCTCTAAAGCATTCAAAATTTCTTTTTAAAACTGCATTTTAAAGATGAGGCTTCCCTTAGTCATATGCTCAACTGCTAAATGGTCAAGGGATGTGAACAGGCAGTTTTTTGGTGAAGAAATCAAAACTACATATAATCATATAAAACTGCTCTAAATAATTTTTGATTAGAGAAATGCAAATTAAAATAGCTTTGAGATATCATCTTATACCTATCAGATTGGCTAAGATGATAGATGCCCTTCAGCTGAGGATTGGTTAAATAAACTGTGGTATATGATTGTGATCGAATACTATTTTGATATGAGAAATGATGAGCTGGTTGATTTAGAAAAACATGGAAAGACTTGGATCTATAAAGGATGATGCATTCTACCTTCAGAGAAAAAACTGACAAGTAGGAATATGCATAACATTATCCTAAATAAATGTGTATTTTTAAGAGATATGTGTGTGTGTGTATATATATATATACATATATATACACATTTTTAATTGTTTTTAATTGTAGTGTTCTCTAGCGTAAGAAAGGGAAGGGGGAAGGAGAAAAAAATCAAATAAAAAGTGCACAGCAGAGAACAAAAGAAAACCTAGATGGAAGCACAGAAAAGCTGGGTAGCTTTGAAAACAATGTGTAGTATTTATTACGTAGGTTTTCTTGAAATTTATTGTTTTATATTGAATTTTATCTCATGTTTTGCTGTGTACATGGAAATGTTCTTTTTTCTTCTTTCCTCATTTTATATTTAAGTTTAAAATGAACGATAACCACAAAAAGGATGAGACTTCCCCAAAAGACAGTGGAGAGGCATATGGTGGAGACAAGTAGACGGCAGCACATTATCAACCAAAATTTGTGCAAATGGCCTGTAGAACGTCATCAGAGAAATGTAATACTTGTGAAAGAAAGTATGTGGGGTGGTCAGAGAAGACAGTAATGAATGGACAAACTCCATGCCCCCTTGGTGTCCACACAACATCAAGAAGCCTAGAGGAAAACTTCTGGCATACTAGATGGACCCTCTATGGAATACAAGTAGTTAGAGGTTTCAGTGGATAGAACACCATGCATGGAGTCAGGAAAATCCGAGTCCATCTGCAGCCTGGGTGACCCTGGACAAGTCACTTAATTTCTGTTTGCCTCAGTTTCCTTAACTATAAAATATGGGTAATAATAGCAGCTACCTCTCAAGGTGGCTGTAAGGATCAAATGAGATATTTGTACAGTGCCTGATACATAGGAGGCTCTTATAATGACTTCTTTCCCTTCTTCCTAGTACTGTTTAAAACTTGATATTTACATGTAGAATTTTATTTACTTTCTGGTTTGGGGCTTATACAGTTTTGAACTGGGAAAATGACTGTTTGATTGATTTGGAAAGAATGATAAGGCAACTGATATAACCTCAGTTTTATGTTTATGATCCCTATCAGGGTCAGAGGTGTTTTGATGGACTAGAAGCCACATGCAACTAATGGAAAAGGAGAAAGACTTCAACCTGGTGTCAAAGAAAGAATCCTAGATTTATAATTAGATGGCTGTTCAGTCATTTTTCACTCTTTATGACTTTATTTGGGATTTTCTTGGCAAAGATTCTGTAGTGGGTTGCCATTTCCTTCTCCAGCTCATTTTATAGATGAGGAAACTGAGGCAAACAGGATTAAGTGACTTGCCTGGGATCACACAGGCTACATTTGAAGACCAGATTTGAATTCAGGAAGATGAATATTTCTGACTCCAGGCTTGGCACTTTATCTACTGTGTCTCCTACCTACTTGTATATTCATTGTATTGCATTATATATTTACACACATACACATGTATATGTGTTCATATGTATATACACACATACATATATGTGTATATACATGCATGCATACATACATATATAATGTGTGTGTATATGTATGTGTGTATGTCACATTTTCTCTAATAGATTGCAGGCTCTGAGATAAATCTTCCTAGTTCCCAGTCCAGTGCTTTATCCTCTGTGCTATTTAGCTGTCCCAATTAGATTATCTGGGTTCAAATCCTGGCTCTGCTCCTCACTACCTGTGTGACTTTGGGCAAGTCACCTCCAATCTCAAAGTCCTCATATGGAGAGAGAGGATTGGCCTAAATGATTTTCTAAGTTCCTTCCAGCTCTACATCCAGTGATTCCAAAAGGAAGTAAAAGGGTAGAATGAATGTTAATTAACTGCCTGAGGGCTTCACCCAAGGAGAGGTAAACTACAGAGCTTGTTGGCCCTTTAATTTAATGAGCCTTTAGACTCACCCAGACAAAGTGAGTAGAAGTTTGATGATTATTCATGGAATATTCACAATTATGAATTTGATCAATGTTTCAGGATAGCACTTTTATTTGGGGGGGAGGGAATCTCCATGAAGGTGGTGACGATTTTGTTTTTATATTTGTTTCTCCAGTATTTATCACAGTGCTGACCCTGTTACAAGTGCTTAATTAATGCTTGTGGAATGAATGAACAGGGTAGGAGTGGGGTGTGGGATGAAAGGAACAGGGGAAAGACAAGAATCTCAGTTATCTAAGTATTTGCTATTCTCCGTAATTATTTGTTAGGACCCTTTATAATCCACAAAGTAGCTTCTACAGTGACAAACTCCAGTCAAATAACTCTGACAGATTCTTTTTTGTAATGCAGTACAAAAGTCTGAGATAGGCAGAGGACATTGGAACAAAATACATATAAACACTTCCATCAGTTTAAGAAGTTCAAGATTATATTTGCTGCTTGGAATAAATCTTCCCAGAATTGTTTTTTTTATAATGGTAATTAAGTAAATACTAGTAAAAATAATGAAATTTTGTTTCTGCTTCATTAGTCTTATGAATATAAGACCAGATCAAAGGAAACTTTTGCATACTTCTGCTCAGAAAAGGGAAAAGGGGAGGGAAAAAACATTTATGTGGTGCTTATTATATAGTTAATAGGTTTGCAAGACACTTTATAAATATTATCTCATTTGATCCTTAACAAGAATCTCATTTTATAGTTGAGAAAATTGAGGCAGACAAAGGTTAAGCGACTTGGCCTAGGTCATGTAGATGGCAAATGTCTGAGTTTGCATTTGAATGTAAATCTTCCTGATTCCAACCCCAGTGAGGATCCACAGATCCCACCTTCTGCCTGTAAACCACATAATGATTTTTCAGCCAGTCACCAATATCATCAGAATTAGGTTCACAATTGCATAACATCCACATTCTTTTAGATTTTTTTATTATTTATTTTTAACATTCCTTTTCAAAAAAATTGAGTTCAAAATTCTCTTCCTCTCTTTTCCTCCCCCATTGTAAACAAGAAATATGGTATCAATTATATATAACACCCAAATTCTATCTCATTATTTTCCTGAATGTGTTGAATAGAAACCAGGTGCTTTGTGAAGTTAAACCATTGGAGTACCTGGGATACCCTTACTCAGAATTCAGGTCACAGAGAAGCTATCCCAGTTTCATGGCACTCTCTGGGGCAGCATCCACTGAAAACCACAGCTTGTAGGTCACCCTACAAGGTGTTTATTTTTACCAGCCAGTCAGCCAGTAAACAAAGGAGTTGAAAAGACATTTAATTAAGAAGCATAGCAATTACATTGACAAGATCCCCTATGTACACATGGGGTACATTTTGCCATAAGTTACCCTACTATCAATGAGTATTCATTCAGAAATGATGTGTGACCAGGGATCACACAGGGAGGACACACAGAATAACAGAATTTGAGAGTTGAAAGGAACCTCAGTCGCCCTCTAGTCTAATTCATATAGGAAAGTAATCCACACTACACTATATCCAAGTGGTCAACAAGCCTCTGTTCTATCCAAGGAGACAAAACCCATTGTTTCTCAAGAACAATTTCCAGTTTTGGACAGCTCAAAATGTTAGGAAGTTTTTTCTGATACTGGTCCTAAATTGGCTGCTTTGTACCTTTTATTCATTTCTTCTGGTTCTGTCCTCTGAAGCCAAATAGAATAAGACATTTCTCCAATATATCATACTCCAAATACTTGAAGACAGTTCTCATATTTTCTGAGTCTTCTCTAGAGTAAAAAGGATCAGTTCCTTCACCCAACTTTTTATATGCTATAGGATTCAGATCCTTCACTATACTGGTTGACCTCTCAAAATTCTCCAGCTTATCAACGCTTCTTTTCAACCATGGTACCCACAACTGAAGGCAATAATTTTCATTTATCACCCAGCTTCTCAACTTGGGACTTCTGTGTCATGCACACAGGAGCCTCATCATCCTGCAAGGTATCATCAGCCTTGGTGCTCATAACTCATCAATGTGATCCACCTCTTTGATTGGACAGTGGCGTGATGAATTCCTCCAAAAACCTCCATTTAAGAAGCATGCCCAGGCTGGTTGTGTCTTCATTTCTTACCTGATTACATCTCATGAAACTTCTCTAGTCCTTGTCTGGGTCCCTCCTCCCCACCATTTTTGGTTTACTTTTGTATGTTGTCTCCCTCTACTAGACTGTGAGTTCCTTGAGGGTAGAGAGTTTCTTTCTTATCTGTATTTGTATCCTCAGTGCTTAGTAGAATACCCGTATAAAGTGGGCACTTAATAAATATTTGTTGGCTGACAATATTCCAGAAGAGGTCTGACAAGTTCAATGTACAGGAGCACTATTGCCTCTCTATGTTTAGAAACTATGCCTCTTATAATACAGTCGATTTTGCACACATTGGGAATATGTGTATACTGTCAACATATGTGAAGTGGTCTCAAGACCCCAGGAACCCAACTGACTGGGGAACACTTATGGAAGTAATATATTTAGGGGATACATATGACCTGGGCATATGTATGATCAGGGAAATTTATACTTCTGATGTTAAAGGACCGCTGTTGTCCTTTGGTGATATCATCATATTTCTTTCTTCTTGGTGCCTATCCACTGGTCTTGTGATCACTATTTCTTTCTGCTGCTAGTTTCTGGGTTTTATCTCTTTATAGGCATCTTCTGGTCAGCGAGGCTTTTCTCTGCCATGGCGCACTGACTGGAAAGCCTCTCCCTGACAAAGACAGATTGATAGCTCTTTTAAAGCTTAGCTGCCATAACCTACCACACTCAGTGAAAGAGAATCTAGTCAGCTAATGTGTCCTAAGCTATGATTAAATCCTTTCTTTTGACTGCCTGTGTCTAGTACTGATTCAAAGTCTGTCAGAGTTAGAAAATTCCTTGCAACTCCTTTTAATTGCCTAGGTGAATCCTGTCCCTCTCCCCACCCGTTTCAGAGATTCTACAAAAACTATAGCAGCAACAACAAAGCTCTGTGTAGGTTGGTGTGACAAAGCCTAGTTTCTTCCCAATATCCTCTATTATTGGCATGAAATTGAAGTTTGTAATAATAATAGTTATTTATATAGTGCTTTAAGGTTTGCAAAGCACTTTGCAAGTATTAAGTAATTTAATCCTCATAGCAACCTTGGGAGGTAGGTGCTATTATTGTTCCCATTTTACAGATAAGGCAACTGAGGCAGAGAGAAATTAAGTGATTTGCTTAGGATCACATAGCTGATAAGAGTCTGAGGCTGGTCTTGAACTCAGGTCTTCTTGATTCCATATCCAAGACTCTATCCACTATACCACCTGTTCTTTGAGGAAAAAAAAAGCTAAGCAAAGAGAGATAAGCATTTAACATAGTGCCTGTACATGGTAGATGATTAATAAATATTTATTGAATTTTTGAATTCAAACTGTTGTCCTTCATCTTCTACCTCATATTCCTGACTTCTTTGGGTAGACGTATTTGCCACTCATAATGATAAGAACTTTAGATTTTGTGCTTTATTTTAGGCAGGTAGGTGGTCCACTAGATAGAATACCGGATCCAGAGTCAGAAAGGCTTGAGTTCAAATCCCTCTTTAAACATTTACTCACCGTGTAATCTTGAGCAAGAGGCCAAGATTGACCTCTTTTTGCCTCAGTTTCCTCACCTGTAAAATGTGGATAATAATAATACTTTCCTACCTAATATGAGTCCTTACTCCCAGCATTGTTGTGAATATGAGATAATATTTTAAAAGTGTTTTGTAAATTTTAAAGCACTATATAGATATTAATAATTATTATTAGTATTATTAACTGAGAAAGGCTTGCTGTCTATCCTCATTTAGGAGAATGATCAGTATGCCTCAGTGACTCAGTTTAGAGCTGGAAACAGCAGTAGTCAGAATCCCAGAGTCAAAAGGAGATTTTAATTCAGGCCCTGTCATTAAGTACAAATGTGATCTTGGTTAACTTAGTTACTCAGCCAAATTTCCTTAACAGTATAATGAGAGTTGAACTTTTCCAACTTTAATATTCTATCATCTGTGATCTATGATGTAACAGAAGAAACGGAAATGAAAACAAGGCTAGGCTGAAATGCTGGGTGGGTGGGGTGGGCCCCTTTGCTGTGGTGTGATCCTCATCTAGAATGTACCTTTGTCCCTCCTTTTAAACACAGAAGCAATTCCCTTCATCTTTGTCTTCCAGAGCAGTTTAATGGTGATCCATATGTAGCAAAACATCCAACTCCAGGGAGTGTCAGAGATGAATTTGGCAATTATTCAGTCCAGCCATTTAAAAATACCTTTGACGATAACCTGAGCAAAGCCCTAGAGGTTACTTTTATGTAATTCTCTTCCCAAGTCTGGGGGCTTCCCGAAGGTCATAGAAGAAAGCATTATTAGTCTTTCTGGCACATTAAGATATGTGATGCCTCAAAGTCATATGGTACACGTCAGTTTCTTTTCCCTACAACAAGGAGCTCTTATGTCTTTGGATAATGTCCAATTGGGGAGGGGTGGGGGGAAGAGGAGGTGGATAATGAATCTGAAAGGTTGGAGAGCCTTTGACTTCCAACATATTATTCAGGAAATCCATCTTTTGCTGCATTTTCTCAACATCATATTTTCTTTTTTTCCAGCCTCTTGACTGAACTTCCAAGTGAAATCACTTTTCTTGATTCATATGTCTTACTTGGTTGTTGGGTGGGTCAACGCTGCAGTAGCTTAGTTTAGTGATACTAAGATAAATAGTTGGCCCCTAGCACTTCTACTGCAACCCCCTCAGAGAGGAGACCATAACAGACCCATAATTCACTTAGAGTTGAAATGTGTTATGGGTTGGGTGCTTTCCATGTTACTAAATACTTACTTCAATACTTACAGGATTTGTGATGTCCCTGTGTGGATTATAGCCACTCTATAACTTACTTATTAGACAGTTTTGGAGAGTTTCTGTGGTTGGAAAATGAATGTCCCTGTGGTTAGCCTGTTAATGAGTCTCTCTGAACTTAACTGGACAGTAGATGGGTAGGTTATTATTTGGCTCTTTTAGAACCTGCCGGAAATTAAAGAGTGGACAGAGTGCTGTGCTTGGAGTCAGTGAGATTAGATTTAACTCTTCAAATACTTTACACCAGTAGGACTGTATAGGCAAGTCCCTTAAGTAATCTGGAAAATATCCATTTCCTAATCTGTTAAGTCGTCCATTCATTTATCAGTGAAAAATCTTTGCTTTAAGACTTCTAGTGAGGAAAACTCATTACATCCCAAGGCAGCTTGCTCTTTTTTCTGTTGTTGGTCAGTCATTTCTGATTCTCTGTGACCTCATTTGGGATTTTCTTGGCAAAGATGATGGAGTGTTTTGTCACTTCCTTCTCCACCTCATTTTACAAATGAGAAAACTGAGGCAAATTGGACTTATCCAGGGTCACACAGCTAGTAAGCATCTGAGGCTAGATCTGAACTAAGAAAAAGGAGTCTTGCTGACTTCAGGACCAGTGCTCTCTATACTACTCATGTAGAAGAGATACCAGCTCTGCTCATCTTGGATCCAGCATGTAGAAATAAGACCACTGGGAAGCAGGGGTAAGCTGGAGTCTGCTCAAGCTGGACTCCTTTAATTTTCACTGGCTTGGAAGAAAGTCACAGTAAATCTGATTCAATGTTAATGTGAGGAAACAGAGGCAGCTAAGTGCTGCAGTGTGGATAGAATGCCAGGTCTGGAGTCAGGAAGACTAATCTTCCTGAGTACAAATTTGGCCTCAGACACTCACTAGCTGTGTGACCCTGGGCAAGTCACTTACCCCTGTGTGCTTTGATTTCCTCATCTGTAAAAGGAGCTGGAGAAGGAAATGGTAAACTTCTCCAGTATCTTTGCCAAGAAAACCCTAAATGAGGTCATGAAGAGTCAGATACAACTGAAAACAACTGAACAACAAAATTCAGGGCAGAACTGGGAGCCAGAGGTAGGAATTAAGTCAATAAGCATTTATTACACTATTTTTTGGTAGGCTGCGTGCCAAGCCCTGGATATACAAAGAAACGCAACAAAATGAAGCCAACCAGTTCTTGTTCTAGAGGATGAAGATAAGAAGAGCCTGACATGACTAATGATGACTGAACCTCAGCAATGAAACAGCTCCTAATGGCATTAAACAAAAGCTGTCTTGAGAGTACTGAGTTCTCTATCACCACAGGTCTTTGGGAAAAGACTGGTTACAATTTTGCACCCTCATTCAGGTATCAGCTACTCTAGATGGCCTCTGAGGTCCCTTCCTATGCTGTGATAATAATGGCATAGTGGAAAGAATGCTGGATTTTGAAGAACCTGAGTTAGAATGCTGGCTCAGTTACTATATCTGTCTTCCTAAGATGCCCTGGGCTGAAAAAATGACTCATAGTGACTTTTTCTTGGCTTTCCTGCTCAGAATTGGGTCTGGCAAACCTTCTACGTTGTTGTGAAGGAGGATGTTGAGAAGCAAAGGCAAAAATGCTGTCTTCCACTCTACTATCTTGACTCTGCTGTCCCTTTACCATTCCAGTTTTAAATATTTCTAATTATTAAGGAATCTGAATTTGCCTCTTTTCAACTTCTACTCATTGTTCTGGTTTTTGTCCTCCAAGGTCAGTTAGCTCAATTCTAATCACTCTTCTAAATGACACCCTTCAGATACTTGAAGACAGTTGTCATGCTTCCTTTAAGTCTTGTTTTTTAAGCTAAATATCCCCAGTTCATTCAGCTAATCCTCATATGCCTTGGTGAACCAAAGCCTTTCATCATCCTAGTTATGCTCAAGTCAAGTCAGTAAGTAAATATCAAGTTCCAGACACTGTCTAAGTCCCTGGGATCAAAATACAAAAAGAAATGTACAAAAGGTACAAAAAGAAAGATTATCCCTGCTTTCAAAAAACTTCTCTTCTAATAGGGGAATATTATACATAAAAGGGACCTGAAAAGGAGAGATGGGTGTAGTGAGGAGGTACCTGAGCTACATAAAGTTATAGTCCAAAAAATGAAGGCTGTCTGGTATAAATCCTTTCTCAAAATGGAGATTCTCAGAACCCAGCAATTGGAGAAAGGGCCATCTAGCTCTGAGATAGCATGGTCCTTTGGATACTTTCCAGCTTGTCAATATCCTTCCTAAACTGTAGCCACCAGAATTCCTCAAAATACTCTGGGGATAGTTTTTCTAGTGCATAATATATATTCCTTGAATCTGTCTCTAAAGGCGGCCCAAGATCATGTTAGCTTTTATTATATTGTTGACTCATATTGAGGTCAGGTAAATATTATCAGGTAAATTTCATTTTTCTCCATTTTTTTCTTTCCTCTACCCCTGCACCCCCCTTAGAGATGGCTACCATTAGACACAAATAGGTAAATGTATACACACACATATACTTGCATAGAAAGACAGAAATAATGAAGAATGAAATAAGCAGAACCAAGAGAATATCATATGCAGTAATAGCAATATGAAGAATGACTTTGAGCAACTCAGTCATTTTGACTATTATAAACAACAAAATTAATTGTAAAAGTCATATGAAGAAAGATACTATCTGCATCCAGAGAAAGAACTGATACACAGAAGCATGTAAAGAATAAATTAATATACATGTATATATACAATAATTTTGCATATATGTATATAGAATAACTTTATATACATGTATATAGAACAATTTAATATATATGTATATAGAACAATGCACAAACATGCTTGTGTAGAGTAAATTTACATACATGTATATATGTATGTAGAATTTCATATATGTAGTATAAATAATAATTTAACATACACAAATGCAGAATAATATGCACATATGCATATAGAATAATTTTACATATATGAATATGTGTATATAGAATAATTTTACATACATATATGTTAAATTATTCTATACATACTTCTGGGTATCAGTTCTTTCTCTGGATGCAGATAGTATCTTTCTTTATATGTCTTTCACAATTAATTTAGTTGTTTATAGTAGTCAAAATGACTTAGATGCTCAAAACCATTCTTAATATTGCTGTTACTGTATAGGATATTCTCTTCGTTCTGCTCTTTTCCCTCTTCATTATTTCTACATCTTTCTACGTTTTCCTAAAATCGCCATTTCTTACAACACAGTAGTCATATGCCACAACTTGTTCAACCCTTCCTCAACTGATGGGATAAGATGCTATCTAATGATGCCTCCCCCAACTTGTGCTTGTGAATGAGCCCATCACCAGGGAAAGGTGGAGAAGGGACTAGGGGAGTGTGGCATTTGTTATGTAGGTCTCTTTGTACCTGGTATCTGGAAAGACAGATGGAGGCAGGACCTGTTCTGTGTAAAATTTCAGTTTATTTTGGCTTTAACAGGATACTCTCTCCTTCTGAGGTTCTCTCTTATCACTTGGTACCTTGATACCTTCTGAGTGTCTGTCCTCCTGCTCTTTGGAGTCCCACATCACGGCATTCCACTCATCTTTGTCCTTTCCCAAAGTGTCCTATCATATAAAATTTCTTCTTAATAGCTAATAATTGCTAACATTTATATAAGATTTCAAGGTTTGAAAAGCACTTTACAAATAAATGTTAACTCATTTTATCTCCACAACAACTTTGGGAGGCAGGTGCTATTATTATACCCATTATTTAGATGAGGAAACTGAAGCATACAAGGGTTAAGTGACTTGCCAAGAGTCTCACAGGTAGTGTCTGAGACTGAATTTGAATTCAGGGCTTCCTGACTCCAAGTTCAGTCTTGTCTCCATTGTGCCACTTAAAATAAAAATTCTTACTCAGTCAGTACTACTGGTCTCAGGTATCAGGAGGAAAGTGAAACTACTTTAACTAATTTGCACAAAGGTATGAATGATTGATAGCCCCACTTTATGCTTCCAAGGGTATTTTAAATTTGAAAGAAGACTTATGAATCTAAATAAAGAACCACTTTACATTTGTAGGGCAACATTGTCACAGTAATTTCTGTAATAGTTGTTCTTCATTTCCCATTAGTTGTCATCCCTTTTCTCCTCTATAAAGTTGGTAATGGAAAAGGGGGGGAGGAAGAAGAGCCATGTTAGCCCCTAGTTCTCTTTCCGACCTGATTAATGGTGTTGTTGCTTGTGATTTGTCCTTCATTCTTGAAAAAGACCAGTGACATCAGGACTTGCAAGTGACTTGGATTTAAGTGAGGTACCCACATATAAGTGTATGACTCCCCTTGTGGACAGAGGGAGAGGGGGAGTAGGAGGAAGAGGAGGAGGAAGAGAAAATACCTTCTTATACCCTTCCCAGGACTTTACTAATTAGAGTCCAAGGGTTAGACTGATCTTTGCTCATCAGCGAAGGGGCAAGGATATATCTCAGCAGCTTCTTTTCCCACTCAGTTCTTTTTCTTTTCTCCCTCCTCCCCTCTGTAGTTAGAAATGTAACAGCAATGACTAAATATTCTCCCCTCTAAACAATGAGCTCATTTTTCCCCCAATAAACACATATGCAGTAAAACTGACACAGGAATGTACAGGAGATCCACACATGGCAGGGATAGCAATATGAAGAACTGTACATTTAAAGATCACATGACTCCAGAACACATGCACAGAGAGGAAGCTCAGTCCTCTGATGCTGTGAAACTGCTCATGCCTTCTACTTATGTCCCTGTTCCTCTCTCTTCTATGTCTACTCCCCAGAAGGCAGTGTTCTCTGCTGCTCCCTGAATGTGTCTTGCATCTCACCTGCTTCCCAGTTGGTGTGTCATCTCTGGTCTAGCTGGTCTTTTCACCAGCTGTTTTAATGACCTTCACTATCTACTGGAGAGTGCTGTGGATGACAAGGCTTTTCCTTTCAGGGAGGAGGGTGATGGCTCTTTCAGTTTGCTGAACATAGAGCTTGGAACTCTTTTAGATTGGTCTTTCACTTTCTTACTATCTCTCAATTATGACCTTCAGCTGAGATGTTGTCTTCAGAGCTACTCGCAATTCAGTTCTCTGTCTGCTAGAGGTCCTATGATTATTAGAACTTCTCTTTGGCAGGGAAGGTCAGAGATGTCTAGCCAGCCTTCTTCAGTTCCTCTCAGCCAGTGATTAAGAAACTCCTCCCTTCATTTGGGTTGTAAAAAGTAGAGAACTGGGGGTGAAGCCAAAATAGCAGAGCAAAGGCAGGGCCTCCCCTGAGCCTTCCTCCAAAATCCTCCAAATACCTTTAAAAAATGTCTCTAAACAAATTCTAGAGCATCAGAATCCATAAAAAGACAGAATGAAACAAATTTTCAGCCCAAGACTGAGAACTTGGAACCTTGGCAGAAAAGGTCTGTTGCACCAGGCTGAGAAAGGAGTGTAGTCCAGTGCAGGCCACACCAGCACAGATCAGCCCCAGTGAGCCTAGAACAAGCCATGGGGTGACTACAGCACTGGTGGTTTCTGGTCCTCTTAGTCCACATACACCAGGGACAGCTTAGAAAGTCAACAGGAAGGGTCTATCACATCAGGATGGGAGTGGAGCTTTGTCTAGTGAAGTCCGTGCCAACACAGCCCATCCTAGCAGGACAGGAGCAAGTCTTGGGAATGACTGAATCAGTAGTTACCATGACAGTGGCTGCTTCTGGAGCTCTAAGCTCACAAAAGGTAATGGATTTGAACGACTGGTCAGAAGGAGATTATAGGGATCTTGGATAGTACTGAGGCAGTACTCTGTTGCTTTGCTCACACTTGGATGCAGGTCCCGGTCCTGGGTGGCAGAGCTTGTGGCCACAGTGGAGGGGGGCCAACCTCACTTTTCCAGGGCAGAAAAGAGTGTTTGTGTTCACTCACAGGCCAGAACATGGAACAGGAGAGTAGAAAACAGCTCTTCTTAGACCATACCACCTTGTAAGAATTGAAAACTTGTAGGTCCCTAGAAGTATCTCTGGAAAAGATGCACAAAACCCTTGAAGATTGGCACAGTGCACCCTCCACCGTGGAAGTATAGCCCTTCTTTAACCAACAGTTAAAAATCAGGTAATAGGCTGGGAAAATGAGCAAACAACAGGAAAAAAACTCTGACTAAAGAAAGTTATAATGGTGACAAGGAAGGTCAAAACACACACTCAGAAGAAGATAGCAAAGTCAAGACTCCTACATCCAAAGCCTTTAAGAAAAATCTGAATTGGGATCAGGCCATGGAAGAGCTTTAAAAGGATTTTGGAAATCAAGTAAGAGAAATAGAGAAATAATCGGGAAGAGAAATGAGAGTGATGCAAGAAAATAATGAAAAAAAGAGTCAACAGTTTGGTGAATAAGGCACAAAAAATACTGAAGAAAATAACACCTTGAACAATAGACTAGGCCAAATGGCAAAAGAGGTCCAAAAAGTCAATGAAAAGAAGAATGCCTTAAAAAACAGAACTGGCCAAATGGAAAAGGAGGTCTGAAAGCTCAATGAGGAAAATAATTACTTAAACATTAGAATGGAGCAAATGGAAGCTAATGAGTTTAAGAGAAACCAAGAAGCAATAAAACAAAACCAAAAGAATGAAAAAATATACTACAATGTGAACTACCTCTTTGGAAAAACAACTGACCTAGAAAATAGATCCAGGAGAGATAATTTAAAAATTATTGGACTTTCTGAAAGCCATCATCAAAAAAAGAACTTAGACATCATCTTTCAAGAAATTATCAAGGAAAACTGCCCTGATATTCTAGGACCAGAGTGTGTGTGTGTGTGTGTGTGTGTGTGTGTGTGTGTGTGTGTGTTCATTCTTCATTGCCAAAAAAGACCATGTCATCAGAGGAATAATGACATGACTTGCACTTGACTTTGTTTTGAGTGAGTGGGGGCTGTGCAGGTCACCAGCCTCTCATCTCCTTCAGAGTCATCTGAATCCAGTGACCAGATATTCATCATGATAACTAGAGATGAGCCAGGATGAGGTAATTGGGGTTAGGGGACTTGCCCAAGGTCACACAGCTAGTCAAGTGTCTGAAGTGAGATTTGAACTCAGGTCCTCTTGACTTCTGCACTAGTGCTCTATCCACTGCACCACCTAGCTGCTCCTCCAGAAGGTAAAATAGAAATTGAAAGAATCCACCAATCACCTCCTGAAAAGAAATCCCAAAATAAAAACTGCCAGGAATATTAGGGTCAATTCCAGAACTCTCTGGTCAAGGAGAAAATATTGCAAGCAGCCAGAAAGAAACAATTCAAGTATTGTAGAGCCAAGTCATGATATCACAAGATTTAGCAACTTCTACATTAAAGGATCTGAGGGCTTGAAATGTGATATTCTGGAGGGCAAAGGCCTTAGGATTACAACCAAAAATCACTTACCCAGCAAAACTTAGTATAATCCTTAGTGGAAAAAATGGACTTTCAACAGATATTTCAAACATTCCTGATGAAAAGCACAGAGCTGAATAGAAAATTTGACTTTCAGATACAAGACTCAAGAGAAATATGAAAAGGTAAACAGGAAAGGGAAATCATAAGGGACTTAATAAGGTTCAACTGTTTATATTTCTACATGGGAAGATGATATTTGTAACTCATAAGACCTTTCTCATTATTAGGATAGTTAGAAGGAGTACATATCCATCTATCTATATCTATATCTATCCATATATATATATATATATAGACAGAGAGAGAGAGAGAGAGACAGACAGACAGGCAGACACACAGAGAGGCAGACAGAGAGAGGGCACAGGTGTGAATTGAATATGAAAGGATGATATATAAAAAATAAAATTAAGAGTTGAGAGAAGAATGTATTGTGAGAAAGAAAAAGGGAGAGGTAGAATGGGGTAAATTATCTCATGCAAAAAAAGTCAAGAAAAAAACTTTTACAATGGAATGAAAGAGGGGGGATTTGAGGAGGAGGCAGTGAACCTTACTCTCATCAGAAGAGGCTCAAAGAGGGAATAACATTCACAGGTAATTGGGTATAGAAATCTATCTTCCTCTATAGGAAAATAGGAGGGAAGGGGATAATAGAAGGGAGGTGATAGAAGGGAGAGCATATTGGAGGAGGGAATAGCCAGAAGCAAAACACTTTTGAAGAGGAAGAGGGTGAAAGGAGAGAGAGAATAGAATAAATGGGTCAGGGAGGAATAGGATGGGAGAGAAATACAGTTAGCAATAGTAACTGTGAAAAAAAATTTGAACCAAGTTTTTCTAATAAGGACCTTATTTCTCTATCATATGGTGAACTCAGTCAAATTTATAAAAAGAAAAGTCATTCCTCAATTGATAAATGATCAAGAGATATGATCAGTTTTCAGATGAAGTAATCAAAGCTATCTAAAGCCATTACTGATTGGAGAAATGCAAATTAAAACAATTCTGAGGTACTACCTCATACCTATTATATTGGCTAATAGGATAGAAAAAGTAAATAATAAATTTTGGAGGGGATGTGGGAAAAATGAGATATTAATGCACTGTTGGTGGAGTGGTGAACTGATTCAACCATTCTATTGAGCAATTTGGAACTATCCCCAAAGAGTTATAAAACCATGCATACCTTTTGACCTAGCAATACCACTACTAGGTCTGTATCCCAAAAGAGATAAAATACAAAAAGGAAAAGGACTTCTATGCTCAAAATATTTATAGAAGCTCTTTTCTGGGAGTAAAGAATTAGAAACTGAGGGCATGCCCATCAATTGGGGAATGCTGAACAAGTTGTAGTATGTAACGATGATGGAATACTATTGTACTCTTATGATGAATGATGAGCAGGATGCTCTCAGAGAAACCTGGAAAGACTTGCTTGGGCTGATGCAAAGTGAAATGTACTGGATACAAAGTGACAGCAATATTGTAAGATGATCAGCTGTGAATGACTTAGCTATTCTGGCAATACAATGATCTAAGACAACTCTGAAGGACTTAGGATGAAAAGTGCTATCCATCCCCAGAAAAAGAACTGACAATGTCTGAATTCGGATTGAAGCATGCTAATTTTTTACTTTATTTTTCTTGAGTTTTTTGTCTGTTTTCTTTCACAACGTGACTATTATGGATATGTTTTACACAACTTCATATGTATAATTTATTTGGAATTGTTTGCCTTCTCAATGAGGGGGATGAGGAGGGAGGAAGGGAGAGAATTTGGAACTCAAAGTTTTAAAAGCAAATGTTAAAAATTGTTTTTATATGTATTGGGGAAAAATTAGATACTAAATAAATGCAAAAATGCAGAGAACTATGCTGATATCAGGTTTGTCCTTTTAATTCATTTTAGAACTCTTCTGTTTACCCTCCTCTTTCTTCTGAACTTCTGATTTTATCCTAAAAGTCTCTCAATTGAAGGGTCATCTGGCTTATAAGAAATCCATTTTAGTTTTTAGGTTTTGTCATGGCCCCTGGTTGAGGTAAATATCATTAGGGATCATTTTTCTCAAAAAGAAAAGGAACTAAGTGATCCAGGTAAGGAAACTTTTAAATTCCCCTCTATCAAACCTTCTCTTTCATGCAAATAGCTGTCAGCAAGCTAAGTCTGAAAGTCAGTTAATCTTTGTTCCATTTCCCCAAAGTAACAATCAGTCGATATTTATTAATCACTAACTATGTTCCAGGCACACAAACAACATATTATAACGTGGTTTCTTCCAGGTCTCCTTACATTTATATTCTCAACACTTTGCACATTACCATGAACATACTAGGCATTAGTAAATATTTGTTTCATTGGATTGAATGTAAACGCATTATAGTTGTTTTACATGGCCAAACTAAGTTCTTAAGAGTTTTTTTCTTCAGGGTTAGTTTGCCAATACCAAGAAATAATAACTTAAATTTACATAAAATTAAATGGTTTGCAAAATACTTTCATCACAACAACCTCATAAGACAGGTATTGCAAGGAGAATTTTTATCCTTATTTTAAAAATGAGGAAACTGATGCCCAGAGAAGAATGTGACCTAGGGGGTCAAACAGCTGGCAAGGGTCAGCAGTTGGAATTAAACACAGGATTTTCCTGATTTCAAGTCACTACATCGCTAGTCTACTATACCATGATCTCCCTCTTTTTTCCCTTCAAATAAACAATCTGCATAGGAATGAGTAAATGAAACAAAAAAATAAAAACCCCAAAACATTTAAGGAGCACTTCTTATGCATAATACACTGTGATAAGTGATACAGCGAAAAGTGAGACAGTCCCTGCTCTTAAACGGCATAATAGAAATAAGAAAGGACAGCTGCGCACAGATGAAAAGGGTCAAAGTTCTTTAGAGTGCCTTGGCAAGGCAGAAGGCAATTCATCTATTTCCATGTCCTTTCAGTGGTAAAAACAGAATCCATTTCTGATGCTGTTATTCAACAATTCCAAGGACTCAGAGGATAAGAATTTTCTGGATCTTCAGTAGCTGTGGCTCTCAAGGAGGCAGGAGCTGAAGGAGCTGCAGTTGCACTTGTCTAGTTTCCAAGATCATTTTTCTACACAAAACTTTAGGGAACCAGCTGGAAGAAGAGCTGGTGGTCTGGAGAGTGCCGATATCAATCCTTGTCACATACAGACAACAACCTTCACTTGCATTTCTTAAAAAAATGAGTAGACATTCAACTCCCTGACAATCCTATAATTCCAAATAGCCTCTTCCAATTAATTAGTTCTACCCTTACTGAAAAATTGATTAGGCTTGTGCTTATTAGAAAACAAGCATAATACATAATAATAACATAACTCTAATGTTATGATCCCAATTACCCTCTCCCTATTGACTAGGGTCAAAGCTCCATGTGCTTCCCTCAATACTTGTGAAGTATCTTTGGACATCTGTTACACCCTCCTTTGCTCCCTGTTTCTACATCCAGAAGGACCATCTCCTCAGTGTTTTTAATGCAGAAACGTTTAAGGAGCATGAAGCTGTAGCCAGGGGGACAAAATGTGATTTTTGCATGGTGGGGAGGACGTGGTGGGAGATGGTCTCTTTTATTTCTAGCATGTGACAGATTTGGGATAGAGGCAAGTCAAGTGGGGTTGAAGAGATGGTAGAACCATTGAACAAGAGAATCTGTGCTCAGCTGAGTGGCTTTGGTTGAGGCTAAGAGCTCATTAAATGGGCAGCTAGGTGGCACAATGGATAGAGCGCTGGGCCTAGAGTCAGGAAGACTCTACTTCCTGAGTTGAAATTCAACCTTAGGCACCAGCTATGTGACCCCAAGTAAGTCCCTTACCTTGTTTGCCTCCATTTCCTCATCTGTAAAATGAACTGGAGAAGGAAATGGCAAACCACTCCATTATCTTTGCTAAGAAAACCCTAAATGAGATCGTGAAGAGTCAGATACAAATGAGCAACCACATCAAAAAGTTCATTATTTGGTTACACCCCACCCTCCCCGCCACTGTTCAATTCCTAGCATCACTTTAGAAAGAAACTCTGATAACTGCTGCCCAGTTAACTCCAGTTCTGAAATGTATTCAAATGCAGGATGATCAGGGATAACCTTGATCCCCTTCCATCCCCCTAAACTGCAAAACAAAACAAAAAGACCATAGAACAAACATGATAAGGAACATCTGTGTTCCACGATGAAGTCCTGGCCAACCTAATCAAATGGCTAATTGTTAATCCTAACTTGGGCAGAAGAGAGAAGAGAGGAGAGGACTGAAAAATCCCAAAATAATACAATCTTTTTATGCTTTTTAAAAAGTTTTATTGAATCCTTTTGTTATACTACAAAAGTTCCTGGTATTTAAATGCCCACTCCAACCCTTCCATGCCCACAACCTTTCCTTATTACAAAGAAGAGTAGTTAAGCAAAATGAACTGTCATAGTCAGAGTATCTGACATTGTGTGTCATATTTAGCAGCTGTAGTTCCCCATCTCTCTACTGAGAGAAGGAAGTGTTTTGTCATCTGTCCTTTGAAATCACTATTCTTTGGTCATTGCTTTTAATCTGAAGTCTTTTAATTTTATTTTCATTTATACTGCTAAAGCCTTCATGTATATTCTCTAAATTTTGCCTTCTTTAATCATCTTAAGTTCTTATATCTGTCCATGTTTTTCTGAATTCCTCATATTTTTTGTTTCTCAGGGCACCACAACCTTCCCTCATGTTCATATACTTCAGTTTATTCGGTCATCCCCCAGTTGATGCCCTCCCTCCCTCCCTCCCATTTTTTGACAGCATAAAAATTAAACCAAAACCAAATGAAAAACAACAAAGGACAGGGAAAGGCTTCTTGCAGAAGGTGAAGACTTTAGTTGAGATTTGAAGGACGCCAGGGAAACCAGGAGGCAGGACTGAAAAGAAATAGCATCCTAGGTATGGGGGGCAGTCAATGAAAGTGCCCAGATTTTGGAGATGGAATTATTATGCAAGGAACAGCAAGGAGACCAGAGTCACTGCCATGCTAGAGCATGTGGAAGAGAGCAGTGACATGGAGAGAGTAGCCAGTAAATGGCAGGACTTGATCTCAGATCTTTCTGATTCTCAAGTTAATTTTCTATTCACTACACCATACTCTGAGGAAAGAAAGAAAGTTGCAATGAGGAAACTGAGAGTCCAGGAATGGGACGATGGAAGAGGCAGATTTAAGTTTCCTTCAAGGAAAAAACATCTTAATCTAAAAGTAGAAAGTGTCATTTCTGGAAATAGTGAATACCCCTTCACAAGCAAAGGCTAAATAACTAGCTACCTGCTGACTTATTGAACAGTGGTGTCAAACTCAAACAGAAATGGCTGCATATAGACTTAGAAAACCACAAATTAACATTATTTATGTTACATTTTATTTATTTGTTAAATATTTTCCAATTAAAATGGGAGTTTTGTAGGTTGTTCCTCAATCTTGACACCTGTTCTAGAGGCCTTTTATGTTCATTGGACCAGCTGGCTTCCGAGGTTCCTTCCAACTTTGAGATACTATGAATTTAAACAAACTATAAGGAACATTGTGATAAGTGGTAGAAAACTGGACTAGGAGTCTGAAAAGACCTCAGGTTGAATTCTCCCTCTGACCTATTTTTCAGTCATGTCTTTGTGGGTCTTTGTGACCCCATTTGGGATTTTCTTGCCAAAGATGCTAGAGTGATTGGCCATTTCCTTTTCCAGTTCATTTTACAGATAAAGAACTGAGGCAAACAGTGTTAAGTGACTTGTCCAGGGTCACAACTAGTAAGTGTCTGAGTCCAGATGAGTCTTTCTGATCCCAAGCCCAGTACCCCAACCACCGTACTACCTAGCTTCCCAATGGTCAGATTCTTTGACCTACCTGAGCTTCAATTTCCTCATCTGAAAATGGGGACAACAAGCATATAACGCTGATCTCACAGGATTGCCTTGTGGCTCAGCTAAGCTCCTATGTACGCACTAAAGCACTTGGAAAACTTTTTTAAAAAGCCTACAAAATGTGAGTTGTTATTCTTTTGTAGGAATTTGTATCAACAACACAGTCTACCATTTTTAGTGTTGGCAGTTGAATTGAGTTGATGATAACTAGAAACTCTCAAGTCCCAGTGATAAACTGAGCAAGAGACCCTACGCTCCTCCATTTAGCATAGCCCAAACCATAGATTTCAGATTTCCAAGGGAGGAAAAAAACTCAAGTCTAAAATATAGATCACCCCCAGGCATTGCTTTTCCTTCTCTTCCTTTACTGCCTATCTTTATGGTATTTCTGAGGATGGCTACAGAGAAAGCTAGATATCTGAGGGTTATATTGCCATAGCTTTGATCAGGGAGAAAGCTGGCATTCAAAACTCATAAAGTATCTGGCGAATTTTGCTACCCAGTTTACTGGTCTCACTTATTATAATTGCTAATTAGAAATTGCTCGAAATACAGTACAGTTGGATGTTACATGAGAGTGAAGAATGTCTTTTCATCTCTCTCCATTGGAATAAGCACTATATCCTGTAGCTGCTCATAAAGTATTGACTGGTTGAAGGAATGAATGAAGGAATACATATGGTGGAATTTGTTGTTTGAGACTATTATTCTTTTCCATTTCTCAAAACTATTCCTGGATGTAATTTCTTCAACAGTTCCTATTACCCTCCTCTAATCTTCCAAAGAGAGTGGTATTTCTAGTGGGAAAACTAAAGTCCAAGGAGTCTGTGAGTTTTGAGTTTCCTCCAGGTCTATTGACGCAAAAGGAAAATGGTTATTGAAGAAAAGTTATTGAATACAAGGAGACTTTGGCAGAAAGACAGGAAGAAATCTCAATTCGTGACACATACTCTTTTTATTTTATTTATTATAGACTTAATAACCATCAACAAAACAACCATTCAAATACACAATTTAAAAAAAGATTGTACTTGAAAGCTTAAACTTCAGTTATTTACAGTTTGTTTTTTGAAATGTGTATTTTAACTTTAACAAGAGTCACAAAATCAGCCTGTTTCCATTTATTTACCATTCTGTATTTTTCTTGTTTTCATTACTATTATTATTATTTATATTATCGCAAGAAGTCTGTAGTCATTAAAAAGAGTTTGGCCTGATCATCCAGACCAGAAAGATGAAGAATGTTTATCCTAGATGTAGATAGTAGGATGGGTAACCTACAGAGATTATCTGATAGCATATATATGGGACAGACAACACAAAAAGAATCGGGTCTGAAATTGAAGAGGAGAGAAGGAAATTGGCAAAGCTTGTTTAATGGCCCCAAGCTTCTCCTGGAAACAAAGGCCCATCTCTTTAATACTCATGCCCTCCTGGCATTGCTGTGTGGTTGTGAGAAATGAAAACAACAGTCTCCAAAGAATTGAAAATGAAGATCCCATAGAAGATAATAGAGAGTGCATGGTGAGGGTTGAACTATATCAATGGCGAAATTTGAAAAAAAGTGAGAGTAAAAGAGCAGGGAAATGAAGGATAGGAAGAAAAGATGAGCTGGTCACGTGTTGAAGGTGAGGGATAACAGATAGAGAGCCTCAGTGATCCCTAGGGATTATTAATTTGTTTTTGTTTTGTGTTCTCGTTTGACAATTCTTATATTCATAGCTATAGCTGGCATTTATATTGTGCTTTACAAGTTTGATTCTCACAACAGCCCTGGGAGGTAGTCATCCTCATTTTACATATGAGGAAACTGAGGAAAACAGAGGTTAAGTGACTTGCCTAGGGTGACATAGCTAGTGAGTATTTGAGGCTGGAATGAAAATCATGTCTTCCTCATTCCAGGTCCAGTGCTCTATCTACCACGTTGCTTAGCTATTACATTAAAATGATACATTTCCTTGAACCTTTTTCCGTTGGACACATGAGTTTTTAGTGTTTTGCTTTGCAGAACAATTTGAATGCCAAACATCCATTTGCCCAAAAGACTTTTACAGAGAACTCATGCAAGGCTTGCATGGAGGTCAGAAGAAGTGATACACGGACACTCTCAAGGTCTCTCTGAAGAACTCTGCAATAGATTGTGGGACATGGGAGACACCGGCCAAGGACCATCCATCATGGTGTGCCTACATCAAAGAAGGCACTGTGTGCTTTATGAGTGAAGCAGAATTGTAGTAGCTCAAAAGAAACATGAGTTGCACCAACTGGGAGACATCTCCACTCCAAATGTTCATGTAGACTATTTATGTCCGACCTTTGGTAGAGCATTCCAAGCTTACATCGGTCAGAGTTGATACACTGATACGGTTGATACACATAGTTGATCGGTCATAGTGTGACACACTGTACCTTGACTCCAACATAGCAACGTCATTTTGGTCCTCTTTGAAAACCAAGGATGACAACCATTCAGAACGATGTTGCTATGAATATTTTTATATAGACATCCCTGTCCTTAATGTCTGTAGAAGTAGGATCACTGTCTCCAAAGGTATGAGTAGTCCTAGAGGAGTAATTGTGGAATTACATTGTTGTTATTTAGGTGATTAAGCCTATCTGATTTCTTGTGACCTCATTTGGGCTTTTCTTGGCAGATACTAGAGTGATTTGTCATTTCCTTTTTCAGCTTATTTTACAGATGGAGAAACTGAGGCAAACAGGGTTTAGTGACTTGCCCAGGGTCACACAGCTAGGAAGTGTCTAAGAATGGGTTTGAATTCAGGTTCTCCTTTCTCCAGGGCCAGTGCTCTATCCACTGTGCCATCTACCTTCCCCATTGTGGAGTGGCAGAAAGAACACACCAGTTCACAACCTTACCATTATCATAGTACCTGGATGCATTTTCTTCTAATTCAAAGCATTTTCCTACTGGACTTAGGTTAAAGATTTAGAGATGGGAGAAACATAAGCAGTCAGCTAGTCTAAACCTCTAAATTTACAGATAAAAAAAAAGTAGGTTCAGAGAGATTGTCTCTTAGGCAATGTTCCACAGGAAGGATGTGGAAAAGCTAGGATCTGAACCCAGGCCTTTGACTCCAAACCTACTTCTCTTTCCACTGTACCTTGTTGCCTCTCATTAAATTAAACTACATTTAAATTTCGTATCAAGCTTCTTTTCCAGTCTTGTACCATGGTGTTTTTGTGTTTGTTTAATTATTGAAAACCATCATTACATAGCCAGGTCTCTGTGTTCCCTTTCATTCTCCAAAAGTAATTGCCAGCTATTCATTACTTCTTGGATAATTTCCATGCAGTCTGTACTCCTCATTCATCTCCTGTTCCAGGCTCTGATCTTTTTTCTCCATGTAGATTTTGCATCTTATTGTCATAAAAATCAGAAAATATTAGACCTAGAAGGAACCTTAGAGATCTGCTAGTCCAGTAACATTTAAGCAAAGAGGAAGCAGGCTCATATGGCTAAAGGAGATTTCCAAAGTGATATGACTTCTTAGTGGTAGACCAAAGACATCCTTAAGGGCAGCTAGGTGATGCAGTGGAGAGAGCACTGGCCCTAGAGTCAGAAGAACCCGAGTTCAAATGTGGCCTCAGACCCTTATTAGCTGTGTGACCCTGAGCAAGTCCCTTAACCCCAGTTGCCTCTAAAAACAAAAAGAATTTATGCTTCAGGAATTTAGATCCCAGATTTAGAGCTGGAAAAAAGCTTAGAATTCATTTAGTCCCATCTTCTCATTTTGCAAACGAAGACATTAAGACATGGAGTGGTTACATAACTTACTCAGTGTCACATGGGCAATAACTACATATATTCGGATTTGAACTCAGGTCCTTTGACATCAGATCCAGAGCTATGTTCTTCTGGGCCACATTATGTCCTTAGGTATTCAGGAAGGACAGTACAATGATATGAGCATTGTACCATGGCACTGGAATCTAAGGGCCTGGATTCAACTTGTTACTTGCATGAAAAGGAGTAAATCAATCAACTCAGTTTTCCCTACTGCAAAATGCAGAGGTTGTACTATATGGCCTCTGCCTCCCAGCTGGAGACAACCAGATAACACACTGGATAGGGCCCTGGGCTTAGAGACAGGAAAACCTGAGTTCAAAAACAGGCCATGTGGGCCTGTTTCCTCCTTTGTTAAATGATGTTACCAGAATAGCAGATTGCTAAAGACCCTTCCAATTCTATGACATACTAACTGTTCAACCCTTGGACAGGTTACTTAACCTCTTATTGCCTTAGTTTCCTCAACTGTAAGAAGAGGTTACCAAGCATATACCTCCCAGGATTGTTGTGCAGATAAAATGAGATAATATTTTTAAAGTATTAACATAGTGCGTGGCACAAAGCAGACACTTAATACATACTATTTCCTTCCTTCTGAGAGGAACTTCAAGTTTTTTTGATTAACTTGGTATAACTCGGCACAATTTCAGATGCATCTGCTGCCTCATAAAGGAGCCAGAAAATAAGCCACTTTTCTCCTAACAGCTGTGTTATTTGACACTGCATTTATTCTTTCTTGAACTATGACCCTCCCTTGGGTAAGGTTAATGGGTGGTTTTACCTCACATTTCTTCATAAAAGCAAAATTTTAGCATGTTGAATATGGCATTCCCCTTTCTTATGATTTCAGGGCTATTTCTTTAGGCCTATCTTTGCTGTATGGGTATAAAAGTGACAGGAGGTTCCTGGAGCCCAGCCTGGGCTATATCACAGATATAAAGTGATTAGGCACTGGGGGAAATGATAAAGTAGGCGATATTACCCTTTATCAGTCTTTCCTGGCCCCGTGGCCCTCCCTTCCTTCTCTGCCCTCTGACCTTTTTCTCAAAGGCTCCCAGGATTCTGTTCCTTCTCTAACACTCAAAATCAAAACCTTCTCTTAGATGCTTCATTGACATTAAATAACTGATAATGGAGGAAAAGATTAATTCTCCCTGTGGTTTATAAAGAAATCAGGTCAATTTAACGAGCATTTTGTAAGCTATTACCAGAGGCGGCCAGGTGAACACTGAATCTACAGTCAGAAGACTTGGATTCCAAGCTAGACTTAGGTACTTGCTACTCTGTGATCCTATGGAAACTAATTTCTGTCTGCCTCAGGTTCCTCAACTGTAAAATTGGGATAATAATAGGACCTCCTGGGTTGTTAGAAAGATCAAGTGAAATAATATTTGTAAAGCATTCACTATAGTTGCTGCTTAATAAATCCAATTTAATAAACATTTATTAAGTACCTACTGTATGCTAGGCTCTGTACTAACTTTGGGCGATACAAATAAGAAAAAAAAAGACCATCCCTGCCCACAAGAAGCTTATAATCAAGGGAGAAGACAATACACAAAAGGAAGCTAGAAAGGGGAGGGTACTTTGTGCAAGGGCATTTGTTCTGTGGAGGGGAAACTAGGCCGAGCTGCAGATGGGAAATGGAGCCAGCTGGATGTCCAAGTTTCTGCCTTCTATAAAAGAAAGCTTGGGGAGGAGTTTAGCGCTCCAATTCAAAGGGAGGAAGGAGCTGAAAGAGGTGGTTTCTGAGGCAGTGAGCAGATTATCCTGGCAGGGGCTTCTTGCTCCTTGTAGATAAAACAGGGCAGAGAAGCAGATGGGCAGTGGAACCTACTCCTCTTCCTTGCCAGGCACTGTGCTAAGCACTAGTGAGACAAAGAAAAGCAAAAACAGTCCCTGCTTTCAAGGAACTCACGGTCTAATAAACAACTGTGTACAAACAAGATATATACAGGATCAATTACAAATAATTTCAGAGGAAACATCCTAAGATTGAGGAGGACTGGGAAAAGCTTCTTGCAGAAGGGTGAACTTTAATTGAGACTCCAAGGAAGCCAGGGAAGCCGCGAGGTAGAGATGAGGAGGGAGAACATTCCAGGTATGGAGAAGAGTCTAAGAAAAATCCCAGAATTGGGAGATGGAGTGTCTGGTACCAGGACACTAAGGAGGCCAATGTCATTGTAGTGTAGACAATATGGAAAGGGGTAAGTGTAAAAGACCTAGAAAGACAGGATGGAGTCAGGAGGTGAAAGGCTTTAAAAGCCAAACAGATGATTTTATCCTGGAAGTAATAGGGTACCAGTGGCATTTACAGAAAACGGGTGTGTGTGTGTGTGTGTGTGTGTGTGTGTGTGTGTGTGTGTGCGTGCGTGCATGCATGAGAGAGAGAGAGAGAGAGAGAGAGAGAGAGAGAGAGAGAGAGAGAGAGAGAGAGAGAGAGAGAAACTGAGAGACAAATAGTGAGAGAGATGATTCATTAAAAGGATAAATTAGAATGGGAACATTTCGTACATTAACCAATGGAGAAGGGTGATTTTTTGGCCAAGGCTTTCCTGGAACTTTTAAATGACATCAGTCAAAAAGAATTCATGAATTGATTACTATGTACAAGCCATGTCACTGGGCATACACAGAAAAAGCAATTATATGACATCAAGTGGATATATACTCTACCCACATGTAAGAGGCAGCTGTACTAGAGTGGGGAAAAAAACACTGAGTTTAAAGTTAGAAAACCTGGGTTTAAATTCCATCCCTGCTCACTACTAGCTGTATTTTTGTTATGATTATCAATATATTAATCAATTATTATTTATATATCTATATTATAATGTAATTATACATAATATAATAATATAATTATTTATAATTATATAATAATATATAATATAATTCTAGTTATATAATTGATTAGTATTATTGATGTGATATTAGCAAATTATTTTTATTGCCTCAGTTTCCTCACCCATCAAATACTCATAAAATCTGTGCTATCCACCTCAGAAGGTCATTGCTAGGGCTACGTAAG
The DNA here is from genome assembly GCA_023548195.1 of Bettongia penicillata ogilbyi. Taxonomy (NCBI): domain Eukaryota; kingdom Metazoa; phylum Chordata; class Mammalia; order Diprotodontia; family Potoroidae; genus Bettongia; species Bettongia penicillata. The sequence goes on along the minus strand of JAJHZJ010000540.1, from coordinate 5,766,404 downwards.
ATAAGATATACAAAGCACTGCATAAACATATATTTATATTCAAGTTGTTTTTTTGTGTAGGGAGTGGCAAACATGTGGAAGAGGGGTTAGTCTTGTTCTGTTTGTCTCCATGAGGCAGCCTGTAGAGCAATGGGTGTAAAGGGGCAAATTTGGACTTAAAGTCAGGAAAAATTTCCTAATGATTGTTGTGTCTGACTCTTTATGGCCCCATTTGGGATTTTCTTGGCTAAGATACTGGAGTGGTTTGCCATTTCTTTCTCCAGCTCATTTTACAGATGAAGAAACTGAGTCAATAGGGTTAAATGACTGGCCCAGGATGTCACAGTTAGTTAGAGTCTGAGGCTGGATTTAAATTCACAAAGATGAGCCTTCTGGACTCCAGACCCAGCACTCTATCCACTGCACCACCCAACTGCCCCTTTCTAGTGATTATAGTTGTTAAAAACAGGAATGGATTGCCTTGAGAAATCATGGGTTTCCCCTTTTTGGAGGTCTTCAAACAGAGGCCGGATGACAATTGGTCAGGTATGTTACAGTGGGATTTCCTTTCATATATAGGGTAAATCAAGTGGTCATTGAGGTCCCCTCTAACTTTCAAATTCTCTGATTCACTCAGATTGGTGGAAAGGCCAGCCCTAACATCCCATGTTGTGATGCATCCCTGACTTGGCCCCAAAGCTGATTTCTAAGGTATGGTAGTGCTGACAGTTACAAAGACTTCAGATGGCGCACCCTTTTATCTAAAGAAGATGTTCAATAATTATACAGTATTATTTAAAATAAGAGGTGACCTGATCTCCACTTTGGGGAATGTGGTTTCTGACTGACAATATTCTGATTCAGTATTCATTGAAATAATTAGTCCCAAGCCAGAGGCTATTGTATTACACTGTATCCCAAATAGATTCCCTAGTTTTTTGTTTATGAGCAACAGATATTGTTTCTGCCAATTGTATTGTCTTTGGATTTTAACATGTAGGAGGTACTTGATAAATGTTATTTGGATCGAGTTGAAGAAGCCAGATCTCTTGATTTAACCATGGTAGCATGGGACTTGAATGGCTTTCATATCCATTCCAAAGCACAGTTGATGGGAATGTGGGATTTGTGTCCAGGCCCACATATGTAACTCAGAATGTAACTAGAAATATTTTCTGCTCCAGGCTATCATCATCTTTCCAGTAAGCTTTGATACTTGAGATAGTTGAGTTGTAATTTTTTTTGCCGGGGGAAGAAGGGCACCCCTTCCTGGGGATATCGCTCAACTGGCAAAGGTCCATCCATCCCTACTCTGCAACCATTTCTAGTCTTGTAGAGGTCCCTGGAGAAACTAAAGGGGTAAGTGGCTTATTTTGGGGCAAACAGGAGGGAAAGGACAAAGGTGGGACTTCCTGATTCTAAGCCCAGTTTTCTATTTGTTATCACATGCTGCCTTTGCAACATTAGGACTAGGCAAGGATGTTTTCCACTTAGGAAAGCTGAGTAATTAACCTTCTCATAGAAGAATAACCTTGAATTCTTTGGAGTCTGGCATGGCTTTACCATAAGCCACCCACCCCCACCCCCATGGAAATCAAAGTTCAAAAAGCCATGTGGTCTGGTGAGAAAAGGTACTGACCTCAGTGTCAAAGGGCGCAACTTTGCTACTTTTGAACAAATTAACCTTGTCCAGTCACTTTATCTTGCTGAGTCTTAGTTACTTAATTTCAAGAGGTACCTGGGCAGCAACATAGTGCACAGAGCCCTGAATCTGAAGTCAAAAAGACCTGAGTTCAAATCTACTTCAGATATTTACCCCCTGACTCAGGCAAGCTACTTACCCTCTATCTACCTCACTTTCTTTGTCTGTAAACTGGGGATTTCATTGTTTTTCAGTTATTTCAGCCACATCCTACTCTTTGTGACCCCATTTGGAGTTTTCTTGGTGAAGATGCTAGATGGTTTGCCATTTTTTTCCTCTGTCTCATTTTACAGATGAGGAAACTGAGGCAAACAGGGTTAAGTGACTTGCCCAGTTAGTATGTATCTAAGGCCAGATTTGAACTCAGAAAGAGTAATCTTCCTGACTCCAGGCCCAATGTTCTACCCTCTGTACCACCTAGCTGCCTTAAACTCAGAAGGCTAACAATAAAACGCATGAATATTTGGAAAGCTTTTTTGCAAACTTAAGTGCTTTATATATGCTAGCTATTACTATGTATCTGTAAAATGAGGCAGTTGTATTAGGTGATCTCTAAGGTCCTTTTCTGATTTAAATCCTATGATATCCATAATCACACCAGACTTGACATCTGATATGCCTGGTGACTTAGCTCTTTGGCAAGAAAGAGTTAAGCTTAGCAGTGTCAGAGTAAAAATAGCTTATATTTAAATAGCACGTTATGATTTTACTAAATTATCAATACCCATCATTTCATTTGAACTTCAAGCAACCCTCTGATGAAGGTAGTGCAACCATTATTCTCCCCATTTTACAGATTAGGAAACTGAGCATCCATGAGATGATAGGCGCACGTCATTATAAAGCTAAATAAATGGCAGAGCCAAGACTTAAATCCAAGTTGTTGTTCTTTTTTAAACTACAAATCCATGATACAAGATACTATACTATCCTTTTAAAAATAAAGTTTTATTTTTTCCAATTGCATGCAAAAATAATTTTTAAGTTCACTCTTTCCTTCCCTTCCTTCTCTTACCCCTAAGAAGATAAGTAATTTGATACAGATTATATACGTGGCACTATGCTGTCCTTCTGATATGAAGATGTTGCTAGTGACCAGAATGGCTTTGATGGGGGTGATCTTCCTGGTTCTTTCCCCCTCACATATTCTGTGGTTCTATGGCCTGCCATCAGGAGTGTATACTTTGAGTTTTGTCCCTTAACTCTGTGCCTCTTGGGATGAATGACAAATGCTTACAAGATGGACGCCTCAGTCTGTGACCATGGAACAGAATTAAGTTAAGAGGTCACCATAGAAATTGAACTCACGACCTTGGTCTTACTCATATCTATCACTAACTGATCAGCCCACTATAAGTTAACCCATTGTTTTGACATTCTTCAGTCATTTCAGTCATGTCTGACTCTTCATGACCCCATTTGGGATTTTCTTGACAAAGATACTGGAGTGAGTGATTTGCCATTTCCTTCTCCAGTTCATTTGACAGACAAAGAAACTGAAACAAACAGGGTTATACAGGGTCTACAGCTAGTAAGTGTCTGGGGACAGATTTGAATTCAGGAAGATGAGTCTTTCTGATCCCAGGCCTGGCTCTCCATCTACTGTGCCCTTAATCCACCAAGATAACCTTTTACTTCAATATGCAAGGCAATTGAATCTCACTCTCATTATAGCTGTTTGCAGCCTCTTGACTTCTCTGGTTATTTTCTACAGTATGTCAGTGCATTGGCCTTGAAGAATTCTGATTTCATATGGTAAACCTGGAACCTGAATTGCTACTTTCTGATGTTCCGCATTTCTGGGCGCTGGTTAGGACTGTTTAGTACTGTTAGGACTGTTCAGTACATCTCGTTATACCCAGAGGAAGATGGGAGGTCCAACATCACCTTCTGGTTTCCCTGAATTTTCTGGTCTGTAACGAGTCCCACTTCTTTCTCTGTGGTGGGGTTGAGGAAAATTGGGCTCAATGTTTTCCCTGTCATGATGTCCCCCCTTCCCAGGTTGTCTCCCCTCCTCCTACTTCCTATAGCTCTGATCTTAATCTCTGTACCACATATATAATCTATATCAAATTACTTATTTTCTTAGGGGGAAGAGAAGGAAGGGAAGGAAAGAGTGAATTTAAAAATTATTTTTGCATGCAATTAGAAAAAATAAAACTTTATTTTTTAAAAGGATAGTATAGTACCATAAGGCTAGAATCTAATAATAACCGCAGCAACAGTAATAGCTCAATTTGCATAGTGCTTTAAAGTTTGCAAGGGGATTTTCATGCAATCTTTCATTTGACTTTGACAATCACGTTGTGAAGTGGATGCCATTATTATCCCCATTTTACGGATGATAAAACCAAGACTGAGAGAGAGAGAAAAAAGAGAGAGAGAGAGAGAGAGACAGAGACAGAGAGAGAGAGAGAGAGAGAGAGAGAGAGAGAGAGAGAGAGAGAGAGAGAGAGAGAGAGAGACTTACTTAGGATCACACATCCAACAAGTGTCTTAGGTAGGGTTCAACCCAGTTATTCCAGCACTCCATCCATCATGCCAAACCCACATTTTAGATGCTATTGCCAATAAAATGTCAGCAATTAGTAATAATAGCTAGCATTTACATAATGATTTACAGTTTGCAAAGAGTTCTACACCATTATCTCTTTGACCTTCAAAACAACCTTGAGAGGTATAGCTATTAAACCCATGGAGAAAACCAAGACCCAGAGAGGGACTTGCCCAGGATCACATTGCCGGTAACTGATGTAGGTAGGATTCTACCCAGGTATTCCTGACTTCTACTACTCTAGCACTCTATAATGCCAAACCACCTCACAACTGTTATTAATCATATAAGTGCTATGAATTCGTAGACATATTAGCATACCCTTTGTAGACAATTTGTCTTTCATGGCCTGTTTGTCTTTAGGCAGATGAAGCTGCAAAAACATGCTAAGGAGGGCTTGTCTTTTGGACACAACACATCATAAATCAGCCAGTCTCATTCTCAACTGGGCATGAAACCCTTGGTTTCTTTTGGATGCACAGATGAGGTGCTGATGAAAGGTACATGCCAAGTGGCTGTCAGTGAACTGGTGAGATGGTAGAGAAAACAGAAACACAGAATTTCTTATTTTCACTGTGGGAAAGCACCTAAATAAATAGAAGTTTATTTCAACTTAGATCTCTATGGAAATGTTCTCTACAACATCTCTAATATATGGTCATCCAGTTGTACCATGGAGGATGACAGGGAGGGGAACGTGATGAGAAACATTTAAAAAATATTACCTATTTTTGAATAAATGGGCCTGTTTTAATGCCAGGAAATTCTGCTTTTCCTGGCACACACGTATTTATGTTGAAATAAAACAAATCAGAGGGTCAATGTGGCATAGTGGAAGGACCACCACATTTGGACTCAGAGAACCTGGGTTCAAATTCTGCCACTGACTTCCTGTATGATCTTGGGCAGTTTAACTGCTCTCACTTGCCTTGGTTTACTCATCTGAAAATGGAGGGGGTTGGACTCAATGATCTCTGAGGTCTCTTACAGCTCCAAATCTATGGTCCTATGAAATCATGTCCATTATAGTGAAAGCTTTAAAATCTTTGCTGGACAATTAGATACAAAGAGTACTCCAAATGTGGCAGCTCAATTTTCAAACCTTGTCTAGGACACATAAGTACCTTATTGCCTGGTTTTTCTCTGAGCCTATGTTTCATGAAAAATAACGATAATAGAACTGTTCAATAAATAATGTTATGGAGTCTAGCATGGCATTCAATGCAAAATTCTATATATTTTTAATGATGATGAAGACTGTTATAGCTAATTGCCTCCTTATGATTATTTGGCCTAGAAATGAATTGAAGGAAAACATATTTCATGGACACAAGCCATGAAATGGGAAGTAGTTTAGTGCATTCCAGAGAGGTCTTTAAGGCAACTCTTAACAACAGTACGGAAATTATTGGTCCAATATCTGTTTCTTCAAAGGAAGGAGATCATTATTGGGTAGGGTCAGTAGAGGGGAGAGAAGATTTCATAGAGATGGTGAGTCTTGAAGGACTTGCAGAATTTGAGTATTGGTAGAAAAGGGGGTAAATGGAGAACACACAGCATAATCATGGGGTTTTTTGTTGTCATCGAGTTGTTTCTGTTGTGTCTGACTCTGACTCCTTGTAAGGTTTTCTTGGCAAAGATACTGGCCTGGTTTACCATTTCCTTTTCTAGCATTTTTTTTTTTACAGATGAGGAAACTGAAGCAAGCAGGATTAAGTGACTTGCCCAGGGTCACACAACTAGTAAATGTCTATAGCAGAGTGGTGATGGAACTGAGATGGTGGTTGTGGAAACAATTGAATGCCAATTTTATTTTTCATTCCACCCAGGTAAACTATGGGTCAATAAAGCTCTGTCTGGGAAACTGGATTTTTACTCAGGTAGAAAGAAACAAATATAAGGAAAGACTTAATTGCCAGCAAAACTGATGATTAGGGGAAAATACTCCTGAAAGGGGTTTATACATAAGTGTGATTTTATTAGATATCATACATACACTAGTCAATAAATTGATAAACATTTATTAAGCATCTACTATATGCCAGGACCTGTGCTAAGTACTGAAGATACAAAAAGAGACAAAAGACAGCCTCTACCCTCAAGACGCTTACAGTCTAATGGAGGAGACAACATACAAACAGAATACACAAAGCAAGCTAGATAATATATATGTGATATATATAAATAAAAAATTATATATAAAATACATAAAATCAGTAAGGATCAATAAGAAGTAATTAACAGGGAAGGCACTAGAATTAATAGGGGTTGAGGAAGGCTTCCAGTAAAAGAAGAGAATTAAATTGGAACTTAAAGGAAGTATTTCTTCTTTCTGTTGCACTAGGAGGTCAAAGAAAAAGCTAGTCAAAGGAAACACCATATGGTCAGTAATGTAAGGATAATCAACGAAGGTTATCTCTCTTACTAGATAGACCAGTCTTAGTGGAATGGAAAGGTAAGGTAAAGAGGAGATAATAAAGCTGAATGTCCACACTATGAGAGGTTGGGGAAATGGACTGGAGTAACAGCAGATTAATGTCTTCCATCTCAGACTTGGTTTGGCTCATTCCACAACATATGGTCATTGAGTGGAATGACATTATCCATATGATTTAAATTGTTATTTCCCTGTTTTTTGCCATGTGTTTATAGTTGAGTATGTCTATAGCTGAATTTATCTAAATTAAATTTGTGGATGATCTGGCCTCGTGCTCTTGGTGATTGATTACTTAAATATTTGGGGGGAGGGGTGTGGGCAAATGAGAATCAGGTTGGCTCCTAGATTTAAATAACAATGATCTTTGTCAGCCAGTTTTTAGCTACTTAAACAAACAAACTGGCTCACCTCCTGAAATCTACAAATGTGAATTTCTTTTTGAATTGGGACTTAAAGAATCCATCTTGTAAACAGATTACTCAGAACATTATGGAAAAATAAGTACAGAATTCAAAGCCAACTACATCGATTTTGTGCAAGGAAAAAATATTTTCTTGTGCAATTTTAGTTCCATATTTCAGATGGGAATAAATCCTGCCTAGAAGTTTAGCATTTTTTTCTTTGATCATTATCACAAATGATTTTTGGATATTTATTAAATTTTTATAGAGTAATAAAACTATTGCGTCTATCCACATTAAGACTGACTCAGTCTATCAGCTTGATATGTCACTGACCTAAACTCTGTATTTCTCCTTGGCAATATGGACTCATTAGCTATCCAGTGGCTACTTCAAGGATAATTATTTTTAATTATAGTTTCATAATTTAACCAATCTGAGGTTATCTGAATATGGCATCTGAAGTTATTATGTGGCTAATGGTCTAGGCATTTACATAGCTCTGTCTTTAAGTGATAAATCCATTATGTCCTTAACTCTTTCACTAACATTAACTTCTAACATTTAAAATGTTGGATTAAACAATTAAACGTTCCTGACAGTGTCATAGATTTTATTTAATAGGTAGTGTCTAAATCTGGACCCAATTCACCTTATTTTAGTTAATGTAATATTTCCCACAAGGAGTGTTAAATGTAAATCTGTCAGACATTTGTGGATCTATGTGACCACATAACATCCCCTTTGGTGGTTGACGTAGAATTATTCATATACCTATTATCATCCAGATGGTTAGGCTAAGATGAACAGATACAAACTGAAGCCAATTTATAGTTGACAGGAGCATAGATCTAGAGTGGGAAGTGACTTCAGTGAACATCGGGTCCAGCACTTTCATTTTACAGACAAGGAAAGTGAGGTGAAGTGACTTGCCCACGGTCACACAAGTAAGGTTAAGAAATAAGATTTGAACCCAGGGTCTCTGACTCTAGAGATATTACTAGTTTTACAACACCCACATTTCTATCCTATACTTCTGGCTGGATTTCAGGTAATAAAGTATTCCTTCATTAGATGTCCTACGGACCATGAGGGGATAACTACTTTTGTCATTTTTGCCTCCCAACCAGAAAGTAGTAGAGTTGAAATCCCCACAGAGCATAAATACCTACTGGAACTTTCTCCTCTAGTCTTTCCTAGTTCACCCCTCCCTTCTGGTAAAAGGGGTAGAATATAGGCTCTGGAACCTATGTACAAACCTTTGGTGGTCCCAGGGTTTCAGTTGGCTCACTGTTCCAGGGGAAATCTAAGTGAGCCCTAAGATCAAGCTTTGAAGTTCTGCTTTGGAGAGTTATAGGGCCATTCGTAAAACTAAATGAGTAGTTCTCAGGGAGGTCTTTTAACCTCCCATGCCAAAATGAAAGGATCTTAGTAGGACCATCTCCAGTAATGACATGGCCTGCAGGCAATGGGAACAAAGACATTTATGAAAAGAAAATCAAGCTTACAACATATCATCAACAGCAGTGGAAAGGAAAGCAGAGTACAGTTGGGGATTTTCAGTTCTACCATAATAGGGAGAACGATGCAAGAGAGGAGGATAATGAAGACTCCTCTCAGCTGTTATGCTTTGAAGATGAGGAGGGGATACTCCTTGAATGATCAGGCCTTTCTTCCAGTTGAGTTGGTGCAGTCAGCCTACGGCATGTAGTCAGTAACACTGGCCACCCCAAGGGCAGCCAGGCTGATTTTGACCCTATTGAATACTCTCTTCCCTGCTTCCTAGTGTCTAAGGCTTTGTTTCTCTTCTTATTATACTATCTCCTCCCAAATCCTGCCCAACCCCTCCTCCCTCCCTCTAAGGAACTTTTGTTAACCCCCTACAAGCTTTCTAGAGGGGGTTATGTTCAAAAGGGCTTTTTATTACCCATTTAAAAAGAGCACAGAGACAGTGTGGTATGGCATATAAATGGCTGGTCTTAGAGTCTAGAAGACTTGGATTCAAGTCTAGTCTCTTACATGTGTCACTATGTTGTCAATCTGCAATGGTGAAGGGAGTTTTCACTTTGGGATCTCCCCATACAGACGAGATCACAAGTGTGGATCAGGAAGACAAAATTGAACAATTGACCAAAAATATTGATATGTCTGTAATTTTTCACATTTATAGCATTCTATGTCTGTAATCTACTTTTACAGCATTAAATGTTTGCAAAATGTGATAATACTTCTTAATTCTCCCTCATGCCACTAGATTTATAGTTGGAATGATTCTCAGAGGTCATGTGATCTTATCCCTTTATAGGGTGTTCATGGAGATCTAGCACCGCTGGTGTGGGGGTTTGCCAAACCATTTTCGGGGCTGCTCATCCACCTTTGGTGTTCCTCTGCCACACTATTCTCACCCATGACTCTAAAAAGCCATAGCAAGCCTAGTGGTCACACTTTGGTAAAACTGTCTTGGCAGATGGGCTAAACCAGGTTGAGGGTGACCAACAGTCCTCATACCCGTCAATAAGTTAGGGGGATGTCTACCTCAAGCATGTGAAAACTTCTTTGGTGGAATGGGCAGATGAGAACAATTTGTTCCAATAGCCATGGAGGTGGCTGAAGTGGGCACTGTGGAACACTTAGAGCTTGGTCACACATCAGACTCCAAGGTCATTCACTGCCGGGCCATCACCAGTCTTTTTGACTTTTGTCGATGACTCTGGAAGAGAGAGTCTGATGACTTTGTGCAACTCAGTCTCAGTTAAATCTGATTCATGCACAAGTTAAGACATTATCTCGTGATGTCATCAAAAACAAAGATGAACAGCAGTAGATTAGGAAATTCAGGCTCAGAGATCCAGAGAGTGAACTGATTTTTATTGAAATCTGTTGCATTGAAACAGTTGGTCAATGAATGTACAGATCATACAGGTATGAAATTTCTGAGTAAAGATTCAAAATTTAGGTCTTCAGACTGCAAATGTAGTCCTTATTCCACTATTGAGATAGGTCTGTCTTAAAAGTTAGGTCAGAATAGTAAGCCTTACATAACATCCATGGCCACTGAAGACATGTATAGAGGCAAAGGCAAACTCTAATTGCCTTGGTAAGAAATACACTCAGGGAGCTTGACTGTCGTGAATCAAAGGTAAACTAACGGTGAGCCAGTGTAAGTCTTGAACCAATAAAAAATGTGAGACTGTTATTCTCTTTTGGGCAATCTCAGTGAGTAGGAAGGTATTCCCGTCTACTCTTCCCCACCCCCATTGTGGGTTCAGCTGTATTGGTTCTACAGTTAAGTTGTGGGGTTCCTTCAATCCCATTACACTTATCTCTTCTCTTGGCAATCTTTATTTCTCTCAAGGCACAACTCAGATGCCTACATGAAGTCTTTGCTGATCTTTCCATTCACCTCCCACCTCCTGGTCAGTAAAGTGTATCCTGCCCTACTTTGTGCACTTATCTGTGTATATGTTGAACTCTCCTGCTCCCTCTTCCCCAATACAAACTCTTTGGGGACAGGATTTCTTCTTCTTCTTACTCTTTTTCTTCTCCTTTCTTCCTCCTGTTTCTTCTTCTCACCCAAACCTAGTAAGGTGTCTTAAACAGAGCAGAACTTAACAAATATTTTTGATTTAAATTGAAACTAAGCTGGATTACATTTGTTTAAACCATACAATGCTTCAAGGACTCACCTACAGCGCCATCTTTTCTTACACATATATTCTCCTTGTAATGTTGCAAGGTTGTGAATCTTTGAAATCATGAGAGAATCAAAGCTAAGAGTGACCCAAATGACACTGCAGTGAGGTTATAGATAAGAAATACTTTAAGTAGTATAGAGGAAATATACGATGAAAAAAGTATACAAGCTAGTAATGCAGCACTTACACAAATAGTTAAAATGTATAAAAAGACAGAAGACCTCCAGAAATAGAGTGATACATTGGCCACATCCTCTACTGAGAGTCACTGGGAGAATATTTGTTTCATCATTTTTTAGTTGTGTCCAACTCCTTGTGACCCTGTTTGTTTGTTTTTTTTGGGGGGGGGGTTGGCAAAGATTTTCTGTTTCTTTCTCCAGCTCATTTTACAGATGAGGAAACTGAGGCAGACAGGGTTAAGGGACTTGCCTATGGTCACACAGCTTGTAAGCATCTGAGGCCAGATTTGAACTCAAGAAGATGGGTCTTCCTGACTCTAGGCTCAGCGCTCTATGCACTGTGTCACCTAGTTGCCCTGGGAGAATGTATGTAAGAATATATACATAGGATGCGAAGATAGGGATAGATTGCGATCTATATGGATGGCAGGGATGTTTGGGTCAATAAGACCAGAGTTCCATTGAAGCAGTCAGCCAAGAAACATTTATTTATAAATATATCCCACAGACTTGACTACCTATTATCTCTTTTAAGCCTAATTTTCTCAACCACAGCGTAATAGGGAAATGGGCCTCTCCACTTCCAAGCCCACACCAATCAGTGCTAATTAGGGTAGGTTAGGCTTACAGATGAGATCAATTCTGACTTGGAGCTAGTTCAGGATGTCGCTTATCCACATGATAGATGAATTAGTTTCACTGGCAAGTGTTAACCACACTCTCATCTGGTTTGGTAACATGGATGGAGAAGTACCCCCTGGAGCCACTCAGTTTGTGAACTTGCCAGCTGGACACACTGAATCTATTTAGATGGAATCAGTTGACTTAATCCATTTCTCGAGGGCTTTCGAGGATAGAGGGCTAGTCCCTAACTCAAAGATGAATGATTTGCAAAAATGAACCATTTTCATGGTTTCATTTTGTTGAAAAGCTTCATTGAATTTTTGTAAATGAAATAATTTTTAAATCCACTAAATGAGGATGCCTTTTTTATTTAGGGATCAAAACTATTCATTATTTTGTTTTAAATTAATTCTTTTTCAATTAGCAAAAAATTATTTTTTTTCTCCCTCTTCACTCTTACAACTGGAAAAGAAAAAGGAAAACAAAACCTCTGTAATAAACATTCACAGTCAACCAAAACAAGTACCATGTAAAAAAAAATTCTCATTCTGCACCTTGAATCTATCACTTCTTTTCAGGAGATAGATACCATGCTTCACATATTAGGGGGTTCAGGGAGATTAGCACCTCAGTATGAAGGCTTGCAGAGCTCTTTTCAGGCCTGATCACTCAGATTTAATTTCCACTGGTCACTCACCTCTCACCTGTGTTTGCAAGGAGCTGTAGAATGCCCCAGGGATGCACCCTAGTAAAACCATCTTGGCAGATGGGTTAAACTAGGTTGAGCATCACCAACAGGCTTCAAACCCATCAGTGAGTTAGGGGAGTGTTTTCCTCAAGCATATGAAGACTTCTCCCAGTGGAATGGGCAGATGAGAACAATTTGCTCCATTGCCCATGAAGGCAGCTGAAGTAGGTGCTGTGGAGCACCTAAAGTCAAGGTCATCCATGACATCCCAGGCCATGGCCAGTCATCCTAACATTTGTTTTGCCACTGTACCTTGATGATTTTGGAAGAAAGAGTGAGGCTGACAATTTTGTGCAAAACTGTCTCAACTTAAATGCAATTTATGAGCAAGTCAAGACATCACCCCATGATGTCATGAGTCCTCCTCAAAAACGAAGGACAAATTACAAAGACAACAGCATGCTTCATCACGGTCTTCTGGAATTATGGTGAGTCATTGCATTAATCAGAGTTTTTATGTTTTTCAAAGTTCTTTATTTTTATAATGTTATTGTATAAATTGTTCTTTTTTTTTATACCGGTTTCATTTTGAATTAACTTAGACAAGTCTTCCTAGGTTTCACAGAAGTCATTTCTTTTATCATTTTTTATAGCACAATAGTATTCTGTTACCTCCATAAGCCACAATTTGTTTGGTCATTCCCTGATTGGTGGACCCTCCATTAATTCTAGTTCTTCACTTCTATGAAAAGAGCAGTGATAAATATTCTTATACATATGGATCCTTTTCTTCTTTCTTTTATCTCCTTGGTATATACTTAGTAGTGGTATTAGAGGGTCAAAAAATATGCAAGGTTTAGTAACTTTGGGGCATAATTTCAAATTGCTTTCCAGAATGGCTGGGCCAAATCACATTTCTACCAACAGTGCCTTAATGTGCCTATTTTCCCAAAGCCCCTGTAACATTTTTCATTTTACCACAATGACTTTTCTAAAACTTTCCCTCATTCCTCAAATTTCCCATTCCTCCCTCCTTATACCCTCACCCTTTTAGTGGAGATCCCTGTCTCAGATTTCATGGAAAAAAATCACATTCACCAAGAACTTCCTCTTCTCTTTGTCATCTCACATGACTCATGTGCCTTTCACTACTATCTCTTCCTTTGCCCTTACATAACATGAAGATAATTGCCTTTTTTATTGCCAAGGCAAACCCTTCCTCATGCACAAATAGTACATCTCTTTCTTTCCTGTCTTTTCCAGGAGATTCCTCCCCTTCTCCCCTTTGTTATCTATACTTACACTTATCTTCAGTCTCCCCATATCTACTGACTGCTTCCCTACTGTCTACAAACATGTCCATGTCTTCCACATCTTCAAAAAAAAAATTTCTCCATCCCTGCTCGCTATCATCCTATATCTTTCCTTCTTTTCATGACTAAATTCCTCGAGAAGATTATCTATAATTAGTACCTCCACTTCCCTTTCTTTTTCCCTAGCAATTACAACTGGAACTGCTCTTTCCAAAGTTACCAGTGCTTTCTTAATTGCCATATCTAGTGGTTTATCCTTCTTGAACTCTCCATAGCCTTTGACTTTATTAATCACCCTACTCTCCTTGATATTTTCTTCTCTCTAAGTTTTCAGGAAATTGTTCTTTTCTGGCTCTCCTCCTACCTCTCTGACTATTTCCTTTCAGTCTTCTTTGCTGGCTCTTCATCATGGTCTCCTAACCATGGTGTGTCTTCCAAAGTTTTATCTTTGGTCTTCTTGCTTTTTTTCCTCTATACTATTTTACTTATAGATCTCTTCAGGTTCTATAGATTCAGTTATTATCTCTATACAATTGACTCTCAGCTCTATTTATCCAGCCCTACCCTTACTTCTGGTCTCCAAATTCACATCTCTAACTGCCTATTGGATAAGCTGTACTATCATGAAGACATCGTAATCTGAAAGTGTCCCGAACTGAACTCATTACCTTCCCTCCACTCCTCTCAACAATCCCCTCTTCCTAACTTTCCTATTACTTTTCAAGGCACAACCATCTTCTGGTCATCCAGGCTCTCAATGTAGCTTTCATCCTTGACTCCTCACTCTCTGTCATTCCCCATATCCAAATCAATTGCCATGTCCTTTCACTTCTACTTTTGCAACATTTCTTGATACTTTCTCCTCTGAGACATTGCAATCACTGGTGTAGGCTACCCTTATCACCTCATGCTGTGACTATCGTAATCTCATTGGCTGATCTCCCTGAATCAATTCTTTTACATTGCAATCCATCTCCTATTCATCTAAAAAGTTGATTTTCCTAAAGAGCAAGTCTGACCATGTCATCTTTTTAATCAATAAACTGCAATGGCTTCCCATTTCTTCCAAGATCAGATATAAAATCTTCTGTTTGACTTTTAAAGCCCTTCATATCCTGACCCCTCCTTGCTTTTCTAGTTTTCTTGTACCCTATTCCCCTCTATATATCCTACAATTCAATGACACTGACCTTCTTGATGTTCCTTGCACAATTCCATCTCCCAACTTGGAGCTTTTTCACTATCTGTCCCCATGTCTAAAATGCTCTTCCTCTTTCTCTATACCTTTTGGTTTCCCTGATTACTGTCAACTCAGCCAAAAGCCTACCTTCTGCAAGAAACCTGTCCCAGTCCTCCTGTATCTAAGTTCCTTTTCTTTATTGAGTGTCTCCAATTTATCCTGCATGTATCTTGTTTGTATAGAATTGTTCACATGTTTTCTCCTCCATTAGACCATGAACTCCTTGAGAGTAAGGATTTTTTATTAACTTTTCTTTGTATCTCTTTGTACTTAGCATAGTGCCTGTCATATAAGATGGACTTAATAAATGTATGTTGCCTCGACTTTTTGGTCAATCTTTATTAGTCTAATAGGTGGAGGTAGAACCTCAGAGTTGCTTAAATTTGCATTTCTTTCTTTGTTAGTGATTGAAAGCATTTTTCTCCCCACATGCTCATTTATAGCTTGCTTTTTTCGTAGAAGATGGAATCTATTCCTTCAAAAAACTACCTTATCAAAACTGTTTTATCAGTTGGAGATTGATAAATCTCAATTTACTTTCATTCTTGTAAATTTCAATTTACAGTATATTGTGGAATCAATATATTGTGGAAATGAGTCCTTTATCAGGGACACTAGCTGCAAAGATTCTCTCCAGTTACCTCCTTCTCTTCTAATTTAAGTTGCATTGGTTTTATTTGCACAAAAACTTCTAAATTTTATGTAATCAAAATTGTCTACTTTATCTTTGGAGGTCCTCTCTATATGTTATTTAGTCACAAACTCTTCCCCTTCTCATAGATCAGAAAAATAATTTCTTCCTTTTTCATCTACATTTTGGGTCAGCTTTTATATCTAAGACATGTATCCATTTGAAGCTCATCTTGATATATGGTATGAGATACTGGTCTAAATTGAATTTCTATCAGATTGCTGTCCAGTTTTCCCAGCAGGTTTTGTTGAATAATGATTTACCTCAGTAAGTTAGTTCTTTGGGTTTATCAAACACTAGATTACTATGTTCATTTATTTCTGTATATTATCTGCCTACTATATCTACTGATTATTGATACTTAGTCCGTATCAAATTGATTTGATCACTGTAGCTTTGTAGTAGTGTGAGGTCTTCTACTGTTAGGTCCCTATAATCCCTTCCCCCTTTTAGTATTTCTTTGATATTCTTGAGATTTGAATTGCATTCTGTTTTTATTTTTCTAGCTCTATAAAGTAATCCATTGATAATTTGATTAATATGATGCTAAATATTATCTTTATTATTATATTGGCTTAGACTACCCTCAGACTACAATGAATAGTTCCCTGATTATTTAGATGTGTCTTTATTGCAGTAAAGTATTATGTCATTATAATCATATAGTTCCTGAATATACCTTGATAAATGGAATCCCAAATATTTTATACATTCTATAGCTATTTTGAATGAAATTTCTATTTCTCTCTTCCTACCTGGTTTTGCTGGTAACATACAGAAATACTGATGTTTTGTGTTGATTAGTTTTATCTGAAACTTTGCTAAGTTATTAATTATCTAAATTATTTTTAGTTATTTCTCTAGGGTTACAGGCACCATCAGATAATTTGCAAAATGATAATTTTGTTTCTTCTTTGCTTACACTTGTTCCCTCAATGTCTTCCTCTTGTCTTAATTGCTAGCATTTCTAGCACTATATAAAATAGAAGTGACAATAATACAACATTCTTGCTTAATCCCTAATCATATAGGAAACTAAGGGAGATTTCTAACTAAAGGAATTTTACAGTTAATCCTTTTGTAAAGCAAAATGTGATTTTGTAATGAATACTTACCTCAAATGACCAGTTTTAGAATTCTGTATTTTCATTTGTTTATATCAGAGTACACACATATAACCACATTTTAATTTTTTAAGTTGTAAAGTATTAGAATATCTGTATTTTTTTTCTATCACCTTCCTTCTTGTCCCTTTCTGCTCCTGTACATCATTTCCTTCATCTGCCCAACTTTTTCTAGGTTTTATGGAAACATTTTTTGGCTATGAAAGGCATCGGGATGAAGAATATTATAAGAGTAAGTCTGTTTCTGGAGTAAGGAGAGGAAGTTAACTTCATACTGGTACACTTTGCTTTGGTTAAAAGGAAGATGAAGGAAAGGTTCAAAGGTACCGGTCAAAATAAGGTTTAGGGATTATTTGTGGACTTTACTATTTATATTTTCTCTGTTTTCAACAAGTTCATAGAACCCTGGAAATATGGGAAATCCTTAGAAATTATTTAGTTCAACCCTTTCATTAAATGCATGAGGAAACTGAGGGGAACCTAGAAGGATTAACACATTTGTTCACAGTAACCTAAGTTTTTTGTTAGTAGTGGAGTCAAGATTAGAATACAGGTCTTTTGATGCCCAGTGCCATATGCCACTCTCCAATCTGATGTCAACTGTACAGTGGGAAAAAAATCAGTGGAATAAAAAGCAGTTTGTATTATTCAATGTCAATTTGAATAAAATTAGTTCAGTCAAATGAAGTAAGTGTAAATAACAAAGCAGAATAAATATTTTCGGTTGTCACTGCTAAAAAGTCTAATTAGCAAGCTTATGCAATGGATGCCCAGTCTGTTCTTTTGATATTTTAAGCAGAGTGGCAATATGATTTTTATTGCAATTTTCTTCTTAAGTCCATCAATCTATGAAAATTATCTAGATGATGGAAAGATTGAATTAATAGGAATCCTAACTCATCATCTTGTTTATCTGTTGATAACAAAATCTTTTATTGGTAATGTCAAATTAGCCAAAGGCTAAGAAATCCCCAGTGTAACAGAAATGCTTGTGTGCATTATGTATGCACGTATATATGTATGTATAGGTAAATCAGAGATTTTTAATCTTTTTGTGTATAATAGAACTCTTTGTCAATCTATGAAGCCCTTGGACTCTTTTCAGAATAATCTTTTAAAAGCCACACAATAAAACCCCCAGGTTAAGAACCCTTAGGTTAGATGGATGGAAAATTGGGCTGAAATCTATAAAAGGAGAGACGTTAATTACCATAATGACAATGTTGTACAATTTCTCCAATGTATTTCCCTTCTTGACAATGTCTACTCTCTTAAATTCCATACAATTTAAATAAAATCTAATTATGAATATATTTAAAAAATCAAGAAAACAAATGATTCCTATCTTTTATCATTAATGATCCTAATGGAAAAAAATGGTTGTATGCTACACTGTTAGCTTTTAACTAGACCTTGACGGCTGTATCGTTGACTTCTTATTTCCATTTTCCCAGTTTGACTGCTAAAATCTTTGGGCATAAAACCTGAGATAAGGGCTACTGGAGACAAGTTATTCAGTGTAGCTCCCCAGAGATAGGTCCTATTTATTCTGCAGTCTTTAAGTGTATCTTGACCTGGTTCCAGAATCCTGTGGGCTGAAAAGAGCACTGGGCAATTCAGCAGTGAGGCTATGCCTAGAGACAAGAGTGCATATCTCAATAAAGCTAAGTCAAAATAGTTACTAAATCTTTCCAGGGCTGCTCCCTGGCTTTTAGACATAGCTGTCATTTCCCCACTCTCGTTAATTCAAGGGTCTTAGTAGCTCTACTGTTCCAGAATTTGTTGCAGAGAAATTTAAATAATAGGCTTCTACCTGTCTGGGCCTCCAAGGATAATTGAAAATATGAGTTCATAAAAGAAACTCAAGTTGCAAATTTATGACTGAAAAGCTAGCATGTATTCTGTTCCCAAGTTCTAGGAATTTTGAATTGAACATCTCAGAGATGGGTTCAGGCTTTTGGACAGGCTCTCTGAGCTTACCTAAGTTGAAATGTCAATTGCAATGAATTTTTTTATTATTATAAACAGTTCACTTATATGTTCATCTCTATTTGACCGATGCTTGTAGTGGAAAGAACCTTGGTCTTGAAGTTCAAGTCCCAGGTCTGACACTTATTGGCTATGATGTAACCCTGACCAATCACTCAACCTTTCTAAGCTCTATCTGGAAAAATACCAATTGTGGCACTCCCACCTCCTGGGGTTGTTCTTAGGAAAAGACTTTGTAAGCCACAATTACTATATGAATGTGAGCTACTCTCATTAAGTCTAGACATGTTTAGCTTGGAGAAAAGAAGCCTCTATTTCAAGGGCTAATATGTATGAGGGTGATTAGACTTGATTTGCTTGTCCCCAGAAGAAAAGCTAAAACACTGTGTGGAAGATATAGAGAGGCCATTTCAGGATAAATGTAAGGAAAAAATTATTAATAATTACAAAAATTCAGAAGAAAAATGGTCCACCATGGGAGACAATGGCTTCTTCCTCACTGGAGTTCTTCAAGAAGAGACAGAGTATTCAGGTGTGAATTGGGCCATTTGGCATCTGTGGTCCTTTCCAACTCTTAGATTCTGTGATAATGTACTAGCAAGAGTCTGCCAAGAAGAAAAATTCTTGGTTCTAATATCACAACTTAGGAAGAATAACAGTTGTGGAAAAATAGAATCATAAACCAGAAGGGACCTTAGTGATCATCTATTTCAACCTCTTCATTTTTATAGAAGAAGAAAATGAGATGCCTGAAGGTTAAAGAATTTCTTTGAGTTCTTATAGCTACTTAGTGATAGAGCTTAAACTAGAGAATAATTTAAAATCAAGCTTTGATGAAAATAAGTCAAAATTGCTATCATTTTCACTTTAGGCATACATACTATTTGTTCCCCAGTGACAATCTTTTAAATGCCACATCTTACTTTCCATTTTAGTCTTTGAGACTTAGCAAGCCTTCCAAATCTGTTTATCTTTTCTTAACACTCAAATTATCTCTAATAATTTACTGAGAATTTTTCGTAAATGTACATGCCTCTGGAGCTTATAAATAGATATCTGGAATACTCACTATCTCATTGAAGAAACAGAACCATAAAAGCAAAAATAAGGACCGATGCCTTGACCTTGGGAGGTATGATTCTTTAGAGTTCCATGTTATGGGAATACTGAACCTAAGACCAAAAACTGAGCAGTAAATGAGTGATATTAATGGTAGATTTCAAGTATGCACAAATCTACTTGATATTTCATATTGTTATTATTAAAATTATCTGATAACTTCTTGCTGTGTCTTGCTGATATTTCCTATTACTGAAAGGAATCTATAGGAGGAAGTGATACCCTGTTCTAAATTTTGACCAACAAGGACGAAATGATTATTTAAAATGAAAATGACCATGCTATCTTAGAGATTATGGGTAAAAGGAGCAGACCTGGACATTTACCTGAAACTTTAGGAATAACAATTCAATAATCATTTATTAAGTATCTATGTGCCAGACACTTTTAGGCAGGGAAGATTCAAAGGCAAAAAGTCATAAGATGACTTATCCAAAAGTAAAAGGGGCTCCAGAGGCCATCTAATTCAATCTTCTCATTTTACAAATGAGGAAACTGAGTTCCAAGGAGATTAAGTCACTTGGCCAAGGTCACAGATGTGGTAATGATCATTATGAACTTAAAGCCTCTGACTCTACTCAGAACGGTGCTAATATTGATTCTTTTTGTTCCATGCTGTCTCTTACTAAGTCAAAGAAATTGACAAGAAATCTGAATGTGACACCACTGCCAAAAACTCTAAAAGAGTGTGCAGTTCAATAAGGGTAGAAATATCTACAAGTCAGTCTTATTAGAAAAAAATCCTAATAAAGAAGAAAAGGAGAAGACATCTAAATAAATAAATACGGCTATATTGGGAATACTCCAATTCAATTCAAAAAGCTTTGAAAATACATTTTAATGATGCTTTTTTTTATATCTGCCACTCAGCCATTTCTGGATATTTTCCCATTGCACCCCCTGTTCATCCCTGACAATGACGTCTCTTTTGTAAGTAAGAAAAACAGCAAAGTAGAACCAATGAAACAGAGTGACTATATTGGATAGTTTGCAATGTTTTCTACCTATAGGGAAGGGAGGACAGTAGATTTGCTCATCTCCTCTCTGGGGTTCATTACAGTGATTCAGCATTAAAGAAATACTTAGTAGGACAGTGTTGCAGACCCATAGAATTCATGGAGGAGAGTAAAACATAAGAAGACTAAAAAAGTAGGAAAGGGCCAGTTTGTGAAGAGCTTTAAATGTTTAACATGGAATTTATATTTTACCTTAGAGATTACAGAGCCAGTGGAATTAATTGAATAGGGTGGAGTAGGCATGATCTCAAGAAAAATCACTTTGACAGCTGCATGGAGGATGGATTGCAGTGGAAAGAGACTTGAGGCAGGAGATTAATTAAAAGGCTATTGAAATTACTCAGGCAAAGGATGATAAAGTCCTGAACTATGATGGTGACTATGTGAGTGGAAAGAAGGGGTAGAATACAAGAGAGATATTGAAGGCAGAAATGATAAGATTTGGCAATGAATTGGATATGTGGGATGAGTGAGAATTAGGTTTCAAGGATGATCTCAAGGTTGTAAGCCTGTATGACTGGGGGGAACTGTAGTTCTCTTAACAGTAAAGGGGATATTTAGAAGAAGGGGTTGTTTATGCTGAAAGTTCTGTTTTGAGTTTGAGATGCTTATGGCATATCCATTTCAAGACATCCAAAAGGCAACTGGTTATAGGGGACTAGATCTTAGGAGAATGACTAATGCTGGACCTATAGACTAAGCAATCATTTACAGAGTGAGGACAATTTAACTCAAGGGAGCTCACGAGATCACTAGAGAGAAAAAAGAGAGGAGGGCCCAGAAGAGTGTTTTGAGGGTGGGGAGTTAGTAGACTTGACTTGGATGAAGACCCAGCAAAGAAGACTCAGGAGGAGAGGTAAGGAGGAGGAGAAGAAAGAGGGAGAAAGTCATAAAAACCTAGAAAGTACCTAGGAAGATAAAATGACAAAGAGTTGCAGAGAGGTCCCAAGAATTGAGAAAAGTCATAGATTGGACAATTAAGAGACTGAAGAGAGCATTTTCCATTTAATGAGTTCAGAAACAAGATGGCAGAAGGTTAAGAAGACAGTAAAAGAAGAAGTAGAAGCATGAAAACCATACTCCTCTCACTCTTTCAGATAAAAGATAAAGGAATTTCAGAGTGGATAAGCATGGAAGTAGAATAATTAAAGGGGAAAGCAAGAATGAGGAAATGATCATCTCTGTATGGGATGGAGTTGGAGTAGTAAGTAGGTCATTGGAACTGAGTAAGTTGAGGAACTAGAAAGTTAGAGTATGTGAGGGAACATCCATGTGTGTTAAGGACTCTTAGTAAGAGGACAGACATTGGGGTGGAGAGAGACAAACTATGGGATAGACACTAAAAGCAGTACCACTTAATTTTCATTTTGTTTGCTTCTCTATCCAAGGGAGTATATATTAAAATGTAAAGGGTAGAACAAAACATAGTTAAGAGGGAATTGCAATTCAAGAGAGGTGAGGAGGCAGGAAGAAAGCATCTAGCTGCTTTAAAGTTCAGTTGTCCAGTCCCAGGCTAATAATATCCCGTGGTGTATGGGTGTTTAGGGAAGACTAACACTTCTGGAGTGAGGGCTTGCTGAGCCCTTTTCAAGGCTTCTCATCAGCTTTTGGTGTCTACCTGGCATTCAACTCTCACTTGTGACTCCCAGAAACTGTACCATGTGTACCAGTCACACCTCAGTAAAGCTATCTATGCAGACAGGCTAAACCAGGTTGAGTGTAATCAACATGCCTTAAACCCATATGAGTTAGGGAGGTGTTTACCCTGAGCATGTGAAGACTTCCTCCAGCGGAATGGGTAGATGGGAACAATTTGTTCCAACAGCCATGAAGATAGCTGAAGCAGGCAGTGTGGAGCCCTTAGAGCTTGGTCAGACATCGAAGATGCCAAGGTCATCTACTGCATCCTGGACTATTGTCAATCATCTTGATTTTTGTTCTGCCAAAAGACTTTGATGACTCTGGAAGGAGAGTGAGACTGATGACTTTGTGTAATTCTGCCTCATGTACATCCAATTCAGGGAGAGTCAAGACATCATCTCTGAAAGTATTGCTCCTCTTTGGAAAACAAAGGACAAGCAACTATTATGCCCCAAAGTCTTCAAAGGACGTGTGGCATGCTTTCATTAGGAGCAAAATGAGACAAACACAACCTATTGTTGTTGTCAGGGTTGTTTGGTTAGTTCCAAGACCTAGGTTACTAGGTTGTGGGAATACTAAAGATATAATGCACCTTGAATTCAACAAAGCATTTGACAGCTTTTCACAAGAACAA
The DNA here is from genome assembly GCA_023548195.1 of Bettongia penicillata ogilbyi. Classification (NCBI taxonomy): domain Eukaryota; kingdom Metazoa; phylum Chordata; class Mammalia; order Diprotodontia; family Potoroidae; genus Bettongia; species Bettongia penicillata. Next base: position 5,743,378 of record JAJHZJ010000540.1, on the reverse strand, counting down.
TTAGGAATTATCACTTTGGTAGAAATGATGCTGTAGTTATTGAAAAACTATACAAAATCAATACAAAATTCATCGATTGGTTTTATGAACCTAAAACAGGGGCTTTTCTGTGTCATGGACACTTCTTGTAGTTTGGTGAAGTCTATGGACCCTTTTGCAAAATAATATTTTTAAGTGCATAAAATAAAATGTATAGAATTACAAAGGAAACCATTTAAATTGAGAACATTGTATACAGTAGCAACAATATTGTTTGGAGAATAACTTTGAGTGAATAAGTCATTTTGACTATTATAAATACCCAGATTAACTATAAAGGATATATGGAGAAAGACATTATCTGCATCCAAAGAAGGAAATGATAAATAGAAGTATATATATATATATATATATATATACATACATATATATAATAATTTTACATTTATGCATACACACACACATATAAAGACACGTACACACACCTATTTGTATCTAATGGTAGCCATCTTGGGGGTGAGAAAAAAGGGAAAAAAGAAAAGTACATGATAGCTTTATTATATATTTAAAAGAAATAGCAAGTTGCACATAATAGATTTGCAGTTTTAGATCCAATCATCTTTTTAATTATACAAAGTTACAGAATTGATTTTTTATTCCATAAATTAAAAGTAAAAAATTATCAGACTATAAAAAAGGTATGTTAATGGACTCCCACATTAAAAACTCCTGACCTAGAGGAAAGTCTCTATCATTCAATATTTTTAAACAATTTCTGTCTGTTTATGATGACGTGGACAGCATAAGATCATAGCATTTAAAGTTGGAAAGGATCTCAGGGATGATCTAACCCAACCTCCTCATTTTCATGAGGAAATGGAAGTCCTGAGAAGGTAAGAGATTTGACCAGTCTTATAGGTTGTTTGTTGCAGAGGTGCAATTTGAACCTGCGACCTCTGTTTAGAAATCCAGTACTGTTTCTACCGTACTATCTGATCCCTAATGATGCTGTGCCTTTGGATAATCAGTCTCCCATATTTGTAATGCATTCCCTCCTCATTCCCATCTCTTAGAACTCCCAGCTCCTGTTATACCTTAGGCAGCACCTCTTATGAGTCCTTTCCTCCTTCCCTCAACTGATGATGTGCTCTCTGACTTGAAGTCAGAAATTTTGTAGTTGCTTTGTATATACTTTCTTTTTAATTTTCTGTGCACATATATTCTTCAAGTCAAATATAAGCTCCTTAAGGTCAAAAAGTCATTTTATTGTTCTCTCAAAGAGAATAATATTAGAATATTTAGCACAGGGTCTTACACTTAATAAACGCTTATTGAATTGAATTGAACATGAAAAAGATTTGGTAATTTTAGTTGAGTAGATCAATAAATACTTGTTAAATACCTACTATGTGCTAGGTACTGTGCAAAGGGCTAGAGATACAAAAAGATGCAAAAGACAGTTCCTTCCCTAGAGGAATTTATAGTTTAATTGACTACAAGATCATGATAAGTCAATAACACAAAAAGGCTTTAAAAAAGTCATGTGATTATATGATGCTTTTATTGTGTCAGCTTCAAAGGAGGAGATGTGGTGGTCCTACTATGCTTTGCTATCATTTGATCCCATCTATAACATATGCTTATGTTCTGGGTGCCATATTCAAGGGGGGCTATTGCAGAAGTATGCTAGTAAATATTTAATAACCAGCTCTCTGGGAAAAGAAGTACTTATAATACATGTTTAAGTTCAATCTGCATTACTAACATGTTCATCACTTTCTTAAGTCCAGACAATTAAAACAATAAACAAAATCCTGATTTATAGTGTTTGCTTATTACTGAGGTGTAAATGTCCATACTGAAAGTTTGCTAGTCAGTTCTCTGAGTCTGAGCTGGCTCCAGCACACACGTCCTGATATCTGTTGCTTGTCCTTTGTTTTTGGAAAATGACTGATAACATCACTGGGCAATGTCTTGACTCATGTGTGAATTGAACTTAAGTGATGCAGAACTGAACAACGTTCTCAGCCTCACTTTTTCTTCTAGTCATTTAAGCCCATTGACAATACAAAAGTCAAGATGACTGGCAATGACAGAATGCAGAGGATGACCTCGGCATCTTCAATGTCTGACCAAACCCTGAGCACTCCATAGAGACTGCTTCAGTCACTTTCATGGCTGTTGGCACAAATTGTTCTCATCCTCTCATTTTTCTGGGCCAAATCCTTACATGCTTGGGGTAGACACCAGTTACTCTTAACCTGATTTAGCCCATCTGCCAAGATAGCTTTGCCTGGGGTGTGGCCACTGTACATGCTAAAACTTCTGGTAGCTATGGGTGAGAGTTCAATACCAAGTTAAAGGTGGATGAGCTCTGAAAACAGCTCAGCAAGTCCTCACACCAGAGGTTCTCCTTGAATACCCCACATGCCCTGGATCCTATTGGCAAATTGGAGTGAATACAAGAGGAGGGCAACCAGCAGGGTGAGGAGTTTAAAAATTCTCTCTTATGAAGAATGACTAAAGACCCTGGGAATGTTTTGTTTGAAGAAAAGAATATTTGATGGGAACAGGATAGCTGTCTTCAAATATATGATGGGTTATCATGTAAAATAAAGCTTAGACTTATTCTATACAGATCCAGATGGATCAATTATGATTACTGGGTAAAAATAACTTTCAGACAATTTTCAGTACAAAGTATTTCTTAACCCTTGTAATTGTTTATGAATGGAATGGGTTAGCACAATGGAAATAGTATTGAATTTTGGAATACAAGGACCTGGGTTTAAATCTTGGTTAATAATAATAATGATAAACTAGCATTTATAAAGCATCTTCAAGGTTTTGAGATGCATTGCACATATTATCTTATATGATTCTCATAAAAACTCTGTGAAATAGAAGCTGCTACTTACTTGTATGATCTTAGGCATGTCACATTCCTTGAGCCCCAGTTTCCTCATAAAATAAAATGAGGGAGTTGAACAAGATGACTTCTAATGTCTTTATAGCTACGAATATTGAATTTTATGATCTTATGGTCCATCTTATAAATTGGTATAAAGGGCTGTATAAAAGCGGCTGTGTCTTGCATAGGTGAATGAGGGTGGAAGATGCCACAGCGGGGCAGAAGCTGTGTCGGGCTGTGGGCAGAGACATGGGTGAGGAAGAGCCCCAAACCTACCCAGGACCATGGCTCCAATCCAAGGTCTGCAGAGGCTCTAAGGACCGACAGGGTCAAGTTCTGACCCCCAAGTAGGAGTAAATTTGGTCTCTGAGACTCAAGGGTACTTGTGGCAGTCATGGGAACTGTTTTCAGCCCTTCCCTTCAAGTATAGCGGGCTGAGCACCTCGGAGAAGAAGACAGGACAACGGTTCAGGAATTGTTTTTCCGACTGTTTTCCCTTGATGCCGAAGGAATATCTCCAGCTGCAAGAGGTGTCGGGGGGACGGATCTCACACAGCCCAGTCGGGGCAGATGTGATGGGCTACTAGGGCTGCTCCCGCCCCGCGCCCCCGCCCTCCCTGCCCCTCCTGCGGTCACCCTGTGGGCACAAGCAGGGAGCTGGGCGCGTGCCGCGGTTGCGGGCAGCCACTCTGGGAGCGCCAGCGAGTCCCGAGGCCCCGATGCTGGGCTCCATGCTCCCGCTCCAGCCCATTTCAGGAGCTCCCTCCTCTGCGGCCAGCTGCAGATACTGGCAAAGGGATGCGGAGGTTGACGCAGAGCAGGGTCAGAAACTCCAGAAAATTAGCCTGAAAAACCATCCACCTTTCCCTTCCCCGCGGTCCCCTGCCCGTGGCACCAATGGGCACCTGCTTGTCCGCATTTGGCCATTGGTGGCCTAGAGACAAGGGCCAGAAACGAAGAGGGAGACGCCACGAGGGGAGGCTGGTGTGGGACAAAGAGGATGTCTCAGGAACAGCCAAAGTTTTCCTGGGTGCGTTGTCCTAGAATATTTTGGACACTCATACGTAGAGACTCACATAACCTAATCCCTTCTTCATATTCCAACTGTATTTCGAAATACTGAACTTTCTGTACACTCTCCTTTTCTTTATTCTTTACATACATTTCTCAAATTCCCCAAGTGTCACTCTCTGAATTGCCTGTCTTTCCATGCATAAGGAAGAGGAAAATTGGGTAGCCGGGAACATCATAGCGAAAGGGGATAGGGAGGGGGAGGCACATCAGTTTAGGGCTATTTTTTGATAGTTGTTTTTGAGAACCTCTTTTTAAAGAAAAATAATTTTTTATAGAAATTTTCTCTGAGGATCAACCAAGTTAACTACAGAGAGGGTTCACCAGCTGGCTGGCCACTTGATCATGACTCTTTTCGGCCATGGCAACCTAGAAATTAAAAAAAAAAAAAACTTCAGTTCTGCATTAATCTCTTCTGCATTTATGGTGGTGGTGACAAAGTGATAGGAAAGGGGTCACAGAGTGATAAGAATTAAAATTTTTAGGTGCCAGCAAATTTTTACTTTTAATACTTTATGTGTGAGATACTTGTCCAAAAAACAAGGAAGGGTCATATTACTGGAGGGGCTGAATCATATAAATCGTGGCTATAATGGAAAGCAGCAGCAAGATGTAAATTTGTACCTAAATGGAATAATGGCTCACAGATGCTCCTTGGAGAGAGACAAAATGAAGGTAGGGTTATGGACTTTATCCAATGGGGAGAGGTGACAAGAAGCATTATTTGAGGAAATATCTATTCATCACCTAATGTAGTATGAACGATATTTGTATTAGCAAAAAATCATTACCATGAAAATTACGACTTATACAGGTACATAGGGTGCTAAAGATGAAGGCATCTAGGAGTTTCAATGGATAGAACACTACACCTGGAGTCAGGAAGACATTCTTGAGTTAAAATCTTATTAACTGTATGACCCTGAGGAAGTTACTTAAAAAAAATCTCTGCTTGCTTTAGTTTCCTCATCTGTAAAAACAAAGATTTTAATAGACCTACCTCCCTGGGGTACTTTAAGGATAAAATTGCTTATGAATTTTATTTATAAATTAATTAATATATAATAAATATAGTTATAAAACTTGTTTTAAGTGCTATATAAAGACTATCATCATTATAATGATTGTAATTATGTCATTTATTTATATAATATAAAATATAATAACATCATACAATAATAATTATTATTAAGTGGTAAGGATATTCTATAAAAAATTTCAAAATCAAATTAAAGCTTCCAAATCAAATCAGTAAGTACTCTAATATATGGTGTCTCCAATGCAAAGGTGGAAAAAAGAAAGGATGAGGAATAATATATTGGAAAGTGTCATTCAGGACAAAGAAATGAGAGAGTTCAAACACTGTAAGCTATATAGAGCCCTCAGGCCTCCATATTGTGAACACTTTCTTCAAAAAAGGAATTGGTAGGCACTGTCATGGTACACCAAAAAAAAAAAAGAAAAAAGGTTGACTTTGCTGTTTGGTCACATCTAACTCTTGGTGACACCATGGGCTTGTCCATGAAGTTTTTTGGCAAAGGTACTGGAGTGGTTTGTCATTTCTTTCTCCAGTGTGTCCTCATTTTACAAATGAGGAACTGAAGCAAATAGGGATTAAGTAATTTGCCCAGGGTCACATATCTAGTGAGTGTCTGAGGCCAGATCTGAATTCGGATATTTCCAACTCCAGACCATAATAATACTAATACTGATAAAAAGTTATTCTATACAATAAAAAGATTTAAACCTGAATTACTGAGAGAAATTATTGAAAATAGGACATGAGCAATAGGTAACAGAAAATAATATTGACAATGGCTATAAGCCATAATCTAGAAGATAAGCCAACGCAGATTGTCATAACAAGTAAGCCAATAAATGCCTTAGCCAGCAAACATCTGACTTATTTGACAAAGGGAGAGAAATAACCAGATTTTATCATCTGTAAAATCTTATGAGGATGGACAATTATGAATGGTAATATTTCATAAGGCATAGAGAAACAGTGGAAGGTAGCAACAGTTTTAAGAGAGCATGGGCAAGGTAGCCAACTAAGCAAAATCATCCCATAGAAATTCAACGGTGGAAATGGAAGGAGGTCTTAAACAGAAGAAAAATGGAACCGATTTGCAAAAAACCATTTCAACAAATTGTTTTCTTCATCAAGGGCAGTGGAACCACCACAGTTGGACCATAAAGTCACATTTTCTGAATTGCTTAGAGAGGAGGTAGAAATGACACTGAATAGAATAGAAATGGAAAAAATACCTGAATTGGACCAAACACATATAGAGCAGATCTCCACTGTTAATGATATGCTTGTGCAGGCACTGAAGGACCAACATACAAGGTATCTAAAGGAAGCAAAGATGCCAGAGATGTGGAAAAAAAACCTTAGATCTCATTAAAACTATCCAAAAGTGGCCCAGAAGCATCAATAGCTTCTGAACTATATGCCTGCTCTCCCATCTATACATAATCATCATGACAGTCATTTATACATGGATTGAAGGCATCCTCAGATGAAAGCACTATTAGGGAACAAAGTTTTCACAAGCAGCCTTCACCAATGAACTGTATCTTCTTGATCTCACAATTAACTGAAATATGTAGAGAATACAAAATTCCATCGTGCTTGATGCTTAAGAAATAGCATTTGATTCAGTAAAATAAAATACAATTGTATATATATATATATATATATATATATATATTTTTTATAACAAAGTATCTCCCATTCATATATCATCCAGGATTCCTTGGAACACATAATAGGAAAAACCCTGTTTGATGACCTTCTGATAACAAACATAATAATAAATAAAAGTCTTTATTACATTTGGTGAGCACACTCTTCCCTATTTTATCACTTTGATGGCAGCAATTCACCTCACCGTCCAGGTTTAAAAGGGATTCCCTATGGATTCAATTCAATTCAATAAACATTTCTTAAGCGTGCAAGCCAGGTGGTGCAGTGGGTAGAGTGCCAGACCTGAAGTCAGGGAGACTTCTCTTTCTGAGTCTAAATCTGGCTGCAGACACTTGCAAACTATGTGACCCTGGGCAAATTATTTAACCCTGTTTGCTTCAGCTTTCTCATCTGTAAAATGACCTGGAGAAGGAAATGACAAACCACTCCAGTATCTTTGCCAAGAAAACCCACAAATAGGGTCATGAAGAGTTGGACACAACTGAAATGACCGAACAATAACAACTACCTACTATGTGATGCCTGGCACTGTCTTAAGCACTGGAATGGTGAGGTCATCTAGATGCTCCTCTTTGTAGATATTTTGTACTGATTGCATCAAGTCCTAAGGCATGGCAGAACCTCCTAGAAGAGATTTATTATCACTCAAGAGACTTTGGCTTTCATCCATGGAGGAAAGACCAACTAGATGAAAAATATCTATTGTCTTGATTCCAACATGCATTTGGATGGATACCTTGTTCTTCTCCCTCCTTTGTTTTCAGAGGGGACAAATGACATCACAATACTGGGGTAAAATTGTGGATGATGGATGATGACTTGGCTTGCTTTTGAATTGGATTTGAGACAGAGTTGCATAAAGTCATTAGTCTCCTTCTCTCTATCCAAAGTCATCAAAGTCCACTGGCAAGACAAAAGTCAAGACAACTGGTGATATCTGGGATGCAGTGGATGACCTTGGTGTCTTCAATGTCTGACCATGCTCTAAGTACTCCACAGTACCTGTCTTCATGGCCATTGGAACAAATTATTCTCATCTGTCCATTCTGCCTGGGGAAGTCTTCATATGCTTGGGGTACATACTCCCATAACTCACCAACAAGTTTGAGGTCTCTTGGTTGGTTTATACAGCACTTTAATATTTGAAAAATATTTTAAAATAGTATTTAAAATAAAATTTTATTTTATCCTTGTGGCCCTGGATATTTGTTATTATTTACATTTTACGGATGAGAAAATTGAGGCAGAGGAAGGCTGTTGAATTCTGACCTATTACAAGTCAGATACCACTTCTTCTATGAAACCTTTCATGAGCATCTTCAGATCTCATGTGGTACTTTTTTTGGGTAATTATTACTCATGAAATAGATGTTTTAAATATACTTATCATGTAAGAGTATATATTATGGGGCAAAAGACCATAGATTTCAATCTCTGTATTGCTGTCCCTTCACTGGATGCCGGGTCCATGAGGGCAGAACTTTGTCTTATCTAAGCTGTGTTGTCTTTTCCAGGGCCTATGATGGTGCTCTTTACATGGCATCCATTTAGTAAATGTTATGCCTATACTATACACATTTGTTGCCTATATCTTTATCATCAAAGAGACACCATGTCATAGCAAAGAGAAGACTTTCCCTAGAGTTGGGAAGACTTGGTTTCACATCCTGCCTTGGTCGTATCTTGACTATGTGACTATGGGCAAATTTCTTAGCCTCTCAATAATCCAGGCAATTTTCTCAGTCTTTAGGTTATAGAAGAGTTGTTGATCTGTATTGATAGTAGATGGTTTAATATTGAAGTTTTCTCACATAGATGAAATCACAGGTATTTATTGACCTATTTTTTAAATGGTCAAAAAGGTGGTGAGAATGGTTAATATTTTGAAAAATTTTTAACTATGGGATTGTGGGTTTTCAATCATAATCCAGTTTGGAGTCTGGTTTTAGAGAACCAGCTTGGTTACTGACCCTGTATATGCTGTGAATTCTAGAATTTGTGTGTGTCTGGAAACACTTTATTTTTCTAAGTGCTCTGGGTAATGATATCACTGTTGGCTGCCTGTAAAAAGGATTCCAAGGCTGCAGAGAATTTGTCTACAGGGAAAGGGAAGAGGATATGGGAGTGTTTTTGCAGAGAATTCCATCTATGCAGACAGCTGATCTGGATGCTTTAGGTCAGGTCAGCCCCGCAAGAACCATCCCTTATAATAACAGTTATTTCCCCCCTGGAGTTATCTGCCTGGTTTCCTCAAGTTGGCGCTTTAGTGTGTATCAGCTGGAAAATGTTCTGAATTTATACTCATAACCCCAAGCAATCTTAGAACTATTCTTCTTTTTCACTTAATTCAGCATTAGGGAAATGGGACTGATTTCTAAAGGAGGTTGAGAAACTTCTAAATGTGGCTTGATTTTTGCATTACTTTATTATGTGAAGGCAACTGCTTGTATACTGAAGCAGCATGCTTTCTGACTCATCACTGTATACTCAACTAATAGTCTTTTTTTGTGAGTGCCTAGTCCATATTGAGTTATTTTTTAAAAGTTATATCTCTGTGCTTTTGTAATTTCTGTCCTGTGGAAATGACTTCCCAGGGTTGATTGTATGGCTAAGTCTATGTATTCATATGTAATAGTCAATCAATACATTCTTTTCATCAAATATATTTCTGGATGTATATATAAGAAGCTAATGGGAAACGTCTCCTTATAGACAACTAGGTGGTATAGTGGCTAGAGTGTTGGACCTGGAGTCAGGAAGATTAATCTTCCTGAGTTCAAATCTGGCCTTAGATGCTTAATAGCTGTGTGATCTTGGATAAGTCTCTTAACCCTATTTGCCTCAGTTTCCTCATCTGTAAAATGAAGAAGGAAATGGCAAACCATTCCAGTATCTTTGTCAGGAATAAGCCCAAATTGAGTCAGAAAGAACCTGACCTGACTGAAATGAACCTGCGGCAACAACAGGTCTCATGCATTTGCCTAAAGCACAGAACCATAGCTGGAAGAAACCCCGATAATTGCTTTTATTTTATAGGCATTTTCTGCTATTAGGAAGATAATAAGAGTCAAGACCTTTAGCTTCAGAAAATATAACTTGAGCCCTTGACCTAATTTAATACAAATTATTTCTGAACTAGTACAAGATAAATGTCATCTGCAGACTTTGCCAAAGAATATTGGTGTACTTCCCTAAGACAAAGAAGATAGAGCATTCCTGCCCCCATCTTCCCCTTTGCTCTTTTTGGAAGAATGTCAACAGCAATGACAGAGGCTCATTTTTAGCAAAAGAGTATTTGTTTTTGAGTCCAGCTTAAGTAAATGATGCAAGTTTAGGCCAATGTTTGTTTGGCCAAACTATTTCGCCATTATCCATGACCTTTTTGCTTTTGAAAGAAGAAATATTTTATGATATATTTAATAAATTTAACAAATACAAATAACAAATAACAATAATTTTAACAAATAAAATAAGGAGAGAGGAACAGTCATATAAACTGTAGTACCTCCTCATTTGCTGATCTCCAGAAAATCATCTGCAAGTTTGAGGAAATCTCTGGGTTAGCGCACTTATAAAACCAGAGTTCATAAATATACAGCGACAGATTTACTTTTGCCAGCTACCCAGAAGATTCATTAGTTCAAAACTCAGAAATCAAACTGCTTCATAAATATAGTGACGAGAACAAATGGGGTACATTCTCCCACAAGCTACTACACCGTCAGCTGATTAAGGACACACATTCAGAGAATATGTGTGACCTGGGTATGTACAGAGTAGACACACATGTTGGGAACATGTATAAAGGGGTATATACCAGAAATGGTCACATGGAGAGCACTTGTCAATATCCTATGTAGCTAGGGTACACATAGAAGATTAACATAATTGAGGACATATATGGCCAGAGTCCAACTGTGACTGAGGCATCTTATACTTCCAGCACCACAGAACTGAGAATGACCTCTAATAACATCATCATGAACTTCTCTTCTGAGTATCAGGTCTTCGTTCTGCACTGATTGTCATCCTTTTAGGTATTGTGCTGTTTCTTCGTCTGTTCTGTTTCGTGTGGTCGCTGTTGTTCATGTTTATTAGTTTTATAGTTATGAAGTTGCTCTCTGCTGCTATCTATTTTGCTTCAGTTCATCAGGTCCCTTTGCTACTTTCTGTTAAGAGGTTGCAACGCCTAGGAAGTCTCTCCCTGATAAAGACAGGCTGATAGATTTCTTTTTTAGCACTTAGCTATATATGCTATTACCCTACAATTAAGCAGCAGTCAACAAAAAATAGAAGAATGCTTATGTCTAAGATTTTTGGAGCCAGAGTGGTGTGATAGAAAAATCATTGGACTCTTTAACATGGTAAAAAATGTTAGCTATTGTTGCTACTACAACACTATAGAAATGTCAATTATTAGAGACATGAAAATTGTGAATTTTAAAAAATGAGACAAAATAACAGTTAGGCGTATGAGTGGTACCTACAATTACTGAAGTGATAGCCATATAGAATCTGATGAAACTTCCAGGTCACACAGCGATTGGATATCTATCTCTATCACTTAGTGGTGCCTGGAATATTTGTCGACTGACTATTGAAAAAGAAAACAGCTACAGCGAAGATTAACTGATATCAAGGGCTAAGTTTGTATATTTCCTAACCAGACCTTAGAGATGAGGCTCCCTCTTTCCACATGAATTCTCTGTCCTTTACACCTAGGCATTTGGAATGATGTCTACTTGGACATTCTGTCCCCCATTCTGTGAGGAATGTGAGTGAAGAGCTTGTTATGTGCATATACGGGCAATCTTCAATTTATGATTAGGTTGTTTTTAAAAGTTTATGTGTAAATTGATTATTTTGAAAACAGAATTTACTTTTTCATAAAAATAGTATTATAGAGTAGTGGATAGAGGGGACAGCAAGGAAAACCTGATTTCAAATCTTGCCTCCGATGCTTATTAGCTCTGTGACCCTGGGCAGGTCACTAAGGTCAAAATGGTACATGATTTATGCATAAAGGGTGATAACATAAGTAAATTAGGGGAGCATGGGATAGTTTACCTGTCTGATCTATGGATAAGTGAAGAAGTTGTGATTAAGTATCCCATGGAGAAAATTATGGGAGTAAAATGAATAACTGCGATAGCATTAAATTAAAAGAAGTTTTGCACAAAACAAAAATCAATGCAGTCAAGACAAAAAAGAAAGCAGAAAACCGTGGGAGATTTTTATAGAAAGTTTTTCTAATAAAGACCTCATTTCTCAAACATATGGATAACTGAATCAAATTTATAAGAATATGAAACAAGCGGTTTTCAGATGAAGAAATCAAAGCTATCTATAGACATATGAAAAATAACTCACCACTGATTAGAGAAATGCAAATTACAATAACTTTCAAGTACCACCTTATACCCACCAGACTGGCTAATGTGACAGAAAAGGAAAATGACAAATGTTGGAGGTATGTGAGAAAATTGGGACACTAATGCACTGTTGGTAGAACTGTACTATTCAATTATTCTGTAGAGCACTTTGGAACTCTGCTTAAAGAGCTATGAAACTCTGCATACCATTTGATCCAACAATACCACTACTAAGTCTATATCCCAAAGAAAATTTATTAAAAGGAAAAGGACCTACATATACAAAAATGTTTATAGCAGCTCTTTTTGTGATGGCACAGAACTGAAAATTGAAGGAATACTCATTAGTTGGGGAATGGCTGAACAAATCGTTGGATATGATTGTGATGGAATAGTATTTTGCTATAAGAAATGATGAGCACGATGCTTTCAGAAAAATCTGGAAAAGCTCACATGAAGTGATGTAAAGTAAAGTGAGCAGAACCAGGAGATTATTGTTAAAAAGTAACAAGAATATTCTGTGATGATCAACTGCGAATCATTTAGCTATTCTCAACAATACAAAGATCCAAGGAGATTGCAAAAGATTTATGATGAAAGATACTATCCATTTGCAGAGAAAGAGTTAATGGAGTATGAATACGGATTGAAGCATACTATTTTTAAACTTCCTTTTTTCCAATGGATTGTTTTGGGGGAGTCTGTTTTCTTTCGCAACATGACTAATATGGAAATATGTTTTGCATGAATGTATATGCATAATCCATATGAAATTGCTTGCTGTCTTAGGTAGGGAAAGAGAGAATTTGAACTCAAAACTTTAAGAAATTGAATGTTAGAAATTTTTTTTTATGTGTAATTGGAAAAAATATTAGGAAGTAAAATAAAAGAAAGAAAATACATTGTAACTATCAATTAATCCCCAATTATGAGCCTAGGATCCTAAAATTTATTTCAGGGACTTTACCTTCCTAAACCCACAGGAGCTCTATGGAAAGGATAGGGTTTTAAGTTGAACCTTCATCCCAAGATCTTTTTGAATTTATATACAAATCAATGTAGAAATTGCCAAAAAAACAAAACAAAATCCAAAACCAAACCAAACCAATAAGTCTAAGAACCAAAACTTAGTGAAGGAAGTCCATCTTTAACTTTCCATTCTGCATATCTGCTTTTACTAAGACATTGACTGACCCACAAAAACTTGCTGGACTTCTTACAACTGTATAATATAAATTTCAATATTTGATTTCATTGGTGTAAACAATTCTTTCACCAAATGAGATTATATCCCCTCTATGCTTTAGTAGGCTTTCATGAGTTGCTATGACCAAACTTAATTAGGCTGGTTAACAAAATACAGACATAGTCCATGGCTGTGTCTATACTTAAAGCTATGACCTGCTAGTTAGAGTTGGTACTTCATTTACATAGCATTTGAGAACTCAGGATCACCCTCCCACACCATTGTGGGGCATCAGAGTAGTAGTACTTGAGGGGAAAATAATCAGAGATATTTACATTTAAGAAGTTTAACAAAATAACAGCCATCCCTGCTATGCAGCCCCTTTCCCGTATCTCTTCTGTGCACATATAACATTTTGTTTCCACGAGTTTTTTCACTGTGTTTTCAAATTCACCCACACACTCCAATAATAGAAGTGGAGAATGAGGACACTTGTGAACCCTGGCTTTTCTTTTTGTGGGAAACCAGGGCTGAAAATTGTTACTGAAAGAAATCTCAAGTCCATTAGCTCTGCATTATGATCAGTTTCCAAATCCATAGGAAATCAGACCCTCACTCCAGGCTCACTGTAGTGGAAAGAAGTTATTTCTCTTTCAAACAGAACAGCACTAGGAAAAATCATATTCTATGTAATTTGACAAACCAGCATCAAGCTTTTATTGTAGACAGAGCACAATGAAATGGTTAGAAAGAAAGGCATGGGCAGATCTATATGAAAGTAATCGAAGACACAGTTTCTCCCTTACAAGAACATCTATATGAACCCAGAGATAAATTCTGTACATTTGAAACAATAAAGCATTTACATGTCACCAAATGAATTAGGGCCTGAGACTAAAGACCATATTGTCAACGTAAATCACAGAGAGAGTGTAAAGTAGCGATCACAATGGGGTGTGTGTGTGTGTAGAGAGATCAAAGCCTTGGAGAGATCACTATTCCTGAACATCTGAACTAGACCACACTGAATAATGTCTTTAAGCGTCCATGGACTATTTTTATAACTTCAAGAGCTTATTACTTAAGGTGGAGAAACTTTTCATTTCTACCAAATGTACACCACTGAAATAGTTACTGCAGTACTAAATTAAGTCTCCTCAATTACACTTCCTTGCTATCCCTTCCTCCAACTCCCTTTCAAAAAGGAGTGTGCACTGTTAGTAAACTGAGCGGGATTAGAGGTCTTTCTTACCTGCCAACATTAATGGTTATTTGCCCAGGGCAGATAGGCAAGGAAGTAGCTATTTTCTAGGCTGATTTGTGGGTTAAAGGTAAGCAATGCTATAGTTAGTTATGTAAACCATGCTCATGGGGAATATCACCGTATAGAACTCTACCATTTACTGAGCCAAGAATCTCCATCAGAAGAAAAAAGGTCAGAGTTTCTCTCCTTTCTCTCTCTCTCTCTCTCTCTCTCTCTCTCTCTCTCTCTCTCTCTCTCTCTCTCTCTCTCTCTCTCTCTCTCTCTCTCTCTCTCTCACTGAATAAGTGCTACTACTGCATGTTGCACAGGAGTAGTAGGAAGACGAAACAGTTTCAAGTAGGTTACTAGTGGTAAAAAGACCCATCTGGTCTGAATAGAGCCACAACAGGATTCATTATGTAGTATGGATAGCAGAGCTTTTAACAGCTGTGTCCAGGGCTGGAACGTCTTCCCTCAGCTGGAATGGAAGGATTCTCAAAGTGCCAGCTCATCTAGCACTGAAAGAACACTGTTGTCCCCTCTTGCCTAAGAGGAAAACAGCAGAAAGTGTTGGGTGACCACACAGGCTCCTGGAAAGCTGCCTTGTTGCCCCATGGGATAACTTGAGTAGGGCTGGATTTAATTAGAAGAATTACATCTTTGGGTGGTTCAGCAAAGGCTGCCTCCTTCAAATTCAAGCTGGATACTGTTAGTGTCACTGAGACACAGGGGGGTGCTGTGAAAATGAGTGCTGAACTTAAGAGTTAGGAGACCAGAAGGCAAATCCTGGCTCCCAAATTTACTCATTGTCACACCAGTGGGCAAATTCTTTTACCACCCTGAACCTCAGTTTCCTTCCTTGTATAATGGGGATACTGGCTTTTTATTAGCAAACTCACAGAGTTATTCTAAGGAAAACGCTTTATAAGCCTCAAAGTCCTTTGTAAATGTTAGTTTTTCTTAAATAGTCACAGAAATAGAGGTATTTTCCTACTAATTAGTTTGTGTTTTTACATAGTGTCTATTGTGCAGGGCTCTGTAGAATAAATGTTTACATAGCTTCCAGAGAGATCCAAATTAATCTCTTCATTTTTTCTTTTTTTTATAAAAGGAAATGTACGAAACGTGTTTGTAGGATTATCTTCCTTCTGTCTTTGCCTCAGCAAGCTCTAACAAGTGCAAATGGAAGGCTTGAAAGTTCCTTGGTTCTTCTCAAATGGAACCCCTGGATTAAGTTTCTTTTTTCCTTTCGTAAGTTATGATTACAAATGAAGTGAATTGTTCTTGCCTCCACAGGAGCCTGTAGTCATTGAATGAGAAGAAAATTCCAAAAGATTAAGTGATTGTTCACTTTAAAAAGGGGGAAAAATCCCTTTTCTTGTGAGATACCTGAGTTGGTAAGGGATTGAAATGAATAAATGTCCGTTGAATCACTGAATAGAATGAATTATAGCTCTGGAGAGGATTCCACAACTTCAAAATGAATGACCTTGGGCAAGTCTCTTGACTTTATTTGCATTTCGTTTTCCTCATCCCTCAAATAATAGCTGAATATTTCTCAAGCAACTTACCTTAAAGGGTTGTTGTGGGGCAAAGACTTTGTTATTCTTAAAGAGATGTAGAAATGTGAGTCCTTGATCCCTGCTAGGCCTGTGCTACCAATCCAAAGCACCAAAGCTTTGTAATGAAGAAAAATACTAGCCAACAAGGCATTGCTTTAGAGGGAGTGGAGGGTGTCTTTTAGTGTACCTTTGTAATAAACGAATTGAAAAGAAAATGCTTGTTTTATTTCATCAACTGAAAATAAAATATATATATTTTTTAAAAAATAAAGGAAAATAACCCCTGACATATGTAATTTGCATATAAAGTTTGGAGCTTCAGTCTTAGTGTATCAGGTTAACACTTAGAAGGCAAAAACATGCTGGAAGCTGGACATCAAATAGTAAAATACTTCACTTTGCCTATGCTTAGGGTTCTGTGTATTAGGTGAAATAACAAAGATAGTAGCAGAAATCTTTGAAGGTTCAGAAAAATTGAAGAGAGATTTTGTTACTTCGGGTTAGTTCATCCTGCTTGGCAAGATGTCAAAATTTAGCAATTAAAAGTGAAGGTTCCTGGGACTTTGATGCCAGGGACTAAGACCTGGGGGAGGGGGGGAGGGACATTCTTTCCTAAGCCTGCTGTTTCCGAGAAAGAGCTCTGCCTGGCTATCTTCTCACCATCTGTCCTTTGCCTAACTTCTTAGACCAGAGACCATTACCTCGAGCAAAGGCATCAGGACAGAAGCAATGTTGCCTGCAACACTTATGGATGCTGGACCAGATT
Source organism: Bettongia penicillata ogilbyi (assembly GCA_023548195.1). Taxonomy (NCBI): domain Eukaryota; kingdom Metazoa; phylum Chordata; class Mammalia; order Diprotodontia; family Potoroidae; genus Bettongia; species Bettongia penicillata. The sequence continues at coordinate 5,726,578 of JAJHZJ010000540.1, read as the reverse complement.
AAAGCGTAATTGAGAAATGTCTGACAAAATAAATACAAATATAACATAGATAATGTTTATTTGTGGTTTTCTAAGTCAATGTGCAACTTGCATGGATGTGTTTCTATTTGAGTTTGACATCACTGACCTAGAGGACTTAACCCTTGGCTCTAGATCTCCCTTCATCCTGTCCCCTTGATTGGTCAGTGACTCACATGGCCCACTATAACTGGTGGCCTGGCTACCCTTAATTTTATTCCCCAGACATCTTGACAACTACCCTGTTACTATATCTATCTATCTATCTATCTATCTATCTATCTATCTATCTATCTATCTATCTATCTATCTGTCTGTCTATCTACCTATACATAGGTAGATAGACAGATAGATAGATATATCCTCCCCTCTCTCTTTTCAGTTCTAGAAATGTGAGAAACATGCTCACTTTAAGAAAAGAACAATATTTGTTATGAAATTAGGAAAACTCTCATTTTATTTGAGCCAATTATATTACATTCTTAATGAACGGATCCCTCCTGAATGAAGAGTACATTTGCTTCGGACAACTGCCAGGCTTAAATGCCTTGCTTTTAATACAAATTTCCCGCCTGCCTCCCATTGGCCAGCATTTCAGGGTTCACTAAATCTTACCCCTTGATAACATCTTCTCATATACTTTATTCTTTATTTTTTAGTCTATGTCTGCATCAGATAGCAGACAATTAGAGAGGAATTTTGAATTGCTAAGGAACTGACAAAAGCTGTGAGTTTGAAGATGACAAAGTTGGGTTTATGGCCCTTATACCCATCCTTTCTGAATTAGATCTGGCTTGGCAGTTATCTTTGACATACAGGAAGAAGCCTTTTCAGAACAAAGAAAAGTAGTAAGATATGCTTATTTCCAGGTAGCCAGCTTTCCCCACCCATTGCCTTATAAGAGCAGTTTTATCTCTGACATTAGCCATCAGTATGCATTATAATTTCTGTTTTTATATAATTTCTGTGGAAACAAAATTCAATTATACCTTGCAGAAACATAACCAAATCAATACTGCCTTTGCTGCTAGAAAGAATGTGTCAGCCTGTTCCTCTGTTGACTCCGTTCACCATCCATGCAACTTTTCAAAGCAAAATAGCCCTCCCCAGACACTATACCCCAGAGTACAGCCCTCTCTCACTCAAAACAAGGTCAAGTGCAAGTCAAGTCATTGTTTCTCTGATGGCATGGTCTTCTTCAGCAACAAAGGACGAGCACAACAACAACCCCAGAACACAGTTGTCTCCCTTATTAGAAGGCGAGCTCATTGAGGGTAGGAATTGTCTCAGCTTTTGTCCTCTCCAGTGCTTGGCGCACTGTAAATGCTTGATAAATGCTTTGTCATTATTTCATGTATTCATTCAATGATCTGTCCGAACATGAGGATCTCTAGTCATCGAGGAAGCAAGGAAAGGAAGGAAGGAGCAAGAATTTCTTAAGTGCCAGACACTGTGCTAAGTACTTTGCTGACATCATCTCGTCATCTTGACCTATGTCTTGCCACTGGACTCCCATGACTCTGGAGGAGACAGTGAGGCTGATGACTCCGTGTCGCTTTGCCTCTCTTAAATCCAAATCACTTGCAAGTGAAGACATCACCCTCCCAATGACGTTGGTCTCCTTCAAGAGCAAAGCAGCAACAGCAACGATAACAACAAATACCATCTCATTGCATTCTCACAACAACCCTGTGAAGTAGGGGCTATTATTATCCCCATTTTACAAATGCAGAAACAGAGGCAGACAGAGGTGAAATGACTTGCCCAGGGTCACACAGCTAGTAAGTTTCTCAAGCTGAATTTGAATTTTCCAGATTCCGGAGCCACCCAATCCTCTATCTAGAGGGTAAAGAAGTCTACTCACTTCACTTGCATTGCCTCACTCATAGTGAATAGCTGCAAAGATCTTAGCTTAAAAGGGACAAAGTCTCCCACTGCGTCCTGGACCATCTCTATCTGACCACTGGACCAAGATGGCTCTGGAAGAGGAAGTAAGGCTGGTGACTTTGTACAGCCCTCTTTCCCTCAAGTCAAAATCTACTGCAAGTCATGTTATCATCTCCCTGATGCCATGGTCCTCTTCCAGAATAAAGGACAAACCACAACCACATACAATAGGTGTAAAGGGATGCAAATTTACCTTTGTGACCTTAGGCAAGTCACTTAAACTGAGACATTTTATCATCTGTAAAAGGGGGGAGATTAAACTAGATGTCTCTGATGTATATTTTTGTTCTACAATTATGATCCTATGATTCAGTTTCTTATCTTCTAATAGATACCTTTAGAACCAAAGCAATCATTGTGCTGGAAGGACACTGAGGGACTTCTAGGATCCATGTGAAACTGAAGGAATAAATGTCTGCTGGAGTTTTGAAGACACTTTAGTGATAGAGAAGGTATATTTGCAGGAGGTAATAAAACCTGGTTTCCTGATGGAAGTGATATGGTAGACTAACCTTGGACTAGGTTCCGATATACCAGAGCCACCATGAAATGAGTCAAGTCACAGTAAAGGCTCTAGGGGTAGAAATGCATCTTTTTTTTTCCTGTGACTGGCTATGATATCCTTTGGTTCACCATGACTGTGGTAATCTTACCACGCTGACCGCTGGTATCATTTGTTTAGATGCTGTTGGTACCTCTATGAATGAAGCCTAAGACATTCTGGTACTTGGCATACTGTAATAAATAGGACTGGGGAAGCAGTGATAGGATGAATTAATGTTGAGAAATTCCTGTAGAGAGAGTTCATGCAAACCCATGGGAGTTGAGGAGGGTGAAAACTGAATCTTTTCTTCTGAGATGAGATGAGGAAGATCCAAGTCTAGAATTTAGATCCAGAACTGGTAAATTAATTCAAAGGGAACACGATGAATGGGATAGAAAAACCTTTAATCAAGGTCCAAACAGAGGTCATAATCTAGGGTGTTTATCTAAGCTGAAGTAGGTCACACCATTATGGTCAAATTCTTTTTGTTATTGTTTTTTTTTCATTATTTTGGCCTATTTTTTTACTTTGAACTTTATGTTAAAGTTGGGATCTAATCACTAGGGCTGGGGAGCCATGTCCCAAGCTTCAGGCTTTTTCATGCTGCTATTTTTAGAGCTGGTTCTCAAGGTCTAGAGATTTTTGATATTTCCAATGTGGAGTGATCCAGGGAGAAGTGTGGTCAGTGCTCTCCTAGTTTACACTCAGGGTGGGCCCCCGCTTCCCTGCAGCCACAAGTGTCAGTGTTCCTCTTGCCTCTGGAACTGTGAGCAGGTTCCTTCTTTTCCTGCAGTCACAAGTGCTAGTCCTACTTTCTGCCCTGAAACTGCAATCAGGGCTCCTGCTCTCTTTTGATGGACCAGAAGTGTTCAGTTCACAACCTGGAACTGTGATCCAGAATTGCTTATTGGTAATAGAGTTGCCAATTAGCATCACCTGCACCCAGGACCATCAAAGAATCCCCTATAATCTCTGACCAATTGTCTAACATTCTTGCTGTCTCTGGACTGAGAATTCCTGAAATTTCTATGTCATAGCCGCCTCCAAATCTTTTTGCTTTTGCTGCTGTGACTTATTCTGCAGACATGTTCCTGACTGGCCCCCTCTTCAGTGTCACAGAGCTCTCTTACTGACTTCCTAAGTTGTGTTTGCCTGGAAAAATGTCTTAATCTGACCTTTTGTTGGCTCTGTGACCCCAAAATTTCAATTGAGGTATTTTTAAAAAGTTATTTGAAGGGGAATATTGAAAGATTTCAGCTGCTTTGCTATACTTTACTTTGCCATCTTGGCTATGCCTGTTCCTAATTCTTTTTAAGGAGTACTTTCTCTGGGTAAAAGGTAGAATTTAACTCAGCAGTTTACAAGGTGGTTTCTTTAAAAAACTAGCCCAATTTATAGTAAAACTGAGAATCAGTAATATGAAACCAAACTATCACATACCTCTAGTATGCCAGGCAAATATTAAATTTTAATTTTAGATTAAATTTAAATTCCTTCATGTTGAGATCCCTCAATGTGGAAAGGAGTAATATATGCTTAAAGAGATTTTTTACAATGGAATTAGAGTTGAAAAACATTTAAATGACATAAAAGGGATGCAGAGGTTGGCTTAGTTTAACCTGAAGGGAGAGAAAATGAATTAGAATACTTTTCAAGGAACTTGCTTTGATTCTATGAAAATGCATAGAAAAGCTTCTTCAAATAAAAGTTTAATGATAAGAAAGCTTAAAAGAAATTACATTTCATAAAAAAGTGACAGAATTTCTTCTACCACCCCCACTCCAACTCTCTTTTCAGAGGTGTCAGAAAAAAAAAATATCTCCATGTGAAAAATTCTGAAAAAAAGTACTGTGTACAATCTAATTCTCTGCACCGTCTTTTGGGAGATCAAGAATTCTTTTGAGAATCTGAACAAATAAAAACTCAGAATTAGTTGGTGATTCCTACATGACCTGCCTTTGTCTATAGTATAATAAGAAATTCATTTTGTCTTTTCATTTATTTATTTTCTGAGAAAATAAGGGCAAAAGGAAATTTCACTATCCTAGGAGGAAAGTTTTCTATTAAAAATTTTCCATATGTCTTTTCAATTCAATTCAATAAAGAATTTATAAAGTGCTTACTATCAGTGAGGCATGTGCTAGCTAGGTGCTATGAATACAAAGAAAAAGGAAATGGTTCCTGCCTTCAAGGATCTTACTGTTTACTATGGAGCAGGAACATGTGTATCACATTATATGTATATATAAATATAAAATATTACAGAACAATTTCAAGGGGCAAAAGACTTTAAATACTGGCAGGGGAAGGGGTTGAGGAAGGCATTGTCTATTAATGGACAGTCAAGCTATGTCTGGGAAGTAGTAAGGGATTCTAAATGGTAGAAATGAAAAAGTGAGTCCATCACAGACATGGATCACAGGTTCAGAGGTGAAGGAGGATGGACTGCTGAATATGAGCAGCAGCGAGTAGCTTAGTTTGAATGAAAGAAAAAGACTAGAAAGGTAAATGGGAGGTAAATTGTGAGGGGCCATTAATGACAGGTTGAGGATTCTATATTTTATACTAGAGGCTTAGGAAGGCAAGTGTAGGTGTTTTTGTTTCTATTAACTGTAGAGGAATTTATTCCTTCTGCATAAGAAGGAAGAGGTGATTTTTTGCAAATATAGCAAAATATTTAATTTTAATATTAAAATGTTAATGCTCTACACGCCTGCTAAATATCTATTCCCTATGCTCCCTCCTTGTAATCTAAAGAGGGTGATAAAGGTCTTAAGGACTATGTCAGTGGCAAGGTCCTACTTTGGTAGGTCCTACTAAGATGGCAAGGCTTCAGACTTGGGTCGGGTGATAGAGTTATTGTTTAGAGGACAAATTATGAAAGACTCATAAATAGAAGATTGACTACTAGGTAATGGATGATTTTGGCTTTTTTGTCTCATGCCTAAAGTGTGAAGGGATGAGCATCTGAATGGGTGAAGACAGTACTGACACCAGTCAAGTCATGATTTTTTGAAGAACTATATGTATATGAGCTAAGGAGTTGTCTTTCAAGTTCAAATTGATTTTCAGAACTAGGTTCTAGTTGATTGGTGCCAATTAAGTAGAAAAAAATTAAAGAGAATGTACACAATTCCACTTCAGTCCATTGCTTACCTAGGTGTTAACAATCTACGTGCTATGTATAATTGACGTACTTGCCATGAATTCCAACATATAAAGTCAAGCATGTTCAAATAGTTTCATGGAGAGGCCAATTTCAGAAATAAACTGAATGAGTCAAGGGAAAAGTTATGTCTAGAATGCATCGTATTCGAGCTAGAATTGTAGTGGTCAAATGGACAATATTTTTCTGGGAGCTCCTGAGAGAAGGTTGATAATGAGATCTTTTCATTGTGTCAGGGTAGGGTATGTGGACCCTGGTTCTGAGATTTATGGCAAAGAATTAGTCTTTGTGCTTTTTCTTTTATAGCAGAAATAGATGCTAGGTTATGATTCCAAAGCTATTATAAGGAATATAATTGGTAGGACCTTGTTAGACTTTAAAACTTCTGTTCTCTTGGTGGGTTATGTGGGAATCAACTGAAGTTTTGGCTCTGGAATATTTATCTTTTCTCTCAAATGTACCATTTTACTAAACTTTTCTCTTACTCTCTAGGGCGCTACTATTACTCCAGTCATTCAGATTTGCAGCCTTGGTGGCATTCTCATATGCTCTCATTCACTCTATATATCCAATCAGTTTCAAATTGTGTCCTTTCTGACTATGTAATTTCTCTTGCATATTTGCCCTCCTCCCCACCTCCACAGAGCTACCATGGGACCTCATCACCTCTTTCCTGAAAATGCAATATCCTCTTATTTATTATACTTCTACTCAATAAACTTCACTGACCCCTTGTTACCTCCAGTATGAGGGGCAGCTAGGTAGTGCAGTGGATAGAGCATCAGCGCAGGAGTCAGGAGGACCTGAGTTCAAATCTCACCTCAGACACTTGATACTCACTAGCTGTGTGACCTTGGGCAAGTCAATTAACCCCAATTGCCTCATCCTGGGTCATCTTCAGTCATCCTGATGAATATCTGGTCACTGGATTCAGATGGTTCTGGAGGAGAAGTGAGGCTGGTGACCTGCACAGTCCTCCCTCACTCAAAACAAAATCAAGTGCAAGTCATGTCATCATTTCTCTGATAGCATGGTCTTCCTTGGCAATGAAGGATGAACACACACCTCTAGGATCAAATAAGAACCCTGTTCACCACTTGAAACCTTTCACAACCTCCTTCCAGTTTTTTTTTTAGCAGTATTCTTTCTATGGACTCTATGATCCGGCCAAAATGCCCTACTTGTTGTTCTGTGCTCTCAACTCTCCATCTCTTGTCTCTTTATCTTTGTTCTGGTTGTGCTCCCTGTGTGAATGTGCTTTTCCATCACCTCCACCTATTAGAATTTCTGGCTTTCTTCAAGACTCCCCTTGAGTGGCACATCAAGTCTTTTGTGATCCCCTCAGGTACTAGTTTGTTTCCTCCAGAAAGTACCTGGCATTTCTTCTGAATATTCTCTCTCTCTCTGTTTCTCTCTCTGTTTCCATCTCTCTGTCTTTTTCTCTCTATTGTTTCACTTCTTAAATATAAGATCCTTGAAAGCAGGTACAGTCTTACCTTTTATATTTTATAGTAGAGGCATAAGGAGGCAAGTGTAGGTGGTTTTGTCTTTGTCAACTGTAGAGGAATTTCTCTAGAGGAAAAGGTGGTTTTATCAAACACGGCAAAAGATTTAATTTTAATACTAAAATATTAATGTTCTATTCTTCTGCTAAAGATCTACTCCCTTCTTGTGATCTAAAGAAGATGATGGGGTCTTAAGGCTCTTTCTTTGTATCTTCAGCATTTAGCACAGTACCTAGCACATAGACACTTAATAAAGGTTTATTGATTGATTATATTACTTTCATTCTAGGCAGCTATGTGGTACAGCAGAGAGAGCACTGGACAGGGAAATCAAGGAGACCTAAGTTCAAATCCAGCCTTATGCATTTATTAGCTCTGTGACCTTAGGCAAGTCAACTGAACCTCTATTTGCCTCAGTTTCCTCACCTGTAAAATGGGGGATAACAATAACCCCTACCTCCCAGGGCTGTTGTAAGAAAAAGAGGAGATAATATTTGCAAAACACTTTGCAAAAATACTACATCAATATTACCTATTATTATAATACTTTAGCTTTCGACACCATATTATTGGACTTATTTGGACCCAGATGGCCCTCTTTCTCCGGATATTGGCCTCCTGGACTAGCAAGTATCACGACAGCTGTTTCTGAATTCAGTCAACCTCTCTAATCATTGCACATGCTCACTTCTGATGAGCTGTCAGCTTAGGCTATTATTATTATTTTTTAAGTAAGAGGAGAGCTTACAGACAACACTGTAGAAACACACTGACAAGAAACATTTTAACTAGGACAAGCAGACTAGGTTGTGACAAATCTGGAGCAAAATAATTAAGAGTTAGTATCCTATCTTGACATTTGTCAAATGACTTTTGGAAGGATTTAAAGGTGTTCAACAACATTTCATGTCTTTCTGTTTCAAGCACACCTGCATAGATGTAACTAAAACAAGACATTTTTCTTTTCCTTAAAGGATTCAGTGGGAAAGAAGGCACAGTGTGAGTATCTGTTATAGGGCATTTCTACTTCTTTTTTTTTAAATTACACGTTTGGTTTTCATATCACTTTCATTTCCAAATAAATCCTTTCCTGCTCTCTTCCCCAGAGAGCCATCCTTGGTAACAAAGGTTTAAAAAAAAGAAAAAGGAGTTTAATACAACCAACCTAACCCTCAGATGAATTTGAGAGTTTATCCCATCCCTCCAGAGAAGGGAGGAAGATATATTTTCTCCTTTCTTCTTTGGGGCCAACTTTGATCATGATAATTACATAGCAGTCAGTTTTTTGATTTGTGCTTTTTCCACTTAAACTGTTGCAATTACTGTGTATATTGTTTTCCTGGTTCCGCTTACTACAATTTGCATCAGTTCATATGTCTTCCCATGCTTTTCAGTATTCTTCAGCCGGGTGGCACAATGAATAGAGAGGCAGGTCTGAAGTCAGAAAGACTCATTTTCTTGAGTTCACATCTGTCCTCAGACACTTACTAGCTGTGTGACTCTGGGCAAGTCACTTATCCCTGCTTGTCTCAGTTTCCTCATCTGTGAAATGAGTTGGAGAGGAAACGTTGAACCAATCCAGTGTCTGTGCCAAGAAAACTCTAAGTGGAGTCAGAAAGAGTTGGACACAACTGAAATTGACTCAACACCACCACCACCACCAATATTAATATGCAATAATATTGATGTACTCCAGTTTACTTAGCCATTCCCTAATCAATGGACTTCTGTTGTGTTTCCAGACTTTGCTACTACAAAAAAGTGATTCTATTAATATTTTGGTATGTATGGGACTTTCCCATTTTTGATCTTCTTGGGGTATATGATTAGCAGTGTGATCTCTAAATTGAATTATATGGATATTTTTATAGGGTCATTGATGTAGAGATAGAAGGGACCTTAGAATCCATAGAGTCCAACCGTCTATATTTTACATATGAGGAAACTGAGTCTGAGAAAGGTCAAATGACTTGACCAGGGTCACAGAGCTAGTAAATATCTGAGGCAGGATTTGAACTTAGGTCTTCCTGACTCCAGGACCATCATTCTATGCACCTGTCACTTTCTGAGCATAATTCCAAATTATTTTCCGGAATGGTTGACAAGTTCATAACTACACCTACAGGGAAGTCTTCCATATGGTTGTTTGTACTTTAGAATTCTTTTGAAGATTGTTTATGTGCCTATTTTGCTACTCTGTTGAATACTCCTATCTTTTAATATTTTTGTTAATTTACTGGTTATTAGATGAAAAATCAGAGTAGTTTTGATTTGCACTTTTCTTATTATTTGGAACACTTTTCACATGGCTGTTTACAGTACGCAGTTCTTTTGAAACGTTTTTGTTCATATCCTTTAACCATCGTCCATCTGGGAAGTCTTTTCTTCTTAGATATTTGTGTTAGTTTTTGATATCAAAACCTTATCATTCATACTTCACACAATCTCTCCCCCCTTCATTGGCAGCTTCCTTTCTTATCCTACTTGCATTTGATCTCATTAAGGCAAAACTTTTTCAATTTCATGTAATTGCTATCATCTTTTCTATATCTCTAGTACTCTTTTTGAAAACCTGCAGTAATGGGAAGGTTTCATTATCTCAGGAAGCAGCTCATCCTTTTTTTCAGCTCATACTGAGTTAAAATCTGCCTTGTGTGGTTTCTACCTATTGCTCAATGAGGATAAATTTAGTCCCTTTTAAATATTTGAAGGAATTTCTTCCATAAGTCTTTATTTCTCCAGGCTAACCATTCCAAATGCCTTCAGACAAGACATAATATTATATGGTCTGCAGTCCCTATACCATCGTAGTTGTATTTGTAGTATGAGAATGTTCTTAAAATGTAGTACACAGACCCAGTTTGGCAAGGTCAGAGCACAGGGTCACTGCTAATTCTTTCTGTCTGGACACTGAGCTACCATCTTCCTGCTTATGTTAGTGTTTTGGGCTGCCACATCACACTACTGACTCATTGAACTTGTAGTCCATTCAGATTTCTAGATCGTTTTCATACAATTATCTAGCCCAAATTGTAACTCTGGATTTGATAAATTATATCAATTAATAAATAACGGTCCGTGGTCATACCACACTGAACATGTCTGATCCCATGTGATCTTGGAAGTGAAGCAGGGTTGAGCCTAGTCAGTTAGGTATATTCCTCAACCGATCAATAAATAAACATTTATTAAGCACCTACTATGTACGAGTCATTGTGCTAGGTTCCAGGGATACAAAAAGAGGCAAAAAATAGGCTCCTCAAGGAGCTTACAATCAACATTTAAATAAATATATGCAAGACAAGACATGCACACACAAGATAAATAGGAAATAATTAGCAGGGGGAAGGCACTGGGAATTAAGTGGGGTTGGGAGAGACTTTCTATAGAAGGTGGGATTTTAATCAGGATCTAAAACCAAGGAGATCAGTAGTTGGACTGGGGAAGAAGAGTGTTCCAGGCAGGGGCTGCCAGATCAAATGACTGGAGTCAAGACATGGAGTGTTTTGTTCATGAAATACCTGGGAGACCAGAGTCACCGACTGGATCAGTAAATGGTGGAGAGGAAGGTAGAGGAAGACTGAAAATGTAGGAGGGGACTATGTTATGGGGGGCTTTGAATGCCAAGCAGGGATTTTGCATTTAGTTGTGGATCTAGTTCTTGGAACTGATAGGTTGGTCTACGTTTATTGGGGAAAGATACAAGGAGAGTCATATTCTAGACACTGCTTACTCCTTACAGACAAGGACTGATATTTTTGTCTATATCCCTAGCACCTTACACAAGGCCTGGTACATCCTAAATAAATAAATATTTATTAATAAATAAAATAATACTTAATAAATACTCTTAATAAAATAATGAAATAAAACTTAATAAAACTCTTATTGACCTGAATTAATCATTTTTTCTTTCTCTCTAGACATGCATAGGCACAAATATCTCTTTATTCCAAACATAATTCCAGACTTTTATATATACATACATGCATATGTTTCTTTATTTCCAAAATATTTCCAGACACTCTGTTCTTATTAGTGAGAACTTCCAGTAGGGAAACTTCTACAAAATGCAGATCAAGGCATTTATTATAAGTTATAGTCAGTCCTAGACAGTTCATTAAAGCACTGAGAAGTTAAATGACTTACCCATGGTCACACAGCTAGTATATGTCTAAGACTGAACTTGAACTCAGGTCTTTCTGACTCCAAAGTCAGTTTACTATCCACCACTGCATGCTGCTTCATGGATACACGTATATCGAGATATTCAGGGATATAGCTATACACACATATACATAGATATACACACATATAGATGAATACACATATATGAAGAAAGATAAAATGGATAAATTCAATTCAACAAATATTAAGTGTTTATTATGTGCCAGTTGCTCGGGATACAAAAGAGAAAAATGAGACAGACTTTGCCATCAAGGAACAAGTAATGTCCAAAATATGATTCTCCTTCATCTGATTAATTCTCCTTCTCTGACCAATTATCCTAGATCAACCTGCTAAGCCAAGGAAGTAGAATTTTTACCTGCCTATTCATTTATGATGATAATTACATCAGTAGATTACATATCAACAGAATATATTAAATATTTATATATGTATATATATACGTACATTTATATATGTCAATATGTACTATGAAGCATTAAGAAAACTTTTAAGAAGAGCTTATACAAAAATTAGAATTTACCAAGCAAAAAACCCTAAACTCCTAAACATATATTTGGATTTGAAAAAATTGAAAAACCAAAGAAAAACATATATAAAGATAATTTATCATTCTGTTACACTCAGAGTCTTTAATAAAAGCAGTTAAAGTTAAATAGGCCATCATAAATAGATTATATTGACATAAGTGAGAGTAATTTTTTATTTCTTAATAGGCTTTATTTTTGGTGTCTATCAGTGTATTTTTGGGCAAGTTGTGTGGGGAACTTACAGTTAAGAAGCTTGCTTCACCAATGAAGGTCCCTAACTCTCCTGCAGATTATAGTCTTAGAGAGTTGCCTAGGGAACCAAAAGCTTAAGTCACTTGACTAGGGTCACATGGTCAGTATATATAAGATGGGACTTGAACTCAGGTCATTCTGACTTTTTGACTCACCCTCTCTCCATTATCATCATACTAAAAAGCAAGGCAGAGACATCTCCCTGCTGACAATAGTTTATATAGTCAAAGCTATGCTTTTTCCAGTAGTGATATATAAGGACTATAAGGAAAGCTGAGCACAGCAGAATCGATGCTTTCAAACTGTGGTGCTGGAGAAGACTTTTGAGATTCCCTTGGACAGCAAAGAAGTTAAATCAGTCAACACTTAAATAAATTAATTCGGGCTATTCACTGGGAAGTCAAATACTGAAGCTGAAACTTAAATACCTTGGCCACATAATAAGAAGACAGGACTCATTGGAAAAGATCTTGATATTGGGAAAGATTGAAGGCAAAAGGGAAGGCAGAAGATGAGATGGATAGATAGTGTCATGGAAACAATGAACATAAACTTGGACAGGCTTTAAGAGATAGCGTAGGATGGAAGTCCTGGCATGCTATGTGGTTCATGGGGTCATGAAGACTCGGAAAAGACTGAACGACTGAACAACTTTCCATTATGTCATTATTAAGTTATTATAGGTTAGTTAGATTGTCATTAGATGGTGGACGCATTTTAACTGGGACGTATCAGTGAGTACTTAGCTGTCCTTGATAAGTTCAAGTCACCTGTCTCAGATGAATTCTATCTTCGGATACTTAAACAACTGGAATATATGTTTGCTAAGCCACGGCTACTGATTTTTGAAAGGTTGTGTAAAATTGAAGAGCTCTCAAGAAAGGCAACACCTTTCCTCATGTTGCCTCAATTGTCTAAAAAAGGAGGATAATTGGGGCTAAAAACTAGGCAACTGAACTCATTTCCTGACAAAATTCTAGAAAGTATTATCAAAGGCTAGCTAGTGAGCATTTAGAAAAGAAAACAGAGCTAACAATGATTTTTTTCATGAAGAACAGATTTTACTAGACTAATCTCATTTCCCCCTTTCACAGGGTTATTGGATTTAGATCAGGAGAATTGTGCAGGGACAATATTCCAATTCCCACAGAGCATTTGACTCAGTCTCTCCCTGATAACCTTGTGGACTGTGTAATAGGAAAGTTAGATTAAGAGCTTGTTGAATGACTGAACCCAAAGAGTATTCATTAGTGAACTAGGTCAACCTCAACGGAGGTCTTTAGAAGGTTCTATCCCTTTGAGGGATGTATCTAATTTGCTTCCATTTGACATTTTTTATTGACGTCTTGAACCAAGGCATGGATGATATGTTTATCTGATTGACAGTTGACACAAAGCTAGGAAAAAGTTAACATGCTGGATGATAGAACCAAGATCCAAAAAAAAAATCTAAACAGACATGACTACAAATCTGAACTTAAGACATGAATTTGACTGGGGATAAATACAAAGTTTTACAAATGAGTTCCAAAGTCAATTTATTAGTATGAAATGAATAAAATCTGTCTTGGTAGAAGGTCCTCTGAAAAGGATCTGGGAATTTTAGTCATTTTCAAGCTCAGCATGAGTTAACAAGGTGAATAGTTTCACATTGTCAATACATACAAGATGGGACTTGAACTCAGGTCATCCTACTCTCTGGCTCAACCTCTCTCCACTATGCTTTTATCTAGTTGTTATAAATTTGTTGATACAGGATTGTTAGATGTCCAATTTGATCCTTGACCTTATTAAGAAAGGAATAGTGTCTAGAATGACAGAGTGGATAGTCTCATTTACTCTTCCCTGGGCTTCCTACATCTGGAGGTTAATTCTGGGTGATAGATATTAATGAACCAGAGACTTTCCATAGGAAGCCATCTGGGATGGTGAAGGACTTCTAGATGGTGCCAAATGAGGAATAGTTGAAAGAATTAAGGATGTTTAGCCTGTAGAAGAGAAGACTTGGGAGGGACATGGTAAAACACAGCATTTAAGTACTTGAATGGCTGCCATGTTCCACTTGGTACCATAAGGCATCAGCTAGGAGTAATGAGTAAAAATGGCAGAGGGTCAGATTTCAGCTCAATGTAAGGAGAAACTTGTGAGAATTAGAGCTATCTAAAAGTAGAATGGACTGACTTGGGTGGAAATAGGTGGTATTTCCCTTCTCACTAGAGGTCTCCAAGTGTAGACTGGACAATTTTTGTAGCATCTTCTTGAGAGGATTCTTTTTTCAGGTTCAGACTGATCTAGATGGCCTCTAAGGTCTCTTCATGCACTGACATCCTATGATTCTCTGATTCCAATGCCCCACAAAGATATTAGATACTCTGATCCAAGGGCAAAGTGAGGTTCACTGCAATCATTTTTATTAGAAATTGGCTAGCCGTACATGATTTAAAAAAATTCTGAACACAAACCATAAACAAAATATATTTTAAAGTGTAAGCAACAATACCCAAAGGTTCAAGGTCAGAGCTTTCACCCAAATAGCCTCCTGAAATATGCCAGGAAAATATTTCCACATCAATATAAATGGGCAATGATGTATGTAAATGAAAGCAGCTGTCTGAACAGTCCTTCACTGTACACAAGTGAGTACATGTTGACATTACCATGGGCAGGCTTTGTGGTGTGATATGTTCTGTGTGTGTGTGTATGCGTTGTTTTTATTTTTTGAAATAAATTCTGGCTCTTTGTATAGATTCATTGTATAGATTGCACAGACTTCTGTCACTCCTGAGCACAAAGATCTTTGTCTCACCATTTCACAGGTGTGTCTCATGAAAGATAAAGGACTGTGAGTAAATGATGAACAAAACCTGATCCTTTAGACCCAGATGAGAGCTAGGAGCTATGGGAACTATTCCTTTCCTCCCCTTAGAACTTCACTGTAATCTTGTAATTGATTGATCTTGTAAGTAGAGAAACATCAATACATTTTTACTTCTCACCATATAGCCATGCACTTACAGAAAGACGTGCTTGAAACTCAAGTATTCAGGGGTGAGGGAGGAGGGTTGGCAAGCTCTTAGAGTTTCTCCTTCATGGGAATCATGACAGTTTGAGAACAAATTACAAAGTGAACCTATTTGTGGCGTTTCAGAGAAAGGCTTACACGGAGGTAAGTGAAAGCTGACTTGAAAAAGTGAGAAGGTGTGCAATGACTACAAAGAGATATGATAAGCTATAAAGAAAAACCACACGCATATGGGTGAGATCAATCCAGTAGCATAAACTGAGAGGCCGATAAACGCATTGATCTCTTCAAGCCTTTTCTTTCAGGTGTTTTGTGAAGGGTCATTTTTCGTTTTTAAAAAGCATTTGTGTAGCAGGAAGAATGTGGCATTTCGAAGTTTGAGTCCTGGCTCTGTTACTTAAACTTACAAGTTATTTATTATCTTGTAGAAGATGGAAGAGACACTTGAGTGAAGGCAAGTCAAGTCAAGGAGCACTCATTCACCGCTTTGTACATTCTATGTAGTATGCTAGTGCTGAGGTGACCAGTACAATTCCCTCATTTTACAGATGAGAAAAGTGGTGATGTTGGGAGGTGGGGGTAGAAAGGAGAAGTGACTTGGCTAAGGTATTTAAGACATTTATTTACTTATATAAGATTCTATAGGTAGTGAGTGGCAGGGTCAGGATTCACTCTCAGGTCTTGGGCCTCCCAGTTTGATGCTCCTTCCACTGAGTCCTGTGTGCATGTTCATCTGTATTTCTGATTTTGACCTTTAAAAGTCCCATAATTTTATCAGTGTGAGTGCTTCTGCTATTGTATCTTTGATACAGATCACTATCCCACCATGCTCAGGTATCAATGATTTCATGAGTTGCTCTGACTGAAAAATTCATCCCCTAGTGTGCAGCCTTCTTGGGATGGGAATCTCTATGGTCTACTGTTGGCCCCTGGGTCTGTGCCTGCCCTTAGCCCCTCTGACTCTGGAGTACCTGCGTATATGTTCCACTGACACCTTAAGCCAGGGTGTCTTCCTAACTTTGAGATCAGGATCATGGAATGTCCAGGCTGGAACAGACTTTGGAAGGTAACTAGTCCAGTCCTCTCACTCTACAGAGGAGGAAATCAAGGTTCAGGAAGAAGTATAGACTTACTAAATAAGGTCACTATGTTGTCGTTTGTCCTTTGTTCTTGAAGAGGACCAGTGATAGCACATGGGTGTTGTCTTGTGACTAGAATGGATTTAAGTGAGGTGGAGCTGTGCAAGGTCATCAGCCTCACTCTCTCCTCCAGTCATTGAAGTCCAGTGGCAAGTCAACTGGTAATGGACTGAGATGCAGTGAGTGACCTTGACCTTTTTAAATGAAAATCTTTCCTACATCTCAGTTTGTCTAAGACAATGTCAATTCAAAAATTAAGGGCTAATAAGTTACAGAGCTAGGGCATAAATTTAGACCTCCTGAGTCTAAGTCCGGTATTCTTCCTACTAAAGGAAATGTATCACATTCAGTTTTCAAATGTTTAGTGAAGTTTTCTCATCTGTAAAATGGGGATAGTAAGGATTTGCGATATCTACCTTACCCAATTAACGAACCAAGTAAGATGATAGAGTATATTGTAAAAATGTTTAACCAAAATGTACTTTTTAAACATAATGTTATATATTATATTAATTATATTACATTATATTTTAATATATAATTTTATATTTATTAATTATAAAATATATTCTATATATTTTTATTTTATATATAATTATCTACATAATTGTATTATATTACATTATAAGTTATAAGAATAACCTGCTTAATAAATATAAATTTATATTCTATCACATTATTGATTTTGTATTTTATTACAATTCTATATTTTGAATATACTTATATATGGATACAATATTTCCCTTGATAAACTCCTTGAGGTCTGAGTCACCAACTCAACAAGCATTGATTAAGTGCTTACTCTGTCAGGCATTATGCTAAGCACTAAAGAGACAAAGAAAGGCGAAAACAGATAAACTAGTTTCAGATCAGAACATCCAGCACACATCATCTCAACCAGGAGTGTCATTCAACTCTGGAGCTAAGCAAAGACTTATTCAGATGCTCAAAATGGAGAAAGATCTAATGGAGCCTCCAAGAATCAAAATTAATAAAAATTTGCCTCTCCTTGCTCGCAAAGACCTCACTGTCAGAGAGGAGAGAAAACATTCAAACAACCACGTATAAATAAGTCGCGTACAAGATGAATTAGAGACATATCTGGGGAAAGGCACCAGGCTTAAGGCAACTCAGGAAAGAATTCTTGTAGAACGTAAGTTTTTAGGTGATAGCTGAAGGAAGTTAGGGAATCCAGGAAGTGAAGCTGAGGGCAGAGAATATTCTAGGCATGGGGGATAACCAATAAAAATGTATTGTTAAGAGATGACACATATCTTACTTTATTTTTTATCTTTAGTACTTAGTACAATACCTGGCCCATAGTAGGTCCTTAAAATACTTGTTCATTGATGTATAATGTTGGAAGAATGTGTGCTTTTCCATAATGCATTATGTTGAGATTGTATACTCTTCTCCTGTTATGCCTTGTCATCAACTGGCATGTATTTGTATGATATAGAAAGTTTTTTTCTTTTCTGTTTGGTACGTACAAAAATGAAATCCATGCCCTTGATTTTGTTAGCACTATGCTATTGAGATAAATGCCCCTCACCATTTATAAAAATAGGAAGAGAGTAGAGTGCATTTCTACAAAGTCTCATGAGAATGACAGCATGGTGTGGTAGACCAAATGTTGTATTTGGAATCAAAATTCCAATTCTGGATTTTCCATTTATCTGCTAAGTGACCTTTGATAAGTCTCTTAATATTTCTGGGCTCAGCTCCATCACCTGTAAAATGAGGAGAATGGACTATTTTTGTTATTCAGTCATTTTAATCAAGTCCAACTCTTCATGACTCCATTTTGGGTTTTCTTGGTAAAGATACTGAGTGGTTTGACATTTCCTTCTCTATCTCATTTTACACATGAAGGAACTGAGGCAAACAGGGTGAAGTGACTTGCCCAGGATCACACAGCTAATAAGTGTCTATACTAGAGTTGGACTATATCATTCCCTAGATCTCTTCCCCGTAGTTCTAAATTTATGATCCTCCGGTCAACATGTACTATAACACATGTAAAGTTCTTTGAAAATACCTTAAAGTATCATGTAAATGCTCTCTATCAACCTCCTCCTCATCATACCACCACCATTCATCATCACCATCACCATCAAATTTGGTGTTACATATAGAACTGAAAAGCTACTGCTAGGGAAATGAGACACAAACTTGTCAGACATGGGAATTGTCATCAGATGTGGTATTGTGCCCCTACATGAATAACTTCTGTTGCAGTGAGTAGAGTTAACTGACTGTACTATGAATTTAATTCTTTAATTTCAGGTAGAATTTCCGGAAACTTTTCCCAATAACATGATGGGGTATCTACTCTCAATATCAGGAAGATCTTATACCAAGCCTAAATATCCTGTGTTCATTTCATTTTATTTTGCTTTCCCTGCACATAGAAAGTAGACGGTCCCCGTCTTATGTATCTTTAATCTCATTTTCTAGAAGACAGTTTAATTTCCTTTCAACCTTCTCTTCTTTTTTCTTGTATTTTGTTTTTGGAGACAGTGGATCTACAGTATTCAACCAAATACTAACATCGTCATGGAAAGGTCAATTAAGACCATATTTTTTTAGTTTCCATTCCCCGTCCTTCTTTTCCCTTTCAAAACAAGAGGCTCAGTGGAAACACAGTGTCCTTCTTCTTAAACAGATGTTTAAAATATGACATTGCTCGTTAATTTCAACCTTTTCAAAATTCAGTTTGCAGGATAGTCTATATTGATCCCTACTTACTATGCCATTCAGGAGTGGTTTTGAGGTAGCTGCTTCTGCCTGCCTCCAGACTTGTTTTCAAACAACTTTCATCCCTTCATCATGTCATCCCATGAAGCTTGGAGCAATCCCAGTACTTTAATGGATGACAGTACTAAGAGCCAATACCATGGAATATTAAAAGAGACATAAGAGACCTTTTGAATTTTACATATGTATGACTTTCATAAAATAAGAAATCAATACCTCAGCATTATCTGTTAGATACAATTTCAAGCCTGAGTTAGTCTAAGGGTAAAGTGGATTTAGCCCTAATTAAATATGTAGCATTACATCTGGCTCCTGTGTTATTTAGGAAGATAGATCTAGAAGGATCCTGAGGGGACATCTAGTCCAAACAAGTCTAGTCATTTTATTGCTCAGGAAACTGAGGCCAGGGGAGAATAAGTGAATTGCCTTGATGGAAGGTAACTGAGGTGGGACATAACAAAAGCTTCTAGCTCTAGAGCCAGTGTTCTTTTCATTGTGGGACCTTCAATATCATCTATTTCAGCCTCCTCATTATACAGATGAGTAAGCCAAGGCTTTACTTTGAAAGAATGCAGAAGAATAATGTTATGTGAGCCAAACAATATCCAGTAAATGTAAGAAGATCCTGCCACATGTTTTTTCTCTACAGGTTCAAGATCTATAGTAGACCCAAGGGTTGGAGGACACTAGAATCATGGGGCTATGAAACTTGTCATGGAGCATGCTCTTTGGTCAGGGTATTTAGTCCCCTTGTTGGGAATTTTATTTTGAAATGAAGCTCCCTTTTTCACGTGGCATCTCACTACCAACTAGAGAAAACCAGTTGTATAAGGTGTGGTTTTCTGGAGATTTTGTAGCCTTATTTCTGTTATCGGTCTTTTCATTGTTCATTGTTTCTCATTCATGTGGGGTTTGGTTACTTTTTCCCTCTCCACCTGGTATGCATTTGCCTTTAGAGGAAGCTATGAAGATAATCGGTTTTGCATTTTCTGTATTCTCTGTCTTATTCACATCCCATGATCCCTTATCTTAGGCAGCAGCTTTCATCTCACAGCTGCAGTTATGGTGCTGCCAAGTGTATTTGTGGCAGTTGTAATGGAAAACAAAACAACCCATAGATTTAGAGATAGAAAGGACCTCAGAGAAGAACGGCCCCATTTCTTACTCTTAGAGATGAGAAAACTGATGGTGAGGGTTCAGGGGCTTGTTGAAGGCCACGCAGGTAGGAACAAGACGAACCAGGATTTTACTTTGATTTCTTTAACTCCAAACCTTCTGCAGCCTCATAAATGTCACCCCTTTGGTGTCCTTTTGATTGTAAGGATTTCAGAATATTTCTTTGATGTGAAATAAACTCTCCTTATGATGTCTTATATCATTTAACCAAGAGATAATAGTTCAGAGGATGCAGGGTTCAGTGAATCGTTTCATACTGCCAGTAAGAACTAAAGAAATCTAACTGTCCCATCTCTATATCCTGCTGCTGTTCTAAACCATGAAGGCAATATTTTCCGCCACTATACTTTTACTTTTGACCTGAAAGTGTTTGGGAACTGTTAAACCTTTCCCCACCTTCCTTTGCTCTCCCCACTTCCACCTCATTCAAGCAACCAAATGAATGGATGGATATTGTTTGCTATCATAATTTTATCCTTAATACTCTCCTAAATCCATTTCCCCCCCTCTTCAGCAGGTCTCCATGGCAACTGCCTTAAGGTAGTTTTATGCCTGTGTTGCAATGTCCCACTATGCTTTGTGTTAGAAATTATTTCCTTCAAGAGCAAAGGTAAACCAAGTATCCAGTGGCAATATTGTTCAGTGCAGAGAATCTACACACAGATTGCTACCCTGGATTTCATGGAACAAAAATAAAAAAAATATCAAGGAGCTACTGATTTTTAGCTAACCTCATAGAAAGAAGTGCCACAGTTAAAGTCAGAGGGACCTAAGTGTTCAGCAAGTCTAATCAATAATCAAAAGGAATCCGTACCATAACATACTTGATAAGTCATCATCCAACCAATCAGAGGAGTTTGCTGTAATTTCTGAGAAAGAAGCATAAGTATGCATGCCTACCTTTGTGGGGGGAATACCCTTTTGATGACTCCAGACAAAGATCTTTGTAATGTCATCAAGTTGATTGAAGGAAATCATTACATTGATAAGGAATGGCCCAATTAAACTCTCTTTCATATTTGTTGGAGTCTTATCTCTCTCCTAGACTGTAAGGGTCTTGAAGGCAGACATCATGCCTTATCTACTGTTTGCATTTTCCCCAGACTGTAGCATAGTGCTTTGGACCCATTAGGCATGTAATATTGTCATTTGATTAAATCATATTTTGCATCATTGGTCCTATGTCGATAAAGCCTAAATTCAGGATTTGAGGTTTTTTTGGAAATAATGGACTTTAAAAAAAGACTGACATAAAGTTGCTAGCTATACAGACAATAAATATAACCATGTCTAGAAATGTGTAGAATATCACACTCAAAACTAAGGAAGAGATTAGTTTACACTTAATATAAGTTAATATGGGATTAACAAATTTATCACCTAATGAATAGTCCTAATATGGTTTTTAAAAAAGAGTTAAAGCAGAAAAAGTATCATTCTGAAATATCACCATAGCACTCCCAGGCCACAAATCCCATGGAGAATGAAGAATAAGACATCCCAGCATCTGAACTGTGGGGTGCCTATGAAATGATGACTGGGACACACAAAAGAGATTTTATCCTTGACTCCCACAAAAAACAGGCAAATTATGGGCAGATGTGTTAATTCTCCAAAAATGAGATATTAAAGTTATAAATCAGAAATAAAAGAGCTGTAGTTTGAAGTTCAGTTTGAATAGCTAAGCACAACAAAGAAATTTCACTCTAAATATTTTAGAAACCAAATTGCCCTTCCATTGAAAAAATACTTCCTGTTTTCTGGTAGACTTAGTACTTCATTGCAATGCATGGACTTAAAAAAATTTCCAGTGCCCTCTTGAGGCAAAATGCCTTCCACATCCAGAGAAAGAACTATGGAATTTGATCGCAGATAGAAACAGACCATTTTCTTTTGTATTATGTTTTGTTTTGTTTTATGGTTTTTCCCATTCATTTTAATTCTTCTATGCAACATGCATTTAATAGAAATGTACACGTAGAACCTATATAAGATTGTACACCATCTCAGGAAAGGAGTGGGGAGGGAAGGGGGAAATGAGGGGAAGGGAGTGGAAAAAATCTAAGATATATGGAAGTGATTGTTGAACACTGAAACAAATTAAATAACTCAATTAAAAGAAAGAAAAAATACTTCCTGGCTCACTGGTCTTTTTTAATATTTTGAATTTCTAAGATTTTAATATTTGGCCAGGTGCTCCTTAGTACATTTATTTGGTTCCCACTATCAACATTGAAGAGTGACTCTAATTTTTGCTTTTAAGAACTAATTAATTTGAGGAGAATTTGTTCTAACATTTGTTATCTTGTCAGCTGTAATCTCTTGATCTTCTTTCTTTTTTATGCCGGTCGGTATTCTAGAAGGCGATCATTAGTTCTTGTGGAAGTGGTAGCTCTTTGTTAAAATGCTAACTCCTTCTTTCTGCATTGTCTATACTGCAGCTATTGAACTAACTCCAAATCACTACATAACATACACAGATATTTTCCAGTATTTGCAACATCACCGATTGCTGCTAACTAACAAAATTCTCAGCTGACAAACAGCCCTGAATGGAAAGGATTTCTGGACAGATAAATGCATGAGCTTAAATTTCCCCTTTGATAATTGTGTGGGAACTTGCCTGGGGAAAATTGTTTATCAGATTCCATTACTAGTGAAATCAATATATGTCCATATTCACATACATATTCATGAAGAAATTAGAAGTAAGTGATGAAAAAATAAACTTCATATTTTTCTTTGTCTCTTCAATCTTTTATGATCACTTCTATCCCTAGTTTAGGTAACCATTTTCCTTCTAGCCATAGGTGTAAAAAGCACCCTCTTCTCTTCTTTATTTTCAAATGACATGGGAATGTAAATATTTATTTTATATTTATTGTTATATTTAGGGCATTTATTTGGAGCTTATTCATATGTATATGGTGTAAGATGCTGGTGTAGATCTAATTTCTGACAAACTGATTTCCAGTTTTCCCAACTATTCTTATTGAATAAAGGATCCTTCCCTAGCTGAGTGTGTTCCTAAGTTTATTTTAAAAATGGACTTGATTGCTTTTAAGTCTTTCTTATCTAGTCTATTCAACTAGAGAACTTTCCCCAAGAAGTTTAACACAAAGGGTAGGGTATAGACAGATAGAATAAACAGATCAAGGGAAATCTTTTTTTTTTTTTTTTTTTTACACATAGGCTTGTAAGAAGATGAAAAGGAGCCTGAGGAATAGGAAAAAATGAACATGAAGGAGAGAGAGAGAGAGAGAGAGAGAGAGAGGAGAGAGACAGAGAGAGAGAAGGAGAGAGAGAGAGAGACAGAGAGAGAGAGAGAGAGAGAGAGAGAGAGAGAGAGAGAGAGAGGGAGAGAGAGAGAATGACTGTTGAAGCAAGATCCTGGGAGAGATAGGGCCTAATGGGATCCCTTGTAGATGTGGGATTAACCTTAGTGAAGACTGAATCTTTGTGATTAGAGGGAAGGTGATGAAACTGAAATGTTATGAAGATGGTTAGATGACAGAACTCACGTCAATGCTCTTTTGAGGGGGACCATTAATATGATGACAAGAAAAAGCAATCGCTAGTACAAGAAAATCTTTAAAAAACTATTCATTCTTTCTGTAAAGAATTGCCTTGGTGAGTTTCTATTAACCAAATTCTGCTTTTAACCAATTATAGTAAGTAGGCTAAAGCCTAGACTAATTATTAATCCCCACCCCCAACATGCACATACAGCATAGCAAACTAAGTGAAAAACTGGTCAAACTAATTTGATTCTTTCAATGTTGGGGTATCTCAGAAATTTACAAATAACAAATTCTGCCTTTTTTCCAGTTTCAAATGTTGTGATACTGTTGAGTAGACATTTGTAAGTCATAAACCCAGATGTAAGGGGATGTATGGGGCATTAGTTGAGCATGAATTCCCTCTGCAAAATCCCCCAAAACTAACTACCCAACCTTTCCTGGACAGATCTCTTAGGTCCTTTCCTATACACCACTATCCTGGTCAATATCACTTCATTAAGATCATTCTTTGGGTCTAGTCGTTAAACCAGGTGTAAATACATTTAACTATCTTCATTTAACTCATTTCCCTCCATCTTACCTATAAGGATAACTTGAGAGATTTTGTCATATTTTAACATTTCTGCATTCTGTGGATGTAATAACCTCATCTAAAAAGAAATGAAGTTAATTTGAAATTTCATTTTCTTGATGAAGCCATGTTGACATTAGTGATCAATGCTTTCCTTTTTAAGAGTTCGCAAACAATTTCATTAAAAACACCTTCTAGAATTTTGCCAGAAATAAAAATCAAGTTAACCAGCCTAGAGCTGAAGTATTCTACCCTCTTCTCTGTTTTGGAAATTGATGTGATATTTTCACTTTACCAGTTCTTCATAATCCTTTAAGAATCACTCATAACAGCTTCATAATAATCCCTTTTGTTGTTATTTCGGTCATGTGTGACTCTATGACCCCATCTGGAATTTTCTTGGCAAAGATACTGGAATATTTTACCATTTCCTTCTCCAGCTCATTTTAAAGATGAGGAGCCTGAGGCAAACAGAGTTAAATGACTTGTCCAAGGTCACACAGCTAGTGCCTGAGACTGGATTTGAACTCAGGTCCTCCTGACTCCATGGCTGATACTCCATCCAATTTGCCACCAACTTTCTTTAAATCCAGCTTCTATTAAATCTCAGCCTTGAGAAGTAAATTCATGGAAAGTCACTAGATTCCCCCCTTACCATTATCTCTTTTTATCTTTGGTTTCAGTTTGCTATTAGCTGTTTTGTCTTATACTTACCAGTCTGAAAATCATAGTGGGAACTAGGTTTAGATCTCAAAGAGATAAAAAACAAAAAGGAAAAGAGACTATGTGTGCAAAAATATTTAAAGCAACTCTTTTAGTTTTCAATTGGGGAAGGGCTAAACAAGTTGCTATATGTGATGGCAACAGAATACTATTTGTGCTTTAAGAAATGATGAGCAGGATGCTTTCAGAAAAAAACCATGAGAAGACTTACGTGAACTGATATAAAGTGAAATGAGCAGAACCAGGTAACAGCAAGTATGATGATCTACTATGAATACCTTAGCTATTCTCAGCAATATAATGATGCAAGACAATTCTATAGGACATATGAAGAAAGTTGGGGTCCATCTCCAGAGAAAGAACTAGTAGAGCCTGAATACAGATTTAAAAGACTTTTTCTTTATTTTTCTTGGTTTTTTTTTTGGTCAGTGTTTTCTTTCACAGAATGACTTGCATGGAAATATGTTTCACATGACCATACATGTATACCTATGTCAAATTGCCTGCCTTTTCAGTGGAGGGGAGAGAGAACTTGGAACTCAAATTTTGAAAAAAATGAATGCTAAAATGATTTTTAGAAGTAATTGGAAAAAATGAATTAAGATTTAAAAAAGAAAAAGTAAAAAACATAGAGTAAAAAACAAAATCAAAAGGTAAATAAATCTGTCTTCTCTCCATCCTACTTTATTATCATCCCATCCATTCTCTTACCATTATCCATTACCATTACCGTTATCCATTCTCTATCATACAGTCCATTCTCTTCTTTAACTTTCTTGTTTTCCCTATCTCCCTTTCAAAGCTAAAAAGCCCTTTTTGTTGTCCTCAAAATGCATTGCTATCTCTACTCTCTATTTTATCAATTATATTAATTTTGAATATACTCTTCTATGTTTATATGCTAGACATGTAATATGTTTTTTTGAGAGAATGTCACTATCTCTTGAGTGAACATATATGATAGAAAATACCACTTATGCATTCTGAATAACTTCTCTTATTAGAAAGTATTAGGAATTTCTAAATTTAATTCATCTGTCTGTTTCATGGAGTATCAATGCAGAGAAAACAAAAGTGAGGGCAGATGGATAATTATGGGTAAATCAATATATAACCAAAGCAAATAATTTTAGTCTTAATTTTAACTTTCTCCTTCAACGATCTAGTAGAATCACTAACAAGGAGCAACATGGTATTAAATTTCAACCTATTTTCTCCTTTTTACCCTCTGGTAGAGGGCTAATGCATAATGAAATTCCCAGGAGAAAGTCAGCAGGAGGAAGGAGCAGAAGGAAATACTTTGACAATTCACAGATTGGCAATCCTATTTACTTGTAGACTCTGACTCCCAACCTTTGAGTTTAAATCTGACCTTAGATGCTTGATCATTGAGTGATCATGGGTATAGTAACTTATCCTCTATCTCAGTTTCCTTATCTGTAAAATGGAAATAATAAGAGCACATACCTCCCAGGGTTGTTGTGAGGATGATATTTTATAAAGCACTTTGCTACATATTATTGCTATTATCATTATTATCATATTTTATCTCTGAATTGGTGGGCATAGGAAAAATGAGCAATCCTCTGATGCCCTTCAGACTACCACTTCTGCTGTTGATGATGGTCAGGGTAGTGAGGGTAGAAAAGTTCCATAAAGATGGGTAGCACCTTTAGTAGAAAGAGCATGAGTATCAGAGATTTAGGACTTTTGCTACTTACTAGCTTACTTACTAGAACTGAGACAGCACAAAGTAAATGTAGGACGCGCAGATTTGGGATATCCACCCCAAATATTCACATAGACTATCTGTACCCAACCTGTGGTAGAGCATTCCAAGTTCATATTGATCACTTACAGTCGGACACACTGAAATTTCACATTTTCAAGATGATGTCATTTTGATCTTCTTCAAAGACAAAGGACAACAACCAGCCAACCAACTTACCAGCTATGTAATTTTGGGCAAGGCTCTCTTAGCTTCCATTTCCTCATGTCTAAAACGGAAAAAAAAGGAGTAGATTAGAGGTTCTTCATCTGAGGTCAGCGACTTTGTTTTAGTAATTTTTTTGATAACTGTATTTGGGCATATTTGGTTTCCTTTGTGATCATATGTATTTTATTTTACGTATTTAGAAACATTCTAAGAAGAGGTCCCTAGGAAGGAAGAAAACAAGCATTTATTAAGCTCCATTATGTGCCAGGTGCTGTACTAAGTGCTTTGCAAATAGTATTTCATTTGATATTCTCAATAATCTGGGAGCTAGGTGCTATCGTTATCCTTATTTTTCATAGGAGAAAACTGAGGCAGACAGAGATTAAGGATCTTGCCCAGGGTCACACAGCTAATAGGTATCCAAGACTGAGTTTGAACTCATGACCTCCTGATTCCAGGTCCAGTGTTCCGTACACTGTGGCACCTATCTGCCCTAGACTGCAATAGACTGCCAAAGGAAGGACACAAAGCATGGTTAATAACCCTTGGATTAGATCATCTATAAGGTCCTTTCCAGGCTGTGACTCAGTCATTCTTTTCTCTTCTTGTTTCCCTTTCTAGCCTTAGGCTGTGATAATCCTTAGCTCCAACCTGCCTGTATACCTTCATTGACCTTTCTTGCCAGCTCATGTCTCCCTGCCACCCACTCGAGACCAAGACTCTAGTCCCAAAGACTCTCACCCCCTCTCAGGTGACCAAGAGAAGAAATATTGGAATAGACAAATTATCTGTCCTCTATTCATGGACTTTTCAGGTTGGGGTGGCCTCAGGGCCTTCCCACTCATCCCCCAATACCAAAAAAAAACCCCAATAAAATAAATAGACCACACCTCCTACTGTGGGCCAACAAGTTGCCACAGGACCTTCTTTGACTGGTAAGGTGTGTCCGGGAGTGGTTATAGGAAAAAACAACACTTTCCTCTCCTCTCGTCAGTAAGTTAGTACTGAGGACCTTTGTGAAAGGCACAAAATGACTAACAATGAAAATGTTACAGGTAAAGTCCAAACTGACTGACGTCAGCATCAATTTAATCTTAATCTTAAACAGAATGTTTTCATTAATATTAGATATCTCCAAGAGCAATCAGTTTGCTCATTAACAGGTGCTCTCCATATCAGTTCATAGCTAAGAATATTTGGTTCTCAGGCATATTAATATAATAATAATCCAATTTTCTATTTATTTTTCTAGGTTTGAATATGGAAGGAGAACACATTAGTTGTTTTAAGCATTTGAAGGACTATTATATGGGATAGGGATTATTAGATTCTGGAGGCAACATGACCCAGACACAATTAAAATTGATGCCAAGAAACACTTTCTAACACATATAACACATAAAACACATCACACATATAACATATGTATATATATATACAGCATATAGATATAATAATTCTAATAATGCCAAAAAGCATGATAAGTTGCCTTGGGAGGTAGAGGGTCCCTCCTTTCTGGTGATGGAGGCTGTCAAGGATGCCTAGAAAAGATTTCCATTTTGATGCCAATTGGGCTAGAGGATCTCTAAGAGTTCTTCCCATTCTGAAATGTTTTTTCGTGATTTTGCAGTGAAGTAATATTAAGGTTAACCATCTTTGTGTTGATATCAGCAAAGGCCTTGCCTATGGCCTTTGTTAATATTTTAATTTCAAAATCTTCATTAAAACAGATAAGAAAAGGAAAGCACGTAGTAGTGGGCTAAGCTGAAAAATCAGCATGGGTTTCATACATATCTCCTTGGATTGTCACCCATGTGTTTTTCTCTCATTCAGTCTTTTTTTAAATAGTATCTTTTTCCAATTACATGTAAAGACAAATTTTAACATTCATTTAAAAAATACAGATTCAGATAATACTTATGTTTTATTGTATTTTTATTTATTTTGCCAAATATTTCCCAATTACACTTTAATCTGGTTCAGGTTCAGATTTTCTCCCTTTCTCTCCCCTCTCTAAGGTAGTAAGCAATTTGATATAGGATATATATGTGCAATCATATAAAATATGTTTCTATAAGTCATGTGAAAGAAGAAACAGACCAAAAGAAAAAAATATAAAAAAATGAAAAATAGTATGTTTCCATCTGTATTCAGACCCTATCATTCTTTCCCTGGAGGCAAATGACATTTTTTATCATGAATCCTTCGAATTGTATTGGATCATCATATTGCTGAGAAGAAATAGTTAAGTCATTCACAGTTGATCATCATACGATGCTGCTGTTACTGTGTACAACATTCTCCTGGTTCTGCTCATTTCATTTCTCTTACTTTTTATACATTCTGTAAATTAGTGGTTTCAAGCTCAGATAGAAATAAGGGTCCCTATGGAGACCTTATTTAGTTTTAAAATGTAATATCTATATTTTGTTGTATTTGATTAATTTTATTAAATTTTTTCTATTATACTTTAATCTGGTTCAAGCTCCATTTGGAGCCCATGGGCCACAGGTTTAACATCTCTACTGCACTTTTTGAGAATTGGCATGTATAGTCCAAGAAGCAATGTTTTACCAAGTTCAATTCAGTAATCATTAATCCATAAAGAAATTAATTATGTGCAAAGCATTGTACTGGGCACTAAAGACAATGCTTAACTGAAATAGTTCTGACCTTGAGGGGCTTACATTTTCCTTGGGCAATACTAAATGTATGAATGCCAGTGCCTTTCAATGCCCATGTGTCAGCAGATCAAGAAAGAACCCCATTTAATTTCCCCTTTATGTTATCTTGCCTCAAATGACAGTAAAGCTTACAGAGCAATATCACTCAGAGGCAGCCAGGTTTTACAAGCGCTGGACCTCAAGTTACGGAGGGCCTGAGTGAAAATCTGACCTCAGACACTTACTAGCTATGGGGCAAGTAACTTAGCATCTCTCTGCTTCAGTTTCCTTATCTGTAAACGGGGATAATAGTAGCATGAACCTCTTGGGTTTGTTGTGAGGATGAGACGGGACAAATTTTAAAGAGCTATATAAGCGCTAGCTATTATCATTGTTTTAATTATAATCATCCCTTCCACATCCCATGAGTTAGAGGCACAGTACCCTCCAGGATCTGGAAAATCTGATAAAAATTCTTGGCTTTCTCTTGGTATCAGAGACATCTGAATCATTATGGTACTAAAAAAATAAAATATGTTGATGTTATATGATACTATTCATATATTTTAGGAATTTCTGAGCTTCTAAACTTTTCCTGTTTCATCTACTGGTTTTTACATGATGTCTGCAGTTTCCACAAAACTCCCCCCAAATTCCCATTAAATTTCTTATGCTGACTCATGATATATTGAAACCATGAAGGGGAAAGGATAACTGCATCGTCTTTACCATCACCATCATTTAAATATAGATTGAGGGATTCTTTTGATAATGCCATAATACTATTTCAAGTTCACTTATGTTTTCAGACTTGAAGTTTGGGTTTTTTAAAACCAAATCCAGTAGTCTAGAAACAGTATTATAGTTGACTCAGGGCTGTATTTAGTGCAGGACAATGAAGACTTTGCCCCTGAGTTGCTAAACTAGAGAGGACAGTGATAACACTTGAAATTTTTGCTACTTATCCCAAGCATGCTTTGAACTATTTGCTCCTGGTGCAGAATTTGCAATTCCGAATTCAGAAAAATTGAGATAACTAAAGAAAGAGGGGCCTGTCTTTCCCTTTATGACAAGCGTAACTGCATCTTAGAAACTAGCCTCTGTTCCAGTTAAAGCAAGGAGTCATATTTTCTTTTGATTTATTCTCTTAAAATTTTCCTCCTCTCTTTGCTTCTAGACTAATAAAATAGACAGATCTATTTCTAGTTCATGATTATAAACTTCTGTATTAACTCTGAAATGCAGATTAGGCCACCTGTGAGGCTAATACTAGTAAAAATGATTGTTCTTGAGGGTCTATAAGACTCCTTCAAACCCAGTGGGTAGAAGGAGAACCTTCTTGAAGCAGTGTCCCTCTCTGTGCCTATGTCTTCTGTGTTACAAATTAAATTTTGTGCCAGCCTGGCTCAAAAATATCAAGATGTGGTCCCGTTTGCCATGACAACCTTTACCAGATATCTGACACCAATGCAGATGTGCCCATTTACTCCAGCTCACCAGTCATTCCTGTTCTTTGCTGGAATAGGCCACTCACTATTCATGGTCAAGGGAGTATTTTTGACTCTCTACAAAGATTTCCTGCAGGAGTGGAATCTTTTGGAGTTTGCCATCTGTCAATAAGCAGTTGGACAGAAAGTCAACTTCTATGTGATGAACAGAGACTAATCCCTCAAAGGCAGCAGCTTTGGGATACTACTGAGAGTTACGTCTGAACTGGTGAACTAGAGCTATAATATATATCCCATCATTGGTTGCCTCAACCATTCAGGCCCAGCGAAATTAAGTAATCTAAAAGTAGTTATTTTACAATAGTCACCTATGATTTTTATTGACATTATTATAACCCAGTGACAGATTCATCGTCATCACCTTCCTTACCAAGCTGCTATGCACATGTTAATGCTGTAATTATGGTTCCTTTTGACAAGGATGCATTAAGTACGGAGGCAACATGGGAAACCCTTTCAGCTTTCATTAATTCAATATAAATCCAGTTCTTGCAGATTCAGCAAGGTTGTCTGGATTGGCTTAATTGGAATTGCTGGACAAGAACATTGATTCAGCTCCACTCAGGTAAAGATGAAAGTAACCATGACAGGAGATACTGCATTTGAAGGTCATTGAGTTGTAGTCAGGCAGCAGGAGAAAGAGAGGAAAGCTCATGGCAGAATAACAGATATTTTATTTAGCATCTGGGAAGGTCCAAATGGTACAGTGTCAAATGACCTCAAGAGTCTAGGATTTCGTGACCCTCTCTTCCAGGAGAATTTAACTGCATAATGCTGAAACTATAAAACCCTGTGTATGGAATAAGTAAAAGTTAACCTGTTGGAATGAGTCTAATCTGGAGGGGCTGAACTCCTAGGCAATTCAATCATTTGCCTTCTTTCTTTCCACCATACAGTCTCAAGTCAATAATGATAATAACTCATATTTTATCTTGTACTTTAGAAATTCCTTGTATCACAAATGACCCTACAAGGTTGTTGGAACCAGTATTATCATTCCCATTCTATATACGAGGGGACTGAGACTGTGAAAGGTTAAATTACTCGTGCATCTTCACACAACTAATAAGTGGCCAAGGCAAGAGTTGAACCCAGATCTCCTTGTCCTAGCACTTGCGAGCTATTATTCTGTTTTTCCAGTTTTTACCTTAGAGGAAGGGAGGGTGTAGGATGGAGAGGAACTCGCTGTGTAGTTGGAATCAGGAGACCTGCTAGGCTCTAGCTTCTTCTTTGTCACTGTGCGAATCATTTATGCCCCTTGGACCTCAACTTCCTTATCTCTCACAGCAACTGTAACTCACATTTATAGCACATTAAGGCTTATGAAAGACTTTCTTTGTTAAAAACCTATGAAGTAGCAAGTACCTATTTTAGCACCCCTATTTTATGGATGAGGTGACAGAGGTATGAAGTGGTTAAATGCCTTGACACTAAGCAATTCAATCATTTGCCTTCTTTCCTTTACATCATATGGTTTCAAGTCAATAAGGACAATAACTCATGTTTGTTGGGCTATTGGAACCAGGACTGGAACAGAGCTATCCTGATTCCAGTTCTATCTCTCTTTAACTAGATGTTTGAATCACATAATCCTAGTCATAGAATTTTGAATTGGACAGGACCTTAGAGATCATCCATTTCTATAGATTGGATAATGGAACCATTATAGGTAATGGTTTTACAGATAATGGAAAAAAGGTCAAGAGAGATAAAGGGACTTGTAGCCAAGGTTCACATGTAGGAAATACCAGAACTCAGGTTCTCTGACTTCAAATGTACCACTCTTTTCTCTAGTCCACACTCCAAGGTCCCTTCTACCTCTCAAGTCATCTGAGCCCCTGTGCTGTCTGCCAGATGGTCTGTGACTGGTGAGTCTTTGCCATGGTACATGTACCGGATGATATACTCTGCAAGATATTTGCTATCAACCTGTCCCCTTATCTATCCCTGCCTTTGTTCCCCATTGTTTTCCGCCAAACTTCCAAAATATCCTCTTGAAGAGAAAAATTATTGGTAGGACATTAAAATAAGTACAGAAATTCCAGCCAATGTTTTTAGCATCATTATTAGTATTGTGAGTGATAGGTGGATAGAGTGAAGGATCTGGACTCCTATCAGTTCTGTAAGTCTGAGCAAGTCAATTAAGTGCTGTCTGCCTCAGTTTACTCATCTATAAAATGAAGATAATAATAGTTCTTACCTCCCAGCATTGCTATAAGGATCAAATGAAATATTTGTAAAGTGCTTTGCAAAACTTTAAGAGCTTTATAAATGTTATTGACTATTATGATATTAGCAGCAATAGTAGTGGTGGTAGTGGTTGTGGTAATAGAGAAATAGCATCAACATTTACCTTTAAAGATTTTTACTTAAAATTTTAAAATCATGACTTTTTAATTTTTATGCTTACTGGCATTTCAAAATATACCTGCTTCTTTCTCTTAAAGGCAACCAATCATCAAGTAACTATGCTGCTTCTCAAAAATATGAATTTCATTGTGGGTTTCCAAGTTTGACTCAGAAGGTGAATTGGCAAGATGCCTTTCTTGTAATTTTGGTTCTGTGAGTAGATGATACAAATAATAACTCCATGCGTTATCACTAAGGATCATTGCAAAGTGTCTAGAAACATAAAATCAGAGTCCAGATGTGCAGAAGACCAGAAACATTAGATCACAAAACAACTTAGCAAAAACTGTTATTCAGTCAGAGTTCCAAATGGAAAGAGACAATTCCTGGTTCTCCAGTGCTGATTGCCCGCCCACTCTTCTCCCCAACTGTCTCCCTTTCCTTGGTGCTGATCTCAGGAATATGTTCTTGTGCCCCTCATGGTAGGATAAATGCAACCAAAAGCCTCATCTTGCTAGAGAGTATTTCAGAAGGCAAATAGAAATTAGGTTCAGCACATCTGAGCAGACTCTGCCCCTCCCTCTGACCCCAAGTGTAACATGACATATCTCTTAATATATCCTCTGAGGTCTGGCTTGTGTTTGCTCCTTTTTCGTTGACAATGACTTTAAATAACCATGTTCTTATTGCAATTCTCAGATTTAAAATTACATTCTGATAGTCTTCTCAGGGCACACCTAAGAGGCCCTGTTTATCCCCAGCCAAATCAATTCTTCTCCCAGGTGACCCGTTTCTGGGAACGTTATTGTTCCTAATAACCAACTCAAACATGTATTTTCATTTAATCTTTTATTTTACTTTCATTTCACACGCTGTTGCTACTTGTCGTGATATCTCCACAACAAGGCAATAACATTACGTCACTGTGTGAAGTATGAAGTGGGCTTTGTTTTAATTACCAATGCCTTTTTGCTCACATTGGAGTCTGGGTTTGGAAATGTATGTAATAGCCCTGGGGTTGATGGGAGGAGGGGTCAAGTTCAGGTCAAAGCTGGACCTGAAATAAAGTCTTTGGGAGATTCTCAATATTTTATGTGGGAGAATCCATTGTCTAGCTTTCTCCTCACATAACTGATCAGGCAGCTAGAGTGGTCAGTTTGTAGTAGAAAGTCCCAGAGGTGGTTACAAAACACAGGTAAGCACAATGGATCCCTATAAAGCCAATAGATTGACAGCCCCTCCTTCCACCTTCCCCCAAAAGAAAAAATACCCTAAATCCATAGAGAGTCAAGGAAATGGAAGATGGGAGTGGAAAGAGACAGTTTTGTCTTTGTCTGGAGGAGTTGCTACTGAGTGTAGGAACTAGGTAATGTTGTAACTATTTCTTTGGTCATGTTTCTTGGCTTTCTTGCTACAATGAGAATTTTTGTTTTTTTGTCTGGACCTATGGTTTTGTCACTATAATGAAATCCTAGTGAGGAAATCCCCTTTTTCAATGTAATTTACAACCTTAGAAAGTTATCTCAGAGTACTATGAGTTTAAATTACTCAGGATCACACAGACTGGTAGAGGTGGACTTTTACCCCAGGTTTTTCTTAGTCCAATTTTAGCTCTCTATCCACTTTGCTACTATACTATGTCAAATAGTGATGCAACAACATGTTCCTGGCCAGACTGCGGAAGTTGCTCTAGAAATGCCTTTCTGACTAGCAATATTGACCGTATGAAATCCAACCTTGTATATGGTCTGAATTATTTCTGTATTTTATATTCAATGATTCATTGCTATATGAAGAATTATATCTAAGTAGAATTTCATGCAGGGAAAAAAGGACTCCAGGGTCAGGAGATGCAAAGTATCCCTTTGCCACATCAATTCTTTGCATGTATACCCCACTATCCTTGTACTTTAATGTTTTGCCACCCTCTCCAAGAGTACTGTGTATATTTGTGGGAGAGAGTCTGTCATTGTTTGGGGAAAAATATTTTTGTACTATATGTTCTTACTGTACACCTAAGCAAATATCTTTTCTAAAACATATTTGAGATTAATTTTGTTGTTTAGTTATTTGCAGTTATATATGACTTTTTGTGACCCCTTTGGGGGTTTCCTTGGCAAAGATACTGGAGTGGTTTCCATTTCCTTCTCCAGCTCATTTTACAGTTGAGGAAACTGTGACAAACAGGGTTAAATGACTTGCCTGGGATCATACAGCTTGGAAGTGTCTGAGACCAGATTTGAACTCAGGAAGATGAGTCTTCCTGACTCCGGGTCCAGCCCTCTATTCTCTATGGGGCTACTTAGCTGCCCAGTTGAAATTAATAGCTGATTGTTAATATATACAGTCCCTATGGAATCTCACAAATACATTGTGAGGAATTAATATGCCCATTTTACAGATGATTTGTCCAGGATAATTATTGTCCTATATAAGAGGACAAGTATTTATTAAGCACCTACTATGTGTCAGGCACTGTGCTAAGCACTTTATAAATTTAATTTGTTTTTTTTCTTCTCCAGTTCATCTTATAGATGAGGAAACTGAGGGGAATGGTGAGGGCTCATAGGTGCCAGTACTAGAAATAGTTACCCACAGGCTTACCAATCCCTAGAATCTTGAGAAAGAAATGTCATCAATTACACTTTGGGGACTTCATGCAAGTTGGAGGAGTCAACCTAAAAGGGCTGCGAGACATACCATTGTCACTAGAAGGCCTCCTTGAATTGTTATTTCTTCCCCTATAGGGCAGATGGTTTGCTCTAAACCATTTGCATTTCTTTGAATGTTGCCTGAGTGACATATTCCAAGAGGTGCAGGCAAACAGGGTTAAGGTGTCCTGGCTATGGCTCTCACAGTTTCTCTGTGCATCTTCTTCAGCCGGGAGAGGCTGGAACATCTCTCTCCATTAGCCTGGATAAGGCAGGCCTGACCCTCAGAATAATGTGTGTAGGATTCTGAGGTAGGCCAGGAAGCAAGCGACAGAGTACATTCTCTTTCTTTTACCAGACAGCATGTGGCCCGCGCAGTCTGTTCCCTTAACAATCTCTCCATTGTTTCGCCAGCTTTCTGCTGATACTGCAGCTCATGTGAGCTGTGGTGTGGGAGTGGCAGACCGCCTGAGAAAACACAGCACAGTTCTAGAGGAGTAGAGCAACTTTAATGGGAACATGAGAGAGGATGGCAGATGGGAGCGATCGTTAGGCATTTTCTTTCCTTTCCCCCCATCATGTAATAATGATGAAGATTTTGTATTTTTAGAGCAGACTCAAATGTCCATTTTTATAAAGTTACTCAAGACTCTCAAACATACTATATTCATGACTTTGAGCTGGGCCTGGAGTCGGGAAGTCTGAGTCCAAATATGACTTCAGACACTTCCCAGTTGAGTGACCATGGGCAAGTCACTTAACTTCGACAGAAGTTTCCTTAGTTTCCTTCAACTGCAAAATAGATGCTATGAGCACCTACTTCATAGAGTTGTGATAATAAATATAAATGGCAGTGAAGTGCTGGGTCTGGAGTCAGGAGGATTCATCTTCCTGAGTTCAAATGTGGCCTCAGATACTTACTAACTCTGGGACAGTCAATTCTCTTTGCCTCAGTTTACTCATCTGTCAAATGAGCTGGAGAAGAAAAAATGGCAATTAAATTAAAAGTGTTTACTTAGCATAGTGCCTGACACCTATTTCTGGTGCTTAATACATGCTTGTCCTCTCCTCTCTTTGCTTATTGAACTGCTCCTTATTCTAGGCAGATCAACTTAACCTTTCTAACTCTCAGCTTCCTCATCTGTAAAATGGGCGCAATTATTCCTCACAAGGTAATTATGAGGATCAAAGGAGAATGTAAGATATGTATGTATGTATGTATGTATCTATCTATCTATCTACCTACCTACCTATCTACCTACCTGTCTGTCTGTCTGTCTATCTATCTATCTATCTATCTATCTATCTATCTATCTATCTATCTACCTGTCTGTCTATCTATCTATATCTATATCTATATCTATATCTATCTATCTATCTATCTATCTATCTATCTATCTATCTATCTATCTATCTATCTATCTATCTATCTACCTGTCTATCTATCTATCTACCTGTCTGTCTATCTATCTATCTATCTATCTATCTATCTATCTATCTATCTATCTATCTATCTATCTATCTATCTATCTATCTATCCATCCATCCATCCATCCATCCATCCATCCATCCATCTATCCATCTATCTATCCATCTATCTATCTATCTTTGGAAAACCACAGAGCATTCACCATCATCCCCACCATCATCATCACTCTTGGAGTGGCTGCCCTCTGGGCACCTCCTCTTCAGGTCCAACTGAAATGTCATCAAAACTTCAGAGGAGCCTCTCTGAATATCCTGATGGGTAATGACCTTCCCCCTCTGGCTTCGCACAGCGCTATGTTTTGCAAGTCTCTAATGAACACATACAATATCACATAATATAGTTATTTGTATTTGTATGTGACCCCTTTACTGGTGTGTAAGCTAGATGAGGTCATCCCATTTTGGGGAAGCAGTCTGGTATATTAGAAAGAGCATGCCATTTGAATCTAAGAATCTAGGTGAAAGACCTTCCTTTGAAGATTACTACCGGTATGATCCTAAGCATGGCATTTAACAATCGTGGCTTTCAATCTCCTCTTCTTGGAGACCAGATACCTCTTCCAACTCAATGATCCTATGTTTTTCCTAAACTTTGTGTCCTGTTCACCCCACTTACCTCCCCAACTCACCCCCCAGGACAGGACTCTGCATAGAGTAGGGGTTTAATAAAGATGTCTGGGCATCTAGGTGGCATAATGAATAGATTGCTGGGCCTGAAGTCAGGAAAGCTCATCTTTCTGAGGTCCAGTCATCTGTGCATGGGCAAATCACTTAACCCTGTTTGCCTCAGTTTCCTCATCTGTGAAATGAACTGGAGAAAGAAATTGCAAACCATTCTGGTATCTTTGCCAAGAAAACCTCAAATGGGGTGACAGAGTCAGGCATGACTGAGCAACATTCTTATATGTACTTCTATGTACTGCTTCTCCTTCAGTGAACTGTAAGTTCCATTTGAGGGCTGAGATTGTGTGTGTGTGTGTGTGTTTTAAAGGCAGCTACGTGGTACAGTGAATACAGTGCCAGGCCTGGAATCAGAAAGACTCATCTTCCTGAGATCAAATCTGGCCTCAGACTCTTACTAGCTGTGAGGTCCTGGCCAAATTACTTAACCCAGTTTGCCTCAGTTTCCTCACCTGTAAAATGAGCTGGAGAAGGAAATGGCAAGGCAGTATTTCCGCCAAGAGAACCCCAAATAGGGTCAAAAAGGGTCAGACCCAATTAAAAAACAATGGTCTGTTGAATGAATGAAGCATCCCCTTTAAAAGATAGTTTACTTATAAATAAGGCTACTCATAATGACCTCACTCATGGAGGAAGGAGCAAGATAACTTTTAGAAATAAAGATCTCTAGAAAAATAAAGTACTGACAATGAAGGCAAAAAAAGTCCCTTGCAAAATTAGATAACAAAGACTTATGACTTATTTCCCCCTATTTCCTATCCCATTTGTCTTTCTTTTTAGACCCAGGAGATGTTTTTATAAAAGGATTTTTGAAAAGGAGAGGGTGCTAAAGTGAAATCTGAAAGATGGAGATTTCCTTTTTGGAATTCTAGACACTTGAAATAATGATATCTACATACTAGAGGAATCATTTCATGCTGTACAGATATACGAGTAGGGATTGCTGGGAATATTTTAGCAAAGTATTTGAGAAAGTACTTCAAGCTGTCCTTACAGATAAGATGAGGAGATATAGACTAGACCAGGGCTTCTTAAACTTTTTCCATGTGTGACCTCTTTTCATATTTCAGCAGCAGTTGTTGGCATTGTGTGGCCTGAGGGCTTGATCAGTACAAAGTGCACATACTTTGTATTCAGAACCAAGGCTGTGGTGAAGTTGAGCGATGCAACACGTGTAAGCACTGCCAGAAACACCTCGAATTTGTTTGGCATTTAATTTTTAATTAATTTTTGGTCATTCATAAATCTTTTATTGTTGCCAGATTTTTTGAAGCCCACAATTTAAGAAGTGCTGGATTAAACAATATGCATTTAACTTGGACTATGTATTTTTTTTGGAACTGTTTGAATGGTCAGACCCAAAAGGTGGTATTTAATGAATTATTGTCAATTCAGATACACATCTCTTCTGGAGGGATATCGATCTGTACTGTTTAATACTTAGGAGGGGGAGGGAGGGAACAAATATTCATATAATGCCTGCTAGGTCCCAGGTACTTACTGGAATAAGCACTTTTTACAAATATCTCATTAGATCCTCATAACAACCCTGGGAGGTAGGTGCTATTATTGTCTCCATTTTACAGTTGAGGAAACTGAGCCAATGGTCAGGAAACTAGTGTTTGAGGCTGGAACTGAACTCAAGTCTTCCTGACTCCAGACTCAGTGCTCTCTCCTCTGCATCACCAGCTGCCTACTTGGAGGAAGGCATTTTTCAGATGACACAAAGCTGGAAGGCATAGCTAACATTCAGTGACACAGTCTGCATCCAAAGAGATTTAGACAGGCTAGAACAGTTGGCTAAATCTAATGCAATGTAATTTAATGGAGATAAATAGAGTGGTCTACACTTGGGCTTAAGAAATTTAATTCACCTGGGCAAGGCAGTGGAGGCATGATTGGACAACAGCAGTTCATGGGAAATGATTTGGAGCCTTTACTGGACTACACGTTCCATATCAGCAAACCTGACTTAGACTACATTAAGAAAGATTTGTAGTACTGAGAAAGCGGAAGGTGCTAGTCTTGTCAGGACACTTTGGAACAGTGCTCCAGACTTTAGGCACCACATTTTGGGAGGGGGTATTGGCTTTGTTATTCAGTTGCGTCTGACTCTCCATGACTTCTTTTGGGGTTTTCTTGGTACAGATAATGGAATGATTTGCTGTTTCCTTCTCCAGCTCATTTTACAGATGAGGAAACTGATGCAAACAGGGTTAAGTGACTGACCCTTTGCTGAGGTTACTGTAGAGTGATCAGACCTTGCTCAGGTATGAATTGTACTAGATGGTCCCTGAGATTCCTTCCATATTGATGTAGTGATGCTTTGATCTCATGAAGTCCAGGGAAGATGAAGAGAGAGAGAGAGAGAGAGAGAGAGAGAGAGAGAGAGAGAGAGAGAGAGAGAGAGAGAGAGAGAGAGAGAGAGAGAGAGAGAGAGAGAGAGAGAGAGAAAGGAGAGGAAAAATGCTGTTGGTATAGGGTGGCATTAGCTTTAAAATCAATGTATAGGAAATTTGAGAGTTACATAGTAAAACAGAACCAAGAAGGGGAATTGTGTTTTACACACCCTTAAGGGGTAGGGAGGAGGAAACCAGGTGTGCTGGGGATTAGCAGGCAATTACCAGGTGAAGGAAAGTCAATAAGCCCTCCAGAGATGGTGGGTGAAGCCAGAAATCCATAAGATACTAGATCCGCTGGGGTAGGCGGGAACAGCAGCTCTAGAATTAAGGGTGACAGAGGCAGGGGAAGTGTTTCCTTACAGAATGGGGTCAGGGGAACCACATAGAAGGAGGAGTCCAAATTCTGGTGGCTTGCTTCATGAAAGGAATCAGCCTGAGGCACCTCATTTTACAACAGCTGCGTGCTAGCCATCCTCTTTATCCCATTCCTTCTGCTGAAGGCAATACAGCTGTGGACTTTGGGAGAGAAAGTGATGTGCCATTGCTGTAACAGAAGGATTACTTAAGCAGCATTATTTAATCATGCTACTGGAAAGAACTGAAAAGGGTGCTAAATGTCAGCCGTGGTTTTGAATAGAAGAGACTGTGATATCATAAAAGGGAAAATGGCAGAATCTTGTCATTCCCGAGTTGGATAATGAGGAAAAGAGTAATTGCAAATAATACAGATCCATCTTTTGAGCTATGACGAGGTTGGTGGTAAAACTCTCAAAGCTGACAGAAAAAGAGAAAGAGGAGAGATCTAGTGAGAAAGGAAAGATGTTAAGTGTTAAAAAAAAAAAAAAAAGCTTGTGTTGTATCTAGTGACAAGCTAGTGATAATTTTCTATCCAGATTCTGGAAAGTAACATTAATGAGATAGTTAAAGACATCTAGAAAAGGAGGCAAAAATCACAAAAAAATCAAATAGCTTCATTAAGAACAAGCCATGCTTGTTAACCCCATTTCATTTATTGACAAGGTTAGTAAACTGATGGTGGATAGAGTGCCAGCCTGGAGTCAGGAAGACCTGAGTCCAAATCCAGTCTCAGACACTTACTAGCTGTGTGACTCTGGGCAAGTCCCTTAACCCTCTTTGCCTCAGTTCTTTCATCTGTTAAATAAGTTGGGGAAAGAAATGGCAAACCACTCCAGTCTTTTTGCCAAAAAAGCCCAAATGGGGTCATGAAGAGGCAGACATTAATGAAAAATGATGAAACAATATACTAAATTGGCAGTTCATAGAGTGCTATTGATATAGTTTAACTAGACTTTTATCCAAGTACTTAATCAAGGAAAGGAAAGAAGAGAGAGAAAAGAAGAAAAATTGAAAAAAAGAAATTTGCTTTATATGGAGCTAATGCAATTCTGTCTAGAAGAATTCCTTAGCCTCCAAATATTATTTATTGTACATGCTGGGCTTTTTGACAAGATTCATCAAGACAAAATGTTTATCTCTAACAATCCTAATCTCAATAAAAAAAGACCTTATTCAAGAATGTTTTAATTAGGGTAAATTGTATTGGTTAATAATTATAAGAACCATGAAATACTGCTTTCTCTTGTGAATGTTAGTGGTAACACTTGTAAGGAAATAATTACTTAATCTTAGAAAGGATATAAACATAGTCTTCTTATATCTTGTCACTGCTTCCCCTAGTCCAGTGTTTTCCTAGCCATACTGGTAAAATATCTTAGATTCCTTAGTATAGGCCATTAACATTATGGAAAACTAGAATATATTCATTAAATTATTAAGTAAACACTAAAATTTTTTAAAATTAAAATTTCTTTTTAACACTGAAATAATAATTTACATTAATTATATTTAAGATACATATGTTATGTGATATGTATGTGTGTATATACCTACACATATACATATATATATATGTGTGTGTATATATTACATATATGTATATATATGCATATCTATAAAAATGATAGAAATAAAAAATAATCAGTATGGCAATTCTTTTTTTTATTAAGTAATTTTATTTTCTTTGGAAGGAAAGCTAAGACTATAAGGTTTTGAACAGGACCAGATTCCAATCAATTTCTTTGCTTTACATTCAGTATTATCAAACTGGTTTCTTATTGACAGGAATTGTAAAAGTCATTAAGCAGGAAGACTTTGTTCAGTAATAAAGATTTATCATTTTTTTTAAGAACTCCTTTGCCATTAAAAAAAAGATTTTCACTCTCTATCTCTAAAGAAAGAACTGATAGAATGTGAATGAAGGTTGAAGCACACTTTTTAAAAAAAACTTTATTATTCTTGAGGTTTTCTTGGTTTGTTTTTTATTTTGCATATGGCTAATATGGAAATGTTTTGCCTGACTGTATATGTATAATCTAAATAAAATTGCTTGCCTTTTCAAAGAGGGAAGTGAGGAGGGAGAAAATTTGGAGCTCAAAATTAAAGAAAAATGAATATAAAGAATTTTTGTTTAGATGTAATAAAAAAAATAAAACTGAAAATAAAAAGATTTTCATCTGGGGAAAAAAACTCCCAATTAGTTTATCTCACTTGTGAAGGGGAGATAGTCTCCTTCTGGTTCAACAAGTAGAAACAGCCATTAGTGATAAGATTATTAACAAAAGGAATTTTTGTGCAAAAAAAATTGAAAGAAAAACAATAAATTGGGGGAAAACTATTTATGGAAAACATGACAGATAAGAGGTTACCATTTGCATTATAAAAGAAACTTAAAAATACAAAGTGGTAACTCACAGTTCACAATGGATAAATTTTGGTTGATAACAGATACACACACACACACACATACACACACACGAAATATCCCCCAATTTACATGTTAAAACAATTTTTAACATTTTAAAAACGTTTTGAGTTCCAAATTCTACCCTTCTCTCTCTTCTTTCCCTCCCCTCCCAGATGGTAAGCAATGAGATATAGGTTATATATGTGCAATCACATAAAACATTTCCACATTAGTCATTTTGTACAAGAGGACTTGAATTAAAAGAAAGAGGAATAAAAGTGAAAAACAGCTATAAAATAAAAAAATTATGAGCTATAAACTTATAGTATCAGATTTGGAAAAAATATGATCAAGCAGGAAAGCTCAATGCTGGCAGAGTTGTAGAGAAATAGATATTTTCATTCTAATTCAGTAGAAACTTGCAGAAACAAAATTTCAGTATGCAAAAAAAAATTGCAAAAATAATTCTGCCTTTTGACCCAATAATTCAGTTGTCTGTAATCTACCTTAAAAGTGTTAAATAGAGAGAGAGGGAGAGAGACAGAGACACACACAGAGAGAGAGAGACAGAGAGAGACAGAGAGATGGCAGTAGTGTGTCATAGCAGCATTATATGCAACTGCAAAAAAGTAGACACAATTTTTTTTTCTTTCTAATAGTAGAGAAAAAATTAAAAATTGGGACATATTAATATAATAGAATTACCTTAATGCCATAATGGACAATTATGAGGAATTTTTAAAAAATCTGATAGATCTTTATGAAATAATGCAAACTGAAAAAAAAATTTACTCCAGAACAAGGGAGATTGGAATACAAGTTAACTAGTACTACCTAAGAGAGTCAGAGAATGAGAAGAATGGACAAAGAGTTATCATGGGAACTTAGAGGGAATAATGAGGTTATAATATTTTATGTGTTGAAGTGAATAATAATTTAATACATAAACTTGTATAATAAATAAATTAAGCAAACTTGGCTGTAATGATGATTAGCATTGTTCTTAATAAAAACATTTAATACTTTAAAAATCAATTAATTTTCAGATTTCATATGTTTCATCTTCAAATGCTAAGGAAGCACTACAAGCTTCATG
Organism: Bettongia penicillata ogilbyi; assembly: GCA_023548195.1. Taxonomy (NCBI): domain Eukaryota; kingdom Metazoa; phylum Chordata; class Mammalia; order Diprotodontia; family Potoroidae; genus Bettongia; species Bettongia penicillata. The sequence goes on along the minus strand of JAJHZJ010000540.1, from coordinate 5,681,981 downwards.
CTTGTAAGCATCTCTCCAGATGGTGTACTATTGCCTTGGTGAGTTTTTCTCTCATTAAGGCTACGAGCAAGGTTTTAGGAACGTCAGAGTTACATGTACAGTCAAAACCTAATTCTTTCTCTTCAGGTCAACAATTGAATTTCATTCCATTTTTATTGTCATTCCCTGGCAAATCTGAAGCATTTATTTCATTTGTATTTTTAGAAGAAAATCTAGTAAGGTCCCTTGTGTTTCCTTTTCCTTTTTTAAAAAACCTTCTTTTGTGGGTATTTGTGTGTGTGTGCGTGTGTGTGTGTTCATCCTTCATTGCTGAAGAAGACCATGCCATCAGAGAAATGATGACATGACTTGCACTTGACTTTGTTTTGAGTGAGGGAGGGCTGTGCAGGTCACCAGCCTAACTTCTCCTCCAGAGCCATCTGAATCCAGTGACCAGATATTCATCAGGATGACTGGAGATGACCCAGGATGAGGCAACTGGGGTTAAGTGACTTGCCCAAGGTCACACAGCTAATAAGTGGTTGAGGCTAGATTTGGACTCAGGTGCTTTGACTCCAGGGCTAGTACTCTATCCGTTGGGCCACCTGGATGCCCTCCCCTCTTCACCTGCCTGCCAAATACATCTTAAAACGAGAGACTAGAGTAAAAAAATTTTCTTGAATTTAATTTCAGCTCTTCTACAAAGACCTTGAATAAGTCATTCAGTGTATTGAGGCATCCTTTTTCTTCTCTTGAAAACCAAGGGGGTTGAACATGATGATCTAGAAGATTTCTTCCAGGTCCATACTCTGTGGTCTATGATTCCCAGATAACTACATTATGGCATGTAAAATGATCATCATTCATTGTTTGCTAGAATATCAAGCTGAGGCTGATAAGATCTCAGACTTATTTGGGTAGATTTCTACTTTGAGAGCAAAGACTTTTGTCTTCCTTTTGTGTCTTCAGTGTTTAGCACAGTTTCTTCAGTGTTTAGCACAGTTTCTGGCACATAGTAGGTGCTCAATAAGTACTTATTGACTGATTCTACCCAAACCCTACTTCTGATGGGATCCATCTGGTATAAAGAGGTTATATTGAATACTACTCCATGCAAATGTACTCAGTCTTGGAATCATCCTGCTGACTGGTCATTGATTACAACCTGGTAAACAAGTCCCAATTTGGCTAGCATGTATTAAATTTTATTAAGCATGTACAAATGATATTGTAGTGTAGTAAAAAGAATGTTGGATTTGGGTTCATAGAACCTGAGTTTGCATTCCCCTCTGCTTTTTGCTACCTCATTGTAGTATTCTTTTAAAAAACAAAAAAAAAATGTTTCCCAAGAAACAAATGCTTATTATATGCCAGGAATTAAGGATACAAGCAAAAAAGAAGCACTTCCCACTTTTGAAGAAGTGATTGATTGCCTATTAAAAGGAGAGTAACAATATGTGTTCAGATAAGTAATATAAAATATGTCATAATGAAGATGGTAATAATAATGATAGCTAACATTTATATCATCATCATTATTATCATCGTCTTCTGAGGAACCTTATGTGTGGGTCAAAAAACAACAGTTGGAAATGAACCTGGAACAAAAGTGATGGGCTCAAGATTGGAAAAGGAACACAACACAGCTGCATATTGTCACCTTATTTATTTAACACATATGCAGAGTATACCATGCAAAACACCGTGCTGGATGAATCAAAAGCCAGAATTAAGGTTTCTGGGAGGAATATCTACAATTTTAGATAAGCAGATGATGCCACTCTGATGGCAGAAAGTGATGATGAATTAAGAAACCTCTCGATGAGGGTGAAAGAAGAGAGTGTAAAAGCTTGCTCGAAACTTAACATAAAAAAACTAAGGACTTGGCAACTTGTCCCATTACTTCCCGGCAAATACAGGGAGAAGAAATGGAAGCAGTGTCAAATCTTATATTCTTGGACTCAAATATCACTGCCTACTGTGACTACTGCCATGAAATTGCAAGATCCTCCTTAGAAAGAAAGCTATGGGAAATACGGACAGCATATTAAAAAGCAGAGACATCACCTTGCTGACAAAGGTCCATAAGGTCAAAACTATGGTTTTTCCAGTAGTAATGTATGGCTATGAGAACTGGCCTATAAGGGAAGCTGAGCAGTATAGAGTCAATGCTTTTGAATTGTGATGCTGGAGAAGATTTTGGAGAATCCCTTGGATAACAAGGAGATCAAATCATCAATACTTGAAGAAATTAATTCAGAAGGTCAAAAAGTAAAGCTGAAGCACAAACATTTTAACCATATAATGAGAAGACAAAATTTATTGCAAAAGACCCTGAAGTTGGAAAATATTGAATGCAAAAAGGAGAAGGAGACAGTAGAGGATGAGATGGATAGATAGCATCATGGAACCAACAACCTTAGCTTGGACAGGCTTTGCGAAATAGTGTAGGATAGAAGTAGGTTATGGTGGTGCAGTAAACAGAGCACTGGCCCTGAAGTCAGGAGGACCTGAGTTCAAATCTGGCCTCAGACAGTTGACACTAATTAGCTGTATGACCCTGGGCAAGTCATTTGACCCCAGTTGCCTTGCCCCCTCAAAAAAACCCCACCAAACAACAATGCAGTTGATTCATAATTTATTTTTACATATGAGAGTCTTTGCTTTGCCTTCAGGTGCATTATTCTGGTAGTGGTAGTGGGCAGCAGCTGGTAGCTGCATCAGTAAGCACCCCAACATGCATAGCGGGGCTTACTATCACAGGTTCTTAGATCTGCATTCATAAAAGGAAAGGCAACTTTTGAGGGGGTAACAATCACTTTAATCAAGCACATGTATCATTCTTTTAACCAAGCACATATATTGTTCACTAGTTCAGGGGAGACAGTACTCAAACTTCAAAGAAAATACAGAAAAATTAAAGATCAACAGACATGGCTTCCTCTGCCTGACCATCAACAGACAGGTCCAACTGTCTGACCATAGTTACCAGAGTGGAAAGCACCTACATCTGAGTTTTTCAAGGAGAGGAAGGGGGCCTCCATAGCAGCTTCCCAGAGTCCTTATCTGGCCAAACAAGCACTTCTAGTCAGTAAGCCCCAAAATAAAACCTCACCCTCAGAGTATTTATACACTCTTTAGAGCCAGAGGGTATAACCCTCTGACCCAGTGCCTCAATAGAGAAAACTAAAGGTACTTGAGACCCTCCTACAAAACAGCCCCCCTAATCAAGCTACCCTCAATGGGCAGGTCCAACAATGGGTGGGGAAAATCCTCCTTAATCACATTATTCAGAGGCATTATGCTTCTTGGTATAAACAAAAAGAAAAACAGCAAAGGATCCAAATTTGATGGCAATCATAGTAGCAGAGTGGGGTCATGAAGAACAACAAATGTTTGTATAGCTCTTTAAGGTTAGATAAGCACTATATATATATATATATATATGTATATACACACACATATGTATGTGTGTGTTTGCATGTAAGCATGTGTATATAAATATATAGCATGGTCCAAAAGTCTTAGTGGCTTAAAATCCATATAATTTGATCCAAAATGAATGAAAAGTAATTTACCAGGGTGGAGTGAAGATGGATGATAACAACCCAGGAATGATAACGTGTATGCCCAATAGTCTAGCTACATATGATGGTGAGAAGTACACAAGACTTATTTGCACTGGCCATATCCATTTGGGGTGTGATTTATTGTACTTATCATTTTTTGATAAGTATAAAAATTTTTTTTAAAAGTTTTAGAAAGTGTATAGATCTTAGTAATTAAGTATTTTTTGCAGGTGAAGTTTTGAGGACCAAGGAAAATTTGATACAGAACTGTCTGCAGGTTGGGGATGTCAGGAAACTTTTCTCTGAATTTTAAACCTGTCCCATCTATAAGTTTATCTTGGCCCTAACTCAGGGACAAATTCTCTCCTTAAGGGAAGGGGTGAGGGAGGAACATAAGAGCCTTTGGTCAGTAGCTTACTGGCAATCTTACTGCTGGTTCTGTTCTAACTTCATACTCTAATTCTATTAACTGGTCCTGGTTTGCCAAGATCTGCTTCAAGACTTCCCTGTTGCTAATTGAGTGCCTGGCTGGATCATGACTAGTCACCTTACTGTGATTCCTACTTATTTGGGAACTCTGCATCTCAGACTATGTTTGGACTTTGGCTAATGGTACTGGCATTATGTCTGTCTTCTTTCTTGTAGACTGATTTCTCAGATGGGGCATATCTACACATCCATGTTCTTTTATGCCTATCCTTCAAAATATAATCCCAGTCTTGATCCCATGTTCCAACACCTTATTTGGTGTTGGGTCTATCACCATTTTGATCATAATAGTATTAGCCAGCATTTAATATAGCAATTTATGTATGTTATTTCATTTGATCCTTATAGCAATCCTGTGAGATTATTGAGTCCTAGCCTTTCTGGTTCAGTCTGTTTTGTCTCTCCCCAGAACTTGCCTCTGACAGCATACATTTAATACCCTGTGGAAGCTTACAGAATGTTATCCCATGGGCAAAACAACATATGCAGAGCAACACATGCCAAGAGACCTATGTTAGGGTTTCTTTGACAGTTAATAGCTGTGTAACCTCAAGCAATTCATTTTCCCTCTGGTCCTATAAAATTAGAGTTGAACTATATCTTCTCCAAGTTTTGGTCAGGCTCTAAAACTTAAGATCTTATGATCCAGAGGGGCCAATTTGCCGTATACCCATTAAAATTGAGCGCAATGAAATTGCTAATTAAGAGCATCCCCCTGACATGAGTTGATAGGGCAGGTATGACTGATTCTTTGGATTCTTGCTGAGAAAGACCACAATGGTAGCCAGGACAGAATAATGTTTTAATCACACTCTAGGAAGGTACAGAGAATGTAGAGACAAAATATACAGGAAGAACAGAGGCATGGGGGTACAGAAGCAGACCATGCAGTAATAAGGATGGGGGCAACCATGTAGGAAAGCGAATGGAGAAGGGAGAGGCAAAGGGAGTCACACAACCATAGATTGGAGTTGGGAATGCTTTAGTAACATGAACCTAGAAGAATGCTTGGGGGAAGGAATTTAAAGTCTTATTTTTATGGAGTTTTGGTGGGAGACAGACTCTTATTGGTGCAACCCAAGGGTTTGTTCATTAACATATCAACATCACCTCAAAGTTATCATCAATAGCTGGTCTTCTGCTGGATTCTTGGAGCTTATCTCAGGCTTACAGACCATGGACAGGACCGAGTCCTTACAGTAAGGGCTAGCTGGCTTCTCCTGATTTAGCACAGCCTTAGAGAATGGATTTTAGTTAATTTGCAATTAACTGGAATGCTCTTTCAATCTGTAGGACAGCCTTTAAGTGACTTCTAGGTTTCCATGTGCCATCTTCCTACTACTGTTACTTTATAATGGCTACTTAAAAATTTGCGACTTGCAATGATAACTATAAGAGGGGAGTGGTGATCAGGGTACTAGATCAAGATACAATTTTAATACAACTTAGAGTCTATTGGGTTGTTCTAGGTCACTGGTCTCACTCACGTAAGTATTTATATGAGTAGCCTCTTTTCATCATTACTATGTGTTCCTTCACAAAGACTTGTCAATCTGGTCATGTGAATGAGCCAAGGGCTATAATATATAATTTGAGGGTGAAGAGGCTTGAAAGGATATCAAGGTGACTTTTAACCTACCGATTTGAAACACCTGATCAGTAAACCTTTAAGGAGCAGCTCCTTTCCCTGTCCCTGACCCTTTCCATCTCTGTCTCTGTTTCTCTGACTTTCTTTGTCTCTTTGTCCTCCCTATTTCTCTCTCTGTTCCCTTCTCTCTGCCTCCTTTCTCTGCCTCCTTTCTCTCCCTCCCTCCTCCTTTCTCTGTCTCTCTTCTGTTTATCTCTGCCTCTGTTTCTATTTCTGTCTGTCTCTCTGCCTCTCCCTCGACTCAATTTCTATAGACACTAGAAGGAATAGACTCTATTTCTATAGACACTAGCTGGAATATTGAAATGAATAACCAGATAATTTAAGCTCAAACCACTTGTTCCTAAAGAAGAAGAGCACCCTGTTTAGTTCCTGAGGAGTTCAGATTTGAGGCAGAAGCCTGACTGGTGGAAGGGCTGAGATCAGCTAGCAGGCAGGGCCTATGCCAGGGTCAGTCAGAAGGGTTAGGTGAGTAACCTGAAGGATTACCAGTGTAGCTAGATCCTGGATAGTTAACCAACAGGTATCAGACACAAGTGATCACAAGTGGGCTGCGACTCTGGGCAAGAATATTAGTGGATGTTTTACCACAGGCACAGACAGGCTAAGGTGAAATCATGGGCAAGGAACAGAGTAGAAGAGATCAGAGGACCTGATTGCAATAGGGTCAGATCACAGAGACTCATGGGAATGTTAGAAGTGGCCTCTGATAGAGCAAGTAGGTCTTCTTGTACCAATGCCAAAGTCAGCCTTTTGACTGGGATAGGGGTGTCAGATCTTAAAGGGCCAGCCCCAAATGATGTCATGTTCCTTCCAAGATGACATTTTACAACCTCCTCTATTTATAATGAAAATTATAAGAACAGCAACAGTAGCAACTCAATTTATATAGCACTTGAAGATTTATGAAGTACTTTACCTACAGTCGCTGGGACAATTGTTTTTAAAGCTATGCTCTAGATCATTTAGGTAGATAGGGGCTAGACCAAAGATCCAAAAGGATGCTGATTCTTTTTCTGGGTCTCAGTCAAAAGCCCAGCTGTGGAAATCCTGATCTTAAAGAATGAAGTATAACGGAAAAAGCACCTGTCTCAGAGCAAGAGAACCTGTATAATTAGTGCCTACAGTGTGCCAGGCACTTTGCAATATTATCTCATTTGATCCACACAACAACCCTGCAAGAGAGGTGTTATTCTTATCATCATTTTACAGATGAAGAAGTTGAGGCAAACAGGGTCATGCTCAGAGTCATATAGCTAATGAGTGTCTGAGACCAGATTGAACTCAGAAAGAGCCTTCCTGACTCCAAGCTTAGTACTTTATATACTATGGAATCACCTAACTGCCTCATTTGTCAACAATTAGTAGCAGGAAAATAAAGCTGCATGAACTAGTAAATAGGACTTGGGCTCAGAAAGATTTGTGACCCTGAAAAAGTCACTCAGCCTTTCTGGGCTTCAGATTCATTTTTAAAATGAAGAGGTATGTATGACTTGATTTTCAAGGTCCTTTCCAGATTTAAATTTATGGTCTCTTATGAAGGATGTATCAGCAAAAACAAAGCATTTCAGCTTGAAATTATAAAAAAGTCATCAATCTGCAGTGATCCTGTCTGCTCCCACTTGATGTATATACAAGACCGAGTAAATGGTAAGTGTTCACTTTGTCGTAGGAACATAAACTATCATGGCCCCTCATTTTATTAATAGTGATGATTCTTTACTAAGTGATAATTTAAGCTTTACAAAGTGTTTTCTTCACAATAACCCTGTGTGACAGCCAGTAGATTTATTATTATCTCCAATTTTCCAGATGAGGATATTGTGGACAACCCTGTTTTTCTCAAATCTCTTCTCATTCTAAATTCTCCTCCATTTAGCAGGCAAAGTAGTTTTCCTAAAACAGATATTATAATATCACTCCGCTAGTCAATAAATTCCTGTGGCTTCCTATTACTTCGATCAAAAACAAATTCCTGTTCAGCATTTAAATTCCTTCACGACTTGGCCCAACCAGACCTTTCTAGTCTCTTGTATCTTTCACCTTCACACACTCCATGGTTCAATCAAACAAACCTGAGTCTTTCTCATATATGATACTCTCATATGTGGTCTCTGTTTCTTTGCATTGGCTGCCTCCATAGGCTTAGAATGAGAATATTTCCTGCTCGTCTCTGCCTCTAAGAATCTCTGGTTTCTTATAAAGTTTAGGTCAAACACTGTCTTTTACATGAAGACTTCCTAGGTTCCCCCAGCTGTGAGTGCCTCTCCCCCAATATTGTCTTTCATTTACTTTTTACATACATGTACATATACATATTTACACACATAGGTTGGACCTGTCCCCCCATTTCACACATTTTAAACTCCTTGCAGGCAGGGGCTATTTCATTTCTGTCTTTTTATCTGTAGTGCTTAGCAAAACACCTTCCATAGCGTGCTTAATAAATGACAGCTGATTAATTGATTTTAGGGGGAAATAGAGTCAGCAATTCCTTATGACTAACTTAAAAATGAACTCTAGAACATAACCAGGTGGTTCAGTGGATACAGCACCAGTCCCGGAGTCAAGAATACTTGAGTTCAAATCTGACCTCAGACGTTCACAGCTGTGTGACTCTGAGCAAGTCACTAAACTCTGTTTGTCTCAGTTTTCTCATATGTAAATGAGCTGGAGAAGGAAGTGGTAAACTACTCCAGTATCTTTGCCAAAAAAACCCCAAATGGGGTCACAGTGAGTTGGTTATGACTGAAACAACTCAACAACAGCAAAAGAAAGTATACATATATACATACACATATATACACATATGTATACACATGTACATATACATATCTGCATGTATATCTATCATCTACCACACATGTATGTTTTATATATATATAAAACATGTATATACACCACATAAATATCATTGCAAAAGGTATGAAGCTACAATAGAGTGAGCAGTTTTGATTTACTGAAGCCTGTTCAGGGAGTTCCTTCTAGAATCAAGTCTGCTGACACTTTTTTAAAGGTCTCATAAGGAAGAGAGTATTATTTGGAGATTGAAAGAAACATTGGTTTAAAGTCAGCTCTGATGACAATTTGACAAATATTCTGCCAGGTTACCACTAGTAAGAACAGGGTGCAGTTAAGGACATTGACATCTTCTTTTAAGAAAGGAACTCATTTAATTTACTGGAATTTTAAAAAAGGGATTTACTAGAAAAATAAGCCAATAGTTGTAAAAATCATTAGGTTCTAAAGGTTTCTGGAAGTGTATTATTAAGTGCTGACCTTTATCTAATCTGTGCCATCATCTTGGAGCAGGAGAAATGGAACCTGACATCTTAGATTGAAAAACTGTTAAAAGGTAGAAAATACCCTGAGTGTAATCTATAACGGGACAGCTGTCATTCCTGGCTGTCTTTATAAGAATTGGCTTGACTGTAATTCAGACAGATCTTCCAAGTTTTGAGCCAGTATGTATTGAAGACAAGAGAAAGCCAAAAGAAAGGATCAGAAGAGGAAGAACTGAGGTTATTTCATGTCTGGAAGAAGCGGCATGGCTGAGGAGACAGTTGTCCTCAGAGGCAGACAGCCCTCTATTAAAATCATACCTCTGACAATACGATGTCTGGGTTGACAGGGTGGTATCTGGATGACCCCTGAATAAGTCTCTCAACCTCTTAGCTCTCTAGGCAGCTCTCTGACTCTTCATTACAGAGAAGCTGCTGAGCAGCACAGGTAGAGGGAATTTTCTCATTCAGGGAGTTCTCTATATCACTGATCTCAAAGGTCCTATTGCTATCCCTAGATTTATAGAGAGTAAATTTAAGATCAGCCAAGAAGATAACCTGGAGGAGAGGCAAGACAGAAACAGCAGTATCTAACACATAATGCTACCGCTAGTTGGACGTTAAAAATGACACCTTCAGTAATACATGGCTTTATCTTTGATGATAGCTCATGGGAACAAATTGGAAGAGTCATTGAAAGAGAAAATCCCTATAAAAAATTCAAGTTGAAGCCTGTTTACAGGGATTCATCCACTGATCCACAAGCATTTATTGAGCACTTACTCTTTGCTTGGCACTATGCTAGGCACAGGGGAAACACCTACAAAAATGCAATTGTCTCTGCCTTCACGGAACTTCCATTCTACCACCCCATTCCCTCTCTCCCTAATTCAACTGCACTCCCTTTTCAGATTAGCATTGCTCATGATGTTTTAGTTTCTTAGGGTCTTTCATTTCAGAGGCCAAGAACAGTTTCAAAGCCCATGGTTGCTAGAGCAGCAGTCTCCCGGCACCGGGATCGGGGAATGCCTGTGAAGCATGCAAACAACAACTGGAGGTTGTCAGTTACATTAGGGGGAAGCCACTGAGCCCTGAGCGAAGCATTTAATATTTAAAAGCTAATGTGGCATGGAAGCTGGTGCATCTTCTCTAATTCTGGGCTCTAATGCTGCTGGTGCCCTGCTGCTAACACATAAAAATAAATGCTGCCAGCAGGTTCGGGAACACAGATTTGCATCAACAGCTCACAGCAGTGGCAGAAATAGGGTTTTCGACATCTTGGGAAATGTGACTTTGCTGAGTAGATTTTTCGGAGTGCTAAACCAACCACACAGATCAGGAGACCATTATCATCTCAGGTTTCTCGAACATATGCTTGTGAATAGTTCTGCTGCCCTTACTCAAGTTGTTAGATCGACAGAAACACTTCTTGACCCACAAAGTTTGCAATGGTATATCTATATTTATTCTTCCACTCCAGGATATGCCCATATCCTGCCCATATTGATAGAATAGGATAATACAGAAATCTGTCAACAGCAAACATACTCGGAACTCCCAGAAAACCACATCAAAAAAGAACGTAGGAGTGGCCAAAAACGTTATCAAGGCTGTAAACTAGCATTGAGCCATTAGGGCTTTCCCCCACAATTGCCGAGATGGGATGGGGTATGCACCCTGGAAAACTGCCTCACCTGAAAATGCCCTCACTTACCCTTAGATTATCACCTCTCTGTGTTTTTATGGTCATCATGTTCATAGCTCAGAGATCATGAGGGCAGAATTGTCCTGGGCTGGAGACGTTTGACATGTAGTCAGTGGGGAAATCGGTAATGGTTACATATGCCAGATATGATATTCCCTTGCCCTCAGCCCTTATCTTTTTCATCCCCTCCTTTCCATTGTACCCCTTTGGAACTTCCACTATTGTTAATAGGCTCTTCTCCCAAATATCTGTTTCTCATATTCCTTTCATCTTCTGGTTCTCATTGAAAATTAGCTGTCTCCCAAGCACACCACGTCTCTTATCATTCTCTCCAAGTCTGACTGGGTCATCTCTTACACCCCTGACACACAGGATGAAGAGGAAAAGCAGGAGAAGGAGGGAGAGTTGGCATACTTCTAGCTCCCTGATGGTGCTATCAGACCCTCCCTCTATCATCATCACTCAGCAACCATCTCTAGCTCTTTAAAAATCACTCCACCCTGTCCAAGGTTCTATTGTTATCGTATCTGGGTCTCCAAATCATTCTCCTTCCTCCTCACTAAGTTCAGTACCTGGCTCACAGTTCTTCTCTAATTCCAACCTCTGCCTCCTTTCAAATAGCCTACTGGCCTCCCAGTTCCTCAGCTTGTTTTGCAAAACTTTCTAGCTAGATGCTGGCTTGCTTCTCCGCATTGGAGCCTTTGTCTCCCTGGTGTTACTCATTTCTGGCTAACATTCACCTCCAGCTACTCCCAGCTCTCCATCACTGCACCTTGTCCAACCCTTTGGTTCTAGTTCCTGCAATTCCCTTAACTTTGCAGTGCGTAGTCATTTCATTTTATGCCCTGTTGGTATCTTCCCCTTTTCTGTCATTCTCCTCCATCCCCAGCAGTTGCTGCATATTCCTTTTCCTAGCGGACTAGCTAGTCTAACAAATGCCTTTTACAGATCAATCTTGTACCCCATTATTTTTATTTCTTTTGTGCACCAGTCTCCCCAGTTCTAACCCTCACACCTAAGAGGTTCCTCAGAGGCTAAATGAACTTTTACTTTTGACACCTCACAAGTGAATCAACTTGGTTTCCAACTCTCTGTAGAGTCATGGTAGCTTATTAATTACCATTTGCCTTTTCTTTCCCCGCAGTATTTGGATAGTATGGCTTTTCACATCAGAGCTTCTCACTGGACCTAAGGGAGGGATTCTCAGCCTTTTTTGCATAAGGGACCCCTTTGTCAGTTTGCTGAAGTCTGTGGATCCCTTCTCAGAATGTTTTTAAATGCATGAAATAAAATACATAACTTACAAAGGAAACCAATTAAATTGAAACAGTCATCAAAATACCAAAAAAAAAAAACCAAAACACAAGTTCATGGATTCCCTGATCTAAGGGCTTCTGGGAGAGAATTTTATTCATTCTCCCCACTTTCATCTCTCTCCCTTTTTTTCCCCCTCCTCCTTCTCCCTCCTCTCTGTCTCTCCCCCTCTTCCTCTTCTTCTCACTCTCTCCCTATCTTTCTCTCTTTCCTTCTCTGCCTTTCAAGGTAACTGGGTCAGGTCATTCAAATCACTCAGGGCTGTTTTTGAAACATCTAAACAAGGGAAGAAGGGTAGAGATATATGCTGCCTAAACAATGGAGGGGTGGGGGTGGAAAGGAAGAGGGAGAAAAGGAGAGATTTTTAACCCTTGATATACAAACAACAAAAGCAAGGAGTTCATCCATTCATTAGAGCCAAAGATTTTGCTCTAAATAATGGAGCCATAGTTAGAGCCTTATAGCGCCTCCTAACCATGTGTACTGCAGCTGCTCATTTGGGGAAGAAGATAAAGACCCTAATCATTGAGCTTTAAACATTGAGAATTTGCACTCTCTCTCTCTCTCTCTCTCTCTCTCTCTCTCTCTCTCTCTCTCTCTCTCTCTCTCTCTCTCTCTCTCTCTCTCTCTCCCTTTCTCCCTCTCTCTTTTTCCCTCTAGTTTCCACTCACTCTATTTTACATTTTCCTCAAATATAAGGCAGTTGCCACTGGAACTGGGAGGTGGCTTCAGCATTCCAGGCAGGCCCAGCTCTCAGAGGGTCTCCCCTCTTCTCCTTGCCTTATACTATTTCAGGTGAAAGGCGGGAACAGCAAGAGCTGTGGGAGCACAGAATGGAAGCTAATAGGAAAATGAGATTTCCTTCACAGACATTTACTTTATGGCCAACTCTAAAGGAGCGAATCTACTCCATAGCACAGGGTACACTTGTAATAGTGTAGCTAATTCAGATTTTATTAGTAGATGTGACCCAGTATAATTTGGAGATACCATTTCAGTGCCAGTGTTTAAAAGCTACGTGATTACCTTTTAAAAAAACACATAGCTACTAAAATGTGCTCTGCTTTGACTTGACTGAAAGTTCAAGACTATTTAGACAACGGCTGGCATTTATGTTCACCGAGGCCAGCAGAAAAGGCATCTCTGGAAAAAGATTAAAGAGCTAAATCAAGTGATTGAAAGATTAATTAAATCAGAATTTACATGTGATGACACAGAAAAAAGGCAAAGCCATATTGATGGAATTGCTTGAATTAGCATTTAGCCACACGGCTGTTTTCTATAGTATCGTTAACTGTGCTGTTCTGTGTGCCTATGGATCTTATCTTATATTCCTGGCCCACCAATAGGAGTGTGAACATCTTGGGCAGCCACTTGCCACTGGGAATGGATCTAAGACATCTATATTCTTCCCTGCTTTGTGGATGATAGCACAGATTTGTTTGTCTTAGTTTATAAGTGATATCAGTTATTTGGCCTGCATTAGGATAATAGTTTATAGCTTCAAGAAGAAATGCAGGGTATCCCTCAACGGCTAACTTCAGAATTTTAGGGTGTTGCTTAATATGTCTTCCTTACAAGGAAATACAGAATAATGTGGCTCCTTAATATAGTTCCTTAAAAAAGAACCTCAGATTATCCGTAGCTCTGGAGAGTTGAAGTTCTAGGATCATAAAAGTGAGTCTAGAGAGAAGACCTTAGAGGCCATGCTGGTGGCTAGGTAACAAAGAGTATAGAGCATTGAATGTGCAATCAGAGAGATCTGAATTCTAATCCTACCTCACTCAGACATTTACTAGCTGTGAGACACTGAGGAAGTCACTTAATGTCTCATCAGTAAAATCTGAAAAGAAATCCATGATTCTCTGAGATGCTAGCCCACTCTTTCACTTTGTAGGTGACAAAATTGTGGCCTAGAAGGTGAAGTGAATTGCTTGAAAATCACACAGGGAATAAACTAGAGAGCAGAGCTAGAATTCAAGCCCGGGTCCTGCCCCTACCTCAGTTTCCGTATGTATTGGAGATGTGTTTTGGAATGTAATTTAATCCAAGTCAGTAAGAATTTGTTGTGTCCTGGTGTGATACTAGCAACTGGGGATGCACAGTCCTCTTCTGCAGTGATGTGGACTGTTTCGAAAGGAAGAAATAGCTTCTTGGTTGTATGCTAGAAGTACAACCAAGGAGCTTGTATATAGCTGTATATGGGTGTCCACAACACTTCTAACATTTACAGAGTGCTCTAAGGTTTACAAAGTACTTTACAAATATTATCTCCTCTTCTCATGACAACCCTGGGTTAATGTTGTTCAGTTGTACTCCTATGTGTTTGATTGTTTTTTGATGAAGTTACTGGAGTAGTTTGCCATTTCCTTCTCCAGCTCATTTTATAGATAAGGAAAGTGAGGCAATCAGAGTGAAGAGAAGTACCCAGGGTCACATACCTCCTAAGCTTCTGAAGCCAGATATGAACTCTGGAAGATGAGTCTTCTTGCCTCCAGACTGGGCACTTTATCCCCTGAGCCACTTAGTTATCCCTGCAACCCTGGGAGATAGGTACTATTAATATCCCATTTTTTTAAAAATTGTTTTCAGTTTGGTATAATCACTTCCATAAGTCTTAAATTTTCTCACCCTCCCTCCCCAAGACAGCGTGCAATCTCTTATGGGTTCTATACATATATTCTTATTAAACACATTTTCACATTAGTCATGTTTCATGAAAGAATTAAAATGAATAGGAGAAGCCATGAGAAAAACCCAACTAAAACAAACCATAAAACAAGAGAAAATGCTCTGGTTCATTCTGAGTTCCAATTTCACAATTTTTTTCTCTGGATGTGGATGGCATTTTACCTCAAGAGTGCTTTGGGAATGTTTTAGGTCCGTGAATTACTGTGAAGGGCTAAGTCTACCAGAAATATTCCCCACACAACGTGGTTGTTACTGTGTGCAATGATTTCCTGGTTCTGCTCCTTTCACTCAGCATCAGTTCATATAAGTCCTTGCAGGTCTCTCTGAAGTCTTCTTGTTCATCGTTTCTCATAACACAATAGTATTCCATTACATTCATATACCACAACTTGTTCAGCCATTCCTCAATTGATGGGTATCCCCTTGATTCCCAGTTCTTGGCCACCACAAAGAGATACTATAAATATTTTTGTACATGTGAGACCCTCTCTCATTTTTATGATTTCTTTGGGATACAGTCCTAGAAGCGATATTGCTAGGTCAAAGGGAATGCACATTTTTGTAGCCCTCTGGGCATAGTTCCACATTTCTCTCCAGAATGGTTGGATTAGCTGGCAGTTCCATCAACAATGAATTAGTGTTCCAACTTTCCCACATATTCTCCCACATCTTCCTGTTTTGTCATGTTAGTCAATCTGATAGGTGTGATGTGGCACCTCAGAGTTGTTTTGATTTGCCTCTCTCTAATCAATAGTGATTTAGAACATTTTTCATATGACTATAGATAGCTTTAATTTCTTCCTCTGAAAGTTCCCTGTTCATATCCTTTGACCATTTTATTACCTCTATTGAGGTAAATGAGATAAGACAGAGGTAAAATGAATACCCAGGATCCCATAGCTTCTTAAGTATCTGAGGCTAGATTTGAACTCAGGTTGTTCCTGACTAGGTCCAGCACCTTATTTATTGTTCTGTTTTACTTATAACAACTACATAAATACATAAGTAGTATTAATAGATGGTAGATGGAAACCAGATTATGGGTGCTAGGGGAATGAGTTTGTTATTTTATTCTAGTGGTAATAGAGAAACACGGAAGATTTGTGAGTGAGTGAGTGTGTGTGTGCGTGTGTGTGTGTGTGTGTTAAAGAGAGAGAGAAATATAATGAGATCTGTATGTTAGGAATATTGGTTGGGCATCTCTATAGAGACTGGATTGGAGAGGAAGATTAATTAGGAAACAATACAATAGTCCAAGGTGATAAGGGCCTGAGCTGAGTGGCAAGTTGTCAAGAGATGCAAGAAGTACCATGGAGAAGGACTGAAAAGATGGAAGCTGGAAAGGTGAAGAATGCCTCTGAACTTGGGACTTTGGTTCAAGAGCAGTGGTGCCGTCAATATAAATTAGGAACTTTGAAGGAAGGAACTTGACTCTTACCCCTCAATTTCCTTTATATAAAGCAGGGATTATAGATTAAATCATAGATTAGGAAACTGAGGCAAATAGGGTTAACTGACTTCCCCAGGGTCACACAGGTGGTAGGTGTCTAAGGCCAGATTTGAACTCAGCAGGCCTGGCACTCTATCCACCTTGCCTACCTCACTGCCCCACGTACACCACAGTACAACCCCAATGAGTGAGGAATTTTTCTGGTAGACTTAGCCCTTCACAGCAATTCAAGAACCTAAAACAGGTTATTTTACAAGTGACAAATTCACCATGATTCTATTGCTATACTACATCATGGTCTCATTAGCTCACTCTTATTTCCCCATCTTCCAGGGCAATGCCATTGCTAAAACTTTCCCTCTTACATTGGTACCATCTTCCCCTGACATCCTGAATAATACTTTCCTTTTTGCCCCACCCATACTAAGAAAGAATTCATGGATGATGCTACATAGATGCTACACAGCTTTACCAAAATCCACAGTGGTTC
The DNA here is from genome assembly GCA_023548195.1 of Bettongia penicillata ogilbyi. Taxonomy (NCBI): domain Eukaryota; kingdom Metazoa; phylum Chordata; class Mammalia; order Diprotodontia; family Potoroidae; genus Bettongia; species Bettongia penicillata. The sequence goes on along the minus strand of JAJHZJ010000540.1, from coordinate 5,665,365 downwards.
CTATAATATTCAAGTAGTGTAGGAATTCAGTTTTTCACTTGTTTCAGCTGTGTCCAACTCCTCATGACCCCATTTGGGGTTTTCTTGGTAAAGATATTTGAGTGTTTTGCCATTTCCTTCTCCAGCTCATTCTACAGACAAGGAACTGAGGCAAACAACGTTAAGTGACTTGCTCGAGGTCACACAGCTAGTAAGTATTTGAGGCTGGATTTGAACTCAGATCTTTCAGACTCCAGGCCTGGCACTCTATGCACTGAACCACCTAGCTTCAAAGAGCAGATGCCTATACTCATTAATTCCCTGAGCAATTGAAGGTATTCTACTATTTCAGTACTGGGAAAGGTTTATCTGTCCTTTTGAATTCTGTCCAAATGTTTCTCTGATGAACTATTCCAGGCCAATTTTTAGCCACTAACTTCATTGTGGTAGCTTGGGAGAAGGACCCATTACTAGAGAAGAAGTTTATGAGCTCGCTATGCTGCCAAGAGTAGACAGACTATTATAAATTATAAGGAGAGCTTTCCTCCACTTCAGAGATTATATGCCTACAGCTGATTAGCAGCTATTTGGGGGATAATGAACAGAGCTGGAACTAGGGATAGAAAGGTAGCTTGTGACATGGAATAAGAGTTGACAGTAGTGGTTGAATAGGACAGGCAAAGCAAGGGGTCACTTTTAAACATTACTATCCACAAATACATATTTTTCATTTTATTGATAACTTCTGTTTTAACATCAAAATTCCTCAACATAGCCTTCCTTCACCCTCCACCCAGTGAGAGTCATCCCTTATAACAAATAATTAAATAATGCCAATAATTTTAGAGAGAGGGAGAGAGGGAAAGGGAGGAGAAAAGGGAGAGGAAAGGAGGAAGGGAGGGGAGGGGGAGAGAAAGAGAGAGAGAGAGAGAGAGACAGACAGACAGACAGACAGAGAGAATAAAGAAGAAGAAGAAGAAGAAGAAGAAGAAGAAGAAGAAGAAGAAGAAGAAGAAGAAGAAGAAGGAGAAGAAGAAGAAGACAAGTAAAGAGAAGACAAGAAAAGTGAGAGGAGAGGAAAGGAGAGAGGAGAGGAGAGGAGAAAAGAGGAGAAAGAGGAGAGGAGAAGAGGGGATAAGATAGGTAGGAAAGGGGAGTGGAGGAAAGGAGAAAAGAGGAGAGGACAGAGAGGAGAGATAGAAGAGGAGAGGAGAGATAGGAGAAGAGAGAGAAACAGAAACAGTTCAGCAATCCTAACAAACACAACAACCAAGTCTGAAATTGTATAGCGTTTGCCAGATCCATAGTCCCCCCACCTCTGCAAAGAAGGGAGGGAAGAAGGTGATATTCATGTATTTTAAATGATGGGAAAATCTGCTGTCCGTGGCATGCAAATGCACATGTCATGTTTGTACAGTTATTTGAATCAAGTCTCTTCCTTTATCCTATGAGCTCCTCGAGGACAACCACTAGTGTTTGCCTTTCTTTTTATCCCAAGTCTTAGAACACTGCCTGCCACTTAATAAATATTTGTTGACTAACTGTTTGATGGCTAAATTCCAGTTACAATGAAGGCTCAAAATCTTCAGCAGGCATTAACAATTTTCAAATCTTGTCTCAAATGTAAGAAAGCCATGTTTTCTGCTTAATACTTCAGTTTGTAGGTTGATTCTCAATTACTCGGAAGCTAACGATTCAGCTAGGGTAACCAGGTGGCACGGGACCTAAAGTCAGGAAGACCTAAGTTCAAATCCAGCCTCAGACCTTATTAGCTGTGTGACCTTAGGCAAATCACCTAACCCTGTTTGCCTCAGTTTCCTCACCTGTAAAATGAGCTGGAGAAGGAAATGGCAAACCACTCAAGTATCTTTGCCAAGAAAATGCCAAATGGTGTCAGGAAGACTTGGACATGACTAATCAACTAAATGACAAATAGAACAAGAATTTAGGAGGGAGAGTATCCAAATCCCAGTTTCTGAAGCTCCTCCCTCTTGCTAATTGCTTTTTAGGCATCTTTTTATTCCTCAGCATCTCCTCCAGAGGGTATACAAGAAAAGTTGTGAAATACAACTTAGCTATGAAAAAAAAGAATTTTATTACAAAAATTAGGTTCAGTGCCATATATCATGTAGTGGTATTGGCAGTTTAGTTTAGTAAACAGATCAGGCTTGGGTTCAAATACACTATTTCTTTCTCTACGTAATCTTATGGGGCAAAGAGCCCTTCTCTAGGTTCCAGTTTCCTCACCTATAGATTGAGGGACTTGGACAAGATGAAATTCAAAATGCCTCCTCATCCTGGATTCTTTAGAAAGACAGTACAGTGAACATGGGCTTTGGTTTCAAATTCTGGCTGTGCCACTTACTACCTTTGTGACATTGAGCAAGGCACTCAAGCACCATAGACCTCTGTACTATGAGGTGGCTGTCGTCATAGGTATTTAGTCTCTGAGGCTCCTTCTGACTTTAGATCTCCAATCTGTTGTTATTTTTTAGTTCTTTTATTAACTCGAACAGTTTATAGGATCATGGATTTAGAGTTGAAAGGCACCTTTGAAGTTATATAATCCCTTTATTTTACAGATGAGGACCAGGGAAGTTAAATAACTTGGCTTAGATCACATAGGTAGAAAGCTACAGTTCAGATTTAAACCCAGGTCCTCTGACCTTCATATCGGGTGCTTCTGCTCTACCATCTTATGGATTACTTTCTTTTTGTATGTGCTAAAGATAGGTCATTTTGGTGAATAGAGTTGCTAATTTTGTGCCCTTTCCCCACATCATAAACTTTGGTCAAATATCACTTTAAAAAAAATCAAGTAAATTTACAATCCTGACTTCAAGAGACTGTTTTATCATTAATTTCTACCTTCATGAGTTTTAAAATGTTTCCATCTGAACAGTCATCACATGAGCGTGAGGTTGACACCTTTTGTAGAAGTGGTCAATAGTAACTCAGGTGGTTTAAGAATGTGGGCTTTGACAATGTTGAGACTGAAAATTCACAAAACATGGTAACTGGGAAATAGCCTTGAGCTATTGTCCACGATCCTTACACTCTAACCTTACCATCAGGTAAGCTCTGTACATCTTTTAAAGGAATATGCTTATCTTTTGCTTCCTGAGCTCTTTCTTAAAATTTTAGCTTAAGGGACTGAAGTTTTAAAAGGCTATGACCTCTACGATATCACCCCACAAATCAACGTCATTGTTGGGAGAGGTGTCTAGGACTCCTGCCACAGCCTGGTGCTGGAAACATTAGTTCATTCATCTTCCTATTGGACTTACATAGCTGGGTTTTCTCTGAAGAATTCAAGACAGAGCTTGGGTCAAACTACTTGTGGCTGAGTTGTGCATTTCAGAACAGGATTGAAATCTTTCATGTGTCTAGCCCTGGATATTCTATCCATGTACACAAATGAAATTGGGAAATTTCATTTGGTTTTCCTCTGTTTTCCAGTGTAATTTCAATAAGTAAAAACGTGTTTCCTTAAACTACTTTTTGTGACTTCACTGGTATGAGATATTACTACTTACAGTCTTAGCTGTCTGTAGCACTGAAAGGTCACATGATATTCCCATGGCTACACAGTCAATATGTGTTTGAGGTGGGTCCTGAATCCAGTTGCATCGACTTAGGGCTCTCTCTAGCCATTATAGATGAAAGGCTGTTTCTCATATTTAATGTAAAGTTCACTTTCTTTTTGAGGGCCTTTTTATAAGAATGAATTTTCATGATAAAAAAAAGACAGACGACATGGTTTTTCTGTGTGTACGTGTGTAAAGAAAGAGATCTATATCAATTCTCAAAGGGTGTAAGTTATTGCTTCTATTATAGATGAACATTTTGATACCTAAAAGCAAAAAAGAACCTTGTCTTTTAAAAAGTATATGTGTTTATATACTGCTTATATTATGTGTATAAAGAAACATAACTCTCAAATGGGATTTGGACAACTTTGGGGAGGAAAAAAATGTGGCATGGCCTCAAATCTCTTTGTGACTTATATAGAATGATGGCTCTCTTATGTGGGAATGGTTTAATGTTATGAAGAGGCAAAGAAAGAGCTTTTAATCTCAAGGCACTATGCCAGGCTGCTTGCTTCCTTAAATATAATCACAGCAAATATTTTCTCTCTTTACTCCAACCTGGATACTTAGAGCTGCTTAGCAGACAGCTGAGCTAAAAAGTGGGAAGAAGGACCAAACCATACTTAAAAAAAATCTAAGGCTCATATATATATATATATATATATATATATATATATATATATATATATATATATAAAATCAAGTCAACATTTCTTCCCACCCCATTCTTCTCTTCTATAATTTTATTGTCCTTTTGGAACAATTAATTCCACTCCTCTCCTCTTTAAGGCTATCCCTGATTTTTAAAAAAATAATATTTCTCCTATATAAAAACTTATGAGCATATAGAGGGTGAGAGGTCACACATAGTGACACAAAATGGCCATGCCATGGTTTGCTCCTCTTTAGGTATCTGACTTTTTTTTTTGATCATGCCTCGTACAATATGATGGGTGAAATCATTCTATTTCGATGGCCAAGACTTGACCCTTGAAAATGCTTGAGCAGCAGATTCTACATTGTCCTTGGTAAATAATTTGCCTTCTGTATAAGTAGTTTTGGTGTATGTAACGATTCATTAAGTTCTTTTCGGAGATAGATAAAAAGAATGGCCTTTTATTAATAAATCATTCATTTTAATTCCATAGATACTATCTTAAGAGACAAACTGACATTTTAATTAGAATACTCAGAGTCGGAGATACTTAGGTTCAAGTCTTGTCTCTAGCAACATATTGGCTGTGTGACCTTGGGCAAGGCATCTCTCCAAGTGGCCAATGAGATATAGAGATATAGATTTGTACTGATGGAGGAAAGGAGCATACTGTTAGATCCAACTATATTGGTCTACTTGTAGTTCCTCAAAAAGGATGCTCCATTTCCCATTTTGCTCCCTTTGCATTCACTATCCCTCATCACCTCTGTCTCTTTGTTCCCCTTGCTTCCTTCAAGAATGAATTCAAGTCCCACCTTCTTTGGTAAAGTTTCCCCAGACCCACTCAGTTGCTGGTTCATTTCCTTTTTAGGTTACCTTCGTCTATTCATTATACATTTTACATGGACCTAGTTAGTTGCACAATTCCTCCCCCTGGAGAATGTAACCTCTTTGAAAGCAGGGACTCTTTTTTGCCTCTCTTTGTATCCCCAGCTTTTAGCACATAGTTAGAACTTGATAAATGCTAGTTGACTGATTTGGCTGGTAGTTCTCAAAATGGATACAGTTATAAACAGAATTATTTGTGATCAGATATCATCCGGGGAAGATTAGATTCAGATTCCGTAGGAATTTAAACTTTAAGAAGGGATTAGAAATGGAGATGTTGACATTATTTTCATTGACTAGTTATGCTACTGAAATAAACAAAGTACATTTCATTGACATTGCAAAGGTCACTCTGAATAACAAGGTGTTTATACAAACGACTTTGGCCAAGTCTGCCTTTAATATGTTTTATGTCCACAAAAATTGTCAGATTTCTCCTGAAATTTTTTCTATTTTTAAAATACAGATCACTTTCTTGATTTTGACAAAACCACTCATTTTTGATAATATGTTATCCAATCTAATTTCCTTTTTAAAATGATTTATTAATATTTTATAAGCATTACTCTTACTTCCCAGTGACTTCTCCCCAAATTCTGTTATAACAAAACACAGTCAAGCAAATCAAATAAACATATTCTCCATATCTGAAAATATATGCCTTACTCAGCACCTGTCATCTAAAACATATGCTCTCTTTGTCCAGTCACCCCTCTGAGACATCAAGGTGTCCATCTTGCTTTTTGTGTGCTACCTGTAAACAACATAAATAAGAAACAGAGTAGGGTTTATTTGGGTCAGATAATGAGAAAGTACAATGGAAGAATGGAATTGATTATCTTAGAGAGGCCTGAAGTCTTGATTCCTGGAGATTTTGGATATGTTCTCAGCAGTTTAAACATTCCTCTATATAAAGAATATACTATGTTAGATCATATGATGTTCTGGAGCATCCTAAACCTCTGTGATTCTCTTGGTCTTTTCATCACCTTTTTGTAATTCCCCAAAAGTAACCATATTGTCATAAAAGGAAGAATGTTAAAATGAGAGAGACAGAGACAGAGAGAGAAAGAAAGAGAGAGAAGGAGAGAGACAGAGACAGGGAGAGAGACAGAGACAGAGACAGAGAGACAGAGAGACAGAAAGAGAGAGAGGGAGAGAAAGAGAGACAGAGAGATCCAGTATTTTGTAGACCCAGGAATATGAATTTAGTGATTTAACCAAAAGGTAGTGAGACTATGTGGAACTGATTCATGCTAGACAATCTCATAAGAATGTTTGATAATCCAGTATGCCAAAATATTTAATTTTCAATGAGAAATCTAGCTGTGATGCAATTCAGGTATGTATGTGGCCTAGTTAGTACATTCTCTTTTGAGAAGGAAAGCTGTTGTGGGTGGGAAAGAGGGTCATCCAGTAACCCACATCCCACCCCTACCCCATCCTGCCCAGCAAAGTTGTCAAGAGAGTTTAGAGGGTAAAAGAGAAAGATGCAAGAGACTTCCAAAATAGTACCAAAGCTATAAACCGTACTCAAAGATACTTGGTGGGGATGGAGTGGTAGGTTCAGAGTAGGGGAATGGGCTAGAGTGGCTACCCCTCAGGAAAGTCTCATTATAATAGAATGTGTTTTATGGGGTCTCTGAGCTATGCAGTAACAACTTGCTAGGGACAGAGTTCTTATACTTATGCATATACAGTGTGTTCCAAGAGTAAAATTTTAAGCTATTAAATAATAAAACTGTAGTAACACTTTTGGAATGTCCTACATATCCCCAGTAGAGTGTGGACTCCTTGAGAGCAGGAGCTGTCTTTTGCCTTTCTATGTATGTATACCCAGTGCTTAGCACAGTCATTGGCACATAGTAGGTGCTTAATACTTGCTTACTGATTGACTGTGAAGGTTGACAGTATCCCTGAGGAGGTAGCATCATACAGTGGATATAATGTTGGACTTGGAGTCAATCATTGGGTTCAAACACCTTCCCCACAACAAAGCCCATGGAGGACTAGAAGATTTAAATAGATTTAAAGAGGTGAGAAGAGTTAAACAAACAAATAAAAGAAATTTAGAATTAAATATAAATTAGAAATTTATAGATTTATAAATCTATATTTATAAATCTATATTTATATTTATAAATCTATAAATTTCTAATTAATTAGAAATTTAGACTTAAATAAACAAATAAAAATAGAAGTTTACTCAGTGATAGGCAATTTAAGGAGTGTTGTCTTCCTCACTTAAACACTGGTCTGCTTTTCCCTTGGTAGAAATTCTACTTCTTTTCTATGGTAACTTGCTAAAATTATTTATAAAAAAAACCCTCTGGCATTGAACAGATAGCAAATTAAGTATGGACTTTGAAAAATATAATTTGATTTCATTAAGTTACTGGCTGGATACTATCAAATTTCTTCTCTGAGAGACTGATTGGATCCATGAACTTTCGACCAGGGCAGATTACAGATCATGCCCATACCTTTGCTTCACTTTGCCATTACAACACTCCGACTGTCTGTCCGTTACTCTTATTCCATATATGTCCTTGCTGAAAGGCATCCTGGTTAAGTGGGTAAGCATCTGATGTTGGAGTCAGGAAGACCTGAGTTCAAATCTTGCCTCTGAAACATAATAACTATGAACCTGCTCAAGTCATTCAATCTTTCAATACCCTGGGCAACTCTATAAGAATGAAAGTTACCAATAAACCACAGGTCCATAACTAAGTCTGGCTTTCATCTTCTCATTTTATTATTGTACCAAAAAAGCTTAACTTATATTTATTGGAATCTTGTTATGATCTCAGTGGTATGGGAATGCACAAGAAATGACTGTGGGTACAGTGGAGTAGCTTTGAAGAGTTTATCTTCTTGTTTCATGTGAAACAATCAGAAAATTATTATTAATGGTCTTACTAAACTGTGTTGCTGACTAAAGTGTCAAAGAAAGGAAGGAATGAGTGAGTCCTACAGTAGTTGCAGATATTTTCTTGGAGGAGACTCATAATGAGCAGGAAGAATGGATAGCATTTGGATAAACAGATGGCAATAGAAATGCCTCAGCAGATGGATTGTTTAATCGAAATGTGTCTATTAAATCCAAACTAATAGGTATAAGATTTACCTAAGGCACAGAGGAACCTTTAAAAAAAAAATTCAGGTTTATGATGGTAACCAAAAAGATGCCTCCAGTAGAACCAATTAAATTATATGATAGATTCTAAGTTCCCTGTGGGCAGGAGCTGCAAATGACATTAAAAACAAATTCCCAGAATGTTTACCACAATGCTGGCAGATAAGGTATACTCATAAAATCGCTGTCGATTGATTAGTAGTTGTTTTATTTATAGAAGGATGCCACCTATTAACACACACACACAAACACACACACACTTAGGAAAATAACTTTTGGATCTGGAAAGAACTTTAATCTAACTCTGTCATTTTACAGATTAGAAAACTGAGGCCCAGAGAATTTAAGTGACTAGTCTAAAGTCACATAGCTGATATACAACCAACCCAAGATCCCAATCCAGATTCTCAGACTCTTACCTTTCTTTCCCCTTAACTATATCATCACTGATTTGAGGTTTATGTTTAAGTTTCTATCCTAGATCTCAATACGATTCTTTTTTTTTTCAAGAACTAGAATCAGGGTTGAGGGTTGAGCTGCCCCATGGGAGTCGAGCTGGCTTGATTGTCAATGTCTGTAATGACAACTGATAGAATTTCTAGGCTTGATTTACAAGTGATGTCGAATCTGCATTAGTGTGGAAGGTTTAAAATAACAGCCATGCATTAGATGGTATTCAGATTTAATGGAAAAATAATGATGACATTAAATCAGATTTTCTTATTATGTAGTGTTTTAATTTGGTGGCACCACTTTCCTTTCGTGATCTGGCTTGTACTGGATTTAGGAAGGTGGGGTCTTCCTGCTGTTATCTGACCTACATCCATTCTGCCTTTTAAACAAGTTCACCTTTTTCTGTTCTCCTCTTAGAAAGTGCTTTTCACTTCTTAAAATGCAATAAATTAATTTGAAAGTAATAAAGACAGAACAGAGCACATTGCTCTTCCTTACATTATGAAACGCTGTTTCTAATGTGTTTTTTTTAAAAAGAGGAAATGCATCATTAAAGATATTGCATTATTTATCAGAAAGACTAATGAAATCCTAACTACAGTAACAATACACTTACAGCATAGCCCTGCCTATAAAACTCCGGTTAATCACCGAGGGAGTACTGCCACTTCTACTCTATTGCTTATAGCCTGAACCATCCTCAACCTTTGTCTAAAAAAGGGTCTGCACTTTCAAGAATCCGACCAACTTTCGCTTCCAGGGCATTGTATTGTATTATCCAATGACAGCCAAAGCTTTCAGGGAGACATACATAAAGGTTTCAAAAGGCTATTAAAAGTCTTTTAAGGCAGGAAGGATAAGCGCATTTATTAACAACCTACTATGTGCCAGGAAGTGTGCTATTACACTTTATTATTTGATTTGAAAAATTATTTCATTTACAAATTTATCTCATTTTATCTTCCCCAAAGCCCTGGGAGGTAGGTACTCTTGTTATCCCCATTTTACAGTTGAGGAACTGATGATACAGAGGTTAGTGACATATTGGACGTCACACATTTGGTAAGGGTCTGAGGCTGGATTTGAACTCAAGTCTTCGTGACTAGCCTCTGAACCAACCTAGCTTCATCTAAGATGAGGACCTTGATTCTTGTTTGACTCTCCCACCAATCTATCTTTCTTCTTTTCTAGTCTAGCCATTGTGTTGCCACCTCAGATGTCAATCTGTATAGTCAGTCTTGTCTTTTCCCATTCTCTATTGCTACTGTCTGCCTCCTTCCTGTTCCTTCCTGGACTATTCCTAAGTATTCCATAAATAAAACTAAGATAGAATGATCAGGGCTTTGTCTCAGGATGCCAAAACCACTTTTAATCATCTAGTGGTGTAGAAAGAACAGAACTTAGCAAGCTTCCTGTCCAACTACACTCTAGGTGAGCTAGTTGTTCCTTGGATCCATTCCTTCCTGGTTCTTATTCCTTCCAATTTCCACACTGCTATCCATATACCTGATTTGGGCTGCGTTAGTTGCCAAAATTCCCAAGGTTTGTGTTTTTCTCTCTATTTGTTTTCTCACACTCCAGCCCTAACCCCCACCCCCTGCCACATCATCTTAGGCAGTATGGCAACTAGCAAGCCTGGGGACAAATTTTTAAGTAAATGTTGTACTTGGACTTGTCCTTTCTCCTTGTTATCATTTTTTTCTAGTGATATTCCCACTCCCCTTTTTCATCTACCTGAAAGCAAGACAAATAACAAAAAGATGAGCATAAATTATGAAAGGATGAGGGTTTTTTGTGAGTGGGGGAAGGTGGTAGTGGAAGAATGAGTATGGGAGTGACAGAGATGAAATGTTGGATAGCCATCACTTCAAATTTATGGACTAACCAATAGTCAGCATTTATAGATGGAATATTAGCTCGTTGAGGGCAAGAAATATTCCATTTTTGTCTTTGTAACCTCCATGCTTGTCAAATAATAGGTATTTAATAAATTCTGATTGATTGGTTGATATGGTGATCTGTCATGTTTACCATGATTATGAGGAGGATAACTTTGATGACAGCTAGGGCTCTGTAAGGTGGGGATTTACCAAAAAAATAAATGCACAGTTCTTGTTCTGAAGGGGTTGACAGAACATGTATATTCTAATGGACATGTAAATGTGAAGAAATTATACAAATAAAAGGAAACTGGAGAGAATCACCTGAGTTCTGAGGAATGCTGGCCCACTACTTGTAAGAATCACATTTTGTACTTCTTTATGCTTTCCATGCAGAGATCTCAAATAATATGATAAATATTAACTAATTAAGGTGCGCCATTCCCTGGAGAAAAAGAGCAGTATAGAATAAGAAATAATAATGGGCAGGAAGAGAATGGAAAAAAAGATATTTAAATTGAAACTGCCGTAGGAATTTAGGTAAACAGAATCCAATTACCTGGGTTAGAATTGCACCAGAATCAATATCCCAGGTTTAGAGAAAGTGCTAGAGGATCTTGGCTGTGGTGATAAAAATGATAACCATGTAGCATTGCTGTTGGCCTAAAATATGTGTGCATGTGTGTGTGTGTGTGTGTGTGTGTGTGTGTGTCTTAAAATTAACTTTCTTTCTGTTTCCCATATGTCTACTTTTCCTACCATGCAAATTCAATTCTATATGAAAATACATTTTAAGTTGTTGAAAATCACCATCTCCAACCCAAATATCTCTTGCATAGCCTGCCTTCTCTTTTTCTATCCTTTCTAGCTGTAGTAAGGGTTCCTTTCCCCTTTACTACAGAGGTTTTCTTCTACTCTGTCCCAGAACATGTCTAAATGATACCCATGAGATATATGTCCAAGTTGGGAGACAAGAAAAGTTAGACTAGTGATAATATTTCCCTCCCCAGTCCTCCCACATTCTTCTTTGATTCATTCTATGCCTGGAATACTCATGGCTTTTCAGGGTCCTGCTTCATTTCACAAAATTCGCATTGTTTTCTTATTTCAACTTCCATTGAGACTTTAAAGAATGTTAATTTTTCTGAGAAGTAGCAATCACATTACTTTATGCTGAGATAAAAATCCCTCTGTTTTTGGCAATTTTGAACTAAACGTTTGTACTACCATTTGCAGGTAAAAATAAGAAGAAGACCTAATCAAAATAAATGGCTCTAGGTTAGACTGAAATATTTTTGGTCAGTCATTTTTGGGTCATGTCCAACTCTTTGTGACCTGATTTGGGGTTTTCGTGGCAAACTGGAATGCCTTGCCATTTCCTACTCTGGTTTGTTTTATAGATAAGGAAATTGAGGTAAACAAGGCTAATGACCTCCCCAGGATCACACAACTAGTCTGAGGCTAGATTTGAACTCAGCAAGATGAGTCATTTTTTTAGCTGTCAGACCTAGAAAATACAGTACTCAAAGTTACCCCACTGGTTACAGAATGTTTGTAGGGCTGACATCACTAAAGGAGTTAGATATTTGTATGACACCTACTAGAAAGCCAAGCAAACAAAATGATGATTGATTAATCTTTCTGATGATGACTGGCTATAACACTCTGCTTAACAATCTTTGGTGGCTCCCTATTACCTCTCAGAAAAACCACAAACTTCTTAGCTTAGAATTTAAGAGCTTTTTAGACTGGTTCTACTGTACTGGCCAAAATTATTTCGCACTTGTCATGTACTCTGTGTTCCAGATAAACTGGCCTGTATCCTTTCCCCCACCAGTCTTGTAATTCCATTTTCTACTCCTATATTCCACTTTTAAAAGTGTTTTTAATTTATTGAATTGAATAGGATTATTCTAGTACAGGACAGTACAGAACCCAGCTATGTGGATATTCTTCTCCCTTGCACAACTCTTTTATATGAGATAATTTCCCCCATTCTTCTTCTCTCTTCCCTCTTCTCCTAGTATATTCCTTTTTCTTATCTTTCCATTCTTTTTTTTGAGATCATTCAAATGTAACTGACTGATAACCATATCCTCTGTCTATGTAGACTCCTTCCAACTGCCCTAATCATAATAAAAATTCTCAGGAGTTACATGTATCATCTTCTGGAATAGGACAGTAACCAGTTTAGCCTTATTCAGTCCCATATGTTTTCTCACTCATGTTTGCTTTCTTGTGCTTCTCATGAATCTTGTGTTCAAATGTCAGATTTTCTATTCATTCCTAGTCTTTTCATCAGGAATGCTTAAAATCCCTCTATTTCATTAAATATCAATTTTTTCCACTGTAGTATTATACTCAGTCTTGCTGGGTAGGCTATTCTTGGTTGTAATCCTAGTTCCTTTGCCTTCTGGATATCATATTTCAAGCCCTCTACCCCTCATTCCTTTTTTACATGGGTTTCCTGCACAACTGTAATGTATCCTCCTCACCTTTGATTCTTGGAATTCTTTGCTTCCTTTAGAGAATAATTCAGGTGCCTCCCACTCCAGGAAGATTTTTCATTTCCCTAAATTGTCAGTGCCCTCTTCCTCTTCAGATTATTGTTTTACTTCTCTGTGAGTGTGTTGTCTATATCTAGCAGGGCAGGAGCTATCTTCTGATTTTTTCTTTGTATCCCTAGTGGCTAGCATGATGCATTACATATAGCACATGATTAATAAATACTTGCTGAATAAAGGAATAAATGATTGTTTTAGACTCACATAGGTAGAACTTTGCTGCCTTTGTGGGTCAAATGAAGGCAAGGTTGTAGAGGGAGTGGTGTTGTGATAGAGCAGCTGCTGTGTCAGACTCAAAGAAGGAAGAGATGGAAAAAGTAAGTCAGGAACCAAGACCAAGGAAATTCAGGGATCTGAGGGATCATTATATATCTGCAGGAAAACAAAAGCCAGAAATAGAAAAATCAATTACGGGGGGGCTACAATGGGGTTCAAAATACAATGACAGGTATCTAATTTGCACATCTGTCCTTTGGTCTTCAGTAAGTCACCTTTTTGCCCACATTCTTATGCTTGTCATTTTTTCGGTCTGCCACACTTGTTGATGAGACTCATGAAGAAATGAACCATAACTTTGGTTCCAAGAAAAAATGAACTTAGTGAGAAAATGATGAGCCAAATTCACAGAATGAGCCAATGTTAAAGGGCCATCTTCTTTCATGACACACATCAGGAGGAGGTAGCATAGAGAACATTGGATTTGGAGTTCAAGGACTTGCATTTATAGCCAACTTACTTTACTTATGAACTGTGTGGTTTCATCTCAGTTTCCTCATCTGTCAAATGAGGAATTTGAACTCGATGAACTCTGTGGTCTCTTCAAGCTCTGATTCTATGACTCCTCTTGCATTTAGTCTTGAAGAAAATTATATCAGCACCTTGAGAATGGATTGTCTCACAGAGGGCTTCTTCTTCCCACCAGAGGCTTGAAAAACCATCTGGTGTTGGAATCAGCATCAACTTTCATTTTGGGCCATATTATCCCATAAGCTCTATTCCCCAGGAGGATGTTGCTAGTGCAAGTTGCATTAACTCGTCACTACTGTAGCAAGTTTAGTGAAGTTCCTTGATTAAGTGTTACCTTAAGACCCAACAAACTAGTTTATTCATGCTGTACAGGATATGACTGTTGTTCTTATGTGGTTGGTGGGTGCCAGACTCATGACTGGACAGTAACAATTCATCTTCCTACTTATGCAGTCCTGGGTTGAATGAACTTTTTGCTGATGTGACTGAGCTATTATCTATCATGACACAGATTATTGTCCACTCTGTGGAATTCTTTCCCTTATTGACTTTGGGCACAAAACCTTCCCAGATATCCAGTCATTCCATGATTTTCCTTTCTGATATTTATTTAATTTGCCTTTGAAATTTCTTCACTTATCTGAAATAGTTAATGCAACTTTTAAAAATGTCCCAGGGAGGAACCTCTGTTCTGAGAAAATCCAGTTCTACATACAGTGGTGGTGGGAGCTGCCAAGATGTAAAATTCTCTGGTAACTCAAAACAAATGTTCTATTTCTCATTTTTTATAAAATGCAACTGTCCTAAGTATGCATAATGTAATAATTCAAATGTGTATATGATCTTCTTACCATGAGAGGCACATGCAATGTATTCTATCCATAGTCATGGATGATATCTAATCTTGAGGTCAGAATCATGCTTTATTTGGTGAATAGGAAGATGGAAATTTCATACTCACATGCAAATCCTAGGCCTTGCTCTCTCTATAGTGAAGTAATTGGTAGATATTATCTTTTATCTTATATATTTATAATACATATGTGTATATATGTGTGTGTATATGTATGTATATGTATATACATATATACTCTATTGTTAGATGGATAGATAGATAGATAGATAGACAGATAGATAGATAGATATTCCTGGCCTAAACTAATCAGTAAAGTTCCTAATTCTTATTTTCTCCAAGCCATATCATGCACTCTTCTTTACCCTTATTGTACCTCTCTCTTTTTATGTCAAGTCACACATCTGTGTAAGTTACACAGCAAATATTCTTGGCATCTGCTCACTTCTATGGATGAAGTCCCTCAAATGCTACTTCCAGCTTGCTGCAGTTTGGCTAACCTTCTGAGACTACTCTCAAACTGAAATCTTTGTTAAATGTGTGGTTTGTAAAGAGAGACAAACTTCCAATGAAATGGAACCACAAGAAGACAGGGATGATAAAAATCAGCAAAAGGAGGAGCACCCTGGAGGTGAGCTCATGATATGAGGTCATGCTCTGTTGATCTCAGAGAACATCAGAGCACATTGGGATAATCGATCATGGGCTAAAGAAAGATTTTTCTGTCAAAAAACACTGAAAAGCTTTTTAGAATTGCAACATGCCACTACTAGTTGTAATTTACAAACAGGATCATTTGGAGGACCTCATCAACCACAGAGAATCTCTTTTTCAACTGAATTCTTTGTTGAATCTCCTCTGGCACAATGGTGAATATTTTTGGTCAGCATACAACTCTATACTTTATGATTTGCCTATAGTTCATTATCAAAAGGTCATTCATCAAGATATTTTTGTTATATCTTCTAAGAAATCCTGAATGATCTTGGTGTATGGATGGGATATACCTTGAAAAAAGGCCAGTAAGGCAGCATTTCTTTCAATTGAATCAAATGCCTTTTTGTAATCAAGAAACACTAAGCACAGTGAGATCTTACATTCAGTCAATTGTGAGATGGTGTAATTGCAAGGAAAATAGAATCTTTTGCTGTTTTTGTTTTAGTATAATCAAGAAGTATAATGCCTCTATGTGAATGTGACTGAGGAGGATCTTTCCCAACCACTGTTAAATCTGGCAAGATATGTAAGAAGGTCCACACCTTTTGTTAATGAGGCATTTGTTTTCAAGGGATGTGTTGATCTCTGAGACTAAAAAGTGTATAAAGACACTGAGGGTGAGGTTGTGCTTTGGGGCTTAGTTTTTGTAATAAGGTTTGAGAGTACCAGAAGAGGCCTTTGGGAAGCCACTTTAAGGAACCCCTGACTTTGAGAACCCAGATGTTGTGCTTCCCTCTCTGGTTACTATGGTCAGACAGCTGTACCTGTCTGTTGAATTATGGTCAGGCAGAGGAAGACATGTCTGTTGATTACTTTGGGGCTTACTTGTTTGGCCAGACAAGGAGTCTGGGAAGCCTCTCAGGAGCCCCCCAGATTTGAGAATCCAGATGTCATGCTTCTCTCTCTGGTAACTATGGTCAGATAGTTGAGGTCCAACTATCTGCTGAATTCAGGCAAAAGAAGCCATGTCTGTTGATCTTTAACTTCTCAGTATTTTCTTTGAAGTTCAGGGTGTTGACTCTCCTGAACTAGGTGAATGATATATGTGCTTAGTTAAAGGATTGATACATGTGCTTGATTAAAGTGATTGTTAATCCCTAGAAAGTAAAATTCTTTTTATGAATGCAGATCTAAGAACATGTGATAGGAGGTCCCCCTGTGTATGTTGGCATGCTTGCTAATACAGATGGCCTCTAGACTGACAATTGGGGACCAGCAATTTTCATCAACAGAGAAGGAAGAAAGCTCTGACTTTCATATTCTCCTGCCTTAATCTACCAATGGACATCAGGAAGACAGACCAGCACCAACTGCTGCCATTGAGGGAAGCCATGGATTTTTTCCCTCCCCAAACCCTTCATCTGACCACATTGCCATATTCCCTGCCTCCATACGCTGCTGCGATGTTCTTACTCATTGCCAGCTTAATGTTAACCCCTAGATCCCTCTTGGTGATATTCCAGGTATCCAATCTATTCCACTCTAAGCCTATGTCTTTGGCAGCTCAGTGACAGTCTGACCTGTCATTATTTCCCAACACCCTCTGGGCTTTGCCATTTGCTCTCCTACTTTCCCTAAGTATTTTTGAAACTTTCCATCTGCCATGTTTCCAACACAAGCCCTCCTTCATGTGTTGTCTCTCCCAATCAAAACATGATCACTTTGAGAGGAAATTGAAACAAACACTACTTTACTTTTCTATTGGCACATAGCGTTTAATAAACATTTTTCCATTCCATTTCAATTCATGTATAGATGATTCTCATAAAGATTTTTATAGGTGGAAGAGCAGTCATATAGCTTCACAAAGAACTTTTTTCTTTCTTTTTTTTTTTAGGATTCAAAGGTCTATGACTACCCTCTCCCTGCCCTCCCTCCACCTTGGGTATCTTACCTGCATCCTTTAGATACCTTGTAAATTGCTCCCTTGATGACCTCACAATTATATCACCTCCAGAATGGATTTCCTTTCCATACTTGGTCTCGTTTGACTGCTATTTCTCTGCTCTTTAATGCTATTTCTGCTTCCTCTGTAAGCCCCTCAGGGGCTTTGATGTTATGGTGCAAGTGTGATGGTTCCTCTATCTTTGATGGAGAAAACAGTCTGTACTAATAGTTTTTGCAAATCTTTTCCATTTTTCTTTGGCTTGAAGTTCTTTTTCTGTTTTCATCTTTGGATACCCCTGGGATGACTTTGCTTAGTTAGATATTTTGCCAAGTTTTCTTTTGACAGGTTTTACCCTCCACTGCTTCTCTGTGCTTTATGAGATGATATTGGTCATCATCATCTATCATCCTTCATCAGATTTTACAGATTCTAGACTGATTGTCTTTGGCAGACATCTGTCTGTGTTTGGTGAGTAAGTCAACTGCTTGGTCTCTAAGGTGTTTTTGGGGTTCTTTTGTCACCCCATTGTGATAATTAATTTACCTTGTTATAACAATATATTACATTTTCCTTACATTCAAATCTAAAGTATTCTCTTTCTACAACTTTTAGTCAGTGCTCCTGATTCTTCCCTTGGGAATCAAACATAACAAATTTAATTTCCTTTCTCTCAAGTTAGCCCTTCGAGTTAGCTATCATGTTCCTCCATTTGATTCTTCTCTAATCTTTCCTAGGCTAAACAAATTCAGCTCCTTCAGTTAAGCTTTTAGTGGGGAGGAATAGGAAGGTGTGTCTAGGGGAGGATGGAAAAACATTTACTAAGTGCCTACTATGTACCAGGAAGGCACTGTGCCAAGTTCTTTACAAGTATTATCTCATTTGATTCTCACAACTAGTTGGGGTGGGGATAGGTGCTGCTATTAACCCCACTTTACAGTTGAGGAAACTGAGATTAAGTGATTTGCCCAAGGTCACACAGCTACTAAATGTTTGAGGCTTGATTTGAATTCAAGTCTTCTTGACTCCAGGCCCAATGCTCTATCCACGGCACTACCCAGCTACCTCACATAGCATGATCTGGAGGTTTTTGATCATCACTGTTGCTTTGGATGTTCTTCACTTATCAGTGTCCTTCCTGAAATGTGGTATGACAAGGACAGAATACAAGAGGATTGTCACCTCTCTAGTATTGGACACTATCCTTCTCTTAATATAATGTAAGGTTCTTGGATGCCACATCACACTGTTGGCTCATTTTGAGGTTGCAGTCCCCTGAGACACCCAGATCTTTTTCAGATGATCCATCTTATGCTTATGATCTACCCCATCATATTTGTGAAGCTGATTTTTTAACATTAGTTCTAATTAAATTTATCTTATTAATTTCAGGCCAATGTTCTAGAGTAATAAAAAAATTCATAGCCTTGGTCTACTGTTAGCTATATAGTTCCAAAACTAGAAAGCAATTAGGCTTTCACTTGGTGACCTGGATAGTGGTGGAAACAAGCATTTAATAAGCACCTGTTGCATGCCTAGCACTATGCTAAACACTTTATTGTCATATGACTCTGGAGGTAACCAGGACATTTTTTGATTTTTAGAAAGAAACAGTGGTTAGTCACCTCTACCAATCTATCCCATCACCTGGAATCATAAGAAATGGCTTGATTCAAATTGTGTAGGTCATGAGTCATCAAGTTATGGCCTGTCAACCACATTGGACCAGCTGCCTGTTTTTGTATGGCTTGCAAGCTAGCAATGGTTTTTGTATTTTTAAATAAAGTTTTATTATATATTTTTAAAAATAAGGGGCAGGTAGGTGACACAGTGGCTAAAATACTGATGTTGGAGTAAGGAGGACCTGAGTTCAAATCTGGTCTCAGACATTTCCTCAGACCTTGGGCAAGTCACTTAACCCTGACTGCCTCAAAAAAAATATAATTCATATAAAAACAAGTAGCAATAAAATTTGACCCTCTTGCTCTAGTTTGTCAGCCCTTTGTATAGGTTGTCCAGTTCATACTGGTCTTGATACTTGTCACTATCAAGGAAACCTTTGAAATTTTCTCTCCAGCCTGTGTTTTTCTGATGCTTCTATTTTTAAAAAGAGAGGAATATCTTTCCAATAATCATTTTCTTTTTCAGTAGCTAGGATGAAACTGCACTGGTGATAAACCAGTATGATTAAATCTCTCAGAAAATTCCTCTCCCTGTGACATTTAATGTATTCTCAGGATTTACAGTACAGTACAGTATTTGTTCCTTTGTAAATAGCACATACTGTTCTGTGTACCCCACTGTGCATGGAGAATTATGGAGGATTCTTTAGTCACTAAAAATGCGATTGCTTAATATATACATTTATTTATAATTTATAGGACTAGGGGAAAATTAGTTTTATCAACTTGAGATTCCACTCAGTATTGAAAATTCATAGTTTTCATAGTTTTATTTCCCATTCTGGAGTTAACGCATTTAGTGTGGCTCTGGGAAAAGCTTCAGTTCTGAGCTGCTAGAGTTTTTTGTTTTTTATGTGTGGGGTGGGGTGGGGATGGGAATAGATTAAAAAACATTCCTAGGCAGTTCTAGAAGTAGGAAAAGATTTTAAGTCAGAAATATGCTGGCCACGGTGATATAGACCTGGAAACTCTGTTATTGACAAAGCTGAGGCTAGTGGATGACTTGAGTTCTGGAGTTTTGCATTTGCTCTCCTGGATCATTGTCTCATCATGGCAGAGGGGCATGAGTAGCTCAGTGAAACTATGAGCTATGCCATGCATGGTTATCCAAGATGTACAGGTCATGGTGGAGAGTTCTGATCAAAGGTGATTCACTGAAGAAGGAAATGATAAACCTCAAGATATGCCATGGGAACGATTCCCTCTGGCCTGGCATGCTATGGTCCATAGGGTCACAAAGAGATAGATATGACTGAAGAATGAAAATAGGACCCAGCGCTGATTAGGTAAACCCTGGAGAGTAGGGAGGTGCACCAGCCTGCCTAACTAGGACCAAAGTAGGAAAGGCTGAAAATGAAACTGGTCAGTTTCCAGATAATTAGCTGTGGAATCATTGGCACTAGCTAACAGTGGCTACTTACTGCACTTCCAACATGGGAGAGATAGGAAAACCTATTGGAAAAAAACCCAAAAAACAAAATGTTATAATGTTTACATTGCACACACTTTAATTAGAAAAACATGGTATTTACATTAAATTACCTTTGAAAAGCAAGGATTTAAATGGAAAAGAAAATATTTTACAAAACTTGGCAAAGTGTAAGGGAGCTTAAAACTTTAGTTTACTGAAAGAGAAAACAGCATCCCAAACCAACCTCCAAACAAATATCCTGCTTGTGCCAGATACACAAAACCTTTCCAGGCTAACAGACATTGGAATTATAAAGGAGAACTAACACTTTCTAAAAACAGCCTAACAAATACAAATTCTCCAGGGTTTGTGAAAATGGAAAAAACCTGCAGATTCTTTACCCTCTGGTTATGTCCTCTGAACGCTGCAAAGAGGAATCAGGCTAAGAGCATGAAGTCCATTCTTTCCTTCCCTTGCGTTTGGTCTGAGAATTGTTTTTGCCAAACCATTGATGGAGATTGAAATCCATGGAGTCTAATTTTCATTTTCACAAATCCTTGTGGAAAGTTTTAGAGTATATTAGTTTTTCGTTATAATTTCACTTTCTCTTTAATCAGAAGGAACCAATAAACTAGATACCTAGTTTATACACACACACATATACATACATGCATACATATCTGTGTGTGTATATATACGTATATATGTATATATACATTTACATATACATATATGTATATGTACATTTTATATACATATATGTATATATACACATTTACATAGACATATACATGTATATATACATTTACATATACATATACATGTATGTATACTATATATGTGTATATATATGCATATATATACATATATACATAGACACACACACATATTGGAATCTCCCACCTCCAATAGAATCTTAAGCTCCTTGAGAGCAGGAATTAATTTCATTTAAAAATAAATAAATTATTGCCAGCACCTAACAGAATTCCTTGCATGTATTAAGTCCTTAACAAATATTTATTGAATTGAATTTTCAGATTCCCCAAGGTAAAATTGATCCATCTCTCTTCAAATTTCTCATCTCTCTCTGTCTGACTTCTTTTTGATTGATTCTATTCTCTTTGGTATCATGGGAGGGAACAGGAAAAGCAGGAAGAAATTACTTCAGTTCTTTTTTTTTTTTTTTTTGCACTGGACTATCTTTCCTAGTATTATCATTGTGGGTTCTGTTTGCAGGTGTTTGTGCAGGTGGGAGTTTATGTCTAGCTTGCTTGTACTCACCCCTGCCCAGCACATACTGATACAGAACAAGTCATGCTGAAGGTATTAGATCAGATTCTATCCAGTAGAATTTATCTGACTCATGCCACAAATGAACCTGCCTCATTTTCCACTTCTGGAAGGAGAGTACCTGGCAAAATAATAGCCAGAAATCCCTGACATGACAAAAATATTTGTAGCAGCTTTTTTTGTGATGGCAAAGAACTGAAAATTGAAGAGATGCCCATCAATTGAGGAATAATTGAAGTTGTGATATATGAATATAATGAGTACAAAATGTGCTATAAGAAATGATGAGCAGAAAAACCAGGAAAGATATAAATGAACTGATGCTGAGTGAAGTGAGCAGAACCAGCAGAACACTGTACACAGTAACAGCAACATTGTATCATAATCTGACTGAATGACTTAGCTCTTCTCAGCAATATAATGATCCAAGGCAATCCCAAAGGACTCATGATGGAAAATGATATTCACATCCAGAGAAAGAACTGATGCAGTTTAAATGCACATTGAAGCACACATTTTCACGTTCTTTGTTTTCTTTGTGTTTTTTTCTTTTGTTCTGTTTCTTATTTCATAACATGACTAGTGTGGAAATACATTTAACATGATTACACATGTATAATATATCAGATTGCTTGCCATTTTGGGAAGAGAGAAGGGAGGGAGGAATATTGAAAACTATCTTTACATGTTGTTGGAAAAAATATTATTTCAATTTTAATGATCTTGTTTCATTTTTTTAAAGAAATGATAACTTTTTTGCTTTCTTTAACTAATTTTTTTAAATACTTAAACAGAACAGTTCTTAAGCAAAATTACACATTATCTTCTCAATGAGGTTCAGCCAGTCTTTCCTATCTCCTATCCTTCCCCATCTCTTACTCTATGTTCCAGCCAAACTAGCTATTTGACTTTTAGTAAACTCAACCTCTCCTCTCTAGCATTCATGCCTTTGTACAGGCTGGTTAATGGTCCTCATACTTGACATGTACTCCCTTTTCATCTGTGTTTTAAAAGTCCTTAGCTTTCTTTAGGGCTCAGCTAAGGGCTCCTTCCTGCTGCAAGCTTTTCCTGGTCCAGCTAATTACTAGAATTTCTTCCTTCTTGGATTACCTTGAATTTACTTATGTATTTATTGGATATATCTTCCAAAAGAATATAATAAAGTCCTTGAGAATAGGTCCAATTTTGGCTATTGTTGATCTTGACTCTATATTACTAGTGCTTACAAGGTCTTACATATAGTAGGTATGTACTTCATAAGGGTATATCAAATTAAATTCCCTCATGGTTATTCTCAGATAGGCTAAGGTCTTCTCATAGGACCAAAGAGTGAAAAATGAAGGTACCCTAGAGGCTATTCAGCTGTAAAGCCATCTAGCCCAAACCCTCATTTAACAAATGATGAATTTGTGCATTAGGGAAGGTGAATGGTTTGTCCAGAGTCATTTATTTAGGCAGCTGGTGTTATAGTAGATACAGCAGTTGGCCGAGAGATGGAAAGATATGAGTTTATATTTGACCTCAGACACTTATTAGCTCTGTAACCCTGGGTAAGTCATTCTGCCTCTATTTGCCTCAGTTTTCTCAAATAAGGATAATAATTGTACCTACTTCCCAAGGTTGTTATAGGGATTAAATGAGATAATTGCAAAGTTCTAACCACAGTGCCTGGCACAAAGTAGGTGCTATATAAATACTTATTTCTTCCTTTCCTACCTCTCTTCCCAAAATCATAAAGTAGTATGATTCAGAACTGGAACCTTGTGCCTTAATGATATGTATTAAGGTAAGTGGCAAACAATTCAGATGTACTATTTCTCACTTCAGTGGCAGTGTCTTTCAAACTTGGCTCTTTGATCCCCAAATATTGGTCATGAGGGCAAAAAATAAGTTAATAAATCTCTATCCAACATTTTTTTAGACAACTCCCAAACTTACATGTTTGTTTATTTTTATTATTTAGGGAAAAAAAAAACTTCCCATAAGTAAGTTATTAAGAAAATGGGGTTGAAGTATTCTTTGGGCACCACCACTCTTAGATCCAGAGTGAATATCAGTCATGGGCCTGTTTTCACTTTGCAATTCTATTGCTTCCTTTGCTGGAAGACACTAGTGTAAGACTGGGCATTGGATCAAGAACCTTGGTCATTATCTCTTGGTATTTCCATTTGAAATTATATTGTTTAATTTCAAACACATTTGGTCCACAACAATTAAACACAAGATTCATTGGGTGGCCTCTTCCGGCTATACCTCTCAAATTAAGCCAGCGAACCTTAGATAAATAGAAACTACGAATGCAATTTCTGTAAGGACGATAGACCCTATTATCATTCAGGGATTCAGACTGGAGAAAATCTGTTCTAGAGATCACATCTTTTTATAGCTGCTTTTTAAATTTGTTTCCTGCGCTTTCAGACAAGGTACATAGGGATTCCAGAAAACAGTCTTTCTGGAGATCTCAGCCTAAATTACAGATGTTTTGGCTCAGTTAATAATGAACTGTTCTTTAACCTATTTTAAAATCCTAGTCCATGAAGTAATAGGAAAATGTAGCAACCTTAGAGTGCATAGCTTAGTTTCAAATCTTGTTCTCATACTTTACATCTTCTGAATTTTGACTCTGGTTATAAGTAGGGTTAGCTAGAGGCTGATTTGATGAAGAATCTTGACACTCTCTCTGGTCTGTGCCACCCTCTGTATGACTGATATTCTCTTCTGTTGCCATCCTAAGTCCCCAACTCGGGGCCTTATCTTTCTAACTGTGAAACGTCTCATGCCCTTCATTGCCTGATACCGCATGGTTCGGTGGAAAGAGCATTATTGGGATAGGAAGAGATGGGTTTGAGTCCTAGTTGTCTCCGAAACTAATGATGTTGAACAGTCCTTTCATTGTTCTGGGTCTCAATTTTATCATTATAATGAGTCCACTGGGTTCAACTGGATAATCTCTAAGGTATCTTCCGACTCTAAATCTCTGATCCTCAATGCCCTATTTCTAGACTGGCATTGTATGCTCCCCCTTCTCTTCCACCTTCCCTAGCCACCGAGGGTTTGTCAAGACCATGATCTCACTTTATATTACATTTTCTTGTTGCTCATTCCTTCAGAGATTCCCTGATCATTCATTCCTTCAAGGACACCCAGGTCAGAGGTTAGCTAATCTCATCTCCCTCATTTGGTAGATGAAGATACTGAGGCCCAGAAATGTACAGTGGCCCACCCAAAGGTCATCTAAGAAGGAAGCTGTTTGAATACCTGGTATTTGAACACAGGTCCTTTGAGTCCAAATTCCATGATCTATTCATTAATCCACACTTCTACATGTGTTTCCTAAAATGATAATGAGTCAATTGAATAAAAAAATCTGAGGGGATCAAAAGAGAACGCCTTCTTTTTCTCTCAGGTAAAATGTGCATTGCAACAGTAACCTTATGGCAGAGGTGAGACAGGATGTTTGCCTCATATATGTCTCATATATACACCCCAGGCAAGATTTGAAAACTTTCCTCTTACCCCCTTCATATTTGAAAAACTGGGCCTCTTGTGTCCATCAGAGTTTTTAAGCATTCTCTGTAACACCATTGATACATCACAAAATAACTATGTGCCACAGAGAAGAATTTCCAAACTTTTAAAATATAGGCTTTAATTAGAAAACTCTTCCTAAGTGGCACCCCTCTTTGTATTGCATCTTAGGTATCGGTCTTCCTTTCTTTCAATCTTTCCCAACATTAGGTCTTTTCCAGAAAGTTCTGTCTTCTTATAATGGTCAAAGTATTTAAGTTTCAGTTTCAGTATTTGACTTTCTAGTGAATAAGCTGAATTAATTTCTTTAAGTATTGATGATCTGATCTCCTTGCTGTCCACAGGACTCTAAAAGGTCTTCTCCAGCACCATAATTCACAAGCATTGATTGTATGGTGCTCTGCTTTCCTTACAATTCAACTCTCACAGCCATACATTGCTACTGGAAAAACCATAGCCTTGACTAAATGGGCCTTTGTCAGCAGGGGGTGATGTCTCTGCTTTTTGGTATGCTGTCCAGATTTCCCATAGCTTTCCTTCCAAGGAGTGAGCATCTTTGAATTTCACCATCTGCAGTGATCTTTAAGCTCAAGAATATAAGATCTAACACTGCTTCCATTTCTTCTCCCTCTATTTGCCAGGAAGTGATGGAACCAGTTGCCAATATCTTAGTTTTTTGATGTTAAGCTTCAAGCCAGCTTTTACACTCTCCTCTTTCACCCTCGTCAAGAGGCTTCTTCATTCCTCCTCCTTTCTGCCATCTGAGTGCTGTCATCAGGGTATCTGAGAAAAGGGGAGAGCAGATGATGAGATGGGTAGATAGTATCGTAGAAACAATCAACATGAACTTGGACAGACTTCGGGAGATAGCTGAGGACAGAAGGGGCTGGGGTGCTATGGTTCATGTGGTAATGGAGCATCAGACACAACTGAACAACTGCCTTGCCTGTCCTTAACTCTGGGTGAGGTTGGTTGAGGGATTAGAGATGTTCCTATTTCTGAGGAAGATCTATTCCTTCTTCTCTCCAAAGCTAAGTTAGAGAGACCTAGGTCATTGTTTGTATTTCTTCTACTTGTAGGGATTTTATTCCATTATTTCTTCTCTCATATATTAAATCTCTTCTTCTCCATTGTCTCTTTTTTCCTTTTCCCTTCTCTTCCTAGGGAAGTTTTATTTCATTTTCTAAAGTGATTACAGGTAGGAATGAGAAGAAAAATGTCTAACTCTTAACAAGCGTACCTGTTTAAGAAGGGGAGCCACCAGAATAACGCAGGCTTAGGGAAGTTAAGGCCCAATTAAAGTCCATGAAAAATAGCATTATGACATCCCACTGAACACTTGAAATCTCTATATTCCAGCTAGACTCCAAAGACAGAAAAGCTAATACGAGAGTGAGTGGAGAGAGTTTATGAGAAGGCAGTTCATTGTGCCAGCTCTTTCTCCTTTCTCTCTTGTGGCAAGCTTGATTTTTGGAGGGCTTTTTATTTTGTGGCAGTTTTTGCTACCTGTGATTGCCATAGCTTGATAATACTTTGCTTTTTCTAATTAAAATGCTTTGCTTACTCCAACCTGCAATCCAAGAGAGTTGTCCACAACTAGAACTAAAACCAGGAAGGTTTTAGGAAAAGAAAAGGGAATTTTTAAAATATTATTTATTATATCTATTTATTTATATTTATTATATTTATTTATATAACTCCTATCATGTACATAGGCATGGTACCAGGTACTATGCTAAAGACTTTACAAATATTATCTCAGTCAATTCTCGTGACAGTCCTGTAAGGTACTATTATTTCCCCCATTTTACAGCTGAAGAAGCTGAGGCAAATAGAGGTCAAGTGCCTTGTTCAGAGTTACACAGCTAATATGTATCAAAGGCTTGATTTGAATGCAGGTCTTCCTGACTCCCAACCTAGTACTTTATTCACTGTACCACCCAACTGCCTTGGTAAGAACCTAAGACCACACGAATAGCCACAGCCTTATGACACACCGAACAGATGCATTTTTGGATGGAGAGAGTGGAGCATCATCCAGAGAAGCTAAATAGAACTGTATCCTTGTTGTATATCCTTGCTGTGTCTGGGCAAAGTCAGCCCCTTTGGTTCGATGTCTCAGAAATGCTTCATTTAGTTCCAGCATTGCACCTCAACTAAGAAGGTGTTGGGTTACGGGGTGGAGACAGAACCGAAAACTAACTAGAAGTTAGAATTTCAGGAAGGCAAAGTGAAGGATGCTGTTGTTCCCCAGATACAGTCTCTTTTAGATTAAAAAATACTCAAGAAAAGTACAAAGGAAACATCAAGACATTTTATGCAGAAATAAAAAAGAAAAAGTTGATGACAAGGATTTGCAAATACATAGCTGTTGCAGAAAAATTCCATTAGACATTCCCATACATGGCTGAAGGATGAACATTTCTCCTTTCTTCTCCCCTTCTCCCCTTCCCGTGTTGTTAAATTTATTTGGTTATCTTTAGCTCTCAAATTTCTACCCCATTTCTATTTGTGGCCCCACTTTTTATAATGAATGCAACAAGAGTGGAAAGAAAGCATTTAAAATGAAAAAAAGTGCCACTTGATACACGAACCTGAGTATCATTGTCTTCTCTGTGGTTATGGGAAATTCTTCTAATTCTGTCCAGAACCCTGCTGTCATGGGAATAAGGAAAGCATGCTTAGGCAGAACTATTCTATTGAAAAGTCAGATTTTTCTCTTCCCTATTTATTTTTGTTCCTCCACATATGAAAGGCAGTCTGATGCAATGGGAAAGGATGCTAGATTTGGAGTCAGGGGGACTGACTTTAGAAGACCAGATTTGCCATTTTTTACCTGACTGACTGGGGAATCACTTTACCCCTCTGGGCCTCAATTTACTTTGCTATGAAATGAGAGGATTGGCATTAAGATCTCTTCCAGTTCTAAATTTATAATACTGCATGCTATGTATGTTTGTTTAAGAGAGAGAGAGAGAGAGAGAGAGAGAGAGAGAGAGAGAGAGAGAGAGAGAGAGAGAGAGAGAGAGAGGCAGAGACAGAGAAGAGAATAAGAGACAGAAAAAGAAAGAAGAAAAGAGGAGAGAGGGGAGGAAGGGAGAGAGAAGAGAAAAGGGAGATGGAGAGACACAAAGAGAGTTGGAAGGGTTGGAGAGATGGGGACCATGTCAGTCAACAGTCAGTCAATAAACACTTTCTGTGTTCCAGGTATTGTGCTTAGAAGCAGAGAGGTGGTTCAGTGGACTGAGTGCTGGACCTGGAGTCAGGAAGTTCTGAGTTCAAATCTTTCCTCAGAAACTTACCAGTGGTGTGATCCTAGGCAAGTCACTTAACCTCTGTAAACCTCAATTTGCTGGATGAATCCATGGAAGAAGGAAATGGCAAACTACTCCAGCATCTTTGCCAAGAAAACCCCATGAACTGCACTGGAGTACTATGGTCCATCTGGTCATGAAGAGTCGGACACAACTGAAACCCAACAATCAAATACTGTGCTAAGTGTTAGGGCTACAAATAAAAGAGACAAGAAAGACACTTCTGCCCTCAAGCCCTTCTAGTAGGGGAGGACATCTCAAAAGGGAGCTCCAAAGGGTTGGGAGATGATATTCCTGAGGAGGCTTGTTGGTAGAGTCTGGTGAGTGGCAGGCAGAGCCAGGAGAGGAAGAAAGCATAGTTATTTTGATCCCTCCTCAAAATAAAGACTCTGGGAGAAACTCACCAGGGGGAGAATGTCTGTTGTCTGTTGTTCTTCATTGTTAAAGAAGACTGTGACACCTGGGAGGTGATGCCACCATATGCAAGTGAGTGGCTGCAAAGGTAGTAAGGTGGCTTCGTTAAAGCTTTAATGCTCTAAATAGATGATCCTAGGGAAAGAGGGAGAGAAGGGAATAAGCATTTATGGTACCTACTATGTGCCAGTCACTGTGTTGACCACTTTACCAACATTATCTTATTTGATACTTACAAGCGTGCTAAGTATGTGCTGTTGTATCCCCATTTTACAACGGGAAACTAGGAAGAGCTAGGTGGCACAACAGATGGAGTGCTAGACTTGCAGTCAGGAAGACCCGAGTTCAAATCCAGCCTTAGACACTTACTAACTGTGTGATGCTGGACAAGTCACTTGACCCGATGATCTGAAGAAGGAAATGGCAAACCACCCCATTAAAGAAAACTCCCAATGGGGTCACAAAGAATAAGAAATGACTGAACGACACGCATGAAGGAAATTGAGGCATGCAGAAGTTAAGTGACATGATTAGCGTCATACAACTAGTAAGAGTCTGAGGTCAGATTTGAACTCAGGTCTTCCTGATGCCAGGCTCAGATCTCTATCTACCATACCACTAGCTGCCTTGAAGGAGCCTATGATCCTTTCTAATGATTATGAGTTTTTCTAAGGTCTCTTTCTGTTCTGATTCATAAATATTATGATCAAGAAAAGTAATATGATCCCTTGTATTCCAGAGGAGGGCCTTTCTTTTGGTTTTAGGAGATGTACCTTTGGAGTTGTTCCTTTAGCACAGAACCTCAATTAACTTGCACTTGTGAGTTTCCCTTCCTGACACTTTCAAGAGCTGTCTTGTCTCCCTCTCCTCTCATGTTGTAAAGTTTCTGTCACATTGTGAACCAAACTGCCGTAGAGTGGCCACATTCTGGGCTGGTAAAAAGCAGGAGATTTTCTTGACTTTGACTATTCTCTGCCAGTTAAAAGGAAATTGCTAATAAAATACAGAGCTTGTCAGTACCAGCCTACTACTAATAAAAACTCATATTTTTCTCAGGCTTTGAGTTTTCCCAAAGACTTTTTTTCACAACTACAAGTATCATCAAATCCATTTAAGAGATAAAGAAACTTAATGTTGATAAAGGTTAAGTGACTAGGCCAAGGCCATGTAATTAGTATAAGTAAGAGCCAGGATTTGAATTCCAATCTTCTAACTCCAAATTCAATAAGCTTTCCATAACCTCTGATGGCTTGCTTCTCTGAAGAGATGAGGCACCATGGACCTTCATTCAAAATTTGGCTCTATGATTTATTACTTATCTGACCTCGAGAAAGTCACTTAATCTCTCTGGGCTTTGTTTTCTGACCTATAAAATTTGGGGGATGAATTCTGATAATAGGAAGAATGTCTTATTTGCAAGCTAGTGTCCCAGAGGCTGTTGTAATGAGGTGTAGGCTGATGACTCAGAGAAGTGAGAAGATGAGGATGTTGTGTACTAAGACAGTTTCTGATAACTATTTGGTGAAAGTCTGACCTTTAACCTAAGGAAGTCACCAGTGCTAACTGAGGAGGGATGCTGAAAAAGACTGATCAATCTAGATGGGAGGAGTCCAGAGCTATTCTTTCTATTTTCAGGTTTAATTCATTAATTTTTTCATTCCACAAATGTTTTTCCTTACTTTTTAGAGGGGGGAAGGCAAAGCAATTGGGGTTAAGTGACTTGCCCAAGGTCATATAGCTAGTAAGTGTGAAGTGTCTAAGACCAGATTTGAGCTCAGATCCTCTGGACTCCAGGGCCAGTACTCTATCCACTATGCCACCTAGTTGCCCCTTACACAAACATTTATTACGCTGCTACTATATCCTGAGCTCTGTGGTAGGCACTGGGGATCCAGGCACAAAAAGGTCAAAAGATTGTGTGAGGCAGTGAAATGAACGCTGTATTTGAATTTGGAGTCTAAGGACCTGTGTTCTAAGTCTGCCAATGTGACATTTCCTACCAATGTGACCTTGACAACTTCACTTTACTAGCTTGAATCTGTTTCTTCATCTTTTAAATTAAGGTTGAGGAAGAGATAACCTCAAAAGTCCTTTCTAGCTCCAAATCTATGATTGTGTGAGCATTGTCCAAAGCTGAGAGTCAACTGATCGATCAATCTACAGTACCAGGCAGTATTCAAGAGTCAGAGGTAAAGAAACAAAAGTGATGCATTCCCTGTTTTTGAACCAAAGAGTATAGACTGTACAATCTAGGCACATGCAGAATACATACAAACTGTAAAAAAAGATAACTTGGGAGGGAATATACTAAGAGCTGAGGGGGCTAGTCAGAAAAGGTTCATGTAGGAAATGACTCAGGTTGAGACTTGGGGGAAACTAGGGATTCCAGAGGTTGAACCAAGGACATGGTGCATTCCATGAATGGGTCCAGCATCATGTACAAGTAAGAGGAAAAAGACTAACTTGGCAGGACCAAGGATGATGTGTGATAAGATGGGAAAGGCAGGTTAGGACAAGGTTGCGTAGGGCTTGAAGCAGATGCATTTATATTTTATCTTAGAGATAGTAGGGAGCTTGCAGTTTATAGGGTAGGAGAGTGATGTAGTCAGACCTACTCTTCAGACAAACCACTATATCAGCTGTGGGGAGAATGGATTGGAATAGGGAGAGTTTTGAGGCAGGGAGAGCAATTTGAAGACTCTGGGTCCTTTGGAGGCAAATATGGCCAATGAAATAGCCACCTGGACTAGAATCTCACTTGGCTTTGACATAAGGATATAATTAACAGCAAAACGTAGATAACGTATCGCAAGTTTTGAGGTTTTTGTTTTCATTATAGGCATCATTGTTCAGTTGTTTTTGATACCATTTGGGGTTTTCTTGGCAGAGATACTGGAGTGGTTTGTCATTTTTTTTTTCCAGCTCATGTTATCAATGAGGAAACTGAAGCAAACAGGGACGGGTGATTTGCTGGGGGTCATACAGCTAGTAAGTGTCTGAGGCTGGATTTGAACTCAGGAAAGCAAGTCTTCTTGACTCCAGGCCCGAGTGCTTACCTAGCTGTCCCCTCTATGAACAGTCTAATCTGATGATGTGGAGATGATCCTCAGTTCTAGAAGGCATGAACAGCTGCAATATCTAGTAGGCAGGTCAATAAGGAGTGGCAGCTAGGTGGCACAGTGGATAGAGCACCAGGTCTACAGTTAGGAAGATCAGATACTCAGATACTTACCAGCTGTGTGACTCTGAGCAAGTCGCTTAGCTCTATTTGCCTCCATTTTCTCATCTGAAAAATGTGGATAATAACAGAACCTACAGGATAGTTGTAAAAATCAAATAAGATAACTTACGTTCAACACGTTATAAACCTTAAAATCCTACCTAAATGTTGTAGGAATAGTTGCTGTTTTAGCCATTTTCTGTTTATGTCTAACTCTTCATGACCCATTTGACATTTTCTTGGCAGAGATACTGGAATGTTCTGCATTTCCTTCTCCAGCTCATTTTATAGATGAAGAAGTGAGGCAAACAGGGTTAAAGTGACCTGTTAATAAAGTTCACACAAACTAGGAAGTATCTGAGGCTGGATTTGAACTCAAGTCTTCCTGATTCTGGGCCCAGTGGTCTATCCACTGTGCCATCTAGCTGCCCTATGTAAATGTTATTTCTTATTATAATGCTTATTACAATTGTAAGGTAGCTGAAGGTGCAGTGGATAGAGCACTGGGCCTGGAGTTAGGAAGACTTGATTTCAAATCCAGCCTCACCCGTTTCTTAGGTTATGTGACCCTCAGCAAATCACTTAACCTCTGATCGCCTGACAAAGAGATCCACTGGATCTCCTGGAGAAGGAAATGGCAAACAACTCCAGTATTGCTGCCAAGGAAACTCCATGGACAGTATGGTACATGGGGTCATCGAGAGGCAGACATGAATGAATGACTGAACAGCAACAAACAAATGACAATGTTATTAAAAGCATAATCTCCAAGTGCCAGCCTTGCTGAGTGTAAGAACTTTTTCAGCCATAAAAGCCTCTAAAGAATATCTACTGAGTCATGACAGGGCTTTGATTTACAGCGATGTTCACAGTGATAAAATCAGGGTGTGTGTTCATCCTTTGTTCCTGAAGAAGACCATGCCATCAGAGAAATGATGACATGACTTGCACTTGACTTTGTTTTGAGTGAGGGAGGGCTGTGCAGGTCACCAGCCTCACTTCTCCTCCAGAGCCATCTGAATCCCAGTGACCAGATATTCATCAGGATGAATGGAGATGACCCAGGATGAGGCAATTGGGGTTAAGTGACTTGCCCAAGGTCACACAGCTAGTGAGTGTCAAGTGTTTGAGGTGAGATTTGAACTCAGGTCCTCTTGGATCCTGCACTGGTGCTCTATCCACTGCACCACCTAGCTGCCCTGATAAAAATCACACATCCTTGAAGGAAATGGAGACACAAATGGAACAGCTAACATTTACATCCCAATATAAAGTTTGCAGAGAACTTAATATACACTGCCTCAATCTCATGAGGTTGGGACTATGGTTACTCTTCCTGTTATGCAGAGAAGGAAACTGAGACTCAGAGAGATG
The DNA here is from genome assembly GCA_023548195.1 of Bettongia penicillata ogilbyi. NCBI lineage: Eukaryota > Metazoa > Chordata > Mammalia > Diprotodontia > Potoroidae > Bettongia > Bettongia penicillata. The sequence continues at coordinate 5,631,785 of JAJHZJ010000540.1, read as the reverse complement.
AAATCACTGGCTCTTGGTCAATTAGCTAATAAGTGTCCAAAGGGATTTTTGAACCTTACAAAGTACAGAACTCTTTTCACATGTTACTTCACCAGTTTGGAAGGAAAAAATTGGGACACTAGGAAGGAAAAAGACAGTTTCTAGGAAATAAAAGGTTCAAGGAACTGTGACTGAGGCTAAGGTAGATGATTTTGCCTTGTCACTTTCCTAGCTCAGCCCTGCCGCTGAACTGTAATGACTAGAAGAGAGAGAGGCTGATGACTTTGCATAGACCCTGCCTAACTCAAATCTGATTCACTTGCAAGATACTAAAGTCATTGATCGTCTCTGAAAGTGAAGGACAGGCAACAGCAGTGTCTAACAGAGATAGATCTTCGCTGGGTCATGGGTGACTTGTCATTTTTAACAGGCTCGCTGACCTGTTTTACTTAATATAAGAGGCTGCTCACTATACACACTTTTTGCATTTACTTTTGGCAAAGTTAATTTTTTATCACCCCATCATGTCATGCTTCTAATTTTTCAGTTTAACAGTCTCTCTTTTTCCTCACCCCTTCTCAGAAAAGTGACATTGTAGAGCAAAACTCAATTTGAAGTAAAAGGGAAAAGCAAGTATTACTTGGTAAAAATATAAATTAGAAAATTTAAGAAGAAACAGTTTTATTACTTTCATGTAAATCATATATAACATGACAAGTAACCATCAAATGGGTCAAATAAGTGAAATGAGAAAGTTAATAAAATACTATAATTCAAGACGTCTACATTATATAGTAAGGATTTGTGAACACTGAGGTTTTAAATTATACAGTAATTGTCAGAATGAGAAGGTGAAGGCTTCTGGGAGAAACTGTCAATTTCTTCTTTGAGGAGGGCTATTGATTTTAGACTACATTTTCTTAATGGAGAAGTCCAACCCTAAAAATTCTTAGAGGAAAAAATTCACTTATTACCTTATTAAAAATTCACCTTATTTTAGGCAAATCACAATCTCTCTGACCTTCAGTTTCTGCATTTATATAACAAAACAGATGGACTATATGACCTCTAAGGTCATTTCAAATCTATAATCCTCTAGAATTTAAAAAAAATTCATTTTTTCCATTCATACATAAAAGCAATTTTTAACATTCTTTTTTAAGAATTTTGAGTTCCAGGTTCTTCACCTTTCCCCATTCCCCTTTCATTGAGAAGGCAAGTAATTTGGTATAGGTTACACATATACAGTCATGCAAAACATATTTCCTTATTAGTCATGTTGTGAAAGAAAACACAGATCCAAAAAAGAAACATGAAAAGCAAAGAAAGTTTTAAAAACGTATATTTTGATCTGCATTCAGACTCCATCCATTTTTTCCCTCAAGGTAGACAGTATTTTTCATTTCAGGTTATTCAGCATTGCCTTAGATCACTGAGTTGCTGAGAATACTTATTATTTACAGTTGATCATACAATGTTGCTGTTACTGTATACAATGTTCTGCTGGTTCTGCTCACTTTGCCTTGCATCAGTTCATATAAGTCCAGGTTTTTCTGGAAGCATCCTACTCATCATTTCTCATAGGACACTAGTATTCCATTATAATCACATACCACAATTTGTTCAACCATTTCCCAATTGATGGGTATCCCCTCAACTTCCATTTCCTTACCACCACAAAAAGGGCTGCTATAAAAATTATTTGTACCTTATAAGGGCTTTTCTTTTTCTCTTTTTTAAATCTCCTTGGAATATAGACCTAGCAGTATTACTGCTGGATCAAAAGGTATGTGCAATTTTGTAGCCCTTTGGGCATAGTTCCCAATTGCTCTCCAGAACAGCTGGATGAGTTCACAACTCCACCAATAGTGCATTAATGTCCCAATATTCCCACAACCTCTCCAACATTTGTCGTTTTCCTTTTTTGTTATAGTAGCCAAATGGATAGGTGTGACGTGGTACTTCAGAATTGTCTTAATTTCATCTCTCTAGTCAATGTTTTCATGTAACTGCCTGTTCATATCCTTTGACCATTATCAATTGGGGAAGTTTTTTTTTAAACTTATTAACAACCTTTCTGATTTATCACAAAATCTAAATGAATAAGGTCAAAATTAAGTAGGTCTTTGCTATGTTGTATAAGGGCTTTAGCTTTGGTTTGGGCTCTACCCTTTCTGAAACTGATTGTAAAGATGCTTTCCTTAAAGCATCTGCTTTATTATTCATATGCTTTTAATAGCATCTCAGTTATTGTTTTTTAGATGTGCCCTAACTTAAGTTAATGCTGAAGGGATTCCAAGCAATCCCCCTCTTAAATTTTTAACTAGAGAAAGAGTTCAGAGACTGTAAGTTTTCTTGGACAGTACTAACTCTATTGTCAAAATAGAAATGGGTACTGTTTCACATGTCAGTTTACAAATTCAATCTAGTCACAAAGGCTTTAGATTCTTGCAAAAAATATCAGTCTTAGTCACTGTCTGCGGTAAATTTAAGTAACTCATCCTTTCTTTCCTGATGCCACACTTTGGGGCTGTGAATATAAGACACTGTAAGAACAAAGGTGAGAGATTCACTATCCTACACCCTTCTTTTCCAAACTCTTTTCTAAGAGCTGTTGCTTGTTCAAAAACAACAAACTGAAACCCATATACGTAGAGGGACAATATAAATACAATGGATAGACCAACCGGGTCTAGTGGACTGGTCCCAAACTGTTTATCTTTTCTCATCACTGGACAGGGCACTAAATTTGACATGAGGAAGATGGGTTCAAATTTCAATTCAGACACTTTCTCTTGGCCCTTGGCAAGTCACTTACTTTTCTGTACCTCAGTTTCCTCATCTGTAAAATGAGACAGTTGAACTTGATAGCCTCCAGGTTTTCTTCCAATTCTATATATATGATCTCGGAATCTGGATCCAAGTTAGTAAGTAGGTAAGAAGGAACAGAATTTTGAGAAAAATACCAAGATATGACAGCTGTTAGGGAAGTAATGAGAAATGTTAGCCTGCTAGTTGCTTGAGAATCGATGAAACAATTTGTATGTGATGTAAAGTCAGGTGAAAAAGTACTTTTGGCCAACAATTATTTAACTGACCTAAATGGTCTCTTTAGGAAACAGTCAAGTTGAAACCACTGTTTTACTGGTTATTCTGTGACTTTTGAAAGAAACCTGGATTCTATTGAGGACTCGCCCACTGAGTCAGTGACCTTTGAGAAGTTACTCATTTTCCTGGGCTTAAGTCTTTCCATATGTGAAATAGGAAAAAATCACAGATTTTTAGAGCTAGAAGGGAAGTTAAAGGTCACTTTTCCCCACGCTTTGATTTCATAGACAAAGAAACTGAGGCAGTGGTCAAAGTAATCCTTTATAACACAGGGACCATCCTTCAGGTTCTTACCTTTTCTAGTGTAAATTGTGAGCAAATTGTTAAGCATGGCTTGCGTTTTTATAGATCAGGCCTTACTTGGTTGCAAAGCTTAGAGAATGGAGCATGGATGCAATGTGATCTTTAAAACTGGTGATAAAACCTGTGTGATGGCTTTGCCTGAGGCAGGTGGATTGCTTGAATTTAGCAGGGCTGAACTGCAGTAAGGTTCAGTCTTTAATTGGGTGTTTGTACTAAGTTTGACATTGATATGGTGAACCCTCCAGGACTATGGCACCATCAGGATACCTAAGTAGGAACACTAACCCAGTTTGGAAATATAGATCCAGTTAAAGCATATTTGAATCAGCCAATAAATGGCCACTGCACTTGCAGCCTGGTAAAGATAAAGAGACCAATTCTACCACCCTCCCCAAAATACCAAAATAAAACAAAGAAAAAGAAATAGAGATCAAAAGCGAACAGGGAGACTTTTTGTTATTAATATTGCTCAGAGTTGTGATGTCAAGATGTCATGGGTGCCAGAAAATCTCAGCGTAGTACCTTTTTCTACCAATGCAGCTCAACAACTACATCATATAATTTATAGTCTTAGAGGGCTGCTGGGACACTGGGAAAATATCTGGGTCTGAGACAGGACTTAAACCCAGGTTTTCTAGACATCAAATCGTATTTTAGCTTTACATCCCAAATAGTCAATCAGCCATTTTACTCAGGCCCTTACTGCTTGTCTGCTACTATTGAGCTGGTCCTCTCCACCTGGACCAGCATCCTCTACGTTGGACCTGAGAACTGGACCTCCAACCCTAGAGCTTCCTAAGTCCATGCCTCATTAATCCACTCATCTTTGGAGCACCTGCCCTAGGGCACAAGCCATCTGAAGAGAGGCTGAGTGCATGCAAGTTAGGCCAGTTAATGGACAATATCTCCCAACAAATCTTAGCCACTAAGTCATGCTTCACCTTTCCCTCCCATCTAGCCATTCATCTGGCTCATTTCACCATTTGCCTGCTCCGTAACCTGCTCCTCTCCTTATATCCCCAGAACAAAACTCCCTATGCTGTATGTATTGTTTTCTCCTATAAGAAGAGATGCCCTTTGAGGGCAAAAATCACTTCTGCTTAATCTTTGTATCCCTAATTTAACACAATGCCTGGCAAATGGCAAACTAGAAGTGCTTTTTTTCCTTTATTCATTTCTGATTCCAAGGCTAAACCTCTATCTATTATGCTATGCTTTCTCTCTACAGGGACTTGAAATTGGGAGTAATAGTACTTACGCTGCCAACCTCAAAGGGTTGTTATGAGAAAAGTGCTTCATAAACTTTATTACTTTCACATAACATAAAATCATGTAACTCATTAAATATTTAAGATAGCACTGTTCCCCTCTCCTCTTCCCCCCTGCTTTGGAGTGGACCGGTGATTTGATGAATATTGAAAAGTCTTGGTAAGGAAATGACTTCTTGCAATGCAAAGCAGTCAGTGTTCTGAGTTGGGGATGCTAAAGGTCTGAGCGCCTCACCTAGAGTCACACAGCTAATTTAGGACAGTGGTCTTCTTGGTTCTGAGGCTGATTCTCTAACCACTATGGCAGGCTGCCCCACCCACCCATCTCATCATCATTACCGTCATCGTCATTGTCATCTTTATCAATAAAAAAACTCCAGCATCTAAGCATCAACAGGGCAAATGTTTTCAGATTCCAGATTAGACTTTGACAACTGAGAGGTTTCCAGAAAGAAGAAAACAGAACAAGTTTCTTAATCTGTAGATATTTATAGATCAACTATAATTTGCTTGACATAGTGGTAGATCCTGAGAGGAATACCAAAGAAGTGAAAGACATTGCTGGCTATTAATAATGATAGCAACAACACTTATATAGCACTTCAAGGTTTGCAAAGCACATGACATACATTAAATCAAATCTAAAGAGTTTCTAGCCTAGATGGAGAGATAGAACTGACACATAGAAATGTTAGGGAACCAATCAAAACAAGATATAGTTCAATGGTATATACTGTGTGGTTGTAAGAGTTCAGAGAAGGAGAAGATTATTAAGGGTGGCAATGGTCAGAGGAAGCTTCATGTAGGAGTTGAAACTTAAATTGGACCTTAACCTATCTACATCTGTCTCTGAAAATATAAGATAAAGCAGCTATTGCCTGTCCTATGTCACTGGGTTTCCATGAAGATCAAATTTGCTTTTGGTCCCAGACTTGGGATTTCATTCATTTTCTGGATCAGACCTATACCAAAACTCCTTCCAATTCAAATGCCACTTACTTTGCAACATAGAGTCTTAGATAATTCTTTGGGTCTCTGCAAGTTTGAGTTACCTGTCCATGATCATGCAGCCAATGTGTCAGAGGTGGGACTGAAACCCAAGTCTTCTCAGGAACAGCTATACAGATGCACACATGTATACCAAATAATATAAAATATAAATACAAATAACATTAAAAAGTTTGAGCTGAGTGCTAGTCCCTGCTCTGCCTGGGTATTTGCCCAGACTCATAGCTAGTATAACAGAGCCAGAAGCTACCCTCCAAACTTCTGAACACAAGACCAATACTCTTTCTGAAATTCCAAGCTGCCTTCCAATCTTAAAAGAGAACTTAAGATAGAGGGCAAAGTCCAACATAAAAGAATGAATGACTAATGGTAGAATTAATTATCAATTAATTAATTAATGGTGGTTAATGTTAATAGATAGGGCAGCTAGGTGGTCCAGTGGATAGAGCAATGGGCTTGGAATCAGGAAGACTCATCTTCCTGAGTTCAAATCTGGCCTAAGACACTTACTAGCTGTGTGACCCTGGGCAAATCACTTAACCCTCTTTGCCTCAGTTTCCTCATCTGTAAAATGAGCTGGAGGAGGAATGGCAAGCCACTGTAGTATCTTTGCCAAGAAAATCCCAAATGGAGTCACAGAGAGTCAGAAACAACTGAAAAAGCAACTCAACATGAATAGAGTTTCCTCCCAGTGACCTTCAACTCTTTTACATAATGTGGTTAACTGACCTGCCTCCCTATAAGACTTTATTTAATCTCATTTTTAGGTACAGAGAGATTCAACAGGGCCTATGTATTTCTTAATCAGCATCGAATTTTTTTGAGGAAACCCTTTGGCTTCTCAGTTACTTCAAGCTACAGTTGTGAATGGACCTGAGCAGGACATTCTTTTCAGGCAGTAAATATTTGGAGGCAGGAATACCTAAATTCAAAGCTGGCTAGCTGTGATCTTTGGGCAAGTCCCTTAACCTCTGCCTGGTTCAGTTTCTTCATCTGTAAAACGGAGATAATAATAGCACCTACCTCTGGGGTTGTTGTGTAGATCAAATGTAATGATATTTGTAAAGATCTTTGTGTACTTTAAAACACTGTACAAATAAGAGCTTCTAGAAAAATATATTAATGCTATTATGGACTGTTTTCCTCTGGATTTTCCATGTTTCTGATACATTAATCAATAAATAGAGTGGGTTATTGTTTCAGATGGGATCCCAGACCAGCCCCCTGGTGAGGGAGGGCTGGAGTCAACACATGTTTTTTCAGTCTTTTTTTTTTTAGCTGCTATTAACTGCTTCCTATTAACTAGTCTGGGTGAATTAGCACCTGCTCCCTGCCTGAATGCATCCATTAACGACAGGGCAGCTTCCCAGAGGGATAGGAAGCATACAGATACACTGGGAGGGGTTTGGCTGTTTCAACAGAGACCATTGCAATCCATTCTGGTAGCTCTCTTTCTCAAGAGTATCCCCCCTGCTACACCGGATGCGCTCTTCTTTGCCCCTTTTCCCCCTTTATTTTAGGTGCTGGTGTTTGACTCAGGAAAGCGCCTCAGATATTTGGGACCACAGTCAAAATAGCCCTTCTCTCTACCCTAAAGATAGGGTAGCAATCTGCAAACTCTCTGTGAAGGGGACTGTCTAAGTTACTTATGTAAACTAAAAAGTCTCAAAATTAATTATTTGAATGGAATAGTCTGTATTAGAGTTTTCTTTAGGTCTAAGGTCATGAGGGTTTGGATTACAATTTGGACAGTCTTGATCCACTTCTACTTTTCTACCGTAACCATGTGGGCAATGGGTTCCTGAGTGTATGGGTATGGGTTGGAAGGGTTACATGGCAGATTCAGAAATTCAGGTATTCAAATTCATATTCACCAATATATATTTATTGAAAATAATATGTTGGCATATACCATTTCCCAACTCTCTCCTTCAATTCAATTTAATAAACTTTTATTAAGGACCTAGGCAGGCACTGTTCTTGGCACTGAGAGAGCTTGCATGCTACTAGGCAAGAGCCCATAAGTTATAATTATTGCTCACTTTAAAGGGTTACAAAGAATCTTCCTCATAAGAACCCGCTGAAGTCACAGTGCAAAGATTATACCCATTTTGAAGTCCACGGTGCAAATATTATACCCATTTTTCAGATGAAGAAGGCTCAGAGCAGTTCATTGACTTGCCCTCTGTCACTCAGTTAATAGATATTCAAATGTTCCATGCATTGCTAAAACTGCTCTCTTTCTTTGGTTTAATGGCTAGTTTTTTCAAACTGGATTACTCATCTCCAGTTTTCATCTTGTCTTCTTGCTTTTATGCCCCATGATTGGATTAATTCCTTCCTAATTCCCCGCATCTCACTCTCCACCCAGGGGTGTGCTGGCACCAATGCATACTGACAATTAAAGTTTCAATATGAGTATTTACACTTCAGAATTCAGCAAAAGCCATGAATCAGAGCTTGAGTTATTTTTTTGGTGTTGATTGTTTAGACTTAAAAAGGGATGGAAAATGTTAATTAATGCAAATAAAACTTAAAAATGTATCATGTGAACATTTTTTCCCTGAGAGTCAGTTGTCAAATTATCAGCAAACTTCTTTCTCTGTTTCTCTATTTCCAACTGGCAAAGTAACTTCCTTCCAAGGTCCAATTCTGTTGTAACTTTCTCCATGAAGCCTTCCTTAGTAGAAGTATTTCTTCCACATGAAATGGCACTCTCTTGAAATATCTCATAGAACTCACATCCCATCCAGCATAGTACCCTGGACACCTTGCATCTGCTTCCACCTTTTGCTCTGTGACGAGTAATCAAATCATTTTTGTCATTGCTTCTGGAAAGGGCATGACAGTTGAATGCCTTATGCTTCAATTTGCCATCTCTGTATGTAGCCATCCCAGATCTAATCTCCTTTCTTTAGGTACCACTCCCTTATATGTCTCTTCCTATTAAAATGTAGGGTCCTTGAGGGCAAGAGGTACCTTTATTTTATCCTTTGTACCTAATAGTTCCTGGAACATTGCAGGCATTTAATAAATGTTTTTTATTCATTTATTTGATTTTTATTTGCATTGGAATATTCTGATTCGTAACAATTATCTGTGAAGCCTGAAGTTCTTCCTAAAAATGCTCAAGGTCATTTTAGATCAGTCATTACTCAAAACCTTTGCTCGTAGACTCCCATAGACGCTCCTTTTGCCAGCCAACAAGGAGACATGTTAATTAAAAGAAAAAGGTAACTGCGTAGCAAAATAAATTTCAAGTATAATTCCCTCCATATACAGATTCCTATGGTCCTAGGGTGGAATCCCTAGTGAATTCCTTCTCTGCTTCTAATTGCCGCACCCCCTGGTGATGCGTTTGGTGATGTCCCCAAGCTGTGGACTACTGGTCAGCAGGCTGCTCACGTGGTCCTCCATGGTGCTACCTTCAATGGACTGATTTGTTTATGTCCTTTGCTCACTTTTGAACACTTTTGTACAAATTCCCCCCACCTTTTTTTTTTTTTACAGATTTAAAAGTCCTCAAGGACAAGACGTATTCTCATCTGGTCTTTATATTCCCTTTGCCTGGCTCAGTGCCTTTCACATTCTATTAACTTAATAAAAGATTATTGATTTTGAATTGCATTGGGTTTTGAAATTGTCCAACCTGTGTTAGAATCACAGTGTAAGACAACGTGATCATTCATTCAACGAGGATTATTAAACACTTTATTACGTGCCAGGAACTATGTTAGGTACTTGCTAGAGTTTCAAAGACAAAACCACACCAGTTCCTGAGCTCAGAGAAAGTAGATTAAGCTGTGTTACCTTATTGAACTGCTTGTTTCAGTAGATGAAATATCTCTTTCCTTTTAAATTCACATATGTAGTTCAGAAGCCATTGGGTTTCCTAGAATTATTATTATTAATAATTATTAATATTTATTAATTATTATTAAAAATCTAGCAGTCATTTTCAGACATCATACCTTCTATTAGCAGCAACTTGTCTCACCTCTCTAGATAGGATCAGAGCTTTGATGTTAGTGCATACAAGACACTTGCTTAAGCATCCTATTAGATGTTTGTGTTAGAATGCTGACATTCTGTCGCCTGGTGTTTTGCTCCTCTGTCTTTCCTCAACTTTCCACTTACCATATTATCTGGGAAATGATTTAGGGTATGTCCGTTGCTAAGATACTGAATACTCTTCACATAATAATATGCTAAAGGAATAATCCGGTACTCCAAGGTAAGGATCTGATTGAATAGATATGAGGGAAGTGCTCAGGCTATGGAGAAAGACAACAGAAATATGGAAAGTGTTGAGACAAGTCAGACAGGGCAAACTAGCAATTCTGAGCAAAGGACAGAAATTTTTTTTAAATTGATTTATTTGTTTTCAGTTTTCAACAATCACTTCCAAAGGTCTTAAATTTTCTCTCTTTCCCACCCCCTCCTCCATCCTTGAGATAACATGCCATCTTATATGGGTTCGAATGCCATCCACATCCATAGAAAGAACTACGGAAATGAAGCAGACTATTTTCTCTTGTGTTGTGTTTTGTTTTGGTTTGTTTTTTCTCACGGTTCCTGTCAGTCATTTTAATTCTTCTATGCAATATGACTAGAGGACAGAATTTTCTAGAAGGATAGCTGGTCTTCAGAATTTAGGTAATCACTTCTCACCAGGTAAAAGGGATTGAAAGAAGCCCGCCTCTCTCTCTCCTTTCTCTCCTCTCTCTCTTTCTTTCTCGCTCTGTGTCTCTCCTTTCTCTTCTCTCTCTTTCTCTCTCTCTCTCTCTCTCTCTCTCTCTCTCTCTCTCTCTCTCTCTCCTCTCTCTCCTCTCTTTTCTCTTTTTCTCTCTCTCCTTCCCCCCATCTTTCTCTCCCTCCCTCCCCCTCTCTCTCCCCACCCTGCCTCTCTCTCTCTCCCCAATCTTTTCTTCAGTCCTATACTCAGTCTCTGCTATTGTTAGCTTCATGAGATAATAACAAACTTTTGATTCCTTCATTACATGTTGAAAATGCAGCATTTCCCTAAACTAGAGACAAAAAAAGGGTTTGGAGGACTGCCGATGATGCTGGTAATTCTGTCTCACATATTTCTCAATTCTTTTTCCCAGAAAAGGGATTATCTGGTCCAAGGTAACGGTAAATGAGGATCACAATGACAAAAAATGATTTTGTAATTAGGAGCCTGACTTGCTTTCTGAGGAAAGAAAGATCCCTCTAGAAGTTATGGCATGCTCAACATGCAACCAGAGGGTCTTGCAACTATGAATGAAATGAAAACCAGTGGACATATCAGAGGAAAAAGAGTCTCAGTTTGCTCATATGTAAAATGATGAGGTCAGACTGAATGGATTCTAAGGTCCCCTTTATCTCTAAGTCTATGATCCTATTATCTGATGTTACTCTTTGCACTTAAAGTGGAAAATCCTGCTATGAGCTGAACTAAATTTATTGCTTCCTTCTCAAGACTATCAAGAAATATGATCACTGTCCACCAACTCCCTGCTTCCATTCACTTTAATAAACTTTGAGTAAGCATTATGTGCCAGATGTTGTGCTGTGTAGTACAGGTACAAAGACAAAAATGAAAATATTTCCTGTCCCGAGGGGACTTATGAGTATCAAGGGTTGGAAGCAACAGCTTTAGGTTAAATCGTAACAGGATCTCCCACTTCTATGTCTAGAACAATGATACTACGAGTCTTCTTTGAGCAGAGTAAATCTGGAGTCAAAAGACCTGCGTTCAAATCCCATCCCAGATACTCACAAGTTTTGTGACCACAAGTAGATCATTTAAGCTCTCTGTGACTTAATTTTCCCATCTGAAAAATGTAGAGGTTGAACTCAAAGATCTCATTGCTTTCAGTAAATCAACCATTCCATGAACACATAGGTAATAAAAATAAATGAAACTAGAGCTCTTGTCTTCTTGTCCTACATAAATCCTTACCCAATCTGGGTGATAGGTTGGGCTGATGTGAAAATCAAAGTGGAGACAAATACTTTGTCATGACCTATTGGTCCTTGGACCATAACCAAGAATAAATCCCCATCAAGTGCTATTTCATATTGACTGAGCATACAGTAAGGTACTGCTGCTAATTGAATGACCTTATTAGCACATCTTCCCAATAACAATTGTACCTTTTTTGAGAAGACACAACCCCCAACCTTCATTGTAATATTCAGTAATGTTTGAGACATAGCACTTTTTCTACTGAGGATTTTAAAACCTTTCACAAGCATTATCTCATGAATCCACAGTGTGATGGCTGTGAGGTAGGTGGCAAATATGAACAACCTCATTTTATAGAGAGAGAAATTGGGACACTGGGAGTGTGACTTGGCCCTGGGCAACATAGAAAGTTACTGGCAGAGCTAGGAATAGCAAACAGGTCTCACTGACTTGTAGACTCATCCTCGAGCCAGGAGGTCTGAATTCCTGAGAGCTCAATATAGTCTTGGTGATTAGAAGTTCTCTAGTCTAAGGCATCATGATGTTTAAGTTTGTTTCCTCATTTAATAATTTCCTTACTTCACACACATGTGGTTCCCCTCAGTAGAACATAAGTTCCTTTAGGGAAGGGGCTATTCTGTTTTCATCTTTGTATTTGCAGCTTTGCATATTAAATGCTTTTTTGAATTAAATTGAAACCTTACTATGGATATTGAGGCTAGCCCATAGATTTAGATCTTCAATCCCTGCTAGAAATCTTTTGCTTCAATCTCTTCATTTTATAGATAAGGGAGGCAGTGACCAGTCCATCCTCTCTTGTGAGAATGAACCCTTCAAAAGTAAGGATATCTTTTTTGTCATTCTTTGCCTTTCTGCGCCCACCACTCAAAGTCCTAGTGGTATCAAGTAGCAGATCCTTCCCCTTCTGAGTCAAGGTCAGGTCCACCAACTTTTAATCCTGTGTTCTTTCCACTGTACTGTACATCCTTTAAGCTCCTCAGGAACTGAGGGAGCAAGATTTCCAGGCTGGCAAAGGAAACAAAATTCAAAGAAAACACAATCACTGAAAATTCTGGGGACATTTTGGGGGAGTCTTTTCATTATACTCAAATAGTTTCTTTAAATAAAAGTAAGAAATTGATGAATTGCTGAAGAGCCTTTCCTAGAAGCTTCCTGATTTTCACTAAAAATTAAAAAAAATTCCCCCCCCCTTTTCTAACTAGGATACTCCCAGATACACGTAAAATTGCAAACCAAGGCTATTTTTGTAGCAGCAACTCTGGAAGAAAATATACTGTAGCTCTTAATCTATCTCCAAGGCCAGTGAAATGTTTGACAGGCAAGTGCACCTTGACTGCACTGTTTGAAGCAGAGACAAAACAAACTGGACTAGCATGTGATGCAGGCATTGATTACACTTAGGAATTTAATATTTTCAACTTGTTTTTTTGAGGAGGGGAAGAATGGAGAAAATGTGATTTCTATAAAAAAATTGCCTCAGGGAAACAACTGTTTATCAGTTTGAGGAAGAGGCCCAGGGTGAAATTAAAATGTCCCTCCACCATGCTTTCATCACGCAGTACTAAATAAATATTAGTTAAAAGAATGCTCACTCCAAGTATGAGAGCTCTAAGAACTCTCACCAATACAGCGGGGATTCCCGAGGATAGATGATGAAGTATGCTGTCTATTTCCTGCCAAAGAGGTGATGGACTCAAGTTGTGGAATATGACATATAATTTTTCTTGACGTGGCCAGTGAAAGAATCTGTTCTACTTTATGAGGCACATTTTTTTTTCTTTCTCTTCCAGTGGGGTGATAAGTAGGAGGGAGAGAAAAAAAAGTTTTGTTAAATAAAATTTAACTAAAAAAGAATGAATATTGAATTTATACCTCTATTTTATCTGAGCATAATACAACAAAAGACTATGTAGGGGATGGGCAAGCAAAGAGGCCAAAGAAGATCTAGTTGGTGAGAGCCTTTGGCTTATGAAATCAAGATAGGGAACTTGATCCCTAAATTGTCTAAATATCCTGGCTATATTCCATGTACATAATGAGCACTGGCCAGCCATCTTGAAAATGGATGACAATAATTATATGGTGTGAAGGCATGGCTGAGTCAATACAAATCCATTACAAATTCTATTATGAGAGGAAACTATTGGAATAAAAAATAAACATTGACCTCACTGACAGTGGATCTCTAGTGTTGTCTTTGTATGTAGTTAGATAATATTGCATCAAGTTCATCCTGGTTCAGCCCTTGATGAGGTCATGGATCTACTGATAGGTGGATTGATCTGTAAGCAGAGACAATGATGAGACCCCTTGGGACTGTAGGTGGGCAGTCAAGATTTGTCATTGTAGGTGAGTCCTATTCAAGGATAGGTGCCATTCCTGAGACCCTTCTGTCCCTGATATTCTGGCATTTCTTGATACCAACAATTCTTTAGGCCAGTCAGTCAGTCAATAAACATTTATTAACTGTTTATTATGTGCCAGGAACTGTGCTACATTTTGGAAATACATATACAAGTAGAAAGAAAGACAATCCCCGACTTCAATGAGCTTAAGTAACAATAGGAGTAGATAATGCATAAAAAAGAAGCTGTAAGGGTGGGGTGGGGGCAAAGTTACTTGGTGAAGAAATGCTGGAGTATAGCATGTAGAGGAATGATACATGACTGGTTTGGGTACCCTCCTTAAATGGAGGTTCTGGGAGGAGCCATTCAATCAGAGGGAGAAGCCAAAGGATACTTCCAATGTGTGAATCCAGATCTGGAATGAACTTCTGGATTAAGAGTTGGGGCATGGTGGAGGAAATCAAGAATACAGCCTAGGGAGGACTGAGGCAGAGCAAAATCTAAAAAAACTGCAAAGTTTGAAAGAAGCACAAATGAAAATTAGATAGAAGCTGTGGAGTCAGCATGGAGATATTTTGATGTTTTTTATACTGAGTATAAAGAGGCAAAGAGTAATCAGACCTTTGGTAGCACACAGAAGGTCATATCACAAAGAATCAGGGTCTCCCATTGCATCCTGAACCATCTCCAGTCATCCTGATGAATATCAGGCCACTGGACCCAAATGGCTCAGGAGGAGAAAGTGAGGTTGGTGACCTTGCACAGCCCTCCCTCACTCAAATCAAAGTTAACTGCAAGTCATGTCATCATCTTGATGTCATGGTCCTCTTTGACAATGAAGGACAAACACAAAAATAAGTACACAGAGCAACTCAAATTGTTTTTGTACTTTCCTCCTAGTATACAGGAAAAGGACAAAAGAAAATTTTGTACAAAAGTTTGAAAAAAGAAGAGGTTTAATTCTAAATGAGGGGCATGAATTCCATTTAATGGGCAATAGCAGGACTAAATCTCATGACCAAAAGACTTTATTATATGAAGAGCAACGACCTATTTAGCAGACATTAATTACTTTGACAAAATGACTTTTGTTCTTATCTCAAGTAGTGTCAAACTCTACAACCCAATCTGGCTCAATGTGGCATATGAGGGAATCATAGGTGATGCCCATGCTCTGAGCTTGAGAATCACTAGTAAGAGAAGTAGGGAAATAAGGAAGACGAGTTGATTTGGGAAAGGAGATGGACTCAGTTTCAGAATTCTTGAGTTGGAAATGTTAGTGGGACATGCAGAGTTGTAACTAAGAATTATTGAACCTTGAGAAAATCTAGTGCAAGCAGAGGCAAGGAAAGTCTGCCTGAGGGCAATCACTCAATTCCAAGAGAATCTAGCCTGGTCCCCCAAGACATGGTCAATAGCTTCCAACCCTGGGTGGAGGTGACAGTTGGGGAGAAAGAGGAGTGGTATAAAAAGGTAGGCAGGGGAGGGAGATGCTGAATTGCTAATTAATTTATGGAATTTTTAAATGGGGGCAAGCATGCCCAGTTCTTTGAACATTTACCACAATGGCAGAGGGAGTAAATTTTAATAAGGCTACAGAGAGTTACGAAATGCTCAGAAAATACAGACACAAATAGAACAAGGAAAGTATGGAGATATATGGTCTGGGAACAGGGATAGGGTGGTTGAGGAAAGGAGACATCATGGGGAAGAGGATGAGGAGAGATCAGTGTCTCTTACATGACCATAGATTAGAGTTGGGTACGATATGGATTCAAATGGAAAAGGAGGAGTGCTTAGAAGGGCAGGAGTTTGGAGTCTCATTTTTGCAATGTTTTGGTGGGAGACAGACTAATTCTTATCTTAACCCCCTAGGAGTTAGTTCATCAGTACATTCATATCATCTCAAAGTTAGCATCACATTTGGTGTTCTGCTGGTTTGACTGTGGTTGTCTGACACTTATCCGAGGCAGGAAACAGGACCTTACAGCAAGGGCTAGCTGACATCTCCTAATTTAGGACATAGTCTCTGGATATGATCTTTAGTTAATTTATAATACATTTGCAAGTAAATGTTATGCTCCTTAGATCTATGGGATCGTCTGTAAGTGAATTCCATGTTTCCCTTTGCAATCTTACTTTCTGCTACTATTACTTTATACTGGCAGCTTGTAAACTTACTCAAATAATCTGAAGGGGAAAGGGTGGTCAGGGGGACCAGAACAAGATAGAATTTCAAAACAGATGTCATGGTGATGAGATGCAAGGATGACATTCCAGGCCAAGTGAGAGAATGGACGGGTCATGTCACATGGTACATACAGGTCAGTGAAGAATGGTGGGCTACAATGCCACCTGAGTAGGAAGTGAACTCTTTGAATTTCAGTACCCTGGGGCAAAGCTCCAATTGCTCTACTCAAGTCTCAGTTTTGGGAGGAGACATCTAGGGTCATCTGATTAGAGCTAGCCAACAGATAGTTGGAAGCATGAGACTAGAGCTTTCTTTTGGGTTATCTCAATTTTATGTAAAACAAAGAATATAAAAATAGACATATTAAGGAACTGACTAGTATAAAAATTTGGATATGAGGCATTGATTTATAGAAACTTTGACTTGTTATTTTAAAACTTCAAATGTATATTTAAATTAGGAATGAAAATTCATTTTCTAAGAGTAGATCAAGTCAAAATTTATTGTTGCTATTATTTAGTAGTAATGTTTTCATACTAGGTTTGTTTTACATATCTAAATATTATGTCTAAGATTAATGAATTAAATCTTTAAGACAGTGATTGGAAAAAAAAAAGCATCACTTTATACACAAATATAACAGCCCATTGAAACTGTGATGATCCCAGGGGAGAATAAATGAATGAATAAATAAAAAAGATGAATTAAATGAGATTGTAGATTATTTTTCAAAGTGTCTAGCCAACAGGATTGCTTGTTTAATATTCTTTCCAAAACTATTTGAGATGTTCAATGCTTTGCATTTCAGTCTGATTTCCTCACCCTGAATTTAAATGGTAGGTGATGAAAGGGCAAGAAAATAAATCACTGGCTCCAAAAAAGCATAAAACAGTTATTGTAACTGCTTCTTTGAAGTGGTCTCTGAGCTTCAGCTTTCTCATTTATAAAATGGATATGTGTGGACTCTGAAAATACTCCTAGCTAATTACATTTAATAAATAATTAATAATTTCTCTTCCTTTGCTTTCTGAGGATTTCTTGATACATTGCAAAGAGCATTGGATCTGGAATAAAAGAACACATGTTCAACTTCCAGATCCAGAATCAAGTTTTGCCACAGTTCACTGAAATTTAAAAGGTGCAAAATTTAGTAGGTAACTTTTTAGCCCTATAGGTGGCACAGTTATTAAGTAGTTTTCTTTCCACTCAACAGGACAGAGTTGATAATGTTTACTCATATTATTTTCATATCATGGATTATAAATTCTACTTGATTGAATCATTTGTTATTTGTCTCATGTATATTTTGTGCTTCTAATCACAAGTGCAAAAATTGCCAAGTTCTAGCTATCCCACTTTTTACCTTGCTGTGACCTTGGACAGCTGGAGAAGGAAATGGCAAACCAGTCTAGTATTTGTGCCCTCCCAAAACCCCAGTGGAGTCATAAAGAGTAGGGCACAACTGAAAAGTGACTGAATGAATAACTGACCTTGGACAAGTCACTTAATCTCTTTGGGTCTTGGTTTCCTCATCTATAAAATGAGAGGACTAGACTAGATTACTTGTAAATCTATGATTCTAATACCTTAAATATTGCTCCAGAAACATACATCATATCACATCACACCATATAATCATGCTATCCCATCCCGTCCTATCCTATCCTTTGCTATGCTATGCTATCTTATGCTATGATATGCTATCCTGTCCTATCTCATCCTATCCTATTCCATCTCATTCCATCCAATCTTATCCCATCCCATCCCATTCTTTCCTTTATAGTCCTATCTTATCCTAGCCTATCCCATCTCATCCCATTCATTCTACCTCATCTTATTGTAGATTAGAGGTGTAAGAGACCTTGAAGATCAACTAATCCAACTCCTTCATTTTTCAGATAAGGAACTGAATCCCAGAGAGGTCAAATGACTTGTCAAGGACATAGAGGTAAAAAGTGAAAGAGTTCTAACTACCACTTTTGGCACTGGAGACTAGAAGCCTAGGAACTGAACCCAGGTTCTCTAGCTTCAGATCCAGTACCTTTTACACTGTACCTCTAACAATTTTAAAGATCTGGGCAGTGATACCAACCCCAGAGTTAAGACAGAATCATCCTAAATACCTTCAAGGTTGTCATCACAGTTGTAGATACTTGATCTTTATTGTCTTTAGAATTTGGACATATTTTTTATTTTTCTTTTTTTCCTCATCTGTCATTGGATCGCCTTGAATAAGTCTAGCAGTCATAGGGTTCACTTTAGAAAATTAAAAAATGAACAAGCAGTACGTCCTTAGAGAAAACTATTACACCAGTTTTTTTTAAACTCCATAAATATATTATGTGTGTTCTAAATATGTGGGCTTGGTAAAGAAGGGCCTAATGGATGCATTTTATCGTAAACAAAGAAGATTTACATATTCGCTTATTGACAGTGGCATTCTATTAATAATTGAACCACAGTTTCAGCCCAGGATCCCATTCGTCAAATGTGGTCTGTGATATATTGTGGAATATGCTTTGTGTGGGGAGGTGTTAGCAGAGAAAAGCATTGTTAGAAATTCACCACTGCCTGTTCATTTTATAACATCATGTATTTTAAAGAATTGCTCATTGGATTCACAAGTAATACAGAATTCATCTGGGTCGAAAGAGGGAAAAAACTGTTGTTTCTTTTACTAGTTGGTCAAAATGCACACCCACCAGCATGCCACTGCTCAGTTATATTACCAAAATGGCTAATGTGAAAATGTTTTTAATGGTTCCTCATGCAGATAGAAATGATATGAATAATAGGTGTCATTTGGCACAAGTTTCCCATCTTTTAAGAATCATTTGAGCATCCTAGAAGGTTAACAATTCTATTTCATTCAACCCTAAATGTAAATATTAAAAAATACAAAAGATTTTTGCAAATGTAAAAAAAAAAGGAATATCCAGGCATTACTTATGCACCCAAATTCACCTGTCTAGCACAGAGCCTGGAATACAGTAGTCAAAAATGAGTATTTATTGACCGACAAAACAAACAAAAAAGAATAGTTCAATAATGCCTTGGCCTTGCTTAGAAATTGAAAGATTATAAAGAAGTAGGGCTTGAATAGAAAAGAGAATGGAAAGGTCTATGTGGCCTTAGGTAAATTCTTAGAACTCTCTGGGCTTCAATTCCCTGAAGGGCTTGAGTAGAAAAGAGGCAAAGAATCTCTTTGAATGGTATTTCTCTTATCTTGTAGTCACAAGATTGAACTTTATAAGGAAGGAACTTTATAAGTCATCAAGTTCAACTCTTTGTTTGACAGATATGGGAACTGAAGCACAGAAAGGCTAACTAGCTTGTCCAGGATTACTCAGCTGCTAAGTATCTAAAGAAGGATTTAAATCTGTGACTTTCTAACTCCAAGTCCAGTACTTTGTCTACTATACCATGTTACCACAGCCATTTTTTTCTGTGATTTAGAGCAGAGGTGTCAAACACACATATGGTCTACAACACTTCTGAGCATGGCCCAAACCAGATCAAAATGCAATTGAGAAATATTTAACAAAATAAATGGAAATACAATTAAATATACCTAATATTACATTTTAAAACTAAGTAAATCTACAGGGATCCTTGTTTATGGTTTAGTGACTTCCATTTGTATTTGAGTCCGACACCATGGCAGTAGAAGACTGACTCTCTGTTCCTTTCATCTCTGTTTTCTCATAACAGCCATAAAAACCTGGGGAAACACTAATTCTCCTCCTGACTGAAAGGAAAAATGTAGGTGATGGGGAAAATACAGTATTGAGGAAGTAGATAAAAATAGAATATTAATAATACTTCTTTTGGACTAAAAAAAATCCCAAAATAAAACGGATTCTTACCTCATATATCTAGTGTCACACAGTGGAAAGAATGCTAGGTTTGGGGATAGAAGATATGGGTTCAAGTACCCACTTCCTCAAATACTCATGTGACCTTGGGCAAGTCACTTTGGCCATTAGTTTCACTGTAAAATGGAACTTTTGTACTCAATGACCTCAAAAGTACTTTCTAGCCTCAAGTCTAAGATCCCAGGATACTCACATTTCTCAGAGGGTGGAACAGTAACAGTTATCCACATTTCACAGATTTGGAACTAAAGGGACATTTGAAATGTCAATTAGAATGCAAATTTCCTTCTGATCCAGGGCTCTATATATCAGATGACATCAACTTCCATTTGCGGATAAGAAGGTTGTCGTGAGATGCGGTGGTGTGCCGATTACTTAACATAAGCAATAATTTTTGTATGGTTTCATTTGTGACAGCAATGGTTGTGGGTATGTGCATCTATGAAAACTCTGCTGTCTCAGAATGTCTAACCTTGAACAGATGAAACCAATTAGTTTCTCTGACCTTTACTTAGTTCTTTATCAGTTGAATACTGGATTTTATTCTACATACAGGTACTTCGTTGTTCTTTTGTTGTGCTTTTAATTCTAGGATTTTTTTAAACAATGGACATTACTCCATGCAAAACTAAAAAAAGTCTGTTTTAAAGAGCACACTTCAATGACTGTTAGATATTCTGTGTGATTTTTAGTGTGGGGAAATAAGATATTTCAAGGATCATTCAAGTCCGTAATGAAATAGCAGCAATTACACCAAAGTTTAAGGAATGTGTAGTTAAATAAATGCCAAGAACTGATGCTATATTGCTATAAAGCAGCCTAATTAATTATCTGAAAATAAACGAAGTCACATTCAGAGGGGCCTGGCAGCTTGAGAGCTGTTATTAATTCCTCTACAGCAGTGGATAGAATATTGGTCTTAGAGTGGTTAGAGATGTGAACCTGGGTAAGTCAAAACCTGCTGATCTCAATTCCCTCAGCTGTAGAATGGGGATTGTAATGGTACCTGCCTCACAAAGTCTTTGGGCAGCTAGGTGGCTCAGTGAATAAAGCACTGGTTTTGGCATCAGGAAGACTTACCTTCATGAGTTCAAATCAAGTCTCAGACACTTACTTGCTGAGTGACTCTAGGCAAGTCACTTCCCCTTGTTTGCCTCAGTTTCCTCATCAATAAAATGAGCTGGAGAAGGAAATGGCAAACTACTCCAGTATCTCTGAAGAGAAAACTACAAATAGGGTCATGGAGAGTTAGACACGATTGAAAACAATTCAACACAAAGTTGCGAGTATCAAATAAGATAATATCTGTAAAGTATTTATTTATCCCAGTGTCACATAGTGGGAACTTAATAAATGCTTGTTCCTATCCCCTCTTTCTCTTTTCCCTTATGCAACATGGGGTAGGATTCTTGAAGCTGGATGAACAGTAAGAAGGTCATTTTCCAAAAGCTGCTAAACAGTTCTATGAAGAAAAAAGATACTTGTCATAATTAGTACAGAGACTAGAGTATCAAAGTTTAGAAAAAAATAATTTTTTTTACTGATGAAACTCATTTTTTAATTCAAAGATTTATCAAAAACACTGTCAGAAGACATCCAAATGAGCATGTAAGATCTGGACAACTTCATCATACTGTACTATGTTCATCCAAAGATGTATTGGGGATTTTTTTTTACTTTTATTGTGCCTGAATAAACATATTGATATACTGAGAAACAGGAATATTACAGACATAAAAATTCCCAAATAGAGATGGATACTGAACTATAACCTTACATAGAGCCAACATCAGAAAAGATTAAAAAATTTATCTAAGAGATGGAAATGAACCTGTTTCAATGACCTGGGGATTCCTTGATTTAAACCCCATCGAAAACCTATGATCTATTATGAAAGGTATGCTTAGAAAAAGGGATTGTTCATCAAAGGTAAGTTTAATAGCCTATGTGATAGTTCAAATCAAAAAGGAATTTTTATTTAGCACACGTTAGCTGCTAGGAATACAAGGAAAGTCAAAAGATGGTCCTTGCTCTCAAAGAGTTCAAAGTCTAATAGGGAAGAAAACATGAAAACGACTATATACAACCAACCTATATACAGGATAAATTGGAGACAATCCACTGAGAAAATGTACTAGCTTTAAGTGGGGTTGGAAAAGGTTTTTGGAAGAAGATAGGATTTAGCTGAGGCTTGTAGGAGACCAGAGAGGTAAGGAGGCTGAGATGAGGAAAAATAGCTTTCCAGCCACTGGAAAACGCCAAGAGTTAGGAGATAGAATATTTAGAAGGAGGAAAAGCAAGGAGGCTGATGTCACTGGATCATAGAATACTCAGGGATGAATAAAATGTAGAAAGACTAGAAAGGTAGGAAGGGACCAGGTTATGATGGCTTTAAAAACCCAACAGAGGATTCTATATTTGATCCTGCAGGTGACAGAGAGCTTAAGGAGTTTATTGAAAGGGGAGGAGGGATGGGAGTCTTGCTTTAAGATGATTAATATTAACCACTGAGTGGAGGATGGAGTACAGTAAGGAAAGACTTTTGGTAGGGAAGCTGAAAGTTCAGATCAGTGCAATAATTCATCTGTGAGGCGATAAGGCCTTGTACCAGGATGGAGGCAGTGTTCAAGGACAGAAGAGATATCATAGTCTCATGTTGACAAAATGTCAAAATCTTGTGAACTCAACATAAAATAAGTAATTATAGCAAAAAACATATGCAATATTTTATATTATTAATATTTGGAGGTATTTTTGTGGTTTATTATATCTCAATAAGTTCCTGAAATTGTATTGGAGGACTAGGCAAGAGTTAAGAGAATTTCAGTTGTTTTAATTTGCATTTCTCTAATTAGCAATGATTTAGAACATTTTTCAAATGACTATAAATTACTTTTATTTTGATTTCTTCCTTGGAAAAGTGCCCATTCATGTGCTTTGATCATCTATCAATTGGGGAATGACTCATATTCTTTTAGATTTAACAGAATTCTTTATATATTTGAGATATGAGAAACTGCCTAAAAATTTCTTTTCCCCTCCCAATTTTATGTTTTCCTTCTGATCTTGGCTGTATTAGTTTCATTTGTACAAAACCTTTTAAACTTAAAAAAAACTGTAATCAAAATTTTCTATTTTACACCTTACACTGCTCTGTCTCTTGTTTGTCCATAAATTGTTCATGTTTCCATATCCATACGTCCCATAGGTAACATCTTCCATGTTCTTCAAATTTTCTTATAATCTCTCTATATATCTATGTCATATATACATTTGACCTTATCTTGGTAAATGGCATAAGATATTGTTCTATACTCAATTTCTGCCAGGCTGCTTTCCAATTTTCTCAACAAGTTTTTTGACAAATAATGAATTCTTATCCAAGAGAATGTCGTGTAGTAGCAGCAATATTGTTTTGAGAGCAACTTACATACCTGTCATAAATACATACATATCATAATATCCAAACTAACAAAAAAATAACCTATGAAGGAAGATGCTATCAGAATCCAGAAAAAGAACTGATAAATAGTTTGCATGGAATTGATTGTATATATGTGTGTGTGTACATATTTGTGTCTAATAATAGCAATCTCTAGGGGGAGGGAGGAAAAAAGAAAAAAGTTACATGATAACTTTATTATATATTTAAAGTAATAGCAAATTGTACATAATAGGTTTGCAGTGTCCTGTGCAATAATCTGTTTATTCTACTGCTATGGAATTATTTGCTTTTTTCATTAATTAAAAGTGAAATAAACAATATTAAAAGAAAAAGAGCTAAAAGAATAAGTTGTAACAACATCTAGAAACCTAGTTCATGGACTGGCTTGTCACTAAATCAGCATATACTCTGAAGGTATGATAAGATTACAGTATAAAGGGGCAAAATCCCAAGAATGAATCAGTCCATTTTCTGATGTTTTGTCTGATGCTCTTGTCCATGAAGATTTATAAAAGTAGAGACATTTCTAAAAATTTTATTTCATTTGTTTATGATTTATTCCCTGCCAACTTCCAAAATACACTTAAATCAACAACACATAATCTTGGCAATGTAGAATTACAGTTTTCTTCACAGAATTTTTATGTTGAGAGGGTCCTTGGAAGCCATATAATCCAATCCATATCTAAATAGAAATCCTGTGTCTAGAATATCAATGAAAAGTCTTTGCTTCAAGACTTTTGGCGATCATCCCAAAGCAGCCTACTCTATTTTTTGTTGTTACTGTTTAGTCATTTCTGATTCTTCATGACCCCATTTGGGTTTGGGTTTTTTTGGGCAAAGATACTGGAGTGATTTTTCATTTTCTTCTTCAACTCATTTTACGTATGAGGAAACTGAGGCAAACAGGGTTAGGTGACTTGCTCAGGGTAACACAGCTAGTGTGAGGCTGAATTTGAACTCCGGAAGATGAATCTTCTTAACTCCAGGTCCACCAGATCTATGCACTGTACCATCTAGGCTTTCTAACTTTTAGGCAGCTCAACTTTTAGGTAGCTTTAATTATTTTAAAATATTTTTTTGTTTCAGACTTAAATCCACCTCTCTGAAACATCTTTAGTTACTCCTAGTTTTACCTTCTAGGGGCAAGAAAAACATGTCTTACCCTCTTCCATAAAACAGCTCATCAAATGCAGCTGTCATGTCACCTCCTAAGTCATCTCTTCTCTAGATTAAATGTTTCCAGGGTCTTCATAGCATCACTTTGAGGCTCTTCATTATCTATCCTCTGTAGCTTTTTCAGGCTATTATTGTTATTGTAATGTGGTACCCGGAACTGAACGCAGAATTTCCAGTACAGCTTATTAAGGTCAGGCTATAGAGGAACTATGCTAAGCCTCATATTTATTATATGTTAAAAAACAGTCAACATCACAAGTATGATAAAGGGAGATGTGGTTATACAACAGTTTGAAAAAGATTTGGAAATTTTTAGTAGGCTTCAAGCTCATAATATAAGTCAAGAAGGTGATATGAGAGTCAAAAAATGCTGATGCAATCTTAGATTTTGGTTTCCAATGCAAATGAAAGAGGGAAAGAAAGGAAGAAAGAGAAAGAAAGGAAGAAGAAAAAAGGAAAGAAGAAAGATGGAAGGAAGGAAAGAAAGGAAAAAGAAAGGAAGGAAAGAAGGAAGGAAGGAAAAAAGAAAGAAAGAAACAACGAAAAAGGGAGGTGGAGCTATGGGGAGACTACCCTCTATTTTAATCTTTTGTTTCCTTTGTCCTTATCTTTACCATAACAACAACACTACTACTAATAACAATGAAGTTTGTAAAGCACTTTACAAATATTTCATTTATCCTCATAGCAATCTGGAGAGGGAGTTACTATTATTATCTCCATTTTACCATTGAAGAATCTGAGGTAGGTAGAGTGAGTTTTTTGGGTTCATTCACCTAGTAGTTTCATCCAGATTTGATCTCAGCTCTTTCTGCCTTTGGGTCCATTCTGCCCCCTAGCATGCATGACCAGCAATAAGCTCCCTAGGTGGTGAGCCACCCTACAAATTAAGTGGTCACTTTTCTTCAATGTTCATATTTCTATTTCAGGAAACAATTTCACTTGTTGATGAGAATTAGATCCAGAATTTCCATTCCTCTCATTGTTACCTCTACCTTTTGAGCAATCGAGTCCAGCAAAAAACATCTGAACCTCTTTGCTCTTGGCAGAGGGAGAATTTAGCAGATATCTAGACTCCCATCAACACTACATCATGCTTCCATGCTAGGCTTGTGATCTACTTCTTCTTTATGTTCACAGTACACAAATTATAAACAAGAAATCAGCAAAAAAAAATGGGTGACAAGCAAAGAAATTCTAATAAAGGAGGCAGATTTGATTGCATGAATATCACCAAAATTGAGTGGGATGGGACTCATAAGTGGAATATGATCTGAGATGGACATACCTTACTCGAAATGAACAGGATAAGTAAAAGAGGGAAGAATAATATCTATTGGGGTGGTAGATGCATCTGAGCAAATTCATAAACTAGGGGTGGAGGGATGGGAAAAATGCTGGAGACAATTTGGGTGAAGATTTAATGGGGGATAGAAACAGAAGGGGTATTCCATTAGACTCTGAGACTCATTATACTCACAGAGTATACCACAGTGTGTAATTAAAAATAGGAACTAGGAGTCAGGATCATGCAATGGCTCTCTCTCCTCTTCACTCAAAGTTT
This sequence comes from Bettongia penicillata ogilbyi, assembly GCA_023548195.1. NCBI lineage: Eukaryota > Metazoa > Chordata > Mammalia > Diprotodontia > Potoroidae > Bettongia > Bettongia penicillata. The sequence goes on along the minus strand of JAJHZJ010000540.1, from coordinate 5,605,546 downwards.
CTCCCACTTGTTGAAGATGGAGAAAGTTTGTTTCTTCTTTTTCAGTTTAAAGCCATTTTGACTAGTCAGTCAACTCAACTAGCATTTATTAAGCACCTACTATGTGCTGAACACTGAGCTAAGCTGTGGGGATACAAAGAAAGGCAAAAATGGTGCCTGCTCTCAAGAAGCTCACTGTCTAATGGATTATTAGATTTGAAAGATTCCAGATAGATACATTTTATGAGATTTTCTTACATCTACACCAGACCTGATTTAAATAACATTTCATTTCTCTCTTTTAAGTCCCACTCCATGAATCCAGAACCATTCTCAAGTACCATCTTTGTAACTAGTTTTCCACTTTGCAGGTATCTGCCTTTCTCTTCTGAAGTCCCTCTTGCCTTCATCTGGTAGGAGTAAGGGAAATACTACTGAAGAGCTTCAATTTCTCATTCAAGACTTCATAATTCCCCAGCCATGCTTTCTATTATCCTTCTGGCGACGTCATTTTGTGTTCAATTTACAGTGTCCCAAAAGTCTTAGGGTACTCTCAAACTTCTGTAATCATAAATCACTTGAAACTACCCTCAAGCTTTAGGAACACTCTGTATTATCAAAATTCATTGTTCAGATTTTTCCCATCATCTTAAATCTTGGAAATCTGTTAATGAAATCTATATTGTAGCATATCAGAGTGAAATTGTACGTGAAAAATGACCTATAAATGGTCTGTTTAGTTAGTGAGCCTGTGAGTTTTCCTTATCCTTTCCCTACCTGTTTTACTTACTATTTCTAACCTGGCCTTGTCTGGTAAAGAACATGAGATAACAGATAGTTCATAAAGAAATCTCAAAATTACATTGTCCTTATCTTAAACAAGAGTTTCACTGAGGTTTCATCATTAGTTTTCTGACTATGAAAATAACTTACATCTAAGGGAATACGAGAGTAGAGCCAGAGATCTATAACATTACGTAGGGGCTCCATCTATTACCCTGTTTTATCTCTGCTTAGGAGTCTGTGGCCAGTCCATGGGAATTTATTTGAATTGGTTCTGCAAAGCAAGGTCAGTGGATTATTTTTGTATCTAGCCCAGTGATGAGGTCATTGTGCCAGGGCACAGACACTGAGGCACCAGAATCACTTTTAAAAAGCAGCTTCCACTCTCTCAACTGTTAGGAATCAAGTTGGGAAATCAGGAAAAAAAAGTATTTATTTTGAAACCAAAGTTCAATTTTTTCTGTTTAATAAGGGTAATTAGTAACATATTGGAAAAAAAGAAGATTCTGAAGTAACTGAAGGTCAGCAACCCATTTTGGGGGGTTACCATGAACAGGTAACAGGGTCTCTGACTCCTGGCAGCATGCCTCATGCTGAGATCTTAAAGAGAACAACATAAAATCAGGTGCATATTGTTGCAAAACCATCATCAAAATATCATGCAAACTTTAGAAAAAGAGTTTGCATGTTGTTTTAAGAATGAGTCATTTGTTTATCTAATTTTTCATGACCATCTTGAGTCATAAAAATTAACAGTATTCAGAGTATAACTCTCTGCCTCACTTCTCCCATATAAATACATCAGACATCACTATCCTTCGTATTTGAATATAATGCTCCTGAGTTGGATCCCTTTCTGTATGTACAAGTGTGACTAACCAGGAAAACAAGCAACCCACATTCTTTTCCATTTTGTGTACACAAATGTACACACACACACACACACACACACACACACCCTTCAGTTTGTAGATTTGACTTTGACTGCTACTTGCAGTGACTGGATATGTTTGCAACTCTTAACTTTTTCCTTAGTCTTTCATTCTTTCCAAATAGAATTGGATCACGGAATGTTAGAGCTTGAAAACTCTCTTTAGATTATCTAATATAATGTCCTCCTTTTACAGAAAGGGAAACAAAAGTCTCGAAAGAACACCAATATGTCCAAAACATTTTAGAAGAATTCTGGGCAACCAAGTGGGACAGTGGATAGAATGTCAGACCTGGAGTCAGGAAACCACATCCTCCTGAGATCAAATTCAGCCTCAGACACTTACTAGTTGTGTGACCCTGGGCAAGTCACTTAACCCTGTTTGCCTCAGTTTTCTCATCCGCAAAATGAATTGGAGAAGGAAATGGCAGATCATTCCATGTCTTTGCTAAGAAAACCCCAAATGGAGTCAGAAAGAGTCAGACTCAACTGAAAAATGAATGAAAAAAATCTATAAACTATAATACACGAGCAAAATGATTATCTTTCAAGAGAAAGGCAGCAAGAATAAACATGCCACTGGAGATCAAGGAGAACAGTTATGGGAATTTCCTTGAATCAGAAAGAAATTTAGTTCAGTGGGAAGAACACTGCCTCTAGTGTCAGAGGGCCAGGGGTTCAAATCTCACCTCTCATGACTTCCTACTTGTGTGTACTTTGGGCAAGTCACTTACCCTCAGTGAACCTTAGTTTCTTCATCTATAAAATGAGAAGGTTGGTCTGAACTATTGGAAGTCTCTTCCAGCTCTAGATTAATGATCTTATGAATGTAAGAATATTTGGGCTAGAAGAGGTTGCACATATATGTATATATATTTAGGGTTGGCAGAAACCTTAGAGGTCATCTCATCTAACCCTCTCATTCTATAGTTGAGGAAACTAAGATCTAAGAAGGTAAAGTAATCTACTCAAGGTTATTGTGCTAGTGAGTGACAGACCACTGATGTCTGTGGTCACAAAGAGCAATCTTCTTGTTTGTTTTATGTCAGGATTGTCTATCTTGTTGCTGTTTTCCAAAATCCCATATTTAAGTGGCTTCTTTTGATGTGACTGGAAACCCCTCTTGGAATCACCCTTTTCTGTCCCACTCAGCTCACTATCTTCCCTGATTCATTTTATCAGGACCATTGCCCATTTATCCATCCCACTGCCATCCATTCTCCCCACAAACTCCACCATATGAATTATATTCCAATATTCTTGATTCTGAGCTAGAGCGTCATTCCTGTTTTTGCCATAGCTCACAGATAATGAAGCTTAATCTGTCCAAGAATCCAGATGTGACTTCCGCAATAGGTCCAGTTCTTGAAGTCACATCACAGAATGAGAGGCTAAGCATTACCATTGCTCTGTAAACCATCAGTTGGGTGTGCAATTTTCCGTCATGTTGGTGCCACACTGTTTAATAGCCTACCACAGGAACTGATCACAGCTTCGGTTTCTCAACTGAGCTTTGGAAAATGTGCCTTCTTGGGTAGAAGAACTGAGTTTTGGTTTGTAGCATTGCATCATGAATAAATATGCTTGACTTTGTGTATATCTTCTTTTGTTTAGGCTAATAAATGAGTTCATTCTTTTTTGAGATTATAACTAATTCATTACATTAGATCAACTTTTTTGTCAATTGCATGTTTTTTCATATATAATTCAAGAGAAAGGCTCTCATACACATCATCATCATAAATCACTACCATCAATAAAAATAGATAGATAGGAGAGATAGATTGATTGATAATAAAGAACATACTAAATGCCAAATAAGTAATGGGGCAGCTAGGTGGTACAGTAGATCGAGTGCCAGGCCTGGAGTCAGGAAGACTCATCTTCATGAGTTTAAACCAGACATTTACTAGCTGTGTGATCCTGGGCAAGTCACTTGAATCTGTTAGTCTAATTTCCTCCTCTGTGAACTGGAGAAGGAAATGGCAAAGAACTCTGGTATCTTTGCCAAAAAAAACCTCAGATGGGTCACAAAGAGTAGAAAATAACTGAAACAACTCGACAACAATAACAAATCAGTGACTGAGATTGTAAATGCTCCAGAACTTCAAAGGAAGGAGTCATCATCATTTGAGACCTGGAACTCTCTAAGATGGAGTGGAGTTTGAATAGGCTTGAATAGATAATTGTTAAGAACTTAACGAGTATAGAGAAATGGACAATCCAAGTTGATGAACAATACATGATGTGTTTTTAACAGTTACATCTTGGAATATAGAGCTGGCAAAGCACAGTATGCTCAGTGGTCAGAGATGACCAGTGTACCTGTAGCACAGGGTTTGTGGAGGGGAATAGTAGGTGTGAAGATTGAATGGGTCTATTGAAATCAGATGATAGAGGGTTCTGAATGCAAAACTGAGGAGTCTGAATTTTATCCTATAGGCAGTGGGAAATCAATTAGAGATTTTTAACAAGGTCAAGGATATATATGTAAAATGTGTATATTATAACATTTTAAGAATAAGTTCTTATTGCAAATACTTCAAGGGTCTGTCATTTTGTTGATGCCTTTTTTTTTTGGTAGATTTCTTCCACCAAATGCAGATTACCACTTCTCTCTGATTTAGCAGATGGTCTTTGTGAGTTGATATGGTCAACAATTCATTGCCCTGCAGTCAATGATTTGCAGACAAGAGACAAACTATCTCTCATTGGACCCACACCCAAGTCATAATAACAATGTTAATAATAATGTTAATATTATATGTATGATTTGTGCGTTGAGGGCAGGGGTGGTAGAGGTGATGTATTTCTATACACATAATCTGGCCTTGCCAATCTCATTAAATATTTATTATCAGTTGGGTGCATGATGCAATTCGATAAACAGTTTTGACAAGACACAGCACTGTTTTCCATTCAACAAACATTTATTATGTGTTTACAATGTAAAAAGTTTCCTTTCCTTCATATGTTTTCAGCTCCAAAAAGTCTTTTTATGAGATTTATGTGTAAATGAGATTTTTTAAAAAATTTACTACTCAAACAAAAGAGTGGGGAAAATAGTTTTAAGAGTATTCTGAGAAAAAGAATATAGGGCCAAGTCTGAGGAACCTCTGCCCACATTGTATAAGTGGATCGGGGAGCAGAAGGATAATGCTCTTGATGGTCAAGCTATTTTTAACATCAGAAGCCTGCAGCTAAGTGGGAGAGGGAGCATTGTGTAGTGAATGGATGGCTAGTCTGTGAGTTAGGAAAGCTTTTGTCTAAGTTCTGTGTCTGACACATCAGCTCTGAAGGCCTTAAAAAGATCTCTAAGACATAAAAAAAAAAAAGGGGAGGGATTTTCTTACCAGGAAATTCCCTTCATCTGTAGTATCAAACTCAAATAGGGGATTACTAATCCATACATAAGGATACCAGTGGACTGCCTACTGCTTTATTTCTTTTTTTTTTAATTCTTAATATAAATTTATCTATTTAACTTTTTACATTCATTTTCACAAAATTTTGGGTTCAAATTTTCTCCCCATTTATCCCCTCCCTCACCCCAGTACCCTGAGCATTCTAATTTTCCCTATCACCAATCTGCCCTCTCTTCTATCATCCCTCCCTTCCCTTGTCCCCATCTTCTCTTTTGTCCTGTAGGGCCAGATGATTTCTATTCCCCATTAACTGTATTTATTATTTCCTAGTAGCAAGAACAATACTCAACAGTTGTTCCTAAAACTTTGAGTTCCAAATTCTTCCCATCCCTCCCTCCCCACCCATTCCCTTTGGGAAGGCAGGCAATTCAATATAGGCCAAATCTGTGTAGTTTTGCAAATGACTTCGATAACAGTCATGTTGTGTAAGACTAACTGTATTTCCCTCCATTCTATTCTGCCCCCCATTGTTTCTATTCTGTCTTTTGATCCTGTCCCTCCCCAAGAGTGTTGACTTCAAATTGCTCCCTTCTCCCATTGCTCTCCCTTCCATCATCCCTCCCTCCCTGTTTATCTCCTTCTCCCCCACTTTCCTGTACTGTAAGATAGGTTTTCATACCAAAATGAGTGTGCATTTTACTCCTTCCTTTAGCTGAATGTGATGAGAGTAAACTTCATGTTTTTTTCTCAGCTCTCCTCTTTTTCCCTCCACTAAAAAGTCTCTTGCTTGCCTCTTGAATGAGAGATAATTTACCCCATTCCATGTCACCCTCTCTCCTCCCACTACATTTCTCTCTCACCATTTCCCTTAATTTCTTTTAAGATATGGTCCCATCCTATTCAATTCACTCTGTACTCTCTGTCTCTGTGTGTGCGTGCATGTGTGTGTGTGTGTGCGTGCACACATGTACGTGTGTGTGTGTGTGTGTGTGTGTGTGTGTAGGTCTGTGTGTGATCCCACCAATTACCCAGATACTGAAAAGTTTTAAGAGTTACAAATATTGTCTTTCCATGTAGGAATGTAAACAGTTCACCTTTGGTAAGTCCCTTATGACTTCTCTTTGCTGTTTACTTTTTCATGCTTCTTCTCATTCTTGTGTTTGAAAGTCAAATTTTCTTTTCAGCTCTGGTCTTTTCATCAAGAATGCTTGAAAGCCCTCTGTTTCATTGAAAGGCCATATTTTCCCCTGAAGTATTATACTCCGTTTTGCTGGGTAGGTGATTCTTGGTTTGAGTCCTAGTTCCTTTGACTTCTGGAATATCCTATTCCATGCCCTTTGATCCCTTAATGTAGAAGCTGCTAGATCTTGTGTTATCCTGATTGTATTTTCACAATACTGAAATTTTCTTTCTAGCTGCTTGCAATATTTTCTCCTTGACCTGGGAATTCTGGAATTTGGCTACAATGTTCTTAGGAGTTTCTCTTTTTGGATCTCTTTCAGGTGGTGATCGATGAATTCCTTCAATACTTATTTTGCCCTCTGGTTGTAGAATCTCGGGGCAGTTTTCCTTGATAATTTCATGAAAGATGATGTCTAGGCTGTGTTTTTGATCATGGCTTTCAGGTAGTCCCATAATTTTTAAATTGTCTCTCCTGGATCTATTTTCCAGGTCAGTTGTTTTTCCAATGAGATATTTCACATTCTCTTCCATTTTTTCATTCTTTTGGTTTTGTTTTATGATTTCTTGGCTTCTCAGAAAGTCATTAGACTCCATCTGTTCCATTCTAATCTTGAGAGAACTATTTTCTTCAGTGAGCTTTTGAACCTCTTTTCCAATTTGGCTAATTTTGCTTTTGAAAGCCTTCTTTTCCTCATTGGCTTTTTGAATCTCTTTTGCCAATTGAGTTAGCCCATTTTTCAAGGTGTTATTTTCTTCAGCATTTTTTTGGGTCTCCTTTACCAAGGTATTGACCCGTTTTTCATACTTTTCTTGCATCTCTCTCATTTCTCTTCCCAGTTTTTCCTCCACCTGCCTAACTTGATTTTCAAAATCCTTTTTGAGCTCTTCCATGGCCTGAGCCCACTGGACATCCACCTTGGATGTCTGGGATAGAGAGGCCCCGACCTCCACATCTTTCTCTGATGGCAAGCATTGTACTTCCTCATCAGAAATGAAGGGAGGAAGGAACATCTCTTCCCCAAGAAAGGAGCTCTCTATGGTCTTATTTTGCTTCCTTTTTCTGGGCATTTTCCCAGCCAGTTACTTGACTTCTGAGATTCCTGTCCACCCCTGCCTAAATCTGCCCAGCTAGTGCTTGGGGTCTGAGATTCAAATGCCACTTCCCAGCCTCAGGGCTTTCAGTGGCAGGCGCAGCTGCTATTCAATGTGAGCTTAAGTTCTGGTGCTGGGGTGGGGACAGGGCCACCTCCCAGGCTCAGTTCCCTCAGGGGCTTTATGCAGATATCTTTGGTAATGGCCCTGAGCTCCTGCCTGCTGCTCCAGGAGTTCCGGGCCCCTGCTGCCTCTGCCACTGCCTCTGCCGCTGCCTCCCGAGGGGGCCTGAGTTATGGAGACACCCCGCTCCCCTCTCGGCCAGCCAGAAGTCTCTCTCACTGACCTGAAGCACCTGTGGGTGGGGGGACCTTAGTGGCCTCTGGCGGTTCTGTCCCTGAAGTCTGCTCTGATCTTCTCCTCTGGGGCCGCGCGGCCTGGGCTGGGCAGGGGTGGGCTCTGCTGTCCAGAGCGTGACACACCCCTGGGGACCGCTTTCTAGGGCTCTTTGGAATGGAAATCTCTTCCACTGCGTTGGTGCGTGGCTTGCAGTGCTCCAGAATTTGTGGGGAGTTCTTTTTACAGGAAATTTCTGGGCTGTGGATTCGGAGCTAGCATACGTGAGTCTTTCTACTCCGCGATCTTGGATCCTCTGCTTTATTTCTAAAATGTGATGTTATCTATGTTTTATTGTACTTTTATTTATTTGCTTAAATATTTCTCAACTACATTTTTATTTGGTTCCAACCAGTACTATTGCCTTGAGTTTGACACTTCTATCATATACCAGTGAAAATACCAGTCTGGCCTCCCACAGATGATCTTCTGACTCTATGTCCCTTTGGTGTATTCTCATGCAACAAAAGTTTAATCCAATAGTTTCATTTCACTTAGAAATGAATTAATACAATTCCTTGATATCCATTTATTAAACAAAATTAGAGAGATGATTTTCTGACATTATATGTTCTACCTCAGCAGCCTCCTTACCTCTCTGCAGAAAGGAAAGAAGTATGTTCCATCATCACTTTCCTGGGACCAGCACTGTTCAGTGATGAACATACTGACATATTTGGTGGCAGTTTGGTCTTGTTTTTATTTTGCTTTCTGTTATACTTATCTGTATTGTATTAGAGAATATAGCAGAGTTCAGTGGAAAAAGCACCTAGTCAGAGCATCTGGGTTTGAATCTTGGCTGGAACACTTTTATGGTATGTGTGGTACTGAACAAGCCAGTTATTTTCTCTGGCCTTCAATTTCTTTACCTGATAAATAATGGTGATGGACCAGAATCAGGGCTTCTTAAATTTTTTCCATTCCTTACCCCTTTTCACATTTTTGGTAGCTTTCATATGCATTGCATGGCCTGAGGGCATGTGCAGTGCAAAGTGCACATGCTTTGTGTTCAGAACCAAGGCAGCAGTGAAGTTATGCCATACAACATGGAGAAGTGTTGCTAGAAGCACCTCTGATTCATTACATGTTTGATTTTGAATTAATTTTTGTTCCTTGTACAGAAACCTTTTGCTGTTGCCAAGTTTTTTTGTAACCCCAATGGTGTCATGACCCCCAGTTTAAGAAGTGCTGGATTAAATGATCTCTGAGGGACTTTCTAGCCCTAAGTTTTTGATTGGTGAGCCTGGTTCTGTTGCAGACCCTAATTCAATCAGAAAACTTAGAAAATGGGAATATTAGAGGAAACTGAACTTTGTTGTGAAATGCAAGTGGTGTTTCTGTAGTCTGTCTGTCATTGATCATCTGTCTGAAGGCACAACACTTTCTGGCCTTAGTAAGGTCAGTCTACTCAACATAATTGATTCTTTCTTTCATAAGTGAGGATCTTGCAGTAACTCAGGGTCCTAAACTGGAACATCATTTCTTTCTGTGTGGTACTATATAGCTAGAGAAGATTGGGATGACCTCAGGACATACCTTAGAGACTGATTTGGTGAATTGATTCCTGGGAGAGCTTATTTTCTTGATATTTGTCATTTTCTTCTAAAAGTGGAATACATAAAAAATAAGCCAGTTATACCACAGTGCAGTGGAAAAAACACAAAGCTAGAGGTCAAAAGGTCTGGGTTCTAGTTCAGATTCTACCACTAACTGGTTGTAGGATGGTATACAAATCACTTCATCTCTCTGGGCTTCAGTTTCTCCATCTGTAAAATAAATTGCCAGGTCTCAATGATTCAAAGGTCCCTTTGGCCCCAGTAAGTTCAGCTACGGATTGAAAAAAAAGTGTTTTTCATGCTATAATCATTTTCTTATATTACTACCTTTCCTCTACTCCTTCAATTTAATTTTCCCTTGTCACAAAGAAAAATAATTCAGCAAAACTGATAAAAATGATCATGATTGACACTATATGCAGCACTGTACACTAGTAGTTCTCCACCTCTCTCCAAAATGAGGGAAATACATTTCAATATATCTTTCTTTGGATTGAGATTAGTCATAGAAATTAGAGTAAATCTGGCTGGCTATTCATTTATCATAGTCATTGTCTATATATTTTTAGTTCTGCTTACTTTCCTCTGCATCAATTACATTAATCTTCCCATACTTCTCTGAATTATTCACATTCGTCATGTCTTACGGTGCAATAACAACCCATTCATATACTACAATTTCTTTGATAATTCTCCAACTGATGGATACTTACTTTGTTTCCAGTCTTTCGCTATCACAAAAAAATAATGCTACTATGAATATTCTAGTTTTCAAGGATGATTGTAGCCAAATAGTGTATAAGCTTTTTCTCTAGAGTATGCTAATGGTAGCTTCCAAGTTTCTTGTTGCTTCCTCAAGCATTAGATATATGACATAGATTGAAAAAGATTGGATTTATTACCATCTTGCTTTTTTCTCCATTGGTGATGGGCAAGTGATTAGTCAGATAAGTAACAATTCTGACGTGATGGGCCATATCATCATGATGTAACCTAAGGATCACAACGACCTTCTTAGAGCATCCAAACTTACTTGATTCCTTTGAGACACCAAGTCTACTAATGTACTAATTTTTTAAATAAGGTCACTTCAGATATAATATAGAGAACTGATTCCAAATCTGCAGACCTCAGGTCCCTGGAAGGCTGTGGAATTATTGAAAAATGTCCTTAAATCCAGATGTGCACCAAACATTGTTTTCTTGATCTTTACTTAACTATAACAACAAATACAGCATGATTCAGTACAATAAAACAAACATTAGAAAGACAAAATAAACAAAATGAATGTTATCCAGATATGGAAATTTTCAAATGCATGTAGCTGTTTTGGTGATTAATAAAATATAAATTCATTTCAAATGAATGTTTCTGAATTTATAGTAGCTTATAATGATCATGTATTTTTTTCCTAGACCAAATGTACACAAAGGAGTTTTTGGAGACAATACAATTATGAGGGAAATAAAGGATTGATTCTTGAGGTATTTGAAAGAAGGCAAAATACTAAAGGCATGAGAAAAATCATGGAGCATATTATTACTAAAAAAAAAAATCTAACTAAGGGAGCATCACTAACTACTGTCCCATGTGCCTATTTTCTCAGTCATTTAAAATTTCTATGAAAATAATCTATACACTCTGGAGGCAGTTTTGTTGTGAGTATTAGAGGAGAGGCAGGCCTTTATAAGTGATAATCCATGGTAGAATACATCTTTACCACCACACAATTGACTGAAATATGAGAATATGAGATCCCAACCGACTTGTCTGTTTATTATGCAAAAGCATTTTATTTGGTATAGAAGAGCACTGTATTTAAAGACTCTTTTCCAACAAGGTGACCCTCATGCATACGTCCAAACTAAAGATTCTTTGTGAGATATAACAAGAGAGACAACCTTGCTCAACAGTCCTCTGATCAGTTGTCCACCAAACAGGGAGATGTAAGCTTTCCTAAGGTATTCATCACTGAAAGGGAGGACACTCAGCTTAAAGTTCAACTTGAAGGAAGGGCGCCTTATGAAGACCCTCTTGATACTATAAGATGTGGATGACATTATCATGATTTTCTTCAAGCCACAAACACTGAATAGTCTTCGAAATAGTCATTCTAATGTGTTTAGTGTAATTATCCATGTAGGAAAAACCACAAAGATGAAGAGTGTCTATTATCCGGACAATAATATATAGCTAAATGGAAACATTGTTTTTGATAACTAATACATAGCAATGGACAAGCTTATCCATTAGTATACACATCTTGGACTGATACTGAAAATAGATAATGAGTTGAGTAGAGGATGGAGCAGGCAGAGGAGAGTAGACTGAATTGCCTTTGGAAACTGCAAGCTTATCCGTCTTTTTACTGTCAATGTATTTCCACTGTTACTATATGATTGTGAGTTATGAAATACCAACTAAACTTGAAGATCATTCATAGAAGAAAGATAGGTAGCTAGTAGGTGTGAACAGGCTAAAAAAACATTACAACAAACTATGAAAGGGAAACAGCATAAATGTCATTTAAGAAATAAATGGGTAAAAAAGAGTCATGGGGTGAGTCTAGGGGATAATTAGTGGACAGACTGTGTTTCATCAGCATCCTTGCAAGGTTGGAACTCAAAGAGTGCCCTGAGAAGGTTGGATAGATCCCCTGCGATAAATTTATGGGAGAACATGAATATCATACAGGATGGGCAGCAATGTGTGGGATGGGATATATTTCTTTGGAAGGATTACTTAAATTGATGACATCCACTTGAGTATTTTCTCAATGGATACTAATAGCATAACTAATGTTATGTGTAGGTGTTCACAATTTCTTTAACATTTGAAAGGGTATCTCACATTCAAAAATTTTCAGAAATATAGCTTGTAGAAGATTACAGTCAGTAGGATCTAGTTTGCGTTTCAAGAGTTAAGGATTAGTGTTTTCAAGAGTGAGAGGATTAGTGAACCACTGACCAAGTCTTTCTAAGACTTGGTCCTTGTTACCTTTGTGATGAATGTTACTGTTATTCGCTGTTCATTTTTTAAAAAGGACCTATGGCATCATGAGAGATGTCTCGATTTGCATGTGAATTGGGTTTAAGTGAGGCAGAGCTGTACAAAGTTGTCAACCTCACTCTCTTCCAGAGTTATTGAAGTCCAGTGGCAGGATGAAAGTCAATATGACTGGTGATGATCAAGGATGCAGTGGATGACCTTGGCATCTTCAACATCTGGCTAAACTCTAATCACTCTAAGTGAATATTACTAAAACTGTCACTAAAAACTACTTCTGTCCTTTTAATTTCTGTAGAATTTCTTACATGTTGTTTCATGATTCCTATAAATGTAAATCATAAATGAATTCGAACAGATAATTCCTTGGCTAGCAAAGGTATTTCTGATAGACTTTAACTAAAACTCAAACTGAAGCTTGTTCTTCCAAGATGGTGGATTCCTTTTTCTTTATTTTCCTTTTATTAATTTATTTATTTAACTTTTTTACATTCATTTTCGCAAAATTTTGGGTTCAAATTTTCTCCCCATTTGTCCCCTCCCCCCACCCCAATACACCAAGCATTCTAATTACCCCTATCACCAATCTACCCTCTTTTCTATCATCCCTCCCTTCCCCTGTCCCCATCTTCTCTTTTGTCCTGTAGGGCCAGATAACTTTCTATTCTCCATTACTTGTATTTCTTATTTCCTAGTAGCAAGAACAATACTCGACAGTTCTTCCTAAAACTTTGAGTTCCTACTTCTCCCCATCCTTCCCTCCCCACCCATTCCCTTTGGGAAGGCAAGCAATTCAACATAGGCCCTATCTGTGTAGTTTTGCAAATAACTTCCATACTAGTTGTGTTGTGTAAGACTAACTATATTTCCCTCCATCCTATTCTGCCCCCCATTGCTCCTATTCCCTTTTTTGATCCTGTCCCTCACCAAGAGTGTTGATTTCAAATTGTTCCCTCCTCCCATTGCTCTCTCTTCCATCATCCTCCCCCATCCTGTTATCCCCTTCTCCCCCACTTTCCTGTATTGTAAGATAGGTTTTCATACCAAAATGAGTGTGCATTTTATTCCTTCCTTTAGTCAAATGTGATGAGAGTAAACTTCATGTTTTTCCTCACCTTTCCTCTTTTTCCCTCCACTAAAAAGTCTCCTGTCTGCCTCTTCTATAAGGGATAATTTGCCCCATTCCATTTCTCCCTCTCTCCTCCCAATACATTTCTCTCTCACCGCTTCATTTTTTAAAGATATGATCCCATCCTATTCAATTCACTCTGTGCTCTCTGTCTCTCTGTGTGTGTGTGTGTGTGTGTGTGTGTAATCCCACCAACTACCCAGATACTGAAAAGTTTCAAGAGCTACAAATATTGTCTTTCCATGTAGCAGTGTAAACAGTTCAACTTTAGCAAGTCCCTTATGACTTCTCTTTGCTGTTTACCTTTTCATGCTTGTCTTCATTCTTGTGTTTGAAAGTCTGCTTTCTTTTTCAGCTCTGGTCTTTTCTCAAGAATGCTTGAAAGTCCTCTATTTCATTGAATGACCATTTTTCCCTTGAAGTATTATACTCAGGTTTGCTGGGTAGGTGATTCTTGGTTTCAGTCCTAGTTCCTTTGACATCTGGAATATCATATTCCACACTCTTCAGTCCCTTAATGTAGAAATTGCTAGATCTTGTGTTCTCCTGATTTTATTTTCACAATACTGGAATTATTTCTTTCTAGCTGCTTACAATATTTTCTCCTTGACCTGGGAATTCTGGAATTTGGCCACAATGTTCCTAGGAGTTTTTCTTTTTGGATCTCTTTCAGGTGGTGATCGATGGGTTCCTTCAGTACTTATTTTGCCCTCTGGTTCTAGAATCTCAGGGCAGTTTTCCTTGATAATTTCATGAAAGATGATGTCTAGGCTGTGTTTTTGATCATGGCTTTCAGGTAGTCCCATAATTTTTAAATTGTCTCTCCTGGATCTATTTTCCAGGTCAGTTGTTTTTCCAATGAGATATTTCACATTCTCTTCCATTTTTTCATTCTTTTGGTTTTGTTTTATGATTTCTTGGCTTCTCAGAAAGTCATTAGCCTCCATCTGTTCCATTCTAATTTTGAAAGAAGTGTTTTCTTCAGTGAGCTTTTGAACCTCCTTTTCCATTTGGCTTATTCTGCTTTTTAAAGCATTCTTCTCCTCATTGGCTTTTTGAATCTCTTTTGCCAATTGAGTGAGCCTATTTTTCAAGGTGTTATTTTCTTCAGCATTTTTTGAGGTCTCCTTTAGCAAGGTATTGACCTGTTTTTCATGTTTTTCTTGAATCTCTCTCATTTCTCTTCCCAGTTTTTCCTCCACCTGCCTAACTTGATTTTCAAAATCCTTTTTGAGCTCTTCCATGGCCTGAGCCCACTGAATATTTATTTTGGATGTTTGGGATACAGAAGTCTTGACTTCTATGTCTTTCCCTGATCATAAGCATTGTTCTTCCTCATCTGAAAGTAAAGGAGGAAATATCTGTTCACCAAGAAAGTAACCTTCTATGATCTTACTTTTTTTCCCTTTTCTGGGCATTTTCCCAGCTAGTTTCCTTTCCACACCCACCTCACCTCCTGATCCACCCAGCTAGTGCTTGGGGTGTGAGATTCAAATGCTGCTTCCCAGCCTCAGGGCTTTCAGCGGGGGGTGGGGCTGCTATTCAGTGTAAGATTAAATTCAGGTGCTCAGGTGGGGGGCAGGGCCACCTTACAGGGCTCAGTTCCTCAGGGGGGTTATGTGGAGGCCCTCCGTAATGGACCTGAGCCCCTGTCTGCTTCAGGAGCCCTTGTCTGCTGCTGCCTCCACTGCTCCCTCCTGAGGGGGCCTAAGTTATGGGGACACCCTGATCCCCTCTTGGCACGCCAAACCGGTTCTTTCACTAACTTCTGGCGTCTGTGGGTGGATGGACCTGCACAGCCGCTGGAGATTCCATCCCTGAAGCCTGCTCGCATCTGGTCCTCTCGGTGCTGAGCAGCCAAGGCAGGGCTGGGCTCTGCTCCAGGTCCAGTGCACAATGGACCTTTGGTGTCAGTTTTTCAGGGCTCTCTGGAACAGAAATCTCCTCCACTCTATTGTTGTGCAGCTTCCACTGCTCCAGAATTTGTTGGGAGCTCCTCTTTACAGGTATTTTATGGGCTATGGGTTAGGAACTAGCATATGTATATGTTTCTACTCCACTATCTTGGCTCCTCCCCTATTTTTTCTATATGAGATGAATCTCAGTGATGATATCTACAGTACTGTGTTGTGCTCATTGAGTTGAGGTTCCAGGAGGGTGACATTACCTGTGCTGTTAATGCATTGCCTTTGGTTGACATCTCATAGACAATAAAGAACAGAACAGTGGGATACTTCAGTAATTCCCATGGTCCACTTTCTTAACTATTACTTTAATCACAGCATCACAAAGATATCTTGACCTGTTTCCTCTGCTGAGTATTGAGGAAGAGCCAGGCTCAGGTAGAGATATATTAGAGTAGAGGGGAGACCAGGAGGAAGCTTGAGTAAGTCAATGAGTTTTCAAAGAGCCTTTGGGAATTTGATTACATCTCCCTGCAAAGCATGGAGATATGCTGGGTTCTACCATTCTCAGACATTCCTCCAGAAGGCTGTAGGTTCCCTTAATGGTTCCTCCATTGTCTCCAGCTTCTGTCACCTCTCATCTCCATGGTTGAGTTCAAATATAATTGCAAAATCCTTCTGTTACTACATCTATTGAAGCAATCTCATGGGTCATATGGGGAAAGGAAGGGAATAAGCATTTATCAATTGCCTACTATGTGCTAGGCACTGTACTAAGCACTTTACAGATGTTGTCTCTTTTGCTCCTTACAACAACCCTGTGAGGTGTTATAATTATCTCCATTTTACAACTGAGAAAACTAAAACAGAGAGGGTAAATGATTTTCCAAGGGTCATATATCTAGTAAGTGTCTGCGGCTGGATTTGAATTCAGGTCCAATATTCCATCCATTGTGCTACCTCGCTGCTTCATGGTTTCATCTTCTTTTGAGTCCCTGTGAGACCACTGGCCATTACTGTCAATTCTTAGACCTCATGAATAATAGCATATATTACTTCAATGTGTCTTTTTCTCTCATTCTCCAAAGCTGCCATTCCCAGCTTTTCCCCACATCCCAGGACTGACTTAGTTACATTTTGGTTCCCTTTCAGACTTTTACTTAGCTCTCTCTGGATAGCTCAAAGAATCGCTTTATATAGAGCCCAATACAAAGAAGTTGCTCCAATCCATGATAGTCTGAGCCAACGACATCATTCCAAGATGCTGAGATCAAATAATTTCAAGATCTTCAAAAGAATGAAATCTAGGTTCATTTGTACTGCAAATGAGCTTGTGACTGTCCATTTTTCCTTTAGTGTACTTTATTCATTTAATCGTAACATCCTACCTCACAAGGTGATTTAGTACAATCTTTTCATTTTATGAATCTGGAAATTAAGGCCCAGAAAAGTGTGATTTTCCCAAGTTCGTGCAGATAGTAAATGGCAGGACTAGTGTTTGAACCTGGGCCCTCTGTTTTGAAAGCCACTGCCTTCTCCAGCGTACTATGTTGTGTCTAGTTCAGCTAAGATAAGAAATTATGTTAATTAAATTAAACCTTTGAGAGGTAATTTGGAATCATCAATGTGCTTATGTTTCTTAGGATATTCCCTAGGACTCCTTTAGATTAAGCTAATCGTCATGAAAACCACAGGGTAAAATGATTTAGATGCTATATTTAGATAGAATGTAAGTTCCTTGAGAACGGATATGGTTTCATTTTTTTGCTTTATCACAGTTGATAGAAAGTCAACCTTGAAGCCAAGAAGACCCAAGTTTGTCTCAAATCTGACAGTCTAGCTGTGGGTCTTAACTTTATTGCTCTAGATGACTTTTTAAGCTTTTCCAAGCAACTTTCTATGTTGCAGAGAAGGTGTTGATTTACATTGGTAGAGGAAATATCCTCACTTGGGAATTCTCTATGGCATGGAAACCTTAGATCCAATCCCTGTCCCTATCCCCAGTGTCTATCATAATGCCTGGCACATAGTAAGAGCTTAAAAATGCTTGTAGACTGACTGATTAATTAATGGTTTTAAAAAACTGGAGGATGGATCAGATGATTCCTTCATTCCTTCCATCATCTCCCTCCCTCCTTCTTCCTCTCTCTTTGTCCCTGTCTTCTGTTTCTCTCCCCTTCCCCTTCTCACCCCCTCTCTCTATTCTCTCTTTTTCTCTCTGTCTCCCTCCCCACCTCTCTCTCTTTCTTTCTCCGTCCCTCCCTCTCTCTCCTCCCCTTCCCCGTCTCTTCGTCTTTCTCTTTCTCGTCTCTTCCTTTCTCTCCCTCTCCACCTCTTTCATTCCCTCTCCTTTCCCTCTCTCTTTCTCTCTTTTTCCTTCTCTCTTTCTCCCTCCCTACCTCTCTTTTATCCTTTCCCCTCTATTTGATAATACCCACCCCTTTACCTTTGCTAGTAAACTGTGACATGGAAATGTTCCGGGTCTCACTGGAATCCCATCTGCACTTCAGAAATGCTCTCTGTAAAATAAGTTGTAGATGTGTCATTTCTGGACTATGTACCCACAGAACCAAAGAATTATTTCGAAGTTGAATAGGAACGTAGAGACATTTATTCCAGATAAAGGATTCCTGATATACTGTACCTGCTGAGTGGTCATCCAGACTTTGTTTAAAGCCCTCAAACAAGGTAGAATGTACTCATTCCACCACCCCAGTCCCTTCCATTTTTTGTTAAGAAGTCATTCCTTATGTCAGACTGAAATCTGATTCTCAGCAGCTTCCTTGCCTTGCTCTCAGTTCTGCCTCTTTAACAGAATAGCCTTCAAATACTCGAAGATCGTTATCTCACCTTGAAAAATTCTCTCTTCTACTTGCTAAGTATGTTCAAGGATTGCTTGGGTCTACTTTATGGGGAGAGGAATATAGTGTGTGTGACTTTGGAAAAGTTACTTAATCTCTCTGTGCCTCAGTTTCCTTATCTACCACATGAAGGAGCTAGACTTAATGGCTTTCAAGTTCCTTTCCAGTCATGACCCAATGATTCTATGAGTTTCTGAGCTGTAAATTACACTTCAATCTCTATTGATGAGACAGGGATAAAGGGCACCAAAATTGAAGTGGGAGCCTGGATTGAAACCATTTCTTTGTGGACCTCCTTCCGAGTCACTTTTGGAGTAGTTAGAAAAAACAATTTGCTTCATATTAAGCAGTGATCTAGTATATACAGGAAAGAGGAAGTTAAGGAAACTCAACTGAAAAAGATGAAGAATTTTCAAATGTACCAATGAAACTTAGCTCAGAAGGAAGCAACATGGTAATAATGGAAAGAGCCCTGCATTTTAAGCCAGGGGATCTGGGATCTCTGTCACTTCCAACCTTGGGTAACTCACCCTCTCTAGGCCTGTTTCCTCATCTGTAAACTGAAAAAGTTGGTTTAGATGATCCCAATGGCCTCTTCCTGAACTAAATCTACAATTCTAGGAGCTTATCTGAACCCCAAGACCTAGGTCCCTCAGATCCTTCCTGTGCCCTCTGTCCTCATCAGCTGCAATCCAAAACAGAACAATGATAACTTCCTTGATCACAAGATGGCAGTCTTACTTCTGCTCCATTCCTGAATAGAGAAAATGATGTGAAACAGACCAGAAGCCAAATGGCTCCCGTCACTCAGAAATATTGACAAATAAACTGTAATCAAGTAGAGAAAAAAGAGGAGAAAGGAAAAGATTAAAAATAAATGCGAGAGATTTGATAAACAAGGATTTTTTTGATGTCTGGTTCCATTAGCAGTTCTTTTGCATTTGTGCCAGAGCCTTGTGGGTTTATGTCTCACACCAGTATTTAGGCTCTAATCCAGACATGAGGCCATAGTAAAACGGTGCATGGAAAGGGAGGTAGACCTCATGTGTGCTAAGGGACCAAGTGCATTTGGGCTTATGCACTGGCATAGTCTGAGTGCTTAGCTGGGATGAACTCTTTTTAGCAATCCCATTCAATCTGAGCCAATCCAAACAGCCTTTCTTAAGTAATACTTATAATAAGAACAATAATTGGCATTTATACAACATTTAAAGGTTTACAAAGTTCTTCAAAAATATTATCTGATTTGATCCTTACAGCGACCATGAGAGGTAAGTGCTATTATTATTTCTGTTTTAAATGAGGAAACTGAGGCAAATAGGGTTAAGCGACTTTCCCAGGGTCACACAGCTAATAATTGTCTGAGACCAGATTTGAACACAGAGCTTCCTGACTCCAGATCTGGTACTCCATCCACTGTGCCACTCAGCTGCCTAGCCTAGCCAAGTGGGACAGGAAAGGATGGTTCAAAGTGCTAGAATGATGAGCCTCATTCCTCTTCCTTCCCTGACTCTGGTAGCTTGCCACAAAACATTCACAATGTGCAAAAATCTTTGACTTCTCAAAAGATAGAATGCGGGGCATGAAATCAGGTAGAACTGAGTTCAAATCTGCCTTACTAGCTGTGTGACCTGGCCTAAGTCACTGTATTATGTACCAGGGATATAGACACAAAACAAAAATGATGCCTGTCCGCTCTCCCATCCCCAGTGAATTTTTATTTTGATTGGGCAGGCATAGTATGGAAACAGATGAGGGCATCCATGACGATTTGAGGAAAGAGTGAGCTTTAACAACTAAGTAAAATGAAGTTGTACAGGGACTCCCATTTAATTTCTGCAACAGAGCCTTCCTGTACCAGACTAAGTAGGTGCTAGAACTGCTGCTATTTTTCAGTTCTAATCCAAAACTACTCATCATGTTCTTTTTATTTCAGATGGCAAACAGGAGACAAAGATGAAGGAAAGACCTGACCATCAAGGCCACACAGCTTTCTGTAAAACCAACACCATTCTAATGGGAGGTGAGAAGAAGGATGCTGGGGAAAGGGCCATCCTGATAAGCAGCTTTGTTATAGCTTCAAACAAGGTTAATGATCAAATGCAGCCCCAGCTGGGTAGAAGTAATGTACTTCTTGTAACTACAGTCTTAAATGTGCTCATTTAAACCATAATCAAACAAAGCAGAGGGTACAAGTAGCAATCTGGTGATAGATACTGAGAATGGGTTAAGATTTAGACTGCTCCTTGTTGGGTGACCGCGTAAATTCTCATGATTCCAGGTGACTGGGGAAGCCTTTTAACAAGGAAGGAAACAAGCATTTATTAAGCACCTACTATGTGCTAAGTGCTTTACAAATATTATGCCATTTGATTCTCACAACAATCCTGGGATATAGGTTCTATTATGATCTCTATTTTCCAGTTGAGGAAACTGAGTCAGACAGGAGTTAAGTGACTTACTTAGGGTCACACAGCTAGTAAGTTAGATTTGAACTCAATTAGTCTACCTGACTCCATACCCAGCATTTTATCTCTGTGCCACCTTCTAGGAAGTTAAAGATTTTTGCACGTTGTGAATGTTCCATGACAAGTCACCAGGTTGGCAGAGTTAAGGAAAGAAGAAGGATGAAGCCCATCATTCTAGCACTTTTTTAAAAAGTGGGGCTAAAGTTTAAATCATTGGAGAAGGGGCTGAAAACTCTCTAGTATCCGCTGATGTTGATTGGATTTACTTATTTATCTGACAAGGAGGAGGACTAAATCCTCTCTAAGTTCTTTTCCAGCTTTCAGACCCTAGGAATCCATGCCTCTTTATGTAATAATCAATCCGTCAAAAGTCATTAATGAAACATTTACTATGAATCAACCATGAGGAGAGCCCAAGAAATTCAGGAAGGTAGAAATAGTTCCTGATCTGAAGGAACTCAAATTCGAATGGGGAAGAGAGCATGTAAATAACTAGTGTATGCAAAATAGAAAAAGAATGAAAGACTTGAGTCAGTCATTGAGTCACTGGAAACACTGGCAGAAATCACTTAAACACTCACTGGATGAGTGTCTCCCCTTAAAAATGGAGGAAACATCATGCTATGTTGGAAAGATCGTTGGACTTAAAGTCAGAAGGCCAGGATTCAAATTCTGGCTCTACCAATTGAAAACTATGTGACTCAGAGTAAGTTATGATACCTTTGGCTCTCAGTTTCACCAAAAATGGAGAGGTGTGTATGTATGTGTTTGTACGTGTGTGTGTGTGCACGTGCATGTGTGTGTGTGTGTGTGTGTGTGTGTGAGAGAGAGAGAGAGAGAGAGAGAGAGAGAGAGAGAGAGAGAGAGAGAGAGAGAGAGATACTAGATGGTCTCCAAAGTCCCTTTATGACCTCTTCTAAATGTGAAAATAGTTCACATTTATAATGTGCCACCTCCTACAGGAGACCTTTCCTGACCCTACCTCAATTGCTAGTTCCCCATTCCCCACTGTCTGTCTGTCTGTCTCTATCTCTATGTTTATGTCTCTGTTTCTGACTCTGTCTTTTTGTGCCTCTTTCTCTCTGTCTTCCTTTTTCTCCCTCTCTAGGGCAGCTAGGTAGCTCAGTAGATAAAATCTACTGGGATCAGGAAGATTCATCTTCCTGAGTTCAAATCTGGCCTCAGATATTTATTATTAGCTCTATGACTCTGGGCAAGTCAAGTAACCCTGTTTGCCTTAGTTCCTCATCTGTAAAATGAGTGGGAGAAGGATATGGCGAACCACTCCAGTATCTTACCAAGAAAACTTCAAATGGGGTCACAATGAGTTGCATACAAGTGAAAAACGATTGAACACCTGTCTCTCTCTCTCTCTGAATGTGTGTATACATATGCATGCATATATATATACATGCATGAATATATGTGTGCACATATATAGTAAAACCTGTACATGTTGTTCCCTCGTAGAGTAAAAGCTCCTTGAGGTCATTGAGTTTTCTCTATATCCCTAGTAGATACCTGGAACACAGTAGGTATTTAATAAATACCTGCTGCCATATTGAGTTAATAATAACTTGAATTTCCATAGTGCTTTCTAAATTTCCCCCTTTGTGTCTTAGCTCATTATGAGTGTTTCATCGGTTGTCCTGGTATCTTCAGTGCCTTGCAAGTTTGGTGCATAGGAAACACTTAATAAACCCTTTCTTATTGATTATAACCTGCTTTCTTCACAATATCCTCCTGGAGCAGATAGTGCAAATATTATCGTGCCAATTTTATAGCAAAGGAAGCAAAAACTGAGAGAAATTAAGTTACTTTTTCAAGATCTCCTAGCTGGTATATGCCAGAGCTACGACTCAGAAACCCAGGTCTCTTGAATTCCATTTGATGCTGCTTCTTTAACTAAGTACAAAAGGTTAATTGATTACCAGAGATCAGTTTCCTCCTTTGCTTTCTCTATTATACTAGAGTACCTCTTTTTATGAATGATATGCATTTTTCATATGAATTCTGAGTTCAAACAAAGCTTGTGGGTTAGAAGCAAATGCTTATATATAGGAAACTGAGGATCTCTAAATGGGGCCCACAGATATTCCTTTCACTCCCTTTTAAAAAGAATGTGGTGATTCAAGAAAGGAAATAAGATGTGGGAAGTCAACAATTTTCTATGTAGATGGTGGAAAGAGGAGCAGAATTTGGTTTTCAAGACTTATGGTAATAGAACAATGAGGTCTCAGTAAGGGATGTAGTGAAAGCCAGGAAGAACTTGTTTGGCAAGAAATTTGGCAACCTGGTTGAGTAGGCTTTAACTCGGAAGTTGAGGGGAAAAGAGAAAAAATGTACAGCTAAAACTGTGAAGCCTATTATTACGGAAGACCACAAATTCTTTATTTACAAAAAATTAAAAATAGAAAATGAAATCCTCAGTAATTCCCAGGAAGGAAGAGGAGAGGCAATGTGGTACAATGGAGAGAGTTTGTACTTGAGGTGAGGAGACATCTGGGTTTGAAACATTTCTCTGACTCTTTGGTTGTATGATCCTGGACAAGTGAAGCAACTTCTCAGTCTAACCACAGTTTAGTGTTGTTTTCACTTCTAGTATTGTGACTATTGTTCCCTGTGGATTTTTTTTTTTGCTTTCCCATATTCATTTGGTAAAAACTCATTTAGTCAGTTGTGACATTGAAGAAAGTCCAAAGGGGGAAAAAATGACCCAGGAGACAGACAAATAACAGGTGCAGTTCTGTCAAAAGAACATGGCCTCAGACCCAGAGAGTTTCCCTGGGGTAGTCAGCATCTAACTCTACAGGAGAAGTCAGCCCAGGTGGGACTGAAAGATCTCAGAAATGAAATTCTGGAGATACAAAGAGAAACAGTTCTAATGTGGAAGAAAATGGGAGGCTATCCAATGAGATTAATGCGGATGAGCATGGAATTCATCAACCTACTTGAGTATTTTAAAGAAATATACAAAAGAACCAGGGCAAAAAAAATGAATGCAAAAGCCTAGTACGGGTCTAGCATAGTATCCATGTATAAGCTGAAACTGGCAAAGAAAACCAAAGACAACAAGAAGCAATTTTTAGCTAGACTAAGCGACAAGATGAAAATCAGAAGAATAAATGTATTGAATGGGGGTAGATGGAATGATGAGAATTAACAATAGGCAGAGGTGGGAACTGCTTAATTTTTAGTTATCCATCTATTTTCTTTGTCAAGGAGGATGATCTCTGGGGTTGGAAAGGATAGAAAAAATTGACTAGGGAGTTGATGCCCTAGATAAATAGGGGGATAGTGAAAAATCAATCATTCCGCATAAATTAACTCCCAAGATGCTACACCCTGCTTCTTTTATCAGAGCAACATATCTGAGTGGAATCATTTCATCCGAGGTGTGAACTAGTGTGAAAGAGGCCTGTTCATCAATCAATCAAATGAACAAAGGCATTTCAACTAGGCATGATAGGAGATCTAAATCTAAAAGTTAGTATGGGAGCTCCAGGGTCACTTTAATAAGCATCCACCTGCCTTTAGTTTGCAGTTGTGAAATTCCGGACTCAGTTAACATCTCTGATACTAAATGATCAAAAAGAATGATTTTTTTTTTACAATAAATTCATTCTCTCTGATTTTGTTCATGAAATGAAACAATATGACTTACTTGCTTTTTTTGGAAAAAAAAGTTGGTGGTGGAGGAGCACTTTTTAAAAGATAGAGGAAATGTAACATTTACTATACATGAATAAGAATGGAAAACTTCCTTTTGGGTCCAGCCTTGTCAAATACCCAGGGGATCTTGGGCAAGTCACTGAAAAAAACCAAAGCAATTTTTCACCCTTTCCTCAGTTTCTCACTGGCAAAATGTCATAAGAATATAGGTTTATAAGTGGAAGGAATCTGAAAGGTCACTGAAACCTCATTTTAGAGATGAAGAAATAGATGCACAGACAGAGTGAAGCGATTTGCATCACTGCAACTGTTTCCTCATCTGTAGAGTTAGAAGATTCAATCCCTTCCCTTTAAGGGATATTCTGAATATCAATAAAAGGAAATTCTTGAGCATTTTGTGGTTCCCCAAAAAGAATTATATTATTATATATTATTTTATTATGTAGTAATATATTATATTATTATATAATGATGATATAATTATAATATAATTATATACATATCCATGAGAGGCAGGATGGCATAGCAGATAACAAGCCTGCCTTGGAGTTAGGAAGTCTTGGGTTCAAGTCCTACCTTCATAAGGCAATTTCCTTTCTACAATTCTATGTGGTATTTGTAAGTAGGATTCATGACTAGCACTTCTGCTATGTGACCAGAGAACAACGTAATACAACAGAATATAGCAAATTTGCTTAGACGCTTAGTTCTCCAAGTGACTTTCTGTGATCATATGTTGTAGTACTCATACCTATCTGTATTGGTAAAGGGAATCCCTTATGCAGGGGTTACTATGGAAATCATGTCCCTTAAAATATTCATAAGCACACACACACATACATTCTCTGTCTCTTTATCTATCTGTCACTCTATCCCTGTCTCTACACACACACACACACACACACACACACACACACACACACACACACACACATATTTCCCTCAACTAAAATCCTATTTCCATACTTTATCCTGAAAAGGAGGTAACCCTGAAGGTTTTATCCACAGAATACAACTTTTGGATGTCTCTAGCTAGCTCAGCTTGGGATTTCATTAGTATTGGTGACTTCTCATGAGGGAACTGATAGAGATCCTTGCCTGCTCTATAACAGTCAGAGTTGTTTGGGGACATGGAGAGGTTAAGTGACTTTCCCAGGATCACCATGACTATATGTGTCGGAGGTAAATCTTGAACTTAGATCTTCTAACCCTAAAGCTAACTTGTCTCTCCTATGCTAAACTGTCCTCTCATGAAACTTTATGTTGCAGTGGTAGAGTGGTAGGGTGAACCAGATTGTTCAGCAAGTTCTATTCACTCCTCCCCATCTCTTCCACGGCACCACAGGCTCATGGCTGAGATGTGTTTCCTGAAATAAACTCCCTTTCTTTGCTCTTAAAAGTGGTATAAAAAGATGCATAATTCTCCCTACTTTCTTTTTGTTTCCAGTCCCTAGTCAGACACAGTCCCCTAGAATAACATTGTGTAAAATCTATCATTCTTTCTAGGGAATCTTTTTCCCTCTCCCAAACTGCTTCTTTCTAACATTTCAATACAATTTAATTTAATTCAGTTCACATCTATTAAGCGCCTGCTATGTTCCAGACCCTGTGCTAAACCTTGGGGACAGAAATAAGAAAAAGAAAGATAGACCCTATCCTCAAGGAGCTTTAATATAATGGGAGAAGACAATACATAGAAGGAAACTGAAGAGGGTAAGTCAGGGACAGTGATGTTCCATAGAGTCCACACCAAACAGAGCTGCTGATGAAAAGTGAAGTTACCTGAATATTTCTGAAAATTCGGACTTTCTAGAATGGAAGGCTTTGGGAGGAATTTAGCGCTCCGCCATCCAGTCAATCAGAAGGGAGAGGCCGTTGAAGACATGAGAAGCTTTTGAATATCAAAAACTATTCAATGTATTAAAAATGCCTGATGTTATATTCTGTGTTCGATTTCTTTAGTCACTCATCTCTGCAAAGAAGTAGAGGAGGTACTTTCTCATATCTCTTCTTTAGGGCCAAGCTTGGTCGTTATAGTTTCAGAGCATTCAATTCCTCTGTTTTGTTCTTCTTTCTATTGACATTTTTGTAGTCATTTTATACATATATGCATATATATATATACATCCCCCCAATTTTTTAGCCCTTCTGTAATCAATGAGCAGATCTACTTTGCTTCAATTCTTTTCTACCACAAAAAAATCAGCATGAATTTATTAAATGCCTACCATGCAACAGCAAAATACAGAAGCATGATAATTCTTGCCCTCAAGAAAAATACATTTCACCGGAGGGAGCCAACATGTTCAAGATCTATAGAAGAAATACAGTTTAGTTTGGAGGAGGCACGTGGGAATGAACTTATGGCAGCTGATGAGATAGGCAAGGAAAAAAAATGTAGAGAGAAGAGGGCATAAGACATAGTCTTAGGGTACACACCCCTGCATATGTGACAGGACATGAAAAAGAGACTGAAAAGGATTAGATAGATAGGAGGAGAAACATGACAAAGCAGTGTCACAAAAATGTGGTGCAGTGGGAAAGGAAACTAGATTGGGAGTGCTATGACTTGCCTTTGAATTTCATGGGCATATGACTTGCCCATGGGTAGGTTGTTTTTCCTCTGGATGCTCAGTTTTCTCATCTGTCAAATGAAAATGTTTCTGCTCTTCTACCCCTAAAAGCTATTATTCTCATAGGGTTTTATGTAATTACAATAATTGACATGTAAATAATACTTTACAGTCTGAGAATTGTTTTACTTATACACATACACTAACTTATGTGAGCCCAGCAACAACCCTCTGAGACAAGGACAAGGACAGGTGTTATTATCGCCATTATAACTGATTAGTCTGAGACTGAGGGAGATTTCAGTGACTAGCCTAGCGTCACAAAGTCAGTGTCTGAGGTGAGATTCACTCCAGGTTTTTCCTTGCTCCTAGAAGAGCACGTTTTAGTAGAGTAAATAAAGTTAACACAGATTACCTGGAATCACTCAAAGCCTACCCAGTGGAGTAACATTGAATAAGGGGAGATAAGACAAACTTTTTTTTAATAGAGCCTAAGGTTGAATTCACTGTCATTTCCAACACCCTAGCAAGGCATTTCTGTGCAAATGCAAAAGGGGCCTTATTGTATGTACTTGTGTTTTCTCTTTCCTCTGTTTTAAGACGTAACTGGCTATTCGTGGGATCCACTCTGACGTCTAGCCTTTTCCCTACATTTTTCTCACCTCGAGGCTGAATTACTGACCAGTTTGAAGTGCATTGGCCTTTTAATTCATAATCAAAGTGCAAAGGATGGGTCAGGATTGAATTCACCTCTCTCAGTCCAGTCTCCCACTCCCGGGCCCCAATCACAACCCTCTCTGCTTTGGGTTCTTCTGTGGACTGCACAGATTTTGGGCTTGGGGACTGGAGAGAGGACGAATGAGCTGAACAGCCAGAAGGTCGCTCAGGGATGCTCGCGGCCGCGTAAGGCACCGCTGGGCACGCATCTGGCGCAGGAGCACACAGACCGCAACCTTTCTCAGTAGCACCGGCGGCTTTGACGAGGCAGTGCGCGAGGATTCTCTCCCGCACGGGGGCGCTCGGGCCTTCAGACGTCTCAGGCACTGCGGTGGCTTTCCCTTGCTTCCTTTCAAATTACTGCGGAAAAAAAATACCCCCTCCAAGAGCCACGGCTGGGGAGACATTCTTAGACATGGCATGCTGATGCCACCATTCATCCTGTGGCCGAGTCCTTCAAACGATTACGTTTCATTATGCTGTCAGAAAGAGGGCAGGATTATTTTGCACAGTCCCTTTCCCCAGGCCAGTTTCCTTTATCTGTAAGGCAGAGGAGGCTTAGATTTGGGAGCGCACGCACGGACACTCACACACGCGTACGCACACAGAAGGTGCACACATTCGCAGCGGGGGTGGGGAGGAGGTGGGCACCGGAGAGATCTCCTCCGGAAGGATTGGCGTGGCCCTTACTAATGGCCTTGCTAGGGACGGGGATTTGTTACCCAAGGAGGAGTCCTTCCAGCCTGCCAGTTCAAATGATATAAAATAATCGGGGCTATAGGCCAAAGTTGCTGCAGAGCTCACGGGGAAACCGAGAGATGCCAAGCCAGCTGCGTTTCCCCCTACGGGCTGCTCCTCCAGCCTAGCGTTCTCTCTCTGGGGCAATGGAGATGACAGCAAAAGCTCTATTTTATCTTAAAGCCCTGAGTTGATTTTAGATATTGCCCCCAGGGCTGAAGGGGTAGGACTGGATCCATACACAAGCAGCCTTTCTTTGGGGTTGATAGGCTGGATTTCCAGAGCTGTTCAGATGAAAAATATGTACGTTTTCTTTTTTTACCCTTAGGACCGCTCCCTCAGTGTCTTAGGCAGAAGTGGGAAAGGAAGGACAGAGAGAGGGCAAAGGGTGGATTTCACACATGAAGAGAGAGACAGATGATGCTACTGAGAAAAGATAGGGTGAATAAGAGACTGGGAAAAGGATATAACAGCAGTCTCTAGTCTTATCCGTACCTACACAATTTCTATACAGCGACATACATATATACTGGCGTGTGTGTGTGGTGTATGTGTGTGTGTCTATATGGACGCGTGGACGCGGCCGCTCTTGTGTGCGTGTGCGTGTGTGTGTGTGGACTCCCACATGCTTAGTGCTATTTGGATCTGGGCAGTAGCAGCAGCACCTCCTCTACTCTTCCCGCCCCCCTCTTTCTCTCTTCCCCCCACCCCCCCGTCGCTTTTGTCTTGAGGGTGTTGTGGGTTGTGTGGTTGGGTGTGTGCGTGTGTGTGTATGTGTGTGTGTGTTTTTGGATCTCAGACTAATTTTCTGGAGTTTCTGCCCCTGCTCTGCGTCAGCCCCCACGTCACTTTGCCAGCAGTAGCAGTGGCGGCAGCGGCGGGGGCTCCTGGAATTGGGCTGGAGCGGGAGCTGGGGCTGCTTCATCCTCGGCTGTGCGAGGAGGAGGACAGAACCTCCCGCCGGGAGCACCGAGCGGGCGAGAGGCGCCGCCGCCGCTGCCGCCGGACCCCGTCTGTCTGGGTGAGGAGCTAGCTGGCGCTCCTGGGGCCGCTGCCTAGCTCGGCTCCTTGCCCGCCCAAGGGTGACAGCAGGAGGGCAGCGGAGCGGGAGCAGCCCCGGCGGCTCCCCCAGGTAGGACTGCTTGGCGCAGCCACCTGCCCGGGCCGCCGGGGCTGCGCTGCGTGGGGCTCCGCTGCCCTGGCTCCCCGCTCCGAGCTGGCACCGCGGCCGCTGCGGATTTTGCAGCATCATCTGGGGGAGATCCGTCTCGAAGCCGCTGCCGCCGCCTCCCGAGGCCGGAGCTCGGCTCTGCCCCAGAGCCGCGTCCTGTCTAGCCCGGCATGAAGTCGCTGAGGGGTGTCCCATGTTCTTCAGCGTACCTGGGTCCGAGGGCTGCCACCCCATGGCCCGCAGCGGGGAGGGGGCGCGGTACTGGAGCATCCCCACTGCGAGTGGCATCGGATCTCCTTTCCCCCGGGGTCGGGGCCACGACCCACCCCTAGGGGTGGCACTACGGGTTGGATGGAGTTGTGGGAGGGAGCATGTCCGTCACAAGCGGCGTTGGTCTCCTCCATCTCATCCGTGTATCTGTTTGCCTCACAGCCTCAAGGTGCTGCGGCCATATCTTCCACCTCATATCCTCCTTCTGCTCAAGACTCAGTCCCGCTGTCTTCATCCCGGATTTGGCACAGGCGTGAGCCCCCGGGGGGCAACTGAGTCCCCACCCACAGAAGGCGCGTGGATATGCAACAGCGGCAGCATCTCCAGTAGTGCCCCCTGTGAAGTGGCTCAAGATGCCCCAGCTGCTCCCGCAGCTTTGAGCAGGGCACACCGGGACCGACAGACGCACGGAGTGCCGGGAGGAAAATTAAGAACGACCCCGTGGGAACAGGCCGGTCGGGGGGCAGCAGGAGGCGCTTGGAGAGGGGGGGCGGGGGGGGCGGGGTGGCGGGGGGGGGCGTGTTGGGGGGGTAGAAAACATTTGAGCTCTGGCTGGCTTCAGTGGCTAGGGATGTTGGCCTGGAAGAAGGGTCATGGACCGGGCATGGCGCGGCTCTTGGGTTTCTGCTGGTTGGTTCTGATTTTCTGGAGGGGCTCCCAGGCTTGCCCCACGTCCTGCACATGCAGTACTACTCGGATCTGGTGCAGCAATCCTTCTCCTGGTATCGTGGCCTTTCCAAGGCTGGAACCAAACAGCCCGGACCCAGAGAACATCACGGAAATGTAAGTATTTGCTACTTTCTGTTCCTTCCTTAGCCAAAATACACCTTCCCTACATTATCCACCACCCCACCCCCGAACTATGACCTGACAGGTAACCCTTCATTGGTGAACTGCATCCCAAACCTGCGTCTGAAACAACTGATTATTAGATCCATCTATCAATAACTTATCCATTTCTTTAATCAAGGATGTATCAGGAAAGCAATGTTTTCCATTTAAAAGAAGGATTTTTTAAAAAAAATCTATATCTATGCCATGTAATATATATTTTCCTCTTCAAGGACCTGTATATTCATTTCATATACAATAGGTGCCTATGCTTGGGTTTGAATTACTTTTTCAGGTTGTTCTATTCGCTTTTAATAAGCTAGCATGTGTATTAGGCAAAAAAGAAGTTAGAGCAATTCTTTACAGAAAGGAGACCCCTGGAAAAAAAAAGAATTAACTTTCTGAAATCTGTTATAGGAGGTTAGTATCCCTTCTTTGAGTTTTGGAGTTAACCAGTTTTCATATTTCATTTCCATAGATCAAATTTTGCCTGGGAGATTGTGCCTAGGGACAATTTTGAAAATGATCTGTAAGAAGAGAAGTTCTATGTATTGAAATGCACTTGCTCAAAAGGGAAAATGTGATAGTTGGAAGCCTAAAAGCCTGGTTTGATTTAATTTAGACTTGACTTCCCAGAGATATAATTTTGAGACCATTTAGATTATAAATCTTAATTGCCCATTGAACAATTTCCTGGGAATAAGTTGGATGATAAAACTGTGTTAGTGCACAGATGAGTATTGCTATAAGAACAGTGACACTAGAAATTTTCTAGCTTTTCGGATTCTGTTGGGAAGCCAGATTATCTATCCTCGCATCCCATTCCATGTTGTCCTGTCAGAAGTCACTGCTAAGCTGTACCCGATCAGTCTCTTCTACTTCCCAGTCCTTAATCACCTGTGTTAGACTCCTTTTGAAACCTGTAATAGGATCTTTACCCTTATCTATCTTTTGATTTTTAGACTAAAAGTAGGATCTCCTGCAAGTAGGGTTTGGGCAGAGGCCTTCTGGCTGGTGGTATATATGAATATTTTATGTGATGGGGAGAAATGGTCTTTGAATATCAGTATGGAGTTCTCCTAAATTTATTTTTCCTAGGTTGGCTGCACCTTTATTCTTAAGCTCCATCATAAAGAAAGAGAATTTTCAGGCCTAATTTAGTTGAAGTATTCTGTTAATGAGGGCCAAATGGGAAAGGTTACTTAATACTGTAAGATCTCCATTTCTTTGACAGGTATAATGGACCAAACATAGCTGGAAAGGAAGGCTAAGTAGGCTAGCTATCCTATTGCAGATGCTGTGGAGTTTCTTGGTGTTAGTATAACATTCAAGGTACATGTGCCCTTACCAAAACAGAGTTAAATTTGACTATTTCCTCGTCAGAAAGAGGACAAAAAGTATATGCAATTTGAAAATATAATTTTTTTCTTGATTCTGGAGCGTCTAAGGGGAAAAGACGTCATCTTGAAGGATCTTGACCTTTAGTTAATTTTTTCAGCTCTTAATTGAAAAAAAAGAGAGACAAGAAAGCTGACCAGTATTCTATAAGCTTGATTTTCATTGGTATAGAAGCTCCTGAAATGAGTTAATATTTAAAACTTTCTTTTATCCACAGTAGTTTTTTTAATTTTAAAGTCTCTTCCTTTTAAACAAAGCTATTATCACTATTATCATTGCACAGAAGCATATTACTGATTGCTTTCTATGATTTATTTCCCTTTGGATTTGTAAAAGCCTTTGAAATGCAGGGAAGTGGGGGGTGGGATAGTAAGGACAGCACAGGAATAAAGACTTAGGGAAGGAATTCTTTCAGTTCTATTGGTCAGGTCTGAGGCCTGGAAGTTTTGAAAATTGAGAGTTCAGTTCTTTGATCTGCTTCCTGATTTTCTATGACCTTGCCTCAATCAGTTAACCTCTTGCTACCTTAGTTTCTTCATCTGTATAACAGTTAATAATGCTTCTTTGTAACATGCAATACAGAATCATTTGAAATATACTACTCTTTGAAAGTAAAAAAAAACACACACAAAACAAAACAGTCTTGAAGGAGTTTGTCTGGCCTTCAAAACTTCTACCATGTTACGTGGTTTTTCTTTTCACTGTTGGGCTCTTTATTGGGCAATTTTTCATTTTTATCTCTTAGTGGATATCAGATCTCATTATGAATTGAGTGACATTTCACTGAATATGATATGTAAAATCATTTTGGAAAAAAGGTGTCCCTTTTTTTAGCATGGTGCTAAAGTCTCACATTTGACTTTGTGTTGGTGTTGTGATGACAGAAATACCAGGCAACAAAATGTGAGTAAAACCTCAAAAATAAATAGCATTGTTTTAAAGAATAACTATTTTAGCATCTACAAATGACAGCAAATATGTAGCCAGTACATCCTAATGTCCCAGAGTTGTTTAACACAAGAAAATGAAGAACATATACATGCATACCTACAGAAACATTCAGGACATAGGATTTTATTTTGGTTCTGATATACTATATAAAACCAGTTATTTCTTTTCCATTCAATGACTCTCTTTATGAACCTTTTATGGAAACAGTTTTCCTATTACCATATTAACTTTCATACTATTTTCTATTAACATTATGTAAATAAGTTATAACACTTTAGGGAATAAAGTTGTTTTTTTTTTAAGAAAGATTAGAATTCATTTGAATTTTCTTTATTTTCTTTTTTTTTTATAACCTAAACATGGACAGTGACCACAGACATATCTCAATTTAACAAATCCCAATATATGAACATTTAACATACACAAGAGAAAATCAAGCTCTCTTACTTGATTTATCCAAACATTTTAATTTCAGTCTTTTGATTTTTAAATAAAATATTTTGATATAGAGACATATACCCTACTATACTAAATAAGACCTACCTGGATATCTAAATCTGCCTTAAATAGTTTTATTATAATTGTACTAAACCCACTTCTAGACTATCATTGTAGAAATAAAGAAAAGACTTTTCTCTGAACCTTTGGATCACCTACTTAAGACTTTTTAAAACTAAGCGCCTAAGAGCTTTGAAGTGCTGTCTGACCAAAACTTTAAAGACTTGGGCAGAATGGTTCACAAAATAACACAAGCTACTGGTTACCAATTCCAGGATTTCTTTGGAGAGAACACCTTCTTTGCTAAACTTTGTGGGCTAGCAATGGCAGACATTTTGTAGCAACTTAAGATTTAAAATGTGCTTTATGTATCTTCTTTGTTTTGATTCTCACAACAACCTCATGAGATAGGATGGCATAAGCTTTATTATTCCCATATTGCAAATGAGGAAACTGAGACTCAGAAAAGTTATAACTTGACAATAGTTACTCAGCTAATTTGTGTTGGAAGTAGAATTCAAAGCTAGGTTTTTCTTGTCTCCAAGTCTATACTCTTTCCACCAAATCAACTGTTCCTTACACTAGATCAGTCTAAAATTTTGTCTTGAGACAAAAAGTCTATGATCTCTGCTGTAGTTTATTCTTGGACTGGTTTACAGTTCCAAAGCTGGGTCACTAATAAATTGACAAGTGCAACAAAGTGTTTTTTAGGAACGTAAAAATAAAAGATGACTTGCAATAGCGCATACGATTTCACTGCTTAATCATGCTTTTCAGATCTGCTACTGAAGAGCCTGGATTGTGTATGAATGACATACATTTCAAAATCACAAAGTAAATTTCTAGTGTAGTTGCATAAACCACTCTAGACTTGTTAATAAAGAAGGCAAGTCTAATTTCCATCATAACTGATTTAAGATGACTTATAAGCCTGTTGAAAAACATCTCGTTTCATCAGTAAAGATATTGACAGTATTAAGCAGACTGTATAACAGGTTTTGCCTGTTTGTGTGTATATGTGTGTGTGTGTTATTGCATATGGCTGATCTTTGTAATATGGAGACTTTATTACTTTTGTGAAATAATTGAAAAAGACCCCATGACCCTTTCTCTCTTCCCCCATTCTCCCGAATCTCCATCATTGGCTACACAGGAAAATGTTTGAGTTTTTTGCTGAAAGTGATACTTCCTCGTGGGAGTTAGGGCTATAGAGTAATAGAAGGCCCTGTATTATATGTATATTGTTACAAGCAAGTAATGGAATGTTGAGACAGTGTAAGGGACAACTCCCTAGAACTACCAGAATTCAAGGTCTGTTATTGTTTCCATCTTATAAACCTCTATTTGTGACTGTTTCAATATCCAGTTGTAAAACTGTATTCTTGGCTAAAAGTTGCAGTCCTTTTCTAGCTAGGAACATTCTGTAGGCTCTCTTTGATTACATTTAAGTTAGAGAGGAGTATTAGAACTTAGATGATTTTTTTTGGGGGGGGGGGGGTTTGGAGGATCTTAATCTCTCACATATCAAGTGCCTCCTATTCTATAGCTTATCTTTCCGGTCAAAGGAGGATGCATTATTGACCATATTGAATTATTCCAATCACTTTATGAAACTTTCTTTTCCTCGCCATACTACACTCTCTTCCTCCCATTACTTTCATCCTTTTATAGTGTAGCATCCCCAGGATAGGATCAAGAATTGACTTTATTGTACCTTGGAGCAATGTAGATTCCCAGTCATTCTTACAATTCCAAGGGGTGAGTTCCTGAAGATTAATTATTCATAACTTTTCACTTGGTGCTTTACTGGGTTTTTGTAAGGGTCAGAAGTAAAAGAATCCCCAAATATCAGGGACTTGAGGACTTAGTAAGATAGATGACTTTTTGAAGCTTTACATCTCACTATCAATCCTTCATGAGAAGAGGCAAAGACCACACACATTGTGTCTTACTTGCCACTTATTTACTCATTGGGATGTTGTAAGTAAGGCCTGTGAAATATTTTAAGAGTGACAAAGAAACGAGCAGCTAGGTGACTCAGTGGACAGAGTTCTGAGTCTGGAGTCAGGAAGTCCTGAGTTCAAATCCAACCTTTAGACATATACTAGGTGTGTGACTTTGGGCAAGTCACTTAGCTTCTGTTTTCCTAAATCCACTGGAGAGGGAAATGGCAAACCACTCCAGTATCTTTGCCAAGAAAACCACATGGACAGCACTGGTATACTATGGTCCACAGGATCACAAAAATTAGACAAAACAGAACTACTGAACATCAATAACAGTGAAGGAATTTCTGGGAAATAGTTTGAGATCCTTTAGGAGGTAAGAGACAGAAGACAGAAGAGTTCTTCACATACATATATACACATATGTACATATATGTACACACATATATACACATATGTACATGTGTGTATATGTATATATACATATATGCATACATACATGCATATATATATATATATATATGGAACTAGAATACAAGAGGTCTGTATACCAGTCTGGGGTCTACCACTAAATTCATTTTAATCCTAGGATCATAGATTTGAAGTTGGAAGGAATCTCCAAAGACATCTAATCCAAATTGAGGATGAGGAAACTGAGGCCCAGAGAGATTAAATGACTTATAGTCACACAGATAGTTAAGTGTCAGAGGTGGGATTTAAATCCATATGATCTGGCTCTAAAAATTATTTTACATCTCTGGGCCTCAGAATCTTCATCTGCAAAATGACGGGGTTAGTTTAGATCACTGGTTCCTAACATGTGCTAGTAAGAAAACTGATTTTTTAACGTCAACATTCCACAGACCTCCACATGATAGTTTGTGAAAGCTAAGTGAAGATCAGAGTGACAGTACTCGGTATCATGTGTATGTCTTCCTGCTCTCTCTGCCCTCTGAACCCCCCAGACTTCGTGGTTCTCATTATAAAAACGACTGGGCCTCTAAGGTCTCTCTCAGTTTTATCATTTTATAATTCTTTGGATTTAATACTTTAGGGATCCTAAATGTGATTCCTACCATTTTATTGGTTCCTTTTCACAGAGGACAGGGTGCCGGCTCACGTTTAAATTTGTAGTCTGCTAATATTTTGCCTAAGACTGCTTGGTCCTGTAATAATGAATCCAATGTTGTTGGTTAGCATTATTTACTCCCATACTTATGGACGGAACATCCCACCTCAGCCTGCCATTTGGACAGTGCAGTGTGTGTCACATATGAAGAGAATTTGGATAAACTTGTGCAATCTCTATAGTGCTCATAGCAAAATAATTCAAAAGGGTATATTCTACTAGGAGAGAGTAAACTATAGCGGAAAAGGGATGGAGCTACGTCTGTCATGATCTCTGTGACTTCAATCTGGTCATTAACCTCTTAGAGCCTCAGTTTCCTTATCTGTAAAGTAGGAACAATATTTGTCCCATATATATCATGGGGTAGTTGAGAATCCAATTGGTTAATATATGGGATGTATTTTTTATATATTAATTGCCAATTCCCATGCAAATACAAATGATTGATAAGGCATGTGGCTTGGATTCAAGATCTGGATTCAGATCTTACCTCATAGACTTCCTAATGGTGGGACCCTAGGTGACTCAGTTTATCTTTCTTCATTTTCCTCACCAGTAAAAGGCAGTAATAATTAGCACCTCCCTCAGGGAGTTACTGTGAGGATCTATTAAGACATCTGTAAAATGTTTTGCAAACCTTAACATGTAAGCTATTGGTAGCTTTATGGTTTGTTTTTGAAAGAATACGCACTGTTTTATGGACATTACTACTGTTACATAAAATAAATGACATTCTTTTGGCAAGTCAGTTTAAACAGAAAGGAAAGAAATAGGTCAAAGGAAAAGTTAAAATAATATGGTAATTGTAAGAACTGATAACTCTGATCTTTCATTTGGTAAGTTATACAGAATCATGTCTCTCATACAATCGTTTCTATGGCTGCTTTGAAATGTCTGAGTGATAAGAGCTATGTCAAGAAACTTTCTGAAAGTTTCACTAGAATTAAATGGAATATGAATGATCTCCAGTTTTTACTGATGGGCTGAGATGAGTCTCAAAAGAGTAATGTTAATATTTCTGGTTTTCCTAGGAGACAGCCATTGCTACAGCCAGTAGTGATTATGTAATAATGCCTTCATGCTGTGCATTGGAGGAACTCAAAGAACTTGATATTAACTTTCTTGATAATACCCATGAAAGACAGATGGCTAGAAAAAATATGTATATATATGTATATACATATTTGACCTCTTACCTTCTTGACTTCTCAGAACTCAAGTAAGATTGATGACTGAGGTTAGCACTGGAATCAAGAGGACAACTTGAGGATTAAAAAATTTGTTTATATCCAGAATTATATTTTAAATCATCCCTATGACCTGGTCCTCGGACTTAACTAGTAATAGTATGATGATGGTACACCTTGCATTCATACATGGCTTCTTTTTTCTGGAACTCCAGGTGTTTTACCAACATCTTTTCATTTATACTTACCAGAGAACTTTGAAATAGGGAATACAGATAAATAAAAAAATAATAAGATATAATAGAACAATAGATAATCTTTAATGTACTCATGGGAAGCTAAGAGGTTAAACTTGCCAAAGTCACGAGGAATCACAAGAGTTTAACTACAAAAAGACTCTAAACTTGATTCCCAACGCAATGTTCCCTCTAGTAGAACATTATTTACCAAACTGGGGACACCTTTCTTAGAGGAGTCATTGAGAAAGTTTTCAAGAACTAAATAACCATTTGTTGATGATGTTCAACCATGTCCAAATCTTTGTGACCCTGTTTGGGGTTTTATTGGCAAAGATACTGAACTGGTTTGCCATTTCCCTCTCCGGCTCATTTTACAGATGAGGAAACTGAGTCAAAGAGTGTTAAGTGACTTGTCCAGGGTCACACAGCTAGTATATGTCTGAGGCGAGATTTGAACTCAGGAAGATGTTTTCCTGACTTTAGGCTCAACACTCAAAATAACCTCTTAGTGGTGAGCTTTATAAGTTAGTTGAAGTGGCCTTTTTCACTTGGGCCCTGCTCCCTCAGGCAGAGTAAAACTAGTAGAACTCTTGGACAGTGTATATCCAATAATATTATTACCCAATAGCTGCATATACTTTAAGACCTATTATTTCATTGCTTCATTATGGATATTCCAGGGACCTGACATTTTGCCTTCTTCTTTTAGGAACTTTTAGTGGTAATCTTTATAAAATGCACTATATATTTGCCTGCCTTAATTAAATAAATATCATTTATTCTTTTCTGGATAATTTAGTCATCATTATGTAATCAATTATTGTATACCAAAAGATCATACCAGACTAATGCTCCCCTCTCCCTCCTGCCCCATGATAAATAATTAGGGAAATTAGGGAAATCACACTAAAACTATGAGTTTAGCATACCTAGATTTCAAGAAAGCACTTAATAAAATCTTTCATAGTGTCCTTATGGATAAGATGGAGAAATGTAGGCTAGATGATAATATAACAAGGTAGGTTCAGATCTGTTTGAATGATCCTCCCCTACTGAAAAATTAATTAAGAAGATGTTAACTTGGAAGGAATGAGATAAACTGAAAAGTAAAGAACTGGGAAAATCTTGAAGTGTTATAAGTGATTATTTAAGCCCTTAAGTGAAAATGCAATTAATCACTGATTAAAATGTAAGCATATAAATGTTTGCTTAAATTGTTATAAATGCTACATTGTTGCTGTTGTTGCTGCTGTTAGTGGAGTGTCCTAAAGATTTGGCCATGACCCTAGGCAATTTCAGATTTTTATAAATAAGTTGGAGGAAAATATAGATGGCATGCTCATCAGATCTGCTGATGACACAAAGGTAGCAGAGTTAGATAGCATGTTAGATGCTGGGATTGAAAAAAGATCCTGGTTAGAGTGATGGGCCAAATCTAATAAGAAAATTTAATGGGGATAGATATAAAGACTTCTGCTTTGGTTCAAGGAATAAAGTTCACAACAACAGTGATAAAAGAGGCTTGGCTGAGCAGCAGTTATTGCTAAAAAAAGATAGATGATAGATGGTTAATAGATGGAGAAGTAGGACAGACAGATAGAGAGAGAGAGAGAGAGATAGATAGATAGATAGATAGATAGATAGATAGATAGATAGATAGATAGATATGGATATAGATATAGATAGCAACAAGTTAGAGCACTGGGTCTGGTGTCAGGCTTCTCTTCCTGAGTTCAAATGTGGCCTCAGACACTTACTAGCTATGTGATCCTGATCAAGTCCTTAACTCTGTTTGCCTCAGTTTCCTCACCTGTAAAATGACCTGGAGAAGGAAATGGTAAACCACTCCAGTATCTTTGCCAAGAAAACCCCAAAAGGGGTCAAAAAGAGTTGGGCATGACTGAAAAATGACTAAAGAACATCACACATACATATATGACTCTGTGTATACTTATACATATGTACTTATATATACATATATATTGGTTGTAGTGGTTTGTAGCAGTGGGCTATAAAGTTATTGTGCCTTAAATAAGAGAATTGATAGTTCCATTGTACTCTGCCTTGCTCAGATTACTTATGGGAATATAGTGTTTACTTCTGAACACCACATTTTAGGAAAGAGGGTGATGAGCTAGACAATGACTTGGTGGGAAAGGATCTTTGAGACCATGTGAAGTCATGTGAGGAGTGGTTGAAGAAAGTGATTAGGAGGTTTAGCTTAGAGATGAGAATACTAATAGAATACTATTCTACTTGACTTTAGAGGGTAGAGGTAGTCACAGTGAGTGGTAGTTTCAAAGAAACACGTCTGGGCCAGATAGAAAGAAAACTTTCCAGCAAATTGAGCTATCCAAAAATGGAATTGGCTGATTGGGAAGTTGTCGATTTTTTGCCATTTGAGATTTTCAAGTAGAGACTAGGGAGGTAGAGTGGATTTTGATTGAGATGTAGGTTGGAAAATGTTGAATTCTGAACTTAGAATCTAGGAGGCTTGAGTTTAATCTTGATTTTGACATTTACTAAGGTATCTGACCCTGGGTAGGTCATAGAATCTAAAGCAGGAAGCAACCTTAAGTCAACAAATTTACATGCATTTATTAAGTGCCTACTGTGGGCCAGGCAAATATAAATACTTATATTTGCCCATCATCTCATCCATCTTAATTTTATAAATAAGGACACTTGAGGTTCTGAGACATATCAGATGCTTTGCAAACCTTCAAATATTATATTAGTTCCAGTTATCATTATTACCATCACCTATTTTGTATTTGATATAATTCACATAGGAATAGTCTTAGGATAAGTTGTTATATTACTATAACTATAACTGTTATATTACTATAACTATAACTATGTAAGTGCTTGTGGACACTTATGTGGATGGACAAAAAGGCCATTTTTTTGATAATTGATTAAAAGTATTAGGATGTAAGCTTATCTTTGTAGGCTCACTGAAAGCATCCTTGGAATCTACTCCAGTAACAGATAGGATGACAGGAAGAATACATACCCCATCTGGTTCTCACGTGGTTTTGATTTCTTCTGCTAGGTCTTTATGTTTTGAAAGTTTTTCATTCCATGTGACTTGGAGATTATGAGTACCTGCTCAGATGAGATCTATAAAATGTTGTTCTTTATGTTTTATGAATAAGTTTTATATTAGGTGACTACAGGCAATAATTGTGTCTGTTCCACTACAGTCTGTTTATTGAATCCTTAAGGATATTCTGAGATCTCTATTTGTTGTAAAGGGATTTATCATCAGTTAATATATGAATGATACTGAGCTTCTGATCCATATTAACTTTTTTTGGTACTCTGTGAGGTTCCTTCTGGCTATTAATTTCTGCATGATTCTATTGTGTTTAGTGATGGTCTAAGGACCTATTCAAATACTTAGGATAGAGATTCTTAATGTAGGGGTCCATGACCTTGTTTTAAAAGATATTTTAAGTATTTCAAAAAATGATTTACTTTGTAATCCTATGTATTTTTCTTTATGCATTTAAAAATATTATTCTGAATTGATAGATTTCACCAGACTTCAAAAGTCTTCTGTAATACAGAAAAAAAAAAAGTTACATCATATTTCCTGAATTTCTCCTTCCTGTCCAAGTGGATGATAGTATATGCCAATGACTTTTTTTTAAAAAACTGGCAATTGGAGTTAAGTGACATGCCCAAGGTCACACAGTAAGTGTCTGAGACTGGATTTGAACTAAGATCCTTCAGACTCCAAGGACACTGTACCACCTACCTATCCTGCTAATGACTTATTGTTTCTGATTATACCCCATTGACTTTCAATGAAATTCTCTCTGTCATGCTTCCCTATTCCTTGATTCTTGGATTTTCTCACATGAATTTAATTTCTTGATATACAATGACATGTTGCCCACTTCACCCCACCCCATCTCATTTCTTTTGCCTATTTAGTTTTGAAAATTTTTTTTAAATAAAGCATACTCTCCTGGAATCATATTCTGGTCAGGGATATAAGGCAATCGAAATTCAGAGATACTTAGGAAATTATATTTGCCTTATTTTGTTAGACTTTTTAGTTTATCTTGCATGTTACATATATATGTATATGACTGTGTGTATACACATTTATTTATTTTTTTGTGTGTTGGTATATAAGGTTATGGGTTTGAGACCTAGAACTTTTTATAGATTTTCTTTTGTAAACTTTTGGTTATCTCAAAGGCTATTATTCATATTTTGTAGCTAATCTCTATGGTTGATGACTATTCAGTGGTGTGTAAATTGAGTGGTACATAGTAAAATGATCAAATTTATTGAATTATACTATAAAACCTATACTTTTTAAATCTTAAAAGCTTTAAATTGCAATATATGCTTTTTTAAATTAAATTTTATTTTTTTAATGTTCTACAATCACTACCATAAAACTTAGATTTTAACCCCCCCACACACACATATCCCCTTTCTCCCCCCTGCCTCCCCAAGATGTCATACAATTCTATATAGGATCGGCATATACTTTACTATTGAATACATTTTCACTATAGTCATGCTATGTAGATGAACTGAAATAAATGGAAGAAATCATATAACAAATCAAACACACACACACACACACACACACACACACACACACAAAACATGATTTGCTACATTCTGCGAATGAATTCCATAGTTCTTTCTCTGAGTGTGGAAGGCATTTTGCTTTAGAAAACCATTGGGAATTTTTTTTTTTAAGTTCTTGTGTTATTACGAAGTTCCAAGTCTACCAGCAAAATCTCTTGCACACTGTGGTTGTTGCTGTGCACGAAGTTCTCCTGGTTCTGCTCCTTTCGCTCAGCATCAGGTCATATAAGTCCTTCCAGGCCTCTCTGAAGTCTTCTTGTTCATCATTTCTTATGGAGCAATAGTACTCTATTACATTCATATACCATAATTTATTCAGCCATTCCCCAATTGATGGGCATCCCCTTGACTTCCAGTTTTTGGCAACTACAAAGAGTGCTGCTATAAATATTTTTGTACCTGTGGGACCCTTTCCCATTTTTATGATCTCTTGGCGATATTGCTGGGTCAAAGGGTATGCACATTTTGGTAGACTTTTGGGCATAGTTCCAAACCACTCTCCAGAATGGTTGGATGAGCTCACAGCTCCACCAACAATGTTCTGACTCTCCCACATCCTCTCCAATATTTATCATTTTCTTGTTCTGTCATGTTTGCCAATCTTCTAGGTGTGATGTGGAACCTCAGAGTTGTTTTGATTTGTATCTCTCTAATCAAAAGTGATTTAGAGCATTTTTTCATATGATTATAGATACCTTTAATTTGTTCCTCTGAAAATTGCCTGTTCATATTCTTTGACCATTTATCAATTGGGGAATGACTTGTGTAGTTATACATTTAAGTCAGTTCTCCATATATTCTAGAAATGAGGCCTTTATCCCCGAGATTAGCTGTAAAAATTCTTTACCAATTTACTATGTCCCTCTGAGTTTTGGTTACGTTGGGTTTGGTTGTGCAAAAACTTTTCAGTTTCATGTAATCAAAATTATCCATCTTTCATTTCATAATGCTTTCTATCTCCTCTTTAGTAAAAAAAACTTCTTCCCTTCTCCATAAATCTGATAAATACACTATTGCTTGCTCCTCCAGTTTGTCCATGGTATCAGTCTTTATACCTAGATCATGTACCCATTTGGACTTTATTCTTGTGTATGGTGTCAGGCATGGGTCTATAATATATGTTTTTTTTTGTGGCAATTACTTGTCTTAGCATCGAGTTCATAAGATTTTGACACATTCCTCCATTCTTCATTGTGAAACCGTGCTTTTATAACATTGAATATTAACCATACCTCTTACAAACAGCCTAGCCCATAGTTACAGTCCATAGGTTTTTAGGGATTCAAATCTGGTGAGTTCCTATGCCACTGAAGAAGGTTTATCTTCATCTCTTGGTTAAGCTTCTTAACCTTTTGTAACATTGGTATGATACCTTGTTGTGCTATTTCATCTTCATTTTGGAATTTCTATAATTCTGGAACAATTTTGCGTCCCAGTATGTCAGTATGTTTATCAGAATTCATCACTTCCTCAATGAGGAAAGTACTTCTCCCCAATGAGTAAGAAAGTAAAG
This sequence comes from Bettongia penicillata ogilbyi, assembly GCA_023548195.1. Taxonomy (NCBI): domain Eukaryota; kingdom Metazoa; phylum Chordata; class Mammalia; order Diprotodontia; family Potoroidae; genus Bettongia; species Bettongia penicillata. The sequence goes on along the minus strand of JAJHZJ010000540.1, from coordinate 5,561,444 downwards.
TAAAAGTGAAAGTAAAAAAAAAAATTCCTAAAACATTTAAAGGGAGAATTAATAATAGTAAATATTTCTATAGCTCTTATTATGTGCCAAGCATTGTACTAAGCACTTTGTAATTATTATGTCATTTGACCCTCCCAACAACACTGGGAGCTATTATTGCCCCCATTCTATAGATGAAGAAATAAGAGGTTGTGATTTGCCAGAATCACATAGTTAATATGTCTGAAGTTTTTCTGACTCAAGTTCTGGTACTCTATTCACTACACTACCTAGCTGCCTCATAAAGATACTCAGATCTTGCAGGCTAAGGTAGCCTTCTGACCACAATTTTGTTATATAGATCCTTAAGTGAAAAACTGAATTTCATAACTAAAATGTACTTTCCCAAAACTTTAGTGCTTGCCTTTATATTGTCTTGCTCTTGATGAGAATTTGTCTTCTTCCTCTTAACAGTGATTGGTTGCTTTTCTTTTTTACTGGTCTTTTCATTATTCTCATTTCAAGAAGTCTACATCATACTGAAGAGGAGTCTCTGATCACTCCTCCAGTTGCTCAGTCTCTCTGAAGGTTTTTGGTTGTTTCCTGAAAATTAATTAAGCAACATTTTGTTAATTCTTGGTGTTGTTTGTTATTTTTAACCATACTTTCATTTATGCTTCACTGTGACTGATCTTATTTCTTCATTGGCTTGAATAATCCTTGAAACACTAAGCCTAACTACACAAAAAAGTGTGCTATCTCTACCAGTCATTGAAGTGTACTCTTTATGTGCTAAAATTTTGTCCTTAGGGTAATATTCTTAAAAACTATCAAATTCATAATGCAACAAAAGAGAATAATGTAATACGTATGTATGGTACAGAATTCATTATTTATCTGAAAGAGAATCAATTGAAGGGAGGGAACCAGTTCCATTTCATTTTACTTGGTGAAGATCAGATTGCAGCCATCCTGTTGTCAGAAGTACACACATACACATATGATAATTGCTGTCACCATATAAAACCACATCAAAATCATTGCTTGTTTCAGGTATTTTACACACCATGTTAAATAAAAAGTTACATCTCTTCTCTTTCCTTTTCAGTTTCTGATAAAATCCAATGACTTTTCTCCTTTTCCTTAATATTTTGAACTCTTTACACTATTTGACACATTAATCTACTCCTTCCTTCTTGATACTCTTTCTTTTTTTCTCTTGTTTTATTTTTCTTATCTTTTCTTAGATTCTTTGAGAAATGTGCTTTTAAGGTTTTCTTCTTGTCTTTTTCCTTTTAAACTTTCATTTATATCTTTCATTTTTTACATCACTCCCATTTCCAAGTCACTAAGCCATCCCTTTTTAACCAATATTTTTTGAAAATAGAAAATAAAAATCAGTTCTATAAAGCTATTTAAGATATCAACCAACTCTGTTAGCATAGGCAATATTGTGCATTTCTTCAACGAAGCAAGGGAGGTGCATTTCCTTAACTCTTGTATAGGACCAAACTTGGTCTTCATAATTCTATGGCATTAAGTTTTGGTATTTTAAAATTATATTATTGTAGTCATTGTGTATGCTGTTTTCCTGTTTTTCTTGGTCCTGCTTAATTCACTCTGTATCAGTTCATATATCTTCTGATCCTTTTCTGAATTCTTCACTGCTTCTTATGGAATAAGTAGTGTTCCATTGTCTTCATGTACTAAATTTTTAAAAGTCTTTTTCCAGTTGATGGACAATTTCAAAGTACCCATATATTAAATGCTTCTTTTAAGAGAAGTAAAACCTTGAGTTAGATGTTGATAGAGCAGAGAATAAGTGCTTTCTTCTTTCTTAGCTTTGTGATGATATGTATAAATTTAATGAAGGAAAAATGCACTTTGGCTTATTCTGGACCTAATGGGAAAGTAAAAAAAAACCCCAAAAAGCCAAAGTTAAGTTGACTTTTTTTCTGAATTGACTACTCCCCTTTAACTATATATACATATACATATACATATATATATATATACATACATATGTATATACATTGAAGACTTGATTGTGACTGGAGATTTCTAGCTTATGTGAATTATTTCTTGAATAAAAATGAACACCAAATAGAGAATGATTTTTTCCAAATGTGTTAAATAATAGAAAGAACTCTGGATTCACAGTCATGAAAACTGAGTTTGAATATTAATTCTGCCCTTGTTTGCCATGTAACTTGTGGGGTTTTCATTTAAAAAAGACATAAATTTATTTCTCTTTGGATGTAAATCTTTCTAATGTATATTATGTATTTCCTCATCTTCTTAAGAAAGGCATATTGTGCACAATTTAGCCTCCTCTTGGAGACTCAGATTCTTCAAGACCAAGGGCATAAATGATCCTGGGTATATCAATTTCTAAACTTCTTTAGGCTGAGGGATAAAAAATATTGATACTAACAATTTCTCATTGTGATTGTTGGGATCCAGTGAAATAATACTTGCAAAATGCTTGGCAATAATAAAGTGCATTTATATAGCACTTGGTTTCCAAAGCTTTATGTATGTTAACTCACTGGATCTTCATCTGTGTGATGTAGGCGTTATTATCCCTATTTTACAAATGGGGAAACTAAGGCAGAGAGAGGTTGTGAATTGCTGAAGACCGCACCAGTCAGTATGTATCTGTAACTTTAGTCTTTCTGACTCCAAGTCCTGTTCTCTATTCACTGAACTGCCTACCTCTACCAATTGTGGCTAACAATAATAGATATTTTTTGAGATAAGCCACTTATCATCTGTTCTTTCAAATAACTTGCCTTTCTTTCCCCACTTGACCCCATGTGATGGTGCCCTACTCTCATCCCAAGAGGATAGTTGAGGAACATTTCAAAGAAATCATTACAGATAGTCCTGTAATTTAATCTTAACCATTTTCTCAAAAAAATTGGGAGAAAAACAAAACATCCTTAATATAGCTCAGGTCTTTTTTAACAAAGAGTAAGCAGGGGGATCATATTCTTCTCTCAGATACCTTGTGAATTCCTCCTAACTCCAGGAATATTGATTGTTTGAAATAAACAGACACCCTTCTTTGACATGTAATGTCTCTTTTCAACCTGGTGGTAAATGCCTTGCTGGGAGGGTCCGTATCCTATGAGGGCTATCCCTCCTTAGTTGTCATTGAAGCAACTTAGAGAATTGAAAAATAAAAGTATGCAAGAGAATGAATTTGCATACACACATTTGTGTCCAATGGCAACCATCTCTTTGGTGGGAAGGGAAGAAAAAAAAGGGGGAAGAAATTTACATGATAACTTTATGCTATATTTAAAAGGAATAGCGCATTGTACAAAATAGATTTGCAATTTCATTTGCAATCGCCTTTTTTATTATACTGTGTTGTGGAAATGCTTGCTTTTTTCCATAAATTAAAATAAAGTAAATTTAATTAAAAAAGAAACAGCTCAGTAACCACATCCTTCCTATGGAAAGCCTGTACTGATCTTCCTAAGTGTTGGTGCTGTCCTTGTCTCCTTTTCCCCAATATTTTCTATTTCCTTTGCATACGCATTGCATTTACTTGTCTGTGAACCCATTGCACCTTTATTGTAGAATGTAAGGTCATTGAGGGCAAGACTATGTCATTTTTGTTACTGTATTTCCAGTACTTAGCATAGTGCCTTACTCATTTTGGGAGAGGAAGTGGTTTCATCTGTGTAGGGAATCTCTATCAGTGCATAGAGGCTTAAGAGAGCTGTGGGGGGAGGCGATGTGTGTATGAGAGATAAGTAACTTGCTTAGAATCACAATCCACAGATGCCAAATGCAAGACTTAAATCCAGTTCATCCTAACTCCAGTGCTGACCCTCTATCCCAGGGATTCTTAACCTGGGGTCCATGAACTCCCAAGGGATCCCTGGATAGATTTCAAGGGGTTAGTGAACTTGGATGGGAAAACATATGTCTTGATTTTCATTAATTGAAATTTAATATTTCCTTTAATTAGGCATGCAAGCAGCAAATATTATTCTGAGAAGGGGTCCATAGAATTGCCCAAATTGCCTAAGTGGTTTATGACACACAAAAAGTTAAGAATCCCCTATCCTATCTTTTACTCCATGCTGGTGTTTTTACACATAGTAGGAGCTTAATAAAGGCATGTTGAATTGAATAAAATATCCTCTTTTGTATTCCCTGAGGTGTCACAATATAAATCAAGATAAAGATTTGCTAGTTGGTTGTAGAAATTGGTTGATTTGAGGGATATAGTGGAACCTCAAGAGATGCTGAGCATCACAGAGCTCCAGTTGTTGAGCAGAGAGTGCACTTAGCTGAGAGTATGAAAGACAAAATAGAAAAACAAGAAAAGAGTCAGTCTAAACAGGCAAAAAGCAGAGAAAGAGATGAACTCAAGGAGAAATAGAAATTACTGGGACACATGATTTTCAGCAAACAAATAGGTCTAATGCGAAAGATTTGTGTCTCTTCTGCCATGTAACAGCTAATAATGTATGTCCCTTTGGATCAGTTTCAATTTTCTCTGTGATTGAATTTATATTGCCTTACTTAACAGTATCTGATATGAGATTTCACTTATGATTTATCTTTTCAGTTTTGCAGCCACATGGTGCTTTTTCTTTTTAAAATATTTTTTTGGTATCTTTTTTTACATTGCCTACATTTCTCTTATATTTCTTCCATTCCCCTCCTTATAGTTATTAAAGAACTATCCCTTATAATGATGAAAATTTTTTAATTCTTCAATTAAATAATAAATATATAACAATATTAAATAATTAAATGATGAATAATAAATAAATAATTCTTCAACTCTTCAGAAAAAAATCAACAAAGACCAATCAACACATTGAAGAAAATCTAATGTTATATGCAATGTTACACAGTGATGGACCCCCAATTCTGCAAAGGAGTGAGGGGGGGAGACATTTTAGGTCTTTTTTGGGGTCAACTTTGATCTTTCTAAATTTGAAAAATTTATTAATCATTTGTTATTTCGTGATTGTTCTTTCTTTTTATGTTGGTGTAGTTATTGTATAGATTGTTTTCCTGACTCTACTTCACTTTGTAACAGTCCTGAGTTTTTTCTTGCTTCTCTGTATCCATCATGTTCGCTGACAGCATAGTAATGTTCTATTAGTCATGCCATTTTTTTCTTATTGTTAATAATGTGTAGTTTTCTTTCTTGTGGTTGTAAATAATTGGCAGTTCTTCTTTTGAGAACCATTTGTTCTTATCCTTTGACCGCTTATCTACCGGGGAATGGCTATTGGACTTAAATGTATTTATTGTTTATATATTTTGGATGTCAAATCTTTAGAGAAATTGGACACAAAGTTGCATGTTTTTCCTATTTGATCACCTCCTTTCTTATCCTAGGTGCATTAATTTTGTCTGTGCATAATCTTAGGTGATCTTTCACATGAAAGCCATAGGAAGAATGCACATTATCTGTAGCTGTGCCTAGGAAAGTGTTGTTTTGTTTGATTTTATGGTAAATGAAGGCAATTAATATAACTAGAAGGGACTTCGGAAATCACTTTCATTTTACAGTTAAGAAAATTTGGACCCAGAGAGATTAGGTGATTTGCCTGAGGTTTAATAGGTAGTAAGTGGCAGACCCAGTATTTCATCCAAGATTATGTTCCATGTTATCAGACCACACATTTAGAATAAACTGAAATTTACTTGTTTTTAAAGAGACACATAAAATTTCACTTAGTTTAACATTTTTAATTTGTTTTTGTTATTGTCATATTCATTTCCAAGTGTATCCATCTTTTTCTTTACCCATGCAGCCAGCCCTTGAAGTAGATTAAAAAAGAAATAAAACAGCAGTTGATTAAAACCAATCAACACATCGACTGTGTCCATTGTATATGCTATTTATATTCTATACCTGAAGTCTCCCACCTCCACAGTATAAGAAGAACGGTCCATTTTCTCAGCTCTTCTTTTAGTCTAAGCTTAGTAATAAACATTTTAAGGTGCACTAGTTTTGTTTTATATTCTTCCTTTATGTTTTTATAGTTATTGTGTATACTTTTCTTCTGGCTTGATTTATACAATTCTGTATCAGTTCATATAAGTCTGTTTATTCATCCTTGAAGCATTTTGTCATTTCTTATAAGTAAAGTGATATTCTATTATATTAATGTAATTGTATTAATATATAGTCTGTTTAACCATTCTCCAGTTGATTGACTTCTGCTTTTCCACCCTAATTCCCTACTACCACAAGAAGTGCTATAAGTATCTTGGTATATCTAAGACCATTCTGCCTTTGACCGTTTTGTAGTATAGGGTAAGTGGGTCAAAGGATATGGATATGTTATTCACTCTTTTAGTAAAATTTCAAATGTCTTCTGAATGATTAGACAATTTTACTGCTCTACCCAAAAACCATTAGTGAACCTATACTTCTACAATCCCTCCATCATCAATGGATTATTTCTAACTCTTGTTATTTTTGCCAATTTTCTGGATATGCAGTAAAACTTCAGATGTGTTTTGATTTTCATTTCTCTTATTATTTGTGACTTGGAGTAATTTCTCCCATATGTATTTTTTGGGAGCTGCTTGTTTACATTCTTTGATACTTATCAACTGGTAAATAACTTTTAGTCTTCTGTGTTTGTGTTAGTTCCCTCCGTATTTTGACAGTAAGATTCTTTTCAGAGATAATTGATACAAACATTTCCCCAAATTTACAATTTCCCTTCTTATCTTAGCTAAATTGCTTTTGTCCATTCGAAAGCTTTTGGATTTCATATAAATGAAATTATGTTGTTTTTTGTGATCATCTCTATCCCCTGATTGGTTATCAATTCTTTCACTTGCCATTGTTTTGTAATGTATTTGATATTAATCTCTTCAGATTTTTTTGTAGTGTGATTTTTAAAAAAAAATATTCTGGTTGTGTAACCATTTTGAGATTATTGTGATATATTGTGTAAGATGCTGGTCTAAAGTAGGTGTTCTTAACCTTGTGTGTGTGTGTGTGTGTGTGTGTGTGTGTGTTGCACCCCTTTGGCAATCTAATGAAGCCTATGTACTTATTCTCAGAACAAAGTTTCTAAGTGCATAAAATATATAAGATTACCAAGGATATCAATTGTAATGAAGCATAGTTTTCAAACAAAAATGAAGTTCATGGACCCTAGGTTTAGAACACCTGGTCTAATTTAATTTCTGCCAAAATGTTTTCCAGTTTTTCTAGAAGTTCTTGTAAAATATAGAGTTTTCTCTCAATTAGTTTATATTTAAGTATTACACACAATTTTAGTGAGTTAAAATATTTCTGATTTCTTGTTTTCTAATCTGTTTCTCTGATCTACTTTCCTATTTTTAAATCATATCAAATAATTGTAATGATTGATGTTTGTAATATATTTTGAAATTTGAAAGTGTTATTTTCTATTCATTCCTTTTTTTCCCGTTATTTCCCTTGAGATTCTATATCTTTTTGCTCCTCTAAATTAATCTTTGTTTAGTCTATAAAAAAATCTCTTTGTCAGTTTGATTGGTGTAGCACTCAATACGTATGCCAGCTTAGGTGTCACCCCCTAATATGTTATATTGGCACAATTTAACCATGTTCATGAATATTCCTACAATTTAAAAAAGCAGCCTTTATTACTTTAAAGAGTGTTTTGTAATTGCATTTTCAAGAGTTTTGAGTATATTACCATGTTTTATGGATATTCTGAATATAATGTTTAAATTTCCTCTATATGTGTTATTGTTATATGATTTTTAAAATTTATTTTGCATCCTGATAATTATTGTAGATTTAATTGTCTCAATTTCTTTACTGATTCTTTGAGATTTTCCAAGTACTCTCTCAGTTCTTTTGCACACAGGGATAATTTTGACTCCACTTTGTTATGTTTATACTTTTAACTTCCTTCTCTTTTCTGATTGAAATTATTAGCATTTGAAGAACTACACTGAAGAATAGCTGGGAACAAGGCATACTTGCATTATTTCGGTATTTACTGGAAAAGAGTATAGTGTTTCTTTTTTATTTCTTCTTTCAAGGTAACAGTGACCCATTTAGTAAATATCATACTTGGAGCTTAATGCAATGGAACCATATTATTTCAAAGAACTTAATATTTTACTTAATTTGGATTACAGTAAAATGGGATATAATATTACTGTGATATGCACACAAACATTGACACACATGTAAATATGTATCTATACATATGAATATGTAATTATGTATTTGTACATATATGTGTGTATAGGTATATATGTATTTCAAACCTAGAATTTTATTTGTGTAAATAATTTCTAGCCTGGAAACTGCCTCTACCAAAGTAGATTGGCAACACATCTGTGCCTCAGAGAGTTGTCTAGGAGGCTGAAATTCCTTACATTTTACTATAGTGATACAGTACCACATATTTCACTGCTCTGTAAACTTGAATATACAAGTTGCTTCATAAAAGCTATTTTTCGGGGTGCCTGAAATGCACGATAGGAGTAATTCACGAGTTAAAGAGTTCTAATGACATTTTCTGTGCTACTATGGGAACTTCAGAGATCCTCTCATTTCGTTAAGTGGCCTTATACTAACCTTTCATGTAATGGAAACTCATGGTTTCAATACTAGTAGCATATATCCAACATGTTAATTGCCATATTAATTATTTTTTTTTTCACAACAGAGGTGGGAAAATACAAGAAAAAGTAATTGTGCCAGAGAGAGTTTGGGAATGGGTTGCTAAGCATCACGTTTTAACCTTGGAGGCTCTCCACATTTCTCTTTTACCTTAAAAATTTTCCATATAAAATTTAACATCTTTTAAAATCCTGAACTGGCTGTTTTCTGCCGAGTCACTTCACCTTCTCTGATTTTCTCTCTTTGGACTCAGAGAGCAGTGGGGAATCATACTTTACTCCCTTGGGCCTTTTCACTAACCAAAAGTTGAATCTTTTAATAGAGATGAAAACTGGCCTTGGAATTAAGCTCTTCTCACCATCAGTAAACAGATCTTCTTGGCTTTATCCTTAGTGAACACATACGTGCACATTTATACATATATCACACACATATTAATACATATATGCATGTACATGCTATTTATACATACATGCACACATGTTTGTGTGTATGTTAAACATGGTGAGGTAGCCCTTGATGGTAAAGATTTTGCAAGGTGTAGAGTTTTTTTTAAGATTCTCTGACTTTCTTTTTCTGCAAAATTCCTTCTGAATTTTAGTGACTGAATGTTCTGTATATAGTTATGCTTCTCTCTGCTAACTGTCACTCTGGAGGAAAACTAACCTGTAGTCTGAAATGCAAGTTATTAAAGGTTAATTTATGAGGTTAAATCAGTTTGGCTAAAGATTGTTCCCCTATGGTTTTCTTCTTTTTCTCCTTAGCCCCACAATATGTAAATGATGATCCTCAAATTTGTATCAAGATAAAAAAGAATTTCCCCAAAGTTGTCTGTTGGAGGGTTGTTGTTTTTGGTGGTGTTCATCATTTTCTTTGTGCCTTTGTATATCCCGAGACCTGAAGCAGAAATATTAGAACATGAAAACATTTTGTCCTGTGAAATTATTTTGTTTTACTGGAGGCCAGAGGCAATGGAGAGGTTATTTGTAAGTAATTTCTGTTGACCTCCATGGTGATTAAGATTCTTTCAGATACTTTTCTGGGGCAGATCTGGTTTCAAACACTGGAAATTTTTAAGCACCAATTATAAATGGAAAAAGTTAATTGGATTGAAGTGAGGGAGAAGGTATTTTTTAAGGAGAATTTGGATGGTGGAGGTCAGAGTTTTTGAGAACTTAGGCTCTTGCCAGTCATTCTTTGAATATTCCCTCTAAAAAGGAAGAAAAATCAGAGATGATGAAATTGGTTTACTAAATAATTTTCAATAAACAACAGCAAGGACAAATTTGGGGTGTCAAAATCTTTCTCTGGATCACGTTGCTCTTAGACATCCTTGAAAAGATTGAGAAGATGAAGGAATGAAAACATATGAAGAGACTTTAATTTGGATCAATCCCTTTTATTTTGTGACTCCTTTGTATTTTTTTGTCTGCTTTTAAGTACCTGTGTGACCTTGGGCAATTACTTTCATTTCCCTCATTGTCCTCTTCGGTAAAATGAGTGAATTGGATTAGATTTCAAAGATTTCTTTAAGAGCTAACCTTTTATGAAACTATCATTTCTAATTTCTCAAAAAAATCTCAGGGAATTTTTTTGGCATAAGCAAAATACGCCATCATTATACTGAAGCCAGAAATAGCTAATTCATAAGAGCATAGATTTAGAGATGGATGGCACTTTATAATGACCTAGTCCAAGCCCTTCATTTTATAAAGGAATTTAGATCCAGAAAGCTGAGGTGACTTCCTCAGTATGATAAAGACAGTAGTTAGCGAAAGTAGGGTTTGAACCCACTTCACATCTAGAGCTTTCTGCTTTACTAGTCTGTCTCCCAGGGATATGTTATTTCTTTGAAGATCCTTAGACACTTTGTAATAAATTCAAGACACATGTCCCAAGTAGAATTCATTTCCCCCCCACAAACCTGTCCCTTCTCCAGATTCCCCAATTTCTCTCGAACACAGCATCGTATTTAAAGATCATTTGAGTTCACATTCTCCGTCATCTTTTTTTTCCTCTTTCCATCACCTCCTAAGTCTAATTGCCAAATCTTGTTGATTTGATTGCCACAACATTGCTTGCATCCATCCTCCTCTCTTTGACTGTCCATTATAGTTTAGTCCCTTATTTCTTCTTTGGATTACTACAATAATATCACAGCTGTTCACTCCACTTACAACTTCTCCATTTTCAAGCTCATCCTTTTCCAACTTCCAAAATAATCTTCCTGAATTATAATTGAACTTTTTATTCCCCTTCTCAGAAATAATCTATGACTGATTATTTCCTCTAGTGTTCAGCATACTATAAACTTCTAAGCCTGGCATTTAAAGCCCTTCACAAACTAGCTCTAGTCTTCTTTTCTCCTTATTACATATTACTTCTTTTCATATACTTTGTTTTCCTGTCAGATTGATGAACCTATTCCCTGAATTCAGCATTCTATTTCCTCCTGCCTATTTGCTTTTACTCAGGTTACTCCCCTTTCCTGGAGTACTCTCTTTCCTTACCCATGTCTCTTAGAATCCTTAATTTTCTTCAGGTCTCAGCTCTTGTACCACCTCCTATAGGAAGATTACTGTTCCTTCTTTCCTCAAGTTATCATGTATTCACTCACCCTTTTAGATGTTGTTTCCCAGAATAAACTGTAAGTTCTCTCAAAGCAGGTACTTTTTCATTTTTTTGTTGTATCACTAGTGCTTATTGGAGAGTCTTACATATAATAGGCACTTGCTATGTTTATGATCTGAAATGAAATGACTATGTTAAGTGCTATGGGATTCACAGTCCTTAACCCGCAGAGAGCTTGTAGGATACAACAACATATTTACAATCAAGAATGATTCAAGGTAGAATGTGATCCGGGCAAAAGAGAGATCAAGTCAGAGTGCTTAGGAAAATAAGAGGAAGGGGGAACCTTTTTATCTGGGGTCATTAGCAATTAATTGCTAAATGGAAGAAATGGTACCTCAGTCAGGCCTTGAGAAGACATTCATTTGGCAGAGGGGAGGAGGGAGGAAGAGGGTTTCAGGCACAGGGGGCCACTTGTACATATTCCTTGAGGCAGGGAAGGGAAGGATGAGATGGGGAACGAGCTAGTGGAGTAGAACATCCTGGAAGCACATGAAAGGGAGTGATGTGAAAAAAGGATGGGATGATGAGTTGGAACCAGATTATGGATGGCCTTAAATACTGGTTTGATCTTTATTTATTTTAAAATTTTCTACTTAAGGAGAATTTGTGGGAGGTTAATAAAATCACTAATAATCTGCTAAAGTGGGTAGTTACCATGTTAGGAGGAATCATTATTACATTGCTACATAGGGTAGAAAACCAAGATTTAAATGGTGGAAGAGCTTCTTATTTACATCTCAAGCCATATCACTTCTTAATAGCAGCCTAGAGGATAGCTTCCTCTCTCTAGGTCATCCTAATGAGTGGAAATACATGTACATTTTTACTCAATGAGACTGTGTAATTTATTTGGAAAGCAAGCTTCCATTGTTTCTTCTTTCTACCCTTCTCCCTAAAATACATGAGGTTGATCTTCCTAGTTATAACAGTGGCTGACACTTACTTATCTTTTTAATGCTGCAAAGTGCTTTGCATATCACGTATGTGCCTTATAATGACTCTATGGGATTGACATGATCATACCCATGTTTTTAATACATGTACCATCATATTAAACATATTTCCACATTAGCCATGTTGTAAAGAAGAGATAGAACAAAAGGGAAAATCCAAAAAAAGAAAAAAAGTGAAAATAGTATGCTTTGATCTGCATTCTGGCTCCACAGTTCTTTCTCTAGATGTGGATAGCATTATCTGTCATGATTCTTTTGGAATTGTTTTGGATTATTATTATACTGCTGAGAAGAGCTAGATCTATCAGAGCTGGTCATCACAGTGTTGCTATTACTGTGTACAATGTTCTACGTCTGCTCACTTCACTCAGCATCAATTCATAGGAATCTTTCCCCATTCTTCTGAAATTTACCTGCTCATCATTTCTAATAACACAATAGTATTTCATTACATTCGTATACCATAACTTGTTCAGCCACTCCCAAATTGATGGGCATTCCCTCAATTTCCAATTCTTTAGCACCAAAAAAGAGTTGCTATAAATACTTTTGTACATGTTAAGACCTTCTCCCTTTTTTATGATATTTTTGGGATATAGCCTAGTAGCAGTATTGCTGAATCAAAGGGTCTGCAGAGTTTGATTACCCTTGGGCATAGCTCCAAACTGTTCTTCAGAATAGTTGGATCAGTCTACAACTCCACCAACAATGTATTAGTGTCTCAATTTTTCCACATCTTCTTCAATATTCATCATTTTCCTTCCCTGTTATATTAGACAATTTGGTAGGTATGAAGTGGTGTCTCTGAGTTGTTTTAATTTGTATTTCTCTAGTCAACAGTGATTTAGAGCATATTTTCATATGACTATAGATAGCCTTTTGCTATGAGAAAGAAAGTGTTAAGTAGACATGAATGAATGAATGAAAGAGAAATCATTTAACAAATATTTCTGAGTGCAAAGTATGATGAAACCACTAGTAAGTGTGAGAGGTGAGATTTATTCCTAATTCTACTTAATTCCAGGTTTTAGTACTCTTACAGTGCTTGTTTACCCTCTTCTGTGGTGTTTCTGTTAGACTATTCATACCAAAGAAACGTGAGACGATTATTGTCTACCACCCTCTGGAGAGTGCACTATTTTTTTCACCTTCTAAATAACTTACCATAAATTTCATAGCAGAAGGGATAATCTAACTCCACTCTTTTCACTTTCTGGGTTAAGAAACTGAGCCCCAGAGAAATGATGAGTTGATAATGGTCATCATCATAGCTAATGAGAGAGATGCTCCTGACTCTTTATCAGCATCCTTTCTGTTATAATAGCTTCTCTCCTTCCATTTCTTTTCTCCCTTTGTTAGTCTTTCTAGGCGAAATTGTATTTGTCGAGATCTGCTGAAATTTGGACACTTCTTACAGCATGTAATTCTTGGTACTTAGAATCATATATGAAGCTTACAATATATTTTTAAAAACTTACTTTTATTTTTTTAAAAAAAAACCTCACTCTCATTTCTGAATATATCCCTCTCGCTTCTATTACCCAAAGAGCAACCCCTTAAAACAAATATTTAAAAAAGACAGAGTAAAAAAGCAGTTATTTGAACCAATGCATCAGTTGTATGCTCATTATCCCACACCCATAGTCTCCTAACTTTGAGGGGAGGAGGAGGGAGCAGGGAGAAGGGAAGTATATTTTATCAACTCTTTTCTGGGACCCAAAATGATGATTATAATTAAATAATTGTTTACTTTTTTTGTGGTTGGTATTGCTTCTATCTTTTGTTATTGCATATATAGTTTTCCTGGTTCTACTTTCTCTGCTCTCTATTATATTCATATATGTCTCCCCATGCTTCATAGAATTCTTTATGTCTCTAATTTCTTGTGGTATAATAATATTCCATTCCATTAATGTACCTTAATTTATTTAATGATTCCCTAGTCAACGGGTATCTATTTTGTTTCTAGTTCTTTACTATCGCAAAACTGATGCTATGAATAAAAAAAAATTCTTCATGTAGAGCAGCTCTATTACTGTATTTGACATGAATACATCCACACACACACACACACTCTTAGAGTATAACATACGTAAGTGTATTACGTTAACGCAACCCTCTTGTTTTGTTGCCTCCTATTTTCAAGCTCTTACGATTTTTCTGCAGTGGTTATGTAGAGATTTAAAAAGTGTTATTTATGGAAAGTAATTCAGTAAATAAAGCTCATCAACAAAGAGATATTGGAAAAAATATACACATAATAGCTATACACGGAATAACATGAGCTAACGCTCAGTTCTTGAGCATATTTTCTGGCACTTAGAGTCCATTCAGTTTCAGTTCTGGCGACATTCCTACCTTTTCTGAAGGATAGACTTGGATCTAGCTTGGTAGGAAAATGACTTGAAGCCCTGCCTTTACTATTAATATAACTAGAGAACACTCATTTATTAATTTTCAAAACTGTTTCTCAGCATCTCAAACTGAAGTTGTGCATCTGTGTCTGAGTACCAAATTGACATTCGTAGGGAGAATAGGAACCATTTCCCCCATAATAGGAATGCTTTGGCAACGGCAATCACTATTCTAGATGAAGTGCCTGGTTCCATAGTTTACTTTCTCTCTAGTGGCTGATATTGATACCTCGAGAGTGTTGACAACGTCCCTCCAGCATTCAATCTGTTCATATAGTCTGAAGTACATTTGCCTGACAAGCATAGATATCAATTAAAGGAATAAAACAGTAAAGAGTTAGGGACAGCAGCTTGACTTTTTAAAACAAAGCTGTAGAAAATCAAGTTTTGGGGAAAAGGACACATGAAATTGCCTGGCTCGTTTGTCTTCCCACTCACTTTTCTTAACTTGGAGTCCTTATATTGAAATTCGTTTCAATTCTCTATGCATTTAAATACCTATTACATTCTAGGTACAGTGCTGGACTCTGGGGAAACAAAGACAAAACCAAAATATTTCCTGCCCTCAAGGGGATTGCATTCTAAGTTTCTTAACCAAACTTAATAAAAGGAATATAGAGAGTTGGTATGATTTTTGGGCAAATTACTTGCTTTTATTGTTGGTGGAAAGAGCACTCAATTAGAAGCCCTGGGTTTAAATCCTCACCTGACACTCACTGGATGTACAACAGATCACTTACACTTCCTCAGTTTCCAGTCTTCATTTATAAATGTTGTCATTCTTTAGTTTCAGTCATGTCCAACTCTTCATGATCCCGTTTGAAGTTTTCTTGGCAAAGATATTGGAGTGGTTTGGTATTTCCTTCTCCAGCTTCTTTTACAGATGAGGTATTGAGAGGCAAACAGCGTTAAGTGACTTGCCCAAGGTCACGCAGCTAGCATCTGAGGCCAGATATGAAGAAAGATGAGTCTTCCTGACTCCAGGTCAGGTACTCTATCTCCTAAGCCACCTTGCTGTCCTATCTGTAAAATGGAGATCTTAATTAAAGATCTCACATTTTTTTGCATGAGGAAAGTACTTATAGAGGAAAGTGTTATATGAAGGTGAGTTCATTTTACTGTTACTATTTCCCTTGATGATGTTCCTGAAGTATTTTTCAGATAATAAAATCAAAGTTAGAAGAAAAACTTTGTGCTGTTTATCTAAGGAACTAAGCTACCCATTGGACAAAGATGCATTGGAAAACAGACTTTGTTGTTTGGAATTATGGAATTATTTGATTGATTTTTCAATGAATAGGCTAATCTTAAAATTTTTCATTTTTTAAAAAAAATTTTCATTCCCCACTCAACCAAAACAAACAAAAAAGAAAACCAGTGATCCTATAAGTTTCTGTTTTAACCTGTGTGAATTTCTTTGTAAAGGACTAATACAGAGAGCTTAAAATTGATAAAATCATATGACAAAATAATCTTTGTGAGTGTTGTGATATATTTGATATACATTACCACACAGCATCAGTTTTGTAACTGATTCTGAGTGAGGCTCATGGGCTTAGAGGTACAAGAGATTTCAGAAATCAATTATTATGTATATGTATTACACATAATGGATTATGTATACATTATAATGTATTTGTCCAACATATGGTACCACTGGTATGGAGGGGCAAGTGCTTTGTTCTGTGTCAGGAGGCTTGCTTCCTAGACCAGACCCTGCCTCTGTCTAGCTGTGTGACCCCTTGCTGAACCTCAGTTTCCCCATTTGTAAAAGTAAGGGTTTGTCCTAGATCCCCTTTTAAGTCTCTTCCTGCCCCAGTACTCTGTGATTCTAAGTATTTTTAGATCTTTGCACATCAGCTCTGTGCATGAGCCTGTGTATAATGGGCATACCTAGAAAGATGCAAAGCATGGGGCCACAGCCATGTGTCCTAGGAGCAGGTGTTTGTCCATATGGCACTCTTGGATTAGCTGGTGCAGAAATTATCTAAGCAGATGAAAGCAGAAGCTTTTGGCAAATCTTTTCAGAGATATTTTAAAGAACAGACGAGAAATTCAGCCCAAGACAGACCTAGACGAAACATGTCCAGTGGGAGTAAGAATGGATGAGATGAACTTTGGGGGCCACTTCTAGCCTTATATTTCTGTGACTGAAGATTCAGAGGCAATTCAGCAGTCCTCATAGGATTATGACTGTGAATCATCTATTTAGAGCTGAAAGGGACAGAACAGGCTAGCTAGTCCAATTTCCTCATATTACAGATGAGGGAAACGAAAGAAGGGAATAAGCATTTGGCATTTCTGTGTTCCAAGCATTTTACAAATACCATCGTATTTGATCTTGGCAGCAACCCTATGAAATAGGTGCTATTATTATCTCTATTTTACAGTTCAGGAAATTGAGGTGGATAGTAGTTAAGTGGCTTGTCCAGGGTCACACAGCTAGTAAGTATGTGAGGTCAAATTGCACTTAGGTCTTCCTGATTCCAGCTGGTGGTGTAGTGGATAGAGTCCTGGAGTTGGAGTCAGACTCACCTTCATGAGTTCAAATCTGGCCTCAAACACTTACTAGCAGCGTGACCCTGGGAAAGTTACTTCACCCTGTTTGCCTCATTTTCCTCATCTGTTAAATGAACTGGAGAAGGAAAATAGTTCAGTATCTCTGCCAAGAAAACCCCAAATGAGGTCAGAAAGAGTCTGAAATGACTGGACAGCAACAGCTTCCAGACCAGCTCTTTATCCATTCATCAATCAGCTCATCAGCGACTGAGCCAGTATATGAACACTTGTTCAGAAGTACTTTGCAATGACCACGATGGAAATGTTTTAGATGATTGCATATGTATAACCTATATCTAATTGTTTACTCTCTCAGGTATGAGGGAGGGGAAAAGGGAGGGAGGGATAAAATTCAGAATTCATGACTTTAAAAAAATGTTTAAAAACCATTTTAATATGTATTGGGAGAAAATAAAATATTATTTAGTAAGAAAAATTGTATTTTGATTTTAATCAGCTTGAAGTTAATAGGTAGTTTGAATATGCTGTGGACTTTTACCATAAACCAGTTTTACATATCAAGTTATTACCTTTGCTGGTTTTAGAAATGGATTTTGCCTTTTCTGTGTTTCTCTACATTGAGTCATTTCGTGGTAATGATCAGCACCTATCTGATAGTATTTTTTTCTTGCTATATGTTCTTTCACACCATAGTCATTATCAACATTTATTGAGGATCTTTGATGAGCCAGCTGCTTTTTTTTGGCGGGGGGGGGGGGGTGGTGAAGGACATATTATTTGTTCTTTCCAGATTGTAAGCACCTTGAGGAGAGGAATGATGTTCTATCTTTGTCCTGCATTCCTTACCACAGCTTTGTCACCCTACCCCAAATAATAAGGCTTGGTATCACATGGAGACTGTATAAACAAATTCTTGGTGAAGGGGAAAAGTCCTAATTCTTTTTTTTGTATAAGTCATTTGTGTAGTACATTTCTTTAGTGTTGCAGAAACCAAGGTAGATGATTAAATATTTTTGTTCAAATTTATTAGAGTGACCCTAGATTGAGAAAGACATTACCACAAACTTCCCAGAGCAGAATAGAGGCTTTGAACTGTGAGAAAAATGTGTGATAATAATGTGGGAATCTAGCAAACAGTATTCCTTTTGTCCTCGAGCTATAGGGGATATATTGTAAGGAAAACAGAATGGCACAGGGTTAAGAATGACCTTAAGTGTGGATGAAGATGAAAAGGGAAACCCAATTAGGACAATGAGAACAGAGAACTAGGTAATAGGAACCAGTAGGGAGTGCCAATTTCTCATTTTTCTCATAGCATCATAAATTTGGAATTAGAAGTGACCTTAGACATTTAGTTCAACCCCTTATAGAAGAAGAAATGGAGACCCAGAGAGTTGAATGACTCACCCAAAGTCATACAGTTAATAATGGAGCCAGGGATCAGACCCAGATCCTCTGATTCCAAATAAATTGCCTTTTCTTAGTTCTTTTAGCTAAGGTTTTATTACCTTTTAAAGTAGAGATTCTCAATCTGGGATTTGTGAACTTGTTTTTTAAAAAATATTTTGATAGCCATATTCCAATATAATTGGTTTCCTTTGTATTTTATTCACTTAAGAGCATTGTTCTGAAGAGCATCCTATAGACTGCCAAAACATTCCATGGCATAAAAAGATGCAGAATCTTTCCTTTAATGATATTATTTCTTTCCCAGTACTTTACTCTCTATTTTACTTTTATTCGTGCTGTCCCCATATGATCTTGAACTTTTGCCCATTAAAATCCTTCCTATCTTCTTTGGTCCAACTCAGGAACCTTATTTTCATGGAGCCTTTTCTGAATTTCTCAATTAAAAGTCATTTTTCATAGCCTTTTTTTCTACCTCTCTTCTCTATTTATAACCTAACTTGAATTATACTAATTTTGAGTATGGATCCTGTTTCCGTAACTAAATAATAAGCTCCTTGAGATCAGAGGTCTTGTTTTAACCCTTCCCTACTCCAACACCTATCCGTAGACTGTATGCATTTGAATGTTTGCATTAGATGGATGAATTAAATCAATCCATAAACTTTGAGGGAATAAGACTTTAATAGGTAGTGATGAGGAGGGAGTGCATTCCAGGCATGAGAGAAAGATTATGTTCAAGCCCATAGGTAGGAGATGAAATATTGACTTTGGGGCATAGTTACCAGCCTAGTTTGGCTGAAACTGGAAATGGAGGGAAGGAAGAGTTTTCAAAAATTAAGTTCCCAGACTATAACAGAAGAAAATGAAGGATGTAATTCTAGTTATGTGGTGTATAGTTGAGCTTTGAGGTAATAAGGAGTCAATGACTAAATTTTGACTGGGCTTTTGCCATCTATTCAATTTAATTCCTTTGCAAAGTTAAGAGAAGTGGCAATCAGAGATAAGGAGGCTGCCCATTTCCTTGCTTGGCACAGAATACTACATTCTTTTGCTTTCTTAGAGAAGGAAAGTCATTTTTGGAGACAAACTTTGTCAAGAAGGCATGGTTTGACATAGAGTCCAGTCTCAAGAGTTAGGCAATTTTAGGACTGTGTGTGAGGGATGGGGAATATTTTTTGGAGAGAATTGTATGAGAAAATCTAGTGGGAGAGGCCTTAAGAATGAAGTGCTTGACTCAAATCTTCTTTCAGAGTGGGTAATATGGGCATAGTCTTTGATCCAACAGATTTGTATCCCAAAGAGTTTTTAAAAAACAGGGAAAAGGAACTATGTGTACATAAATATTTATAGCAATTATTTTTGTGGTGTCATGAATTAGAAATTGAAAGTATGTCCAGTAATTGAGGAATGACTGAACAGTGGTATATGATTGTAATGGAATACTATTGTGCTATAAGAAATCATGAGCAAGTTGATTTCAAAAAACCCGGGAAAGACTTACATGAACTGATTCAAAGTGCAATGAGCAGAACCAGGAGAATATTGTACATACTGACAGAAATATTGTATGATGATCATCTGTGAATGACATAGTTACTCTCAGCAATACAGAGATCCAAGATAGTTCAAAGGACTCAGGATGAAAAATGTTACACATCTTCAGAGAAAGAACTGAGAGAATGTAGATGAAAGTATACTATTTTCCACTTCATTTTTTTCATGATTTTTGTTGTTTTGGGTCTGTTTTCTTTCACAAAATGACTAATGGGGAAAAGAGTGTGCAATGAATGCTCTGAGATTGCTGTGCAATCAATAATGGAACTCCTGGTTCAAATCAACCTGTGTCAAGGAGCATGGGAGTCACCATTAGGTGGCAGCCCAACATCTCTCTTAGTTTTCTTGTTTCTCAAAGACTGGGGGCAGTGGAGTCAGGGTCAAAGAATGGTGACTGGATAGCCAGTCAGTTTGAATTTATGTGGGCCAGGAAACTAGGTGCCAAGATATGTGCTCACCTTTCTTCCTCACCTGTTATCAAGGGGTTCAACATTTTCACTAGGCTTCTTTCTTTAGTGTTCAGTCATTTCAGTTGTATCCAAATCTTCATGACCCCATTTGAGGTTGTCTTGGCAAAGAGACTGAATTGGTTTGCCATGTCCTTCTCCAGCTCATTTGCAGATGAGGCAAACAGGGCTAAGTGACTTGAACAGGGTCACACAGCTAGTAAGTGTCTGAGGTTGGTCCTGTATCTGCTGTACCCCTAGTTGTGCCAGACTTCTTTTTGAATTTTTTGAATTCCCCACTCTGGGGCAGACCAATGATCTGCTCTAGGAGACATCCCTCTGCTCAACTGAACCAACAACCATACCTGTGTACATCCTTATGGAAGTAATGATCATGAGATTTTAGAACTAGAAGGTAGGTAGGCACCTTAATCCAATAAACATTTATTAAGTGGCGCCATCCAATAAGAAGAGCAATGGTTCTAGAGTCAGAGGACCTTGGTGCAAAACTTGCCTCTGGCACTTTTTATGTCCTTGGGGGAGTTACTTGAGTTAGGTTCCCTTAACTGTAAAATTAGGGAATTAGATCAGCTGATATATGAAATCCTTTCCAACTGTGGATCTGTGCTTCTGTAATCTCTACTTCTTGCAAGGTGCCACACCACTAATTGGGGAAAAAAATACAGAAATGAAATTGTTATTGCCATCACGGAGCTTATGTTCTGTTGGCATCTATCTTTCAGACCATTTAGTTCAACCCTGTCATTTTGCAGATGAACAATGCCACCCAATCTAAGAGCTACTAGACAACACAAAATCATGGGTGGCAAGTTGGGTCCCAGAGGGAGTTCTTATTCTGAACTTGACAAACAAACATGAACATTTCCAGATAGAAAGAAAAACAGAAAAAAATATTGTCTATGGAATAATAAATCTCTATTATAGGCAACTGGTTTTTTCAAAGTATGTAATCAGTTCAGCACCTTAGTTGCAAAGTTGTCTGTCTCCCTCAGAATTTCTTTGTTTTCTTCTTTGCTTTGCTTTTTGAAAGTACGCTAGCACTAGGAACTCAAGATCACATTTATACCATAGGTGTTTGGTAGATTCCCTTCTCTTCTTAATTTTGTGAACAGTTTATGTAACATTGGAGTCCATTACCCTCGGGATGTTTGGTAGAATTTTCTTGCAGATTCATCTCACCCTGAGATTTTCTTCTTTTGGGAGTTCATGTTTTGGATTGTTTGATTTCTTTTTCAAGTGTTGTATTGCTTAAATTTCTGGGTTTTATTAATCTGAGTATTTAATATTTTTATAAACGTGCATTCATTCCATTTAAGTTCTCATTTTGTTGACATGTAATTGGCAATATATATTTTAATAGTTTCTTTTAGTTCTTTGTTATGAATTCTTTTTCATATTGGCAATTATAATTTTCCTTTTAACAACCAGACTAGCTTTTGGATTGTTTATATTAGTTTTTTTGAATATAGGTTTACGTATATGTATATATTTATATGTATATAAATATATACATCTATAAACATAACTATACATAAGTAATATGTATTATACATAAAATACATAAAAATTATATATAATATAATAATTATATATAAATACATAAGAATAATATAAACATAAATAAATATATAGTTTGTATATATGAATATATAGCTTGATGAATCCAGTGGTTCCTTTGCTTTTGCTTCTCTTAATCGTTTCTCTGAATTTTTATAATTTCTATTTTAATATTGGAATTTTTGGTATTTGACTTTTTTTCCCTTTTTAGTCATTGATTTCTTATTTTTTGTTGATGAAAGTATATACACATATATGTTTATATTCACATATGTGTATATATACACATCGGTGTGTGTTTGTGTATGTATGTAGAACCCCTTAAGGACCACAATGACTATTCCAAGAATTTTGGTATGTTTTCTAATTGTTGTTATTTTTCTTTGAAGAAATTATCTCTTTTTATAATTTGTTCATTGATCTACCAGTCAAGTACTATTTGATTTTTGTATATATTTTCAAACTTTCTTCAAAATAATTATAATTTAATTGCTTTGTGTTGGTGTAAGGTGTTTAATATTCTGCCTTTTTTTGCCCTAACATATGGTCAATTTTTGCAAATGTGCCACATGCATCTGAGAAATATACATAATACTTTCTATTCCCATTGGAAATCACCAGGGATGTATCATTTTTATTTTTTCCTAAAATTCAATTCAAGTCTACAACTTCTTTCTACTGATGCATCGTAAATTCTCCATCTCCTTTCTTTAACTCTGGATCAATCTTTTGTCTTTCATTAATGTTTCTTATAACCAATTATAGTTGGAGTTTTCTTTCTATTCCATTCTGGTTATCCTTTACATTTTATAAATAAGTTCATCCTATTCATGTCCACAGTTATTCTTAATTGTGAATTGCCCTCCATCTTATTCTCTTATTATGCTTTTCCCTTTCTTTGTCCATATCCCTTCTACAAAGATTTGTCCATGCCTAACTTTTTTCAAAGAAAAAGATGACAAAGCAGTGTGATCCTAACGAGTGGTCTGTGAGTGAAGAGATGCACTTCCACTCTGCTCCCTCTTCTCTCTTTTTCTTGTCCATACCCTAATTAATTATTCTTACCCTTTTCTCTTTTTCCTTTTAATCATCATTCACAATTCATTTTTCAAGTTGAAATCTGTTTTTCTTGTGACTGTTCTGTCCCTAACTCAATCCTTCTTACCTTTTCCTATTGAATTTAATGTATTTCTACACCAAAATCTTAAGGAAAACATGTATGTTCAACCCTCCTTTGCCTAGTTCAGATAAGAATAAGATTTAAATAATTTCTGATTCTTCTATGTATAATATTCTTCTGAAGTATCCTATGAGAACCAGAAGTTTTCATCTCCTTCCTTCTTCCCTCATGTATTCCTCTTTCCCTTTATATGTTCCCGTTTTAAGACCCTCAAAACAAAACAAGGTCCTCTGTCTTCTTTCTGTCTCTGTCTCTTGAAGTCATTAGGATTCTTCATAGACAATTGTTTCTTCACCTCTAGTTTAAATCTAAGTGTGCAATCAGCATATAACCCTTCTTATTGCTCACATATATTTACTGTTGTTGATTTGACTTCTGTGTTTGAATTTTAAAGTTTCTAACTTAGTTTTTGTCTTTTAATTTTTTTTTATTTTTGAAAGTCTTCTATGACATTAAAGGCCCTTGCTTATCCTGTAGTATTGTACTTAGTCTTGTAGGTTAAATTATTCTTGGTTGTAAACTTTTATCTTTTTTTTTTGGAATATTGTATTCTAACATTTTCTTGTCATTCTAATAGTAGCTACCAAATATTATGTGATTCTGACTGTGCTTCTTTGCTACTTAGATTCTTTTTTCTTTGCAATCTTGTCTTTGACATGGAAGCTCTAAATTTCTGCAATAACATTTATTGGGAGTTTCTATCAATTTTTTTTAAAAGAAATTGGCCAGTGGATTATTCCCCTCTCCTCCACACACTTTTGCTTTCTGTTCCAATAGATCTAGGGAGTTTCCATTTATTATTTCTTGATATAATAAACTATTTGTTTTGTTTTGTTTCAGGATGTCATTTATTTATTTATTTTTGGTTATGACTTTCAGTGTCTGATGATTCTTAAGTTGTCTTTTCTTGACCTGTTTTCCAATCAGTTCTTTTTAATAGTATATTTTTTATATTTTCTGATACTTTTTCAGTTTTTGGATTTTGTTCTAATATTTTTATTTTTTCCATTCCAATTTTCAGGGAGTTTGTTAGTCCAATAAAATTTTGTATCTTAAGTTCTAAACTATCTATCCTCTTTTGAATTCTTTCCTTCAGTCCTTTTTTCACTTGTAAATGCATGGTTAATCTCTTCCCTTTTTTCCAGATAATCTTACAGGCCAGTCACAGTTTTCTCTGAGGCTGTGTGTAGTTGTTGGATAGCTATTTTCTTTTAAGTTCGTCTTTTGTGTATCTTTGTATCCACAATCCAAAATATTTCTTTATATTATTTGATGTCTTCTGTTTATTCATATCTCTGGTACCTGATTTGGAACTCTGTGTTAGGGCTGTAAATCCTGTATTCTTGGATAGTGTCATTAGACTTGAGTGTCCTGACCTTGGTTTCCTGGATCCTTGCTGCTAGCTTTCACTTCCTTGTTGTGTCTCTGCTCTGAGTTCTGGCAGGTTTCATCTCTCCCCTCCCACTATTTTTCAGGTTCAGAACCCTGAGTTTCCTAGTATCTTTTGTAGTATCTGAGGTTGAGTGACGTGAATCTTATTCTAGTATCCTTGGGACTTTCCAGGCTAAGTGCTGTTGGCATCCCACCTTGAATCTGTAGGTCAGTGATCATATTATTTTGGGTTTTGGTTCACCTTGGAACTTCCTTGTGTGAGAATTACAGCCTTTCTCCCTCTAAGTACAGAATACTATCAGCTTCAGGAGAGGCAGGATGATTTATTAGAAAGAATACTGGATTTGAAGTTAGATAACCTAGGCTTAATTACTATTTTTGTGTGACTGAGGGCAAGTCACTCCCTAGGACTCAGTATCCTGATCTGTAAAACGAGGAAATTGGACAAGATGACTTCTAAACTTCCTTCTAACTCTACAAAATCTGACCACCTTATCTTTAAGAGGAAGCTTTTTCCAATCCCTCTTAATTCTAGTGCCTGCCCTTTGTCGATTAATCAGCATATTGTTTCTTCTATTAGATTGTGAATATTTTGAGAGCAAGGACTATCTTTTACCCTTTTTTTTTATATTTCCAGCACAGTACCTGGCACTTAGAGGGCTTAATACCAGCACATATTTAATACATAGTAGTTCTTCATAAATGTTTATTTACTGTTGTGTGTTTGTCCTTCGTTTTCAAAGAAGGTCATGATATCAAAGAAATGATGACATGACTTGCACTTGGCTTTGTTTTGAGTGAGGAATGGATCATTTCTAGTCTACCCTAGCAAGCTTCCAGTTTCTTTGTAAGTACTTGTGTTGACTTTTCTTGGAGAACCCCTTTTTTCAGAGACCCTCAGGTTTTCTTTTCATGATATTCTGAACTGGATAAAGGAACCTAGTATAGTTTCTCTCTAAATTTCATGATCATTATTTGGTCTGGTGCTCTTTTTTGGTATCTTTTTTCCTTTGATGCCATTCATGTAGCCATCTTTACTGGAACTCTACATGATTGCTTTTTTAAAGGCCACCTACATCATGGCTAATCTCTGAGAAGGGGGTCCTGACCAGCTCTCTCCGCACCTCCCCACTACATAGCCATTTGCCATCCACTAAGAATCACCTTTGTTAACTCGATCATAGGATAGACATGGAAAGGCTACACTGAGCATATAATGAAAGAAAATTTAATCTGTAGTATTGTGTGTGTCCAGTGTTCCTGACTGCATAAAGATATCTATTTCTACAGAGCATCAATGGTGATGGGGAGTGTTTTGTTCTTAAATTCCACTTTTGTTAGAAAAATAATTTAAATGAAAAAATTAATTGAGAGGAGTAAGTCACTTTAATTACTTGACTTTTTAAAAATTGTTTATTTATTTTAACATTCTTTTTTTTGAGTTTCAGAGACTTTCCTTCTGTCCCAGCCCTTTCTCATCCATTTTGAAGGCAAACATGATATCGATTATGCACATGAAATCATACAAAACATATTTCCATATTAGTCATATCATAAAACAAAACAAAAAATAAAGAAAACAAGAAAATTATACTTCACTTTGTGCTCAAAGTTCTTTTCTCTCTCTGAAGGTAGATAGCATTTTTTCATCATGAGTGCTTTGGCATTGTCTTGGTTCATTGTATTGATCAGAATAGTCAAGTTGTTGGTAGTGGATAGTCATTACATCATTGCAGCTACTGTGCACAATGATCTCCTGGTTTTTCTCATTTCATTTTTGTATTATTTAATATAGGTCTTGCCATGGTTTTTTTTTTTCTGAAGCCACTTCCTCCATCATTTTTTATAGCATAGTACTTCTCCATCTCAGTCATATGTCACACCTGTCCATCCATTCCCCAACTAATGAACATCCCCACAATTTCCAGTTCTTTGCCACCACAAAAAGTGCTGCTATAAATATTTTTGTATATGTAGGTCCCTTTGCTGTTTCTTTGATCTCTTTGGGAAGCAGACTTAGTTGTGGTATTGTGGGATTAAAGGATACTCACAGTTTTGCAGCCCTTTGGGCATAGTTCCAGATTGTGGTTGAACCAGTTCATAACATCAATAATGTACCTGTTTTTCCTCATCCCTGCCAGCATTTGTCATTTTTAATAGGTGTGAGGTGGTAGCTCAGAATTGTTTTAATTGCTTTTCTCTAATCAATAGTGATTTAGAGTATTTTTTCATAAAACTATAGATAGCTTTGATTTCTTCTTTGGAAAATGACCTGTTCATATTCCTTGACCATTTATCAATTGGGGAATGGCTCTTACTTTTATAAATTTGACTCAGTTCTCAATATATTTGAAAAATGAGGCATTTGTCAGAGAAACTTGTGGTATTTTTTTTGATATTATTTGTCTACAGTATGTTTTAACAAAATGTAGTTTCTTTGATTATCTCTTAGTTATGTCTATTTTTGCTTTTGCTTTATCTGAAATCATGATTATTACCTCTACCTTTTCTAAACTTCAGCTGAAGCGTAATAGATTCTGCTTCAGCCTTTTATGTTTAACTCTGTGTGTCTTTCTCTTTCAGGTGTGTCTCTTGTATACAACATATTGTTAGACTCTGGTTTCTAATCCGTTCTTCTATATGCTTCTATTTTATGAGTTAGCTCATTCCATTCATATTCAGTCATTACTGTGTATTTGCCTCCATCTTATTTTTTTCTGTTTATCCTTTTCTCTTTCCTCTTTATCCTGTCTCTCCTCAAAAGTCTGTTTTGCTTCTGATCACTGCCTCCCTTAATCCTTTTTTACCCCTCCATATCTCTTATCCCCTTCCCCTATTTCCTTATTGAATAAAATAGATTTCTATTCCTGAGTGTGTATGTGTGTGTGTGTATTCTTTCCTATTTGAACCAGTTTTGATGACAGCAAGGTTTAAGCATTGTTCACCTACCCCATTTCTCCCTTTACTATAAAAGTTCTTCCTTGCATACCTCTTTCATGTGAGAAAATTATCTCCTTTACATTCCCCTTGTCCTACTGCACCTTCTTTCTCATGCCTACATTAGAAAAAGATTATCCCAGCATAGTCCCACTAAAAAAGTGACAAGCACCCATGCCCTCTGTCTGTAGACTCCTAATTTCTCTAATAATGAGAAATTTCTTAGGAGTTACAAGTACCATTTTCCTATATAGGAATATAAGCAGTTTACTTCATTGAGTCCCTTATGATTACTCTTTTATGTTTACCTATTTATGCATTTTGAGTCTTCTGTTTGAATGTCAGATTTTCTGTTCAGCTCTGCACTTTTCATCATGAATGCTTGGAAATCCTCTATTTAATTAAATATCCATTCTTTCTTCTGAGTACTTATTCTCAGTTTTGATGAGTTGTTTTGGATTGTAATCTTAGCTCCTTTGCCTTCTGGAATGTCATATTTCAAACCCTCCACTCCTTTAATGTGAAGGCTCTAAATTTTCTGTGATTCTGACTGCAGGCCCACAATATTTAAATTGTTTCTCTCTGGTTGCTTACAATATTTCTCCTTGACCTGAGAGCTCTGAAATTTGGCTATAATATTCCTGGGAGTTTTCATTTTGGGATCTCTTTCAGAGAGTGGTTGATTCTTTCAACTTCTATTTTACCTTCTGGATGGCTGGGTGGGGGCAGTTTTTCATGATGATTTCTTGAAGAAATGATGTTTAGGCTCTTTTATGGATCATGGTTTTCAGGTTGTCCAGTAATTCTTAAATTATCTCTCCTTGATCTATTTTCCAGGTCAGTTGTTTTCTAATAAGAAATTCCACATTTTCTTCAATTTTTTCATTCTTTCAGTTTTATTTTATTGTTTCTTGATGTCTCATGGAGTCATTAGCTTCCACTTGCCTTGTTCTGATTTTTAAGGAATTATTTTCTTCAGTGAGGTTTTGTGTCTCTTTTTTCATTTGCCCTATTCTGCTTTTAAGTGAATTTTTGTGCCTCTTTTACTATTACTTTACTGTTACCATTTTAAGGTGTTATTTTCTTCAGTATTTTTTCTTTTTCTTAAACCAAGCTATTAATTCTTTTATTCATAATTTTCTTGTACCATTCCCATTTTTTTCCTCTACTCCTCTTATCTTTTCCTTTAAGTCTTCCAAGAGTTCTTGTTGGGCATGGGTTTGGTTAGTATTTTTCTTTGAGACTTTGCTTGTAGCCATTTTCACATTAATGTCTTCTTCTAAATTTACGTCTTGGTCTTCTCGGTCAAGTGGTAGTATTTTATGGTCAAGTTCTTTTTGTGTTGTTTGCTCTCTTTCCTAGCTTATTTCCTGACTTTGAACTTTATGCTAAAGTTGGGTTTTGCTCATCTGAGGGTGGGGAGATGCTGTCCCAAGCTTCAGGATTTTTTGTGCTATTTTCAGAGTGAGTTCTGGGAGTCTGCAAGTTTTCAGTGTTTCCAAGGTTGTATTATTCTGAGAGAGATGTGGTCACTGCTCTCCTGGTATGTGTTCTGGTCTTTATCTTACACCCAAAATTACTAGAGCTTCTCTTGGTCTTGGAACTATGACCAGTTCTCCTACTGTCTTGCAGTCACAAATACTGGTGGTCCCCTAGGCCCTGGAACTGAGACTAGGTCCTCTGCTCCCTTATGCCCAGTCACAGGTGCTCCTCTCTGAGTCTGTTTCCATATCTGTAAAAAGGAACCTGTACAACTTAGTATTCAGAATCATTATTAGGTTTAAATGAAATTATATATGTAGAGTGATTTGTTACCATAAAGTATGGTATAAATGCCAGCTATAATTAATATTAGTGGTCCATACTGACCATACTCAAGCAATGAAAACTTTTTACTGTGCTTGTATAACATATAACAATTTGGTAATATCATTAGAATATGTTGTTCAAACCTGCTGATCCTGTTTCTAGCCCCAAGTATGTCTCAGTATCCCTCTTGGTTACCATGCCTAGAAATCTGAAATCCTTTACTGCTTATTCCTCTTGGTTATAGACCACATTCATGCATTAGAGACCACAGTGTTTATGAGGATATCTTTGTGGGCTATTTATTTCTTCCTGTATCACTTTCCTCTGTTTATTATTTTTTCCCAAAGAAGTACCAAAATGCTCTAACCGTACACTCTTGGAGCCCTTCCTGCCAAATATTACTTATTCTTATCACAGAATCAGGATTGGGTGAGAAGAAGTCACAGAGGCCATAATTGCTCCGTAATTGTGGATAGTGGCTGCAGGATCCCACATGGAAGATATTACTCTCTTTCCAAGTTGTTTCCTTAACTGAGAAGCTAAATCTAGCTTGGTATTGCAGGAAAATTTCAGGTCTATATAGTAAGCTCTATGAACTCAGAAATGGAGGGAAATTGGATCAGAGATTTGACTAATTTGTTCTGGGTGTTAGCACAGCAGGAAAGGTAACTCAATGAAACAATAGAGGTAGAGCCATATTTGTGGAAGTGGAGAACCTGGTGGTCTTGCCCTCCTTCACTTAGCTTATTTGTGTAGGAGAAGCAAGGGAAACGTTGTTGGTGGAACTGTTATATACAACCCCCTTCTGGCATTCTTTTAAGAGTGGGAGTAGTTTCCAATGGCACCGATTGAGCATATAGCTTTCTGAAGTTTTACGTTCATCAAATTGGCTTTTCTACTTAAATGGAACTCTAGCAAGGGCAGAAGCTTTGGAGCATAAATCTGGTAATAATAACCTTATTAATTCCTTCATGCGTTGGTACTTTTCTTTCATTCTATTTTAACATAAAGCAGGAAGTTCTAATATTTTCCAAGCTGAGTTCCCCATCAGAAAATAGAAGGGAGTATCATATAGGGAAGGGGGAGGCAGAATAATAGGCTTTAATAGTTTGCCTCTACAAGCATACTAGTTAAGGAGATTGCAACCAATAAGTATTTTTAAAAATTAATTTATTTTAAACTGAAATACTAAAATTTAAATAGAAAGTGAGAAAAGGGGGAAAAAAGCATTGCCATGTACACAGCAGAATCTAAGAGTGGATTCAAAATATACAGCAATAAATTTCCATTTCAAGAAAGCTTACATGATAAATACTACAAATTGTGCTCAGAACTATTCATCTTTTCTTTGCTTCCTTATGAGTTTTCTTCTGACCACTTTTTACTCTGTTCTTTCCCCTCTTTTCTTGCTTCCCCCCAAGAAGGCTATAATTAAGCATGTATATGTGTGTTCATGTATATATGTATGTGTGTAGAAATGTACGTATATAAACACATACATACGTATATACACAGACACAATCATATATACATATATATACTTAGATATCTGTAATCATACTCATTTATAGAACTATATAAGACCATACTATACTTGTTAGTCCTCTCTATTACCTTTCTTCATAACTCCAAGTCTTTCCATATTGTTCTAATTCTACCAACTCATCATTTTCTACGCCACAGCAATAGTCCAACCTTATACTGTCTACCAAAATAAGCTTTATTAAGAACCTACTAAGTGCCGGGTACTGTGCTAGACCCTGGGGATACAAATCCAAAGAATAAAACATTGCCTACTTCAAGGAGCTTTCCATTCTTGTGTCTGTACTTCAACACTTTTAGAATTTTAATTCAGGAACTTAGAGGAATATACAGTTGTTTTTCAAATTGAATCTTATCCAGCAAGGATTTAATAAGTGCCTACTATATGCCAGTCATTGTTAGAGTTAAGGGACACAGTGATAAAATGAAAAACTATCCCTGTCATCAAGAATCATATCTTTTGTCAGTGGCTTATCCCATGTAGACTGATAGCTATATATCCAGGACTAAGGGAACTCTAATAGCTAGCAGGATCAGAAAAGGCTGCAAACTAGAGGCAGCACATAAGCTGAGCCCTGAAGGAAGGGATTCTAAGAGAAAGAAGTGAGGAGCAGTGGAGGAGAACATAGAGATGGGAGATGGAACACAAAGCTGGTTTGGTTGGGCCTGAATGTAGGTGAAAGGGAGTAATGTGCAATTAGCCTGGAAAGATAGGCTGGCATTTGAACGGACTTTAAATGACAAGCTGAGGGCTCTGCCTTTTATCCTACAGGTAATAGGAAGTTATTGAAGGATCTTGAGCAGGAACATAATTAGACTTATGCTTTAAGAAGATTATTTTTTGAAACACACTGTTTTTACAATGTATGTATGTGTATACTTGTGTATGTATACCTTTAAAATTATATATATATATATATAAAATATACCTTTAAAAATTAAATATTAAGAATCTCTACAATGGAAAACATATGACTCTAAAATGTATATAACATCCCATTTCTTTCAACCTCCTCATGATTATAATTGCTCATTTCATACTGATACAGAACCATAAAATGTACAATATTTTCTCATAATAGTCCTGTGAAGTAGGAAGCATAACTATTCTCTTATCCATCCAATGAACCAAAGTTCTGCCTTACATTGGGTTTACCATAAACAGGATTTGCTCTTAGGGACATCTTGTAGAGTATGTCTATTCTTTGGGATTTCTTCTGGGAATACCAGAATTTGGCTCCTGTTCAGGTTGCCACCTCAAAAGCAAAAAGGAGCCTTACTGCCCAATCATTGAGAAAAAAACTAATAAGACATTGAATGTGGAATAGGCTTTATTTAACTTAGGACCAGTTAGGTGGTGCAGTAGATAGAGTACCAGACTGGGAGTCAGGATGTTTGTCTTCATGAGTTCATATCTACCCCCGGTCATCTACTAGTTGTGTGTCCCTGGGCAAGTTACATAACCTTTTCTCATCCGTAAAATAAGCTGGAGAAGAAAATGGCAAACCACCCCAGTATCTATGCCCAGAAAACCTCAAATAGGATCGTGAAGAGTTGGACAGAAATTATTTAACTTAACAAAAAAAAATTACATGCATGTGTCACGCCAGAGCCTAAATCCCAGCAGGACAACTTCTCTTTCTTTAGTAGGGTTGGAGGGACCTCCATCTTCCACGGAGAGTTATGTAGACCTCCACACTTATTTAGAAATACTTTGGATTCTCTTCTCCCTCTAAAGGAGAAAAAAGATAGGTTTGCTAGAGTCAAACAAACCACTTTCCAGTGAGTACTACAGGTTAGGTTCTTTTTAATAATTTTCCAGACTTTTAGTATCATCATGGGTGAGCCACCACCTCACAAAGCAAGAGGGTAGACTTGGGGTTAAAAGAGTTGACTTCTGCTTTCCTGTACTTTCATAGCAACTTTTTTTTCAAGAGAATAAACAGGTCTTAAGAGAGAGCCTAGCTTAGTAACAATCCTGATTTACAAAGAAGGTAAACACTTTTCATTTAACAAATATACTAAATAAAATTAATGTGCTGTTCCTTAATATACAAAGATTATCCTGTTGATCTATCTACAGTAAATAGAGAATGAATGTGCCCAAAACCACAGAATCTCAGACTTGAAAAAAGGACCTCAGAGGCTGTATACCCCCAGACAAGTGGTTATTCATCTTTTGCTTAAAGACCTCCCATGAGGAGGAATCCACTTCCTTTTGAGACAACCCATTCTACTTTTGGATCACCCTAATTGTTAGAAAATTCTTCTATACCACAAGCCTAAATGGGCTTCTTTGCTATTTTTACTCAGTCATCCAATTTCTTCCCTCTGGGACAGTTTGTATCAATTCAACACATAATCGTCTTTCATTGGATATAATGAAATACTGCTGTGCTGTAAGAAAGGGTGCAGGAGGTGGTTTCATTAAAACTTGGGGAGACTTTCATGAACTGATGAGGAGTGAAGTTGAGCAAAGACAGAGGACAGTTTATACCCCAGCAACATTGTAAAAATGACCAACTTGGAGAGGCTAATGTCTCTTCTTTCTAATGGAACACATTTTTTAATTAATTAAACTATGCCCAGAAAACCTCAAACAGGAGGAAAAAAGGCAGAATGGAGAAGGTAGGCAACTCCTGAGGGTGTAAAATGTGTGGTAGGGTGCAATGAGGAGTGATACTTTACTTTTTATAAATATACATATTTTATTTGCCAGAAAATTTTGTTTTCCATGATCTTCAGGTGTTATTTTGTGATAAATCAAATTATATTTAGGTTGAGGAGTGTTGAGGAACATTTTTTAATCTTGCTTAGGGTGAACAAATGCTTTTCCTGACTCAACTGGCCATGAAGGAAGTTTGAGAACCCATCGGAGATTTCACAAAAGAAAGAGACAGACCAGAAACAGTTAAAGTGATAGGTCTTTATTTGGGTACTATTTTAACTCACTCACATAAGGGTAGTAGTCCCAAGGCCTAACTTGATACTCATAGGGTACAGGTGTTGGGAGGCAGGGTTAAGGTTAAAGACAATTAAGATGTGATGTCAGTGGAATTTAAGGCTTAAGTAGAAGGAGGAAAAGGAGGAAAGACTAGAAGTAAATAAACAAAAACTTCACAAAATTAATGGACCAATGGTTTCAGTTTTTCTCAGTCAGTTAATGAAAACATTTATTAAGTACCTACCATGTGCCAAGCATTGTACTAAGCCCTGAGGATACAAAGAAAGTTGGAAGATAGAGCCTCTGGTACAATCAAGGGGCATTGAATAAAAATGAAGGTCCTGTGAAAGCATAAAGAAAGAAGATAAGAAAATTTTGAAAATCATAGTGATTAAATTTTTTCCAAATAAACACATAAAATACAAGTTTTGACCCATCAGTGGTCAAGTCCAACAACAGGTCTTAACAAGCAAGTGTTGGCAGGTGAGCATGTTGTACATTGTTGGGGAAGTACAGCATGCATCAATAGGAATATGTGTGTGTAATGACTTGTTTATGATATAATACTGTATGGTTATATGACCAATATTGCATCATCAAAATTTCAATGCAGGAAAAACCCCACAAATCTACAATAAATTATTAAATTTAAGATATCTCATTTTTTTAAAAAAACTATATTTTTTGAAAAGATGCAAATTTTTAAAAAACCCACTAAAGGGTAGTAGACTTCCAAGGGGCACTGAATAATTTTTTTTTGAAAAAGGGGTCATAGGCCAGATAAGTTGAGGAACCTCTGTTTTAAGCAGTAATTCAGGAATCCAGCCTATGGACCCAGTAGGACTTTCTCAGGACTACACTTCAAAAAAAAAAAACAACTAAAAGATCTAACTAGAAGTAGGCCTCAGGTTAAATCTCTTACTTACAAACATATCCTCTAGCTGTTGTGCCAGATGATATATGGCATAAATTATCTTATCCATTTTCCCTTATAAGTCAAGTAAAATGTTGGCTTTCTAATGAGGGAGGTAAGCATTCCCTGTTTCCATAGATTGGGATATTTCCCAACTAAGTGTTAGGGCCTCTCTGAGGACCATAGCTAGGTAAGGCAGAGCTGTGTTATATTTGATATTTCAGATTCTATTGCCAAAACTTAATCCTTCTAGCTAACCAATGACTTTGATCTCCATTAAAAAGTCCAAGAGGGGTAAAATTTAAGGTATCATTAGTCATATTCCTTAGTGGAAATTAAGAGTATGAGGGCAGATTTTAATATGGAGTGGAAGAGAAAATGCTTGAACTTTATGGGGAAAAGACAAGAGATACCAAGAGAGGAAAGAGACTGAGAAAATTAATCATTTTCTTTCCTAGCAGTACTTCTTCAAGTGATATTTATTAGGTATCTATTCAAGATCTTGTACCAGATGCTATGGGATCAGCAAGAGCTATAAAATATGATCTCTTACAATCTTAGTAGGTGATATGAGATATACAGGAAAAATTATAATATAAACATTTGTGAGATGTGTCAAATTAGTGCTACAGACTGTCAGAGGACAGTATCTTGACAGTTCTGTGTACCTATTGTATCCCTCAGTAGAATGTAATACTCTTGAGGACAGGGACTGTTTCATTTCTATCTTTGTACCACCTAGCTCTTGACACATTTCTTTGTATACAATAAGAGCTCAATAAATTTTTGCTGAATTGAAAGATCACTCTTTTCTTCAGTGGTCAGGGTAAGCTTCATGGAAAGAGTATCATGGGATTTACAGTTAGTAGAAACTTTAGAGAGAATTATGTCCAACTGCCTCATTTTACAAATGAGGAAACTGATACAGAGTTTAAGAGACCTGCCCCACATCACATAGATCATTGTAAGCAGAAGAAACTGCATTTAACTCTAGGTCTTCTGATTCCAAATCTCTGTGCCATTGTTGGTCATAGAACTAGAATTGAAAGAAACTGTACAGGTCATTGAATCTAGCCCCCTCATTTTATAGTTGAGGAAATGGAAGCCCCCAGGGTAGGTAAATGATTTAGTCCAAGTCAGATAGGCAGTAAATGTCAGAGGCAGATCCAGTCCTAGCAGATTGCCTGAGCAAGCTTTTTCTATATAATTTAAAATTGTTTTTCCTGTTAAAGTAGTTTACCACTGGCTCTAAAACTTTTTAGAGCCAAATGTATATTTAGGTATCCTGATGCCATTTTAAAAATATGATATACTACTAAAAATAATCTACTGGGATAACAGTAATGATTCATAAGATTATGAATCACATTATAAGAAACCATCATAAATTTTTCTTTCATACCTAAAAAAATTTTATGTATTCAAAAACTAGAATTGCAGTTCAGCTCAATTTAACAAGGCATTTATTAAGTACTTATTATACATGCAGCACTGTGCTAGGCCCCGTGAAAATAAAGGTAAAAATGGCAACAATGAATTTTGCATTCCATTCAAAAAAGGAAAATAAATAAATAAATGAAAATTATGCATTCATTTGGCTATGCTGATATGAGGTTGATGTTTTATTAGGGAATAGGGAAGGGAATAAGCATTTTATATAGACCTACTGTGTGCCAGGTACTGTGTTAAAAGCTCTTTGACAAGTACTATCTGTTTGAAGTGTTCTTTTAGCTGCTGTAATGAGAATGAGTGGGTCCCCTGGTGCCTTTGAAACATGATTAGTGGCTTTGTATAGTATGCGTGTGCCTGCATATGTGTGTGTTTGTATATATGCAATATGTATTATATATACCTAATATATGTGGGTATGGACATACTCATATGTATTACATATATATTGTACACATACATTCATGATTTCTTATGGCTTCTTGGTAACTTAAAATGTAATGTAAACTGCCCTTGTTAAGCCTGAGGAGTGAGGTCAGAAATTTGAAAGAATAACTTCCTGGTAATTGCACCTCCTTGGAATTTTCTGTGTTATTTTCCAGACTGTGATCGTTCAATCATTCACACTATTTCTTCCTAATTAATTAAAAACATTCACCAAACGTAAAGTGCCTCCTTTGGCTAAGAGCGATGCATTTGAGGGGCAGTGATAGAGAGAGGAAGATGAATCTGATGGAGCTCCTGCCGTCAGGGAATTTATAATCCACCAACATGGTGGTAGTGTTAGGGCAGAAGGCCTGCCTCATCTGCCATATTTGAATGGAAAGCTTGCTTCTTTCTCTTCTTGCTTTCTTTTGTGCTGCAGCTAAAGAAATTTTACAAGCCATTTGAAATGGCAAAAAGATTACTAATCTATAAATTTATCTCTGTATTTTGTTACAGTTATATTGCAAAACAGCCGAAGTTAGACTTCATCACGGAATATGACCTGGAAGGATATGTGGGGCTGAAAAACCTGTGAGTGCTCAAATGGCCACATTCTGTCCCAGATTTCTTTTTTGTTTTTGTTGTATGCTCATTGGATACTAATACTTGTGCAATTTGTTTCTGTAGAACGGTGGTGGATTCAGGACTGAGAATGGTAGCTCATCAGGCCTTTCTGAAAAACCCCAATCTGCAATATATGTGAGTAAAACTGATGCTGTTCCTTTCTGGGATTTGACAGATACAACCCTTCTGTAGTCTCCGTTTTCCTCCCTTTTCTTCCAATCAAGATCTTAAAACTTTTTTTTTTTTTGGGAAAGATTAACGTAACTGTGATAATGACCTACAAGCATCTGCTCTTATTTCGTTATATTTTGGGGAACATACTAGAAGGGCATTAGAAGCAGCCTGTTTATTCTCCTTTTTGAACTTCTGGGTCATTTCCATGTTGTACTGAGCTGAAGCCAATTGGCAGAGTCTCATGTGAAAGCTGTTTCCCAATAGAGACTCCTTGATTTTTTTTCTCTGGAATCTTTCTGTGTTCCTTGGAAGAAATTAGACTTCTTGCATTGGGGGAGAAATAGACTTGGAGCATTTCCTAACACTAATGGTCATTCCTTTGCACTGCACTTTTCACTACTCCCTTCATTTTCCTAGAACCACCTGTAGTGCATTGATAAAGAGGAGAGGAGAATCAGTCAGCAGGCAAGGAGAAGGCTTGGAGACTCATTAATAAGATGGAGTGCTTTAGCCAAGTCAAGCTGATGTGTAGCTGATCGTAGTGAAATAGAAATATAGAAAATGGAAGCTATTAGCAGGGTGTTTACTGCCTGTTTCTGTAAGATGATGGCCGAGAGTCAATAAGTTATGGCTTTCCCTAAGAAGTTTCCTCAATGATGCAGAGAATCTCCCCCCTGACCAGAGTGAAAAGATCTTTTCCCTTTAGATAATTTCTTATTTGTACCTCCTGGGTTTTCACAGAGGCAGCAAGAGGGTTACTTATAATGATACTTTTTGACTCCGTGATTTCCAATTTTCCCCATTGTGCCTTTGTCAAATTATTTTTGGAAGGTGAATGAATATGGGCTAAATTAAGTTTATGCTATGCAGATAACTAACATGCCAGCCTCTTACCTTTATGCTTTTTTTATCCAGATCTGGGATTTGATTGGTATAGGATAGTAATGTCAAATCTAGATAGAAATGGGGGGGCCACTAAATCATATCCCTGAAGGTAGAAAGTTGGATAAGAAAACCACATATTCATGTTGTCTATGTTTTATTGTATTTTATTTATTTTTTCAAATATTTTAACAAAATAATATTTTATTAAATATTTTCTAATTACAATTCCCAATCTGGTTTGGGACCACTCTGGAGTGTCTGGGGCCATGTAAGAGCTCTAGTGTAGGGAACCATCAAGTGAAGAAACTCCTTCTACCAAAACAGAGCAGTGAATGTTTTATAATTCATAGTTTTATAGAGTTACCTGGGGCCCTGCGAGATTAAATCACTTGCTCTTGGTCACACAGCTAATATTTGTTAGAGGAAGGTCTTGAACTCAGATCTTGATTCAGCTTTAAGTTCTTCTCTTAGTGAGTGACGCTTAGCATGGCTTTATTAAAGGAAGGTTGGAGTCTGAGTCACTTGCAGAGTAATCTCTTTTAGATTACATTGACCAAACGTTTTTTGGACATTTGTTTATTCTGTGGCAGCACTAATTTGTATAAAGCAAAATATCACCACTTCATTCATATTTTGTAGGAGTCAGAGAAAACAATGCTTCTTTGAAAATGAAGTTTATAGCATTAATATGTAAAATAGAAAGTAAACAGTAAGATAAGTCCAAGGAACTTTATTAACACATTTCCTCTGAATACTTTTTGGCAGCTGTTCTACCATCAGTTTGCCTGTACACATCTGATGCTTGCGTAGGCCTTGATAACGTAAACAACAGATTAGGGGGATAGAGGGAAAAGTTAGAATGCTCTAATACAATCACTTAAGTGTAATTAATGGCCTCAATAGTTGAGTTCTGGCATTTTCATTACAACTGACCTTAGACCCAAATTACTCAACGGTGCCATTTAACTAGCTGTTTTGCCACACACATCACTTTTTCTAGAGTTGTGATTCATAAGCTGAGATCTATAGCTAACAGGAGTGGGCTTATTCATTCTGCTGACCAGGCAATCCACTTAGTACCATAAGAGCTGCAAAGGACTTTGGAGGTTATGGCACTTAATTGCCTCATTTTGCAGATGTGGAAATGAGGCCAACAGAAGTAGCATGGCTTGTTCTGGGACACATTAAGTTTGTGAGGCAGGAGTCAAACTCAGATCTTCCTGACTTTAAGCCCATCTTCGAGTTATGTTCCTTGGTTTAACCATTATGGTTATTAGTTCTACACCATATTTTTTTTTTTTGTGAGGCAGTCAGGGTTAAGAGACTTGCCCAGGGTCACACAGCTAGTTTTATATGCATGTGTGTAATATATATATATGTGTGTGTGCATATGTGTATATATGTATGTGTCTATTTTTGTATACATGCATATATATGTATATATATGTATTTTTGTATATGTACATATATGTATATATATTATATTTTTATTGTATATATATATATATTTTTAGTAATAGATAGCAGAACAATTAGAGAAGTAAAATGTATTAGGTGGTTGTCTTTACATGGCTGAAATGAATCTAAAGACCTACTCGCAGCCCTTTGAAGAGTTTGAATTTTAAAGTAGCAAATTTAGATAAGACAGACGTATCAAGTTTCCTAAAGTGCTGATATGTGGAAGATTGAATATTTTAAAAATTATCGTGATTATTGCTGTTCTTATCAAAGATCTGATCTTCCTATCTCCCTCAGACTTTAAGAGCAGTGGCCTCTCATAGACCAGATGCTA
The DNA here is from genome assembly GCA_023548195.1 of Bettongia penicillata ogilbyi. Taxonomy (NCBI): domain Eukaryota; kingdom Metazoa; phylum Chordata; class Mammalia; order Diprotodontia; family Potoroidae; genus Bettongia; species Bettongia penicillata. The sequence continues at coordinate 5,521,266 of JAJHZJ010000540.1, read as the reverse complement.
ATATCAGTTGGTGTGGAGTCTTTAACCTGATCAGTTTTTCTGACCTGGTTCAATTTGCCTCTTCTCAGACGGTCTGGTGGCCCTTTGTTCCCAGAGGATCCCTATTCTTATGATGATACCTCATCAGCTTTAGTCCTACAGCATCTCAGAATTTGCCAAGTCGAGCTACACATTAGCTTCTGCCTCCCTCAGTAACGGGGATTACAGCCATGCAATAACATGGTCAGCTAGAGGATTGAATATGCCACAGATTCACAGAATAAACTACAGAGATTCTACCAATAACAGTAATTATTTTCAATTACATGAGCAAGCAAGCAGCAGGGTTGTAAAAAGCAAGCAAAAATGGTAGAAAGCATCATGTATGTATATGACTCAAAATGCTTTTCCTAAAAATGAAGCCTATAAGGTTGGGAGAAGAGGAAGATCCATTTCAATAATGACTGCACTGATCTCTGTGGCAGCCTTTGACTTGCATGGGAAAGTAAAGACAAATGAGTTGGCCTCCTCAGAATAGCAGGGACCATTGAGGGCAGGGACCACTTCCGTCTTTGTCCGTACATCTCCAGTGTTTGGCGATGTTGTCATTTGTCCTTCATTCTCAAAGAGGACAATGGCATTCATGACTTGCAGGTGAATTGGATTTAAGTGAAGCAGGGCTGTGCAAAATCTTCTGCTACATTTTTCTCTTCCTGAGTCATCTGAGTCAGTGGTAAGACATAGGTCAGGCTGACTTAGATGGCCCCAGATGCAGTAGGTGAACTTAGCTTTTTTAAGCTAGGGTCTTTCCCAAGTCTCAGGTTGTCTGAGGTCCCAATGTTTAATACAGCGCTACAAACATGGTAGGAGCCTAATAAATGATTGTTCAATTGAATTGGTGTCCTCATGCCACAAGTTGTACTACTACCACTGGATACCTTTGTAAGATGATGTAGGTTGGCACAGTGAGGGATAATGTATGATTAAGAAACTTGTGCAGAAAAATGATCTCTTCTACTTAAGCAGAGGATTTCATTACCAACTTGAAAAATCTATCAATAAACATTTATTAAGCACTTATTACGTGCCAGGCACTGTGTTAATGGCTGGGGATACAAAAAGAGGTAAAAAAAAAATAGACTGGCCCTCAAGGTGCTTACCATCTAATGGGAGATAAAGCGTGCAAACAAATATATACAAAGAAAATTGTGTAAAAGTTAAAAGGGAAATCATTAACAGAGGGGAGGCACTAAATTTAAGAGGGGTTGGGAAAGGCTTCCTTGAAAAGATGAGATTTTAGATGAGACTTAAAGGAAACCAGAGAAGTCAGTAGGTAGAGTTGAGAAGGAATGGCATTCCAGGCATGGGGACAGCCAGAGAAAATGCCCAGAGCCAAAAACATGTACGTAAGATATTTCATTTCAAATTATATTTTGAAGGAATACAAATTAGATTCTTTTCTTCCCCTTCTCCCTCCTTTTCCGCTCTCTTGGCATATCATAATAATTGGCCAGGGCATTTGTAGTCATGCTTGCTTTCAGGATGGGAGCACTACATGTAGGTAAGTTGGTACATTCTTCTGGTCACTGAAATTGATGCCAGAACTCCAAAGTTCAGGATAACTTTAGGGTCTATGAAAAAAGCTACTGATCTTGTTTTAGAGAGACCTTTCAGAAGGTACTAATTAATTAGCTCCTTAGTGTGGCTCTATTAACTAAACAGTAGGAGGTTTATTGGTATCTCTCTCTGTCTCTCTGTTTCTGTCTCTGTCTTTGTCCCTCCCTTTCCCTCTGTCTCTCCTTTTGCATCTCTCTCTTTCTGGTTCCCCTGCCCCCTTTCTCTTTTGGCTATAAAAATAAGCATAGTTCATATACGTCATATCATACTTTGGCATACTAATCTGTGCTTTTGGCAACTCTACAGAGTTCCTATTGGCTGGTGGCTTCTCGGCAGATAGTGAGAACTTTAGGGAGAAAACAGCCTTTCTCTCATTCTTTTACATTTTAACCATTCTGCTCCCTCTGCCCCAGGGGAGGTTCTGTTTTTGGCAGAGGAAAAACAATTTTTTTGATGAAAATAAAAATATCTCTGTCCTGCAGATCAAGGAAAAGACAGACTTTTCAAGTTCATTTAGTCAAAGAAAAACTATTATTAATTCATTTTTTTAAAAAGAAAGAATAGTCTTACAAGGGCCTATTTTGCAATTTTTTAAAAAATACTTTTTTTTTGCACATGGGTGAATATTTTATGAGCAATTTGAAGGGACAAGATGCAAACTCATCAGAAAGGATGTGCTCTAGTCTGCTTGGTGGTGGTTTGAATAGTATAATTGTAGAATTAAGTGAAAAATGGACCCACCACTACATTTTACCTGTGCAGCATCTGAACTTTTTATACATTTTTGTCTAATGAACTATTTAAGCTATTTTCTTTATGCATCCTCTTCAGAAATGGCATGAATAGGTAATATCTTACTACTCATAGATATAAACCACCTATTAGCATCTGTGTTTTATTACATGGTAGGAAATTCATTATTCAGACTACTATCCTCTAGAGAACAGTCTATTTTTATCCATAAAATACTAAGCCAGTATCAGTACCAATGATGGAATTTAGAGTGGTGAAAGACCCAGATTCAGGGAGTTACTTGCCTCTGGAAGCATTCAGGCAAAGGCTGGATGCCCACTTGGAATAGATATTGTTTCTTGCAATAGGATGCATAGAGAAGTTGTACTGAGTTACACAAGTCCTCTAAGGTCTCTTCCCAATCTAAGGGTACTCATCATTTCCATAGTTCACCAAGTTTTGATGGGGAGACAGAGGCTAAGAAACTAAGTGGTTTACCCGATTGTATGGAGGCAATATAGATAGTTGGATTGAATGTGTGTCTATAGAGAGCTAGCATCACAGAATTTGACTTCAAGTTCTGACTCTGGTCCCTAGTAACTAGGTGACTCTGGGCAAGTCAGTGCCTCAAATAACTTTCTAAGATGAAAAAGTGTAAATATTTATAGTGTAAATATTTGTCAGGTGTGTGTTGGAACCTGCTCAAACTAGTTCAGAAATCAATTGCTAAATTATGGGAGTGAGCATTTACAGCTTGAAAATCAGCAAATGATAAAATATAAGGAATACTTTATTGTTTTTCTGATTGTCTAGACTTAAGAAAGTGATGGAGAGAGTGTTAATATTGCCTATTAATCCAGAGAAATGGGTGTTAAATATTTACCAGCTCCCCACTGGCATTCCTCTACAGTGGTTGAAAGAATGTCTACATAGAGAGTTCCTTGTACTGATGAAGAACAGGTCTGATCCTTTCCCCATCAAAAAAAATGGGGGCTCTGGGCTATTTTAGTACACTGTGACTATTGATTTTTATAACCATTATTTGCTTATTTTTAGTTAATACTTATATACATGCCCATATAAATCTAAACTTAGAATCCACATAGTAAATCAGCAGTCAAGGCAAGTATTTCAAAATGCATCCCTCTGAGTCCTGTGCTCTAGTTATAGAAAAGAGTATCTAATGGAGTAAAAAGACATTCGAAGGGAATGTTCGATGACTTTAGTTACTTAGTATTTATCAGAAAATCCTAATTTTTCATTTGGTAATTGATGGATACTATTGGGTTCCAGTGTTAAAAGAGTTTAGGAACAAACCTGTGGCCAAGGACTCATGGATTCATAAACTGTTAGAGATTATCTAAGTTAGACCTTCTTAACTTTTTTTTGGTATGTGTGTATCATGGACTCCTTTGGCATAAGTTTCTTATTTATATGATGAAGAGATTGTATCAGATGACCTCTGGGTGCTCTTTCCAGATCTCAGTCTAAGTTGCTATGATCCCCTTTTTACCTTGGAGGTGTGTGCCAAATTTAAGTAGGAACTTGGAAAATTCTACGTACATAAGTACTATATAAGTGTTAAATATAAATGATGTTCCTAATTGTCAATATATTTAAATTGGGTTGAGAAAGAACACTTTCTATAAGTTCTTCTCTTATTCATTGATGATTATTGCAGATATTTATTAGAACATCTAAATGATTTCTTTGCCTCTATGGGGGTAGAAAAGACTTTTGGTATAAAACAAATGTAAGATCAACAGGGAATGTCAACTTTTCCAAACTAGTAGGATGGGATAAAAGGTGTGGAGAGGGAGTGTGTGTGGGGGAGATTTTATATATGCTCTTTGCAAATAAAGATTTTACGTATGTTTTTTGCAATTGAAGATTAGATTAGAGACCAGGAAGCCATTTCAGGTGATTAAATAAAATATTCTGAAATATCATGAGTTTGACACTTTAATCCTGAAATGCACTTGCCTTTGAAATTCACATTAAATTATTTTGATTTCTTTCAGCAATTTCACGAAGAACAAACTGACAAGTTTCTCTAGGAAGCATGTCCGTCATCTCTTCTTGACTGAGCTGTAAGTAACGACTTCATGTTTTGGAGGGGCTTTGTAAGAGAGAGGACTGCTAACATTTTTGGGGGCGGGGCAAGCGCCTTCATATAATTCTTGAACTGCAAGGCAACTAAGAAACCACTGAGTATTTGACATAGAAGGACACTGAGGACTTGAGAGGCTAAGTGACTTTTTAGTGTTAAGCAAACCATAGAATGGACCACTGACCAATCTGCTTAGATTGCTGGAGGATCTCAGACTCTTAGTCCCCAGACCCCCTCATTATTCCTAGGGGTTACTAAAGTGAAGAACTAGTTAATGGCAATTTCATTTATGTGCATCTTGGTCCAAATAGGTGTATACCATGAGACCTGGCTGAGGAGCCGCCCTCATTATTGAGTAAAAGCATCCATGAAAGGTGCTGATGTCTTTTTTAGGGCTTGAAGCTCTGGGCATAGTTGTCTGAAGAACTCTCATTCTGCAATATCTATGGTGTTTTAATAGTGTTTTTGTGTGTCTTATTGTCAGGTGGGAACAATTGCTGCTAAGCTAGGGTAGGGATGTTATATGTTGTGGATACTATGAAAGCTGAGTCTCTTCACAGGCTCTGTTTGTTTACATATGCTATCAAAGACCAGAAAGATTTGAGACCTGTTTCCACAAATAAATAATGCCACCTATAAATTGAATGCCAGAGGTAAAAGTTTTCTTAGAGGCAAGTCTATCTCTAGATTCATGTCTCAGGTGACAGTGCTTTGAGATCCTAGCCTCCTCTATGAAGTGAGATTTGGTGTGGGGAAGGGGAGGTACCCAGCTCCTTTTAAATGACTTGATGGATCTGTGAGTCTATGATTTCATTGGAGCAAATGCTCCCTTCCTCTCCCCTCCCCCTCCCCTGCAATGATGCAGATGGCAAGACTTGATCCAGTGATGTTTTTGTCCATATTGAATGAAATAGAGACCTTTCTTTCTCTTTTAGTATCTTTAGCGTGCACATACTTATGTGGCACTAGGGGTTATAACCTCCGCACCATTCTTACTATATGAACGAGTGAAAACTCATTTATTAAGCACTTACTAAGTGCTAGCCATTGGTCTAAGTGCTGGGTATGCAAAGATTATGAAACAGATGGTCCCTGACTCCAAGGAATTTCCATTCTGATGGGGGAAGACAATGTATATAGGGATAACCAAGGAAGGGAGTTTTGTTCTGGAGAAGTGGAAAGGGGATTGGGTCTGAGCACCATTATGGACGGTGTTGATCTGTGTAGACATCTGGGGCACATGGATAGCCAGATGTCCTTGAGTGGCTGGCTTCTGAGGCATGGGCTATGGTGTGGATCAGCCAGGGGACTAAATAAGCTAATTTGATTATACATAGTCACCAAATAACTTGAATGGCCCCAGGGTGCGAACTCCAAAAATCAATAGATTGACTTCCCTAGGAACTGGGGCATAGACTCAGGAAAACCTTGGGTAGGAAGTCTAAGTCTCAAGTTTAAGGTCTCATGTGGAGGGTTCTGGTCCAGCTGGGAAGGAGCTGGATGGCACAACAGACAAATGGTCAGATGGCTGGTTGGTTGGACAGGCTGGGAAATTAAAATAGTATCTACTATCCAAGGCCAGCCAGTAGATATAGGGTTAGTGGGCTCGTTTGCAGGCAGGCAGTCACCAGTCAACTGATTCACCTTCCTTTCCTGGCCTGCATATTCTCAATGTTATTTTCTTATGTCACTTCCTGTATGCAAGTTATCGATAGTGACAAAACACAGTCTGCTTCTGCCCTTTGTGTGTTTTTTCATTGCTCTTTGAGTTGTTCATAAAAAAAAATAGTCCTTGAAAGACATTCCTGTGTCAGTCTTCTTTTCATATTCTGAAAATCATGTTTCCTCTTTCCAGTGAAGAATTTTGACATGTAAATAAAAATGGAAGTTTCCATAATGAATTGCTTATTCAAACCAACTTTTTTCCACATGGGAATTAGTGACAGTGTACTTAAAAGCATCTAATCTTTTGTCTGGGCTGTAATATATGGTGAATCTAGTCAAGGAAAAAAAGAGAGCAGTCTATAATCTTTTGGGCTCTTTTAGAATACTTAATAATAATCCCAGCCTATTAATAATTCTATGCTGGAGTTGAGGGAGACCCTTATTTTTGCTGATGAATACCTGAATGGCTTCTCTGGGTAAAATGACTCCTCTGTAAAATGGTAGCAAAAACCTAGAAATACGGTAGTGGCTAATGAGATAAAATTTAAAGGACTCGGAATTCTTTGAGAGATAGGAAGCAAATACAAAGTATCATCATTATTCCTCGTGCTATACCCCAAAGATCACAGGATCATAGATTGGAAGGGACTTTGGAGGCCATCTCATCCAGCCTTCTCATTTTACAGAGGGGTCAACTGACTTGTCCAAGGTCATACAGATAATGAGAAAAATAGCTTGCTTATATTGCTTTCAAGCTTGTAAAATCTTTCGAATGCAGTCTCTCATTTGATCTTTATAACAACCCTATCAGGTAGATGCTGTGTTTTTACAATTGAGGAAACAGGCTTGGAGAGCTTAAGTGATTTGTCCAGGTAACAGTAAGTAAGAGGCTAAGATTTAAAGCAGGATCATCCTGACTCCATAGCCAGGACTTCTGCCCTGCTGCCTCTCCCACCTTGATGCAGATATGCTTCTCTTTTGAAGGTTTTGGGGAGGAAGGGAAAGGGGCATTCCCCAAAATCAAATAATTATTCCTTGTGTTAGCTGTTTAAAACATTATGTGATATTCTGTGTGGAGTGTATAACCTTTCAGGCCACAATGGTGTTTTATTTACTCGTTTTACATCGCTACTGGGGGAAAAGGGAAGTAGCCAAGGAAAAAAATAAAAACACAAAACCACAAGAAAAATCTTTAACTGCTTATTTACAATCCTCAGTGGTCTATTTAAAATGAATCCCATTTATGGTAATGTGACTTTAAATGAGGCCATTTTAAACAGTTACTTTGGAGCTGTCTGACATTAACCACAGGGCCACAGATTTGGGTGGAGAGAAGGGCTTGGCCTCTGACTCTTCATTCACAGCCATGGCTTTTAGATTGGGTAACAAAAGCTCAGGGATCCCTAGAGGCATCTTCAAAGTTTTGATTTGGTGTTTTTCCCTTTCTAGAACGTATGGTCCTGTTGATATTTCATTTGCATTTGCTAAATCTCCTTCCAATCTCTCCAGTATTTAGATAGCTATGGATACAGGTTCCTGGTATGAAGGCATTTCAATTTTATTTAACTAGTCTTGATGGAATATATTCTAGGGGTAGGCATGGCTTTTGAGCTATGAGGATGCAAAAATTCAAATGAAATACTCCCTGATCTGAGGGAACTGACTTTCTACTGAAGCCAATATAAAAACCTCTTGTAACTTCAATATGTTTTCAATTGTCACCCACTTGGCAAAGAGGTGCAAAGGATTCCTTTGCCTTATGATTATGATCAAAATTCTGGAGAAATAAAGGAAAAAATAGTGAACACAACTGAATTGGCTAAAATAAACTAGGTTAAAAATGCCCTGAAGTGTGCCCTGCATGGATAGGGACAGAAATGTACAGTGGAAAAAATTTTCCCATCTCCCCCAAGTTTTTCTGCTATTGAACTGCCCTTGAAGAAGTAAGTCCTCCCAATTTTTTTCATATTAAAATGTGACCTTTAATTGTAAACGCTATTTTCTGTAACTACAGTCATCTCAACCTTCATAGACCACTTGCTTCAGATCTATGGGAGTATAATATAAACTATATAGAGATTATTTGTACAACAAAATAGAACAAGTTCAAGTACCTTTTTCATCTTATCATCAGTAACCTCATCCTTCTTGGGGCCCTTGGAATTATCACAGTTAAATATCAGTAGACTTTGCAAACACCATCCTTTGGGTAGTGTCAACCTAATGAGATCCCCCCAAATTTTAACAAAGTCCTTTAACCTTTCATCTATGATTCTGTCTGTTCACCAATGGATCCTCCTTTATCCTTTGCATCTGTTCTTAAGTCACTGCCAATTCTATTTTATTCTGAGAAGATCCTCTGGATTCTTATATATTGTACCTTGACTCCCCAGATACAGTCATCTTTGTTTTTCTTCTTCACTGGCAGCACCTTCTATACCATTATGACTCTTTTGCCCCAGATAGAGTGGTGCAATGGATAGAATGTTGGGTCTGGTATCAACAAGACCTGCGTTCAAATCCAGCTTCAGATACTTACTCGTTGTGCAACCCTAGGCAAGTTACTTAACCTCCTTGCTCTAAAATGGGGTTAATAATACCTACACTGCAGAGTTGTGGTGAAAATCAAATGAAGTAATATTTGTAAAAGCACTTAGCCTACTTTCTGGCAAATAATAAGAACTGTGTAAAGGCTTATTGCCTTCCTTTTCTTTTCGTGAATATGGGTACACCTTTAGAGGGGTTTCTCTGGAACTTGCTTTTAGAAGATGCTGCATTTACAAGTGAACTCGAGATATGCAGTCCTTCATTCACTGGCCCTGCTCTTTCTACCCAATGCATATTCTATAGATATCTTTAGAGCCCCTCCAATCTGGATTTGGCTTCAGGGCCTCTAGGTTTGAATCCTGGCCCTTCTACTTACCATCTGCCTGACCTTTGATAAGTTACTCTATCTCTCTGTACCTCAGTTTCCCAGTCTATAAAATGAGGAGGTTGGACTGATTAATTTTGAAAATCATTTTCTGCTCTAAATTCATGACCACTGTTCTTGCTCTTTAGGTCATGTTTTTCTTTCTGGGATTCCTTCTAATTGCTTTTGTGTTGGTCTTCCCATTTCTTTAAAAGATCCATCTCAAGACTCATCTGTCTCAAGAAATCTTCCTTGATTAATTCTAACACGTATTAAATGCCACCCCCCCTTCTTGAGGGTCTATAGCACTTACAGTCATTGTTTGTGGTGAGAATTTAGAGATCACTTTGACCTCCCATTTTATAGAGGAGGAAACTGAAACATGGAGAGGAAGTGACTTTCCCACATTTACCCAAGTGGAGTAGGGGTCAGGCAAGAACTAGAACCTTGTTTTTCCTTCTTTCTGTATAGGTTATGACATTTGATCTGTAACGTGATTTCCATAGTCTCTATCTTCTCATACATTTGTTTCCCCATATAATCAACCAGTCACCTAATTACCAACATTTATTAATTATTTTTTACTTGTGATATGTTGTGCTTAACACCAAGCACGCAAAGAAAGGCATAAATAGTATCTTCCCTCAAGGGGGTTACATTCTAATAGGAAACATACATTTGTAAAGTACTCTAAGGCAGACAACTGCATACCTAGTTTAACATTATTTTTTTACCATAGGTAATTAATAGATTATGTACTTGATTGAACGAATAAACTCTAGAGATTTTCTTCAGTTTCTTCTATGCTACATTTTTTCTCTAACTTCCTTAAATTAGGTGGTTGTAGGATTATGTGTTTTGAAAAATAGGCTAATTGGGTGAAAGAAATTTAGACTGTATAAATATAATATAGACTTCAAGTTCCATTGCATTCTAAATTCAGCAACATTCAATAGACATATATGATAAAAAATACAACAGTAATGCCTAATTTAGTAAGTGTTACTTAAGCTTCATAGTTTTCTCTTTGACTTTGACTGTTTTCACATGAGTTTTTTTTAATGTTGTTTGCTATACTTTTTAGCAGGTAGAAGTGGGATAGATATTTTCATTATATTTTATATATAAATTTCCAACAAGATGGAATGCTTAACACGTACTGAAGTTTGATAATTTTGGGGTGGATTAATTTGTATTTTTACATTTTTCCTGAACATTTAGATTTAATTCTTTCTATGCTATCTAGACTTCCTTTATTCTCAAAATTACCCCAAAATAATACAATTTAATAAAGCTCACAATGTTTTCTGAAGGCTGGTGCAGTTAAAACAAAACTTAGTATAATTTCCTTTTGCTTCATTTAGTACTCTAGTGGGTAATCCATTGAAGTGTTCTTGTGACATCCTCTGGATCAAGACATTCCAAGAGACGAAATCCAATTCAGAGACTCAGGATTTATACTGCACTAATGAGAACAACCAGAAGATTGCTCTGAAAGACCTGAAGATACCCAACTGCGGTAATTAAACTTTCTGTCCGATGCTTGTTCATGTTGCCTTTCATTTGGGTTTAGCTGCCTTGGATATGAGAAGGAAGGAAAAAAGATTTGATTACTGCAAATAAAATGTATGGAGTACAATGTTGATGTCTTTAGGAAATTAAGCATTACTGGTGTCATATAGAGAAACTAGCTGGCATCAACATAGGCATTTAATATGGACAAAAAACAATTTTGAGGTTGGTGTAAGGTCATGCTGAGGGAACACCGAGTGACAGAAGGAATATCATGGGTAAAAACAATTCAATCAAGCCTGGGCACTCAGACTTGAGAGTTGTGCTTGATGACTCGTGTCTGATAGGATACTGGACCTACATAAATCACTTCTTGTAAGTGCCAGGTATTTATTTTTTTTCCCACTTCGTTGACCTTAAATCTTCTATTCCAGGAATTCAGATTCCATTTAAATAACCAGAAAAGAATGCCTTCCTCCTGTCTTTTCCCCCCACTCCTCAGTAGTTTGCAGGGGTAGGGAGCTTGTGGTCCTCAAGTGAGACCACTTTGACTGAATCCAAACTTCACAGAACAATCCCCTTAATAAAAGAATTTGTTCTGTAAAACTTGGACTCTGTCAAAAGACCACACCCAAGGACCTAGAAGGCCACCTATGGCCTCAAGGCCACAGGTTCCCCACCCCTGATTTTTGGCCCTTTAAAGGAGGTTCAATTAAATTAATTCATACAGAACCTGAACATGCAAGGCATGCACACCCACATATGTGTCATTTTATTCTAGTATTCTTGAAGAACAAATATTTATTGAGCACTATAGTATGTTATATGGAAATCAGACTCTTCTAGCTTTAAAAATCTCTAGGGAAGGAGAAGGATCTCAGGGGAGGATTCCATTAAATAAATTTAAAACCTTTGAGTATTTCTGGGACGTAGCTTAAAAAATTCGACAATTTAGTGTAATAGGTTATATTTTTACATGCAAAGACTTTATATTCTAAGGGGACTTGTATATTTATAAACTCCTATGGAGTGTTCAAGGTAGAGTTTATGCAAGCCAGTATACAAGGTGCCTTGGGAAATAAAGAAGAATTTAAGAAATGGACCTTGTCCATAAGGAGCTTACAAAATAAGTTGGGGAAATAAATAACAAACATTTAATTCTTTGTTTTTATGAAGTCCTAGTACAGGGACTTTAAATCATTTTTCTCTATGTCATGGACCCCTTTGACAACCTGGTTGAATCCCTCTCAACATTTAAATAATTGAAAAAAATGTTAAATTTCAGCTAGAGGTGAGAGAAAATAAATATGTAGTCTTCCCTCCAATGTAAGTTCACAGACCTTCTGAAGTCTATCCACCATGGAGCACAGGTTAGGAACTCCTATCCTAGAGGTGGGAGGGAAATTTCTTTTAAAATAAAGCCAGCATTGTATGTTTATGTCCGGGGTGAGTTACTCTGTGAGGCTGCAATTAAAACCAAAGGAGGAGATGGTTTTTCTCTAAAGAGACTAGAACAGGACTCTGGCAGTTTCCTGTAGGCTTTTCTACCCAAGGTTGAAGACACAGAGTTGACACATGCTAACATGGAGGGGTACCTCCTCCTAATGCGAAGAGTGGGCATTGTTTATCCTGGCAATTCGCCTCAGCTTTCCTTAATTTTTAACAGCTTATTTTCTGACTCATACCATGGGTGGCTGCTTTCTACTAGGATGAATTGTGGAGGAAAGTTGCCTAAAAGTTTGACAAGTTCAGTGTTGTGTCAGCTGGTTTTTTAGTCAGTTGCCCAAATTCCAACCCGTTTGATGACCGCTTTTGCTACATGTATCGCTGAGAGGAAAAGAGGGAGGGAATTTGAAGTCTATTCCCAATTTCCTGAAATGTTGCATTATATGGTAACAGACTGACATTTACTTGTAACTTACTAGTTACAGTTAGAAAGAGTTTGGCAAACATGGTCCTCACATTTGATCTGTACAATCACCCTACAAGGTTAGCAGTGAGAAGTAGTAGTGTCCCTCTTGGGCAGAAGAACGAAGCCATGTTCCTACTCAGACCTTCCTTGTCTTACCCCAATGCCCCTATATGATGCCCATTTTGCCCCAGGTTCACACTATTTTGATTTTAACCTTGAAACTGGTGAAAATATTTGTATGATTCTCCTTAATGTTTATTATTTAGGGGCTATTTTGTTATAGAGAAGGGAATTTTTAAATCTCCCCAATAAATATTTTCCTCCTATTTTCAAAAACCTTCAGAGAAGAAGAATGAACTCAGGGGAGGATTCCAGTGAATGTGTTTAAAATCCTAGAATATCTTGGAATATTATAAAAAAGTTAATAATTTAAGGTAGTGGTTCTTAAACCATGATCCGGGGGTGGGTAGGACTCCATGAGAAGCTTTCAGGGGGTCTGTGAGGTCAAACCTATTTTCTTTTTTTGTTTTTAGTGCTCTATAATCACTACTATATATATCTTAGATTTTTTCTCCCTCCTTCTCTACTCCCTCCCAGAGATGACTTGCAATCTTATATAGTTCTACACATACATTCCTATTGAATACAATTTCACCATAGTCATGTTGAGTAGAAGAACTAAAATGAATGAGAGAAACCATAAAACAAAACAAAGCACCAAAGAAAATGGTCTGCTTCATTCTGCGATCCAATTCCATAGTTCTTTCTCTGGATGTGGAAGGCATTTAAGGTCCAAGCTATTTTCATCAAAATATGAAGACACTTTAATTTCAAGTATGGAAAATAACAATAGACGTAACTCATAAACAAAAGCTCTTTGGAATATTAATAATTTTTAAGAATGTAAAGAGATCTTGAGATTGAAAAAGTTTGTGAACTGCATATTTAGGGTCTTACATTTGAAAGAAAAGACTTCCATTTAATTAATTAGCAAATAATGAGACATACCACATGGGTATTCAACATGTGGAAATGAAACACTCAACCCCTTAAATGCAAAGCTGAACTTCGTATCCAGTCTTAGTAGGAATATCCATTTTGAATTATCAGTGAGAATGTGATGCTGTCTGATAGAAAGTTAGAATGACAGAGTGATGGACTTTGAATGAGGAAGACCTAGGTTAAAATTGCACCTCTGATACTGGGACCCTGAAGCAAGTCATGGAGCCTCAGTTTCCTCACCTGTGAAATGGAAACTGTTCATCATCTGTAGTACCTACTTTGGAGAGTTTTTGTGAGGCTTAAATGAGACAAAATGTATAAAGTGCCTTGAAAGCTTTAAAGCACTGTTGAAATGTGAGCTGTTATTATTAGCATCCACATTTATACAGAAGTAATGCCAGTGCTCACAACTGTCAGAGGGAAACTCTATAAAACTTAATGTACTGTGTGATTTGGCAGGCTCTTTTGTCTGCCTAGTGTCTGGGTGTTCTAGGTCTTCCTTTGTGTCTCTTCTTCGTTTAGCTTTATCAGTTCCAGCTTTGGTCCTATAAAAAGAGAACATACAAATTGGCCAGTGGGTTACTTGTACTGTGTGCATTTAAATTTTATTTACTGAACTTTTATGCTAGAAAATCAGACATTAACATGTAGGAAATTTCCAGTTAGTTACAGAGGTAGATTCCGGAGCAGTTCTATCTAGTTTGTCATCTTGTGTGTGTGTGTGTGTGTGTGTGTGTGTGTGTGTGTGAACTTCGCCAAAATGACGAGAGTAAGGAGGAAATTCAGGGTTACTTCAATTTGTATTTTTCTAATTTTTAGTGAGTTGGAACTTTTTTTTTTTGGCTACTGACAACTTGGATTTCTTCCTCTGAAAATTTCTGGTTTGTATTCTTTGATCATTTATCAATTATGAAATGACTCTCATTCTTCTAGATTTGAATAGTTTCCTTATACATCTTAGAAATGACACCCTAGAAACTTACTGCACAGATTTTTTTCCATTATCTGATTCCCTTCTAATTTTTGCTGCCCAAGTTTTGTTGGTGCAAAATCTTTTTAATGTTGCATATCCAAAATTGTCCAATTATATTTTGGGATCCTTGCTTGTTTCTTACTTGCCCCTCTGATGAAGATTGACTGTTTGATCCAGGGCAAGCCATTTACATTTCCAGAGCTCTAGTCCACTTTCTATGACCATAAGTTGTAGGAAGTTGTTGGCTTACCTTGATAGAATTTCCTCATTAGGAAGCTCACAATATTTATATGTTCTTATCTCTATCTACATATAAGATGGACATCAGAATATTAATAGCTAACATTTATTTAGTACATGCTTTGTGCCAGGCACTGTGTTAAGCCCTTTGCAATTATTATCTCATTGGTCTGTATAGCAACCTTAAAAAGGTAGGTGCTGCTGACATCCCCATTTTACAGATGAGGAAACTGAGACGAACTGAGATTAAGTGACTTGCCTGGAGTAACACAGTTAGTAGGTATCTGAAGCTGCATTTGAATTCCAGTCTTTCTAACTCCAGACCCAGTGATGATATTCACTGTGCCACCTAGCTACCTATACAAGCTAGTCTGGGGAGCAAATGCATGGGCAGTTGAAGGAATCACAGTGGCCCTTGAGATGAGTTTTGAAAGAAACAAGGGATTCTGAGTCAAACATTCATATTCTTTCCGCTAGATTATTCAGGACTTTATCATTTCCCCCTTACGTACTAACTAACTTTCTATGTTTGTCATCACTGAATTTGCTAGCCTATTACAAGTGTCTTCTTTCATTATTTTAATGCCCTTTAGAGCCCGAGGGGAGATTTAAGCAGTGCCATTCCCATTAGTCACAAACACCTAGAATACTTTAAAATATCTATCTCCCACAGAGAAATGCTATAAATTTATCCCTGCAGAGAAACATGTTGTGGTGTGTTTCCCCACAAGGCACTTGTGAACCTTTTAAAAAAACTTTATTAATCATAAAGCCACAAAACACATTACTATAAAATTTCAATGCCAGCTGAAATCATGGGTAGCTGTGAACACTGGTTTCCAGGATTTTCATTGAATCAAACAGGTTTCTTCTTCTTTTCTTCGGAGTGAAGAACTATTTTTTTTTCTATTCCTAAGGCTGCAATGAGGGAATAAATAATTACACATTCATACTGAAACAGAGTGGTTCTTTGTTTCTTCCAGTTTGTTTAATGGAGATGTTTATTAGATCATGTATTTGTGAAATGACTCATTCAGGGTTTCATTTAATTATGTATCAGGAGCAAATCTTCACATCAAAAACAATGCTTTATTTTCTTTATGCTTAATACTTTTTGAGGGGCAGCTGAGCGGTCCCGGACCTGGAATTAGGAAGACCTAAGTTCAAATCTGTCCTTAGAAACTTACTAGCTGAGTGACCCTAGGCAAGTCACTTACCTTTTGTTTGCCTTGGTTTCTTTAGTTGTAAAATGGGGATCAAACTCTTCCAGGGTTGTTATAAGGCTCAAATGAGGTAAAATTTATTAAGTGCTTAGTTTCAATGCCTAATACATAATAGGCACTTAATAAATATTTATTTTCTCCTCTTTCTTTCTCTCTCTCTTTCTTTCTTTCTTTCTCTCTTTCTTTTTTCTTGTTTTCTTTCTTCCTTCCTTCCAATTATCCCATGAATTTGCAGCTAGAGGAAGACTTCATTGCACAATATAGTGTATAAGATGATGTTATCTGAAGTGAAGTTTACAAATATATTTAAGAACGCCATTAATATTCCACATGGAGTAACTATTCTGGCATCAAAACATCCTTTATCACAAATACATTTCATACTCAGTTGAATTATACCCTATATCATAATAGCCCCACAGTCACTATAAGGATGTTATTCAGTGAGTGGGTGCAGCCTCTTGAGAAAAATGAGCTATAAGTTCAATTTAGCCTCCTTATTGTTCATATCACATTCCTTAAACTTTATAGCATTTAAGGATTAAGCCTCTACAAGCCATATGCACACATGCTTCCATTAATGATAGCAGAAGCTTATTCACAGGTGCGTAAGCAAGAGACAGATTTCCTCAAGTTATATGCATTTTTCAAACTTAGTTTTAAAGTCTAACTTTTACCATAAACTGTGGTTGATAACTTGATTTGCTGCCCCTTCTCCCCTTCCTTCTCTCTCTCCCCCCTCCCTCTACTCCCCCCCCCCCCATATCTACTCCTCCTTCCCTTACTCATGTTCTTTCTGGCTTTCTTTTATCTTCCTTTTCCCTCATCTCTTTCTCAGTCTGATTTTCATCACTGTAAGGAACTCTCAATGTGGAAACTCATCTCAGTAATGCAGATCGTTATCAGATCAGCAGCATCAGAAGTTCATAAGGATTAGAGCTGGAAGGGTCCTTCAGTTCACCCTAAAACTCAACTGTAACATGATCTTAGAGATTTGCTGTAAGTGACACTCTGGGTCACACAGCTAATAAGTATCAGGGATAGGACTTGAACTCAGATTATCCTGATGACTGCCCTGCCTGTATCCCCTATGCCAGTAGGTCTCGTATTTGTAATCTCAGAACTCCTTTATACTCTTCAAAATTGTTAAGAACCTCTAGCAAAGAGATTTTGTTTATATTGGTTGTATTATCAATATTTACCATATTAGAAATTAAAACATTAGCAATATCGTGAAGATAGTTTTGATCTTGTGTGCTCTCTGTAAAGGTCTTGGGGACCTCAGATGCAGTGAGACCACACTTTGAGAACCACTGCCCTATGCCATGTTGCCTCTTTCTCATAAAAAAGGCATCATTATTTTGTCTGGTACCAAGGAAATGGAGCTACGGCACTCTGTTTGTATTTATAGTAGACTAATGAGAAACATTATTTTGATGAATCCTTTGTGTGGAAATCTCATCAGTATAAATAATGCTACTTTCTTAGATTCTTGGGCTGAGCATCACTTGTTGATACTCAAAGATCATGTCTATAGCAGGCAAAAAAAAAAAAAAAAGATTTTCCCCCAGAGGCTTTTGCAGATAATTCCAAATGTGTGACAGAAACTACAGTTCACAATTAAACAAAGCAAGCAGTTCAACAGCTTAGACATTACTGCTATATGTTACTTTAGATGACCACCCACCAAATAAAGTACTTTTGCTTTTATCAGCACCATCACGTTCTAAATTTTCCAGTTCGTAAGTTACTTGGCTTTTTTTTCTGTCATCAAACTAGTCACATAAGCTAAGAAAGCTCTATATAAAGTTAACAAATAGAATCAGAAAGGCAATTTGCTGTTTTTTACTTAGTCCAGGAAACACTTAGTCAACCCTTTCTGTAGCCAAGTGTTTAGCAGCCAATTCGAAATAGATCAAGCATATTCTGGCTCAATTCCTGGCAGTGGGAAGGACCATAGTGATAGAGTTCTCTCCTGCAGGTAAATAAACTGGATGAGATACGAAGAAGTCAGAAGAGTGGTGGAGGAGGTTATGGATTTTTAATGCTGGGTCTTAATGAGAATGAAGCAAGAGATCCAATTGTTTATTTGTTTAAGTTCTTTACATCAGTTTCAACATTAGGGAGTCAGGAGAGGAGACGTATTATAGATAGCATTGTATAAATTATTTAAGAAGTTAAAAAGCAAAGGCATTATCCAAGATACACAAAACTTCTCTTGGTAATTTTCATCACATGGAATGAGGAGCCAACATAAAGAGAATAATGTCCCATTACTGTTCCAACAAGATGAAAAATAAATGTAACTTAGACTTGGTATTAAATAGAGATAGGCATTGAACCTGTGATCTCATTGCTGTAGAGAACTCCCTGATGAGGAAACCCCTTCTTCCAAGGCAAGTTGGCACCTTCTTTGAGATGTACAGTCAGAGAGCTGCCTAGAGAGTACTGAGTGATAAAATGTTTGCCCAGGGTCACACAGCCAGTATAGATCAGAGTAGGTACTTAACCTAAGTCTTCCTGGTTTCAAGGTCAGATCTCTGTTCATATGCCATGCTTACTTGGTATCAAATACCAGAGGGAGAATTAATGTGCTCCATTAATAACTAAAATCTTATGGATTATTGGGACCTCAGCTTTCCTATTGGTTTAAAAAAAAGCTACAGATATTAGAAAATCAGAACCTCTCAAATAACTGAAAGAATGGGGGAAGAGAACAGAGTGATGTATAATCCAAAGTTTTAAAAAATTGTCCAGAAAATTTATAATAATTATTTTATTTTCTATTATAATTATAATAAAATAATTAAATTTTGCCTTTGTAAAATGTTAACATACCTATGTTTAAATACAATTCTATAATCTGACTTGACATTTCACATCAACCAAAGTAATAGAGTCACATTCTGAGAAACGAGGAATAATAGATGTTTGGTATCCCCATTCTTGAGTCTGCTTAATTTACCCCCAAGCCCCCAGTCTGCACCCTACCCTGTTCCACTACATTTTGGAAATTACTTCCTCCTTAGATTGATGTAGAAGACTGGAATAAGCAGAAGTGCCCTCCCCTTTAAAAAAAAGATACATTTTAATTGATATCTTTTGTTTTCTCATTGCTTAAATTTCTCTCTGTATCCTCCCTCCCCCTTCCAGGGGACCATCCCTTAAACCAAATAATTTCTTTAAAGAAATAATAAAAAGAGAACGAAAAGAAGAACAACCAGAAAAATTAATGAATACACTGAAAAAATCTGACAATATATGCAATGTTCCACATCTGTGGACCTCCGCTCTCCTCAGCCCCTACATATAAAACAGGAACTTTCCCCCCTCCCCCTTTATTTATTTATCTATTTTTTAGCTAAAGAATTAGTTGTGAGTGTTCTAAGTAGCCACTAATGACTAACCCACAGTGTACAGTAGAATGGAGGAAACAGCATGAACACATGTGAGTATGTACATAATAAATACAAAATGATGCAGCATACCGTAATAGAGAGAGAACTGGCCTTGAACCCAGTCACACCCGGATTCAAGTCATGCCTCTGATAAAGACTGGCTATTTGATCCTGGTCAACAAGTCTCTTAAAGTCTCAATGTACTAATCAACTCTCTGTGCTAAGCACTTTCCAAATGTGATCTCATTTGATCCCTTCAGCTCTGGGAAATTAGACAGCACCATTGACAAGCTTTTCTGGATGCTGAGTATAAATTTTGGGCATTCCTTTTCACCTCAGTCTTGCAAACGTCCATGAATACATTTATCTTAGCAGAGTCATCCCATTTTTAGTGTCCACTGGCAGCTCTCCTATTCTCCTTACCTTCCCTTAGGTAAAGAAAGCTTTTTTTTTTTCACCCTTTTCCCCCTCAGTTCTCTAAAATCCTGTCAAGTGTTATCCTAATAACACTCCCTGGAATTGTCCCTACTTAGGACAAAGTACTGGTTGCTATTGTATTTCTTAACGTTACCCTGCATAAATGTTACGGTAAACTGGGGCAAGTACATATGTAGATCACTAGCCCAGTTTTGGTGCAGAAACAGATACCAGGTAAAAAAATGTGGCAATGCATGTTTCAGGACAGGGAAAGGAGTAGTGAGAACATCTGTTATTTCACTGGAATAGGGAACTCCATAGTGGGGGAAACTCCCCCCACCAATGCAGATTGATAACTTTTCTGAAACTTACCCTTAGAAGGTTTCTTAGGGGATAGATGTCAGATTCTTGGTCATAGGTCACAGAACTTCTGGATGCAGCCCTAACCAAATGAAAATATAATTGGGAAATGTGTAACGAAATAAATAAAAATATAATACAACATAGATAATGCTCATTTGTGTTTCTAAGCCGATATGCTGTCCACAGGGGATCTATTTCTAATTGAACTTGACACCACAGGTTAGAGAACTTTTAGATTAAATGTTGTTCAGGCTCACCTAGGCAGCATATTATCAGAAGCTTAATTTAAATGGTGGTCTTCTTGACTTGGACAAATCTCTATTTGTCTGTACCATGCTGCCTCTCACAGGCATGATCTAAATTCTTCCTCCAAAGAATCCTTTCTTGGAAAAAAAAGAATCATTTCTTCTTTATATTTTCTCTTCACTGTATTTAAGGGTTAGTTCATAACTTCTCAAAGACTTATTTGTAGTACCACCAAACCAATTCTTATAAAGGTAATCAAGATGGCAGCTATCTGTTAATAAAGTGGAAGGGATTTTAGTGGCCCTGGAGTTCAACTGCATTGTTTTCCAGATGAGGAAACTGAGGCCAAGATTGAGTGTCTTGTCCAGGACACACCTTACACCAGCTAATATATATCAGAGGCAAGGCTCGAACCCAAGTTTTCTGGGTCCTGAAGCTGGTTCTCTATCCACTGCAGTACATTATCTCTGATTATACTTCATCAATGAGAAACCTGGAATGTTAGGTAACCACTTCCTCTCTCATCATTTTACAGATGAAAACTGCTTTAGGTTGATAGTTGGATGATAAATAATGGCATTTTTAACAATTTTGGACATGGATTTTGTGCATGCATATTATATTGTATTGGAGATGGATTAGATAGTGAAGTATAATGGCAAAGGCACTATATTTGGAATTAGAATACCTGGGTTTGAGTTCTGACTTTTACAAAGGAGCTCCACGACATCAGACAAATCTTTGACCCTCAATTATCTGTAAAATTGGAGGTGGGAAAACATGCCTTGCTTAGCTCAGAATGTTGTAAGGAAATATTTTGTGAATTATTGAGTGCCATATAAATGTAAGTTGTTGTTACAGTTTGAGATGGTAATCTCTTGGATAGCAGGGACTCTTTCAGTTTCTCTTTGCATCTCCAGTATCTACAGTAATCTTGCACATAGTAGGTTTTTTAGTAAATATTTGTTGGATTAGGTGTGGTCTTAAAGGGTAGCAGAATGTGTCAGGAATATCCAGGGCATAGGAAAGAAAACACTAAGGTATCTATTTGTGTGATTAGTTCACTGTTATATCCAGAAGTACACAGTAAAATTTCATGGAGTCCAGTGGATGAAATCCATGATGCTTATTGTTGGGATCATGTTACGGTAAGAGCAGAAAGCTTGGGAAGATTTGCTTGGGCTTTTATTGTGTACTTGCGCCAGTTTCAAATCTTATTAGGCAAGTAAGTGGTGCCTGGCAAATTATTCGTCCTGCCTTTTCTTATTAATGCCTCTCAATTCATTTTTATTGAACTAATTAAACTTAGAGTGATATTTCAAGTACAGATTTTTTTTTCATTACTGAATCTTAAGCCAGCACATTAATGTTGAAGATTTAGCGTGAGTCAGATGCTTACTCATTTGTGGAAGACTTTTCATTTAAAAATCCCAGGCTTTGCCAACTTTGCATCAAGTTTCCTTTGGAAACTGCAAGGGCAGAATGGTACAATTTTGCCATGATTAAAAGTAAAACAAACAAGGCCAAAGATTCCCCTGGCCCCTTCCCATTTCCTCTCTCCCTGCCCCTCCTCCCACCAAAGGAAGCGTCAGAAAAAGAAAACAAATTCCTAGATTGTGGGCATGCCATAGAAAAGAAAAGAAAGAAAAGAAAATCAAATCTTGTCTAGGGCTAATATGAATGTTGTGTTCATGATCTTTTTCTCCCTGGTTTTCCCTAAACTTTGCTATGTCATTTTCAGAATAGATCCCATTCTTTTGACAAGTGAATTGTTCCCTTTTGTAAAGAGTAGTCTGGTATGAACATTTCTTCTTATTGATTTGGGCTCCATATGCTAATAGATAGAACCCCTTCTACCTCCCCTGCTAGAATATGTTCTACTGTGACACAGTACCCAGTATAATGTTAGCCACAGAAATATATCTTAATCCATTAAATTGTCCTGTATTTTCCTTGGAGGGAGGAAGAATGGTGGAATCCAGCAAAATTCACCCTATGTGATGGGAAACAATGGTAGGCATAGCCTAGCTAGTTTAGAATGTTTGCCAGTTAGTTATATTATATGGTGCAGAGTCTTTTAAAAGGCTTTTTAAGTTATGATGCATAGTGAATGTAAGCTAAAACATATTATAATTAAGGAATTATCTAGGAAAGCTTCTATAAAAAGGATGCTGTTAAAGAATTATATGACTGGAAAAATAAAGACATAGTAAGACTGAGGGATAACTGCTGGACAGGAAGGAAGCAAATGTTTATTAAAGTGCCTACTAACTGCTAGACACTGTGCTATGCACTTTACACATTTTACCTTATTTAATTCTCACAACAATCTGGGGAACTGGATGCTATTACTATCCACAGTTGAGGAAAAGAAGACAGACAAATGAAATGACTTGTCCACAGTCACACGGTGACAGATTTGAACTCTAGTCTTCCTGACCCTAGGCCCTGAATTCTCTCTGCTCATTGCCAACAAAGCTGCCTGGATAGCTCCTGGGTAGCTCCCTGGCTACATTGTCATTCATCTAATGAGAAGAGAATACAAGGAAAGCTCCTAGAACTTTGGATGGATTGCCTGTGGGTGGAATTATGGGAGGGCACACAGGATGAGTCAGCATACATGAATGGGAAAGTGTATGCTTAGAAAGAATGCCTAGAAGTAATCCTTTGGAGAATTGGAGTATGATGGCTTGACCCCCAACATCCTCTCAAATATTCCCAGTGAGCTACTTTACAGAAGGCTTTCGGTCTATAATAATGTGGAGACGAAGGATCTGATAAAGCCAAATGAATGTTAGTGAAAACAAATTAATTATCCTTAGACCTGCATTATTTTTTCCTGGCCTGTGGGTCATGCCTTCCTTAAATTATAGTATTTTGTGAGACCTGGAAGCCTGAGTGAATCCACTTGAAAATTGTTTTTATTCTGTGTTCAAGTTGTAGTTTACTTGGCTGCTGTAACTTGGTATACTGTTAAATTTGTTTTGACTTAACTTTCATTTAAATAACCTATAATTCTTTTGTAATTTTGAATAATATGGAAACTCAGTCTGTTCGAAGGATGATTTGTTCATGCTACCTTGCGAGAATGAATAGTGCTATTAAAAAAGAAAGCAAGGTTTGAAATCTAAAAGTTGAATGCTTTATTTTCTGTAGTTGTAGAAAATAGCTTGCTTTCTTTTGCAAATGAACTTGTTCACATGGGGTACAAGTACCCCAAAAAAACTTTCCGTGTGGGTGCTGCTGCAACTTTATTCATGATATCAATGAAAAGTATTAATGAAAAAACACATTCCTTAAGTGCTTACTATATGCCAAATCCATGCAAAGTTCTTGAGATGCAAATAGAAAAATGAGAGATAGTCCCTGCTCTTAAGATGCTCCCATTTTAATTGGGAGAGACAATACAGTGTAGGGTTTTTGTTGCAGAGAAGATGGAAGTACAAAGGGTATAGCTTCAGGTTAGATGACAAGGCTTAGGGGTCCTTAGATCTCAGAGGCAGATGACTCTGTGACCTGGCAAACAGAAAAACCTGGTTGTTCTTCCTACCAGGAGCCTTATGACAGCTGATTTCCTGTTCATCCAAGCAGTGTGAATGGCCTTTTCTGACTTGCTGGCATTAGGACGGGGTAGTGGGCCCAAGAATAGAAGTGGAGCAGGGACTTTAGGTCCACTCCAATAAGGTTGGGGATGGAGAGGTCTAATTTCAGCCAAGAGGCACAAAAGGGAAGGGAACATTGGCAGGAAGGCTGAGGGTAGGTAAGGCTCCTTGTATATCTGCTCCTTCTAGGTGCTGGATGGGGTATGTTAAATACTTAAAATTAGACCTCTTCCTTGTGATATCTGCCTATATCCATGTGGATCTTTGGGTAGTATTTGACATTTCTGACCTGAAAGGATCTCTTCTCTGGGGTTTTTGTGACACTGCAGTCTCCAAGTTTTCCTCTCTTCAGTTTCTTTTCTTGGATTACTGTCTACCCCATCCCCACTCCCAGTCATGGAGTTCCCCTAAAGTTTTACCCTGAACGCTTTTATTTTCTCTCTCTGTTCCCTTTCTCTAAGCAATCTCACCATCTTCCGTGGATTCAGCTATCATTCCTATCAAAGGCACCACCATTCTTCCAGGCTCCCAGATGTACAGCCTTCATATTGTCCTTGACCCCTCCCTTTCCCTCACCCCACTTATCCTGAAATAAGTTACTAAAAGTTACCTCTATTGCATCTCTCACATATGACTTCAAAGTACTCACGTAACTACTACTTTAGTTAGCTCAGGTCCTTATTGTATCTTGAGTATTTCCCTTCCCAGCTATCCTCCTCAAGCTGCCAAAATGCTTGTCCTGAAGCACAAGCCTGATCATGTCATTTCCCTGTTTGAGAACCCCAGTGACTCCCTTTTACCTGAAAGGTAAAAGGCAAACTCCCTCGATGGGCTTTTAAATCTCTTCATAATATGACTCTAGTACCTTTCAAGTGAAATGAAAATTACCCTCCTTCACGCATCCTCCTTTCCAAACAAACGGGCTTTCTTGCTGTTCTTTGAACTTGATATTCTATTTTCCGTCTTTGTTTTTACACAGATAGCTTCCCCCAACCTGCAGCGCTGCCCCCCACCTCCTCTGCAGAACATTTTCCAGTTTCCTTTAAGGCTCAGCTCACCTGCCACCTCATAGGAGAATCCATTTCTGACTTCCCTGTTTGTTAGAGGGGTCTCCCTCCTCCTCGAAATATCATGTATAGAATGATCTATTTACTTACCCAATAAAACGTAAGCCCCTTGAAACCAGGCTCGATTTTATCATTGTGGCCCCAATGCCTTATGTATAATAGATGCTTAATAATGCTTGCTGGATGCATTAGACATATGTCATATCAAATCTTTCTCTTTTAGTAGAAGATATGGAAATGCTAAAGAAAAGATGGCATATGATTAATATATCTGAAAAATATCTTGGAACTAAAAGCCTGTTTAGTATTAGTAATCTCCAGTCATTCAAGATTTGAGAACTCTTTAGATGTGGAAAGATTACTTTTAAAAAATATTGATATAGCACTTTTAATAGAGCAATGGATACCAAATTAACATGGCAGCAAGCAGTCTGTAATACCTCCAGTTGGAAACGAGGGTCCTTCTGGATGATTAGACTACAGATTCTCTCACTAGGACTAGAAAGAGAATATTTTGTCAGGGACATGAAGACAGAAACCCATCCTTTGTTGATGGGAAGCTCTTTGGAAAGCCTTAATCCAGTGAGTGCATGGGATACCATGTCTAGGGGGCTATTTCACATCTTGGTCCTGGCATTTCCTGTCCTTCAACAAGAAGTGTGTCTAACCCTGTACCAGGTTTATCATTGCTTGGCTGTCTTCACAATGGTGCCTAGACCTGAGATGCCAAGTGGTCTTGGAGCCACTAGCACTGATTGTCACCATGACAATAGCTGGCAGGGTAGCTATGGTGGTAAAGTTGGTAGGCTGGGCTGCCATTGTCACTGGGTTAGCAGAATCCAACTTACTCTTTCTGTGGTGGTATTGGTTATGGTGTTGTTCTTGGTGTACGTCACAGACTCAATTTTTATTCTTTCCTTTTTTGTTTTTTTCCAACTTCTCCATTTCTATCTTAGTGCCTCATAATGGGCGTCCTTAGACCACCCATGGGGTCAAACATATCCTTGGGATAATTGGTGCCAAGCCCATCAATTGAACAATACTGGATAAGATTCTCATAGATGCTGGGCTTCTGAAATTCCTTCTTCCCCTGGATAATGTAATTCATATCCATCTCTTCCTTTATCTTCTGCACATATAATTTCAGTACCTTTTCCTGGAGCTGATTTGAGCATTTTCAGGAGGCTGGGGAATAGGGATGGGAGGGTGGTTAATCTCATTAGGAGACAAATTCCTGACTCTAAGAGAAGAAGGCAACCAGCTCCTGGGTTTATCTCTTTTTTCCAGCTGAAAATTCCTTTAGGTCATCAGTATCAGATTTGTCAGTCTCTGGGTCATCATCTTCCAATTACCTTCTGTTTTCTAATCTTCCTCATAACTATCTTCATGTTCCTTAAGGAAAAAAAGTCATCATCTCCATAGACTTCAGACACTGTCACCTTTTTCAACAGCTGCTGCGGCTTCCCAGTCGCTTCTACTCCAGCCTCACTGTCCAACTCAGGATCCGAGGCTGTGATGTAAATGGGCAGCGACAAAAGAATGCACTCCAGGACATCTTCTGCCCCCCTCTCCCCTCAACCAGCACTCTCATGTGACTGTTGCTGGGACTTGGTACTCTTATTTCAAGGGATTGAGTCTTTTCTACAGGAAGTCCAATGACACTCTCACTTCCTCCCTCCCTGACATTTTGTCCCTGACAACAAACCAAGCAAAAAGAGTGAACTCCTTCCCGATCCCTTCCTCACCTTCTCCAGGCTTATTTGAAAAAAAAAAAATAGAGAGAGAGAGAACTGTTATTAAATATTTTATTCTAGAACCATATAATCATGGATTATCAAAGCTTGAAAAGATATAGTCAAATGCTCTCACTTTTCAGATGAACAAATTGAACACCTCTAGATTTATGCTAAAGAACCTCAGGATTTCAATGCTTTTGAAAAAATATAAGAGAGAGGAGAAGGGGAGGGATGCTTTAATCAACATGTTTGTATGAGGAAATGCTAGCATTATGCACAGATATGCAAAATGTATTATTCTGTAATGATCTTTACAAGCACTTTGTAAAGTGGTGGTGCCAAAAGGTATATTCAGAAGCTAAGAAAGAGTCAATTGGGGAATGGTTGACCGAATTATGGTATTATGATATAATGAAATTTTGCACTTTAAGAAATGATGAAAGGGACAGATCCTGAGAAACATGGGAGGACAGTTATGAACTGATGTAGCATGAAATGAGCAGAACATAGAGAGCAACTTATATACGATGACTACAACATTTTTGTAAAAGAAAACAGCGGAAAAGGAAAACAACATAAGACTTGTGATGAATGATGCTTCTCACCTCCTGGCAGATGGATTGATTATGTACAGAATAAGACATGTTTTCAAATGTGGCCAGCATCAAGTGGTATTTTATGTGACTCTACTTACTTGTTACAAGGGAGACGTATTTATTTTTTGGAGGAGGAAAGTTTTAGAAGGACAGTGCAGGGATAGTGATAGTGATTCCAAAACAAAACTAAAGGAAAGGAGTAAAAAAGCATCAATTTTAAAAATAGAGGGGAATGAAATTTAGAAAGGAACACAGATAAGCAGGTTAGCATTAAAACTACCATGCTAAATTTGAAATGTACAAAAGAAGTTGTTTGTAATGGAGATTCACGGCTTCAGTTGTAATACTTTTTTTTTCTGTACTTTGTCTTGGAAAACAGTGTTGGTGAAATTCATGATAACAAAAGAGGAAATTTAAAAATTTTATGGCAGAGCATTTTTTGTCCATATTAAATCTGTAACACTCCTGGACTTGGCTCCATTTTGTATTTCAACATAAATATCAATGATTGATTTCACAGGGCTGGATAATTCATTGGAGTATCTATTCTATTGCTTTTGTTTCTCCATAGCATTCCACTCTTTAAGTATGTGACTGTTTTTCCTTCTTGTTCTCTAGTTGTACCATCAGCAAATCTGATCACGCCTAATCTCACAGTTGAGGAAGGGAAGTCCATCACACTGTTTTGTAACACATCAGGACATCCAACTCCTGATGTATCCTGGGAAGTCGGTAATCTGGTTTCCAAACATATGGTAAGGTTTATGTTCAACTGTGTAATAATTCAGACACATGATATTTCTACTTGAGATAGTATTAAACCCGGTGATCATCATTTAATATTTTCCAGAATACAAATAGAAATGGAAAGTGAGTTTTGACTTACATTTATTTTCCATCTGTTTTTAATCAAGAAAGACCAGTGCAGATTGTGTGATACAAGCAAATTTGCATTTTAGTTTATGTACACCTCCTAGATGGCAAAGTCTATGTATCCACAGTGAGGTCGTGATGACAAGATAAGTCAGGTGAGTCAAACTCCTTGTAGTCTTTTTCCTTGGAAAAAGGTAAGTGGCAAATAAAGGAGTGTTTTAGCTGTACCAGCTGCGAATGTGACATCTGGAAAGGTGAAAGTAATTCTTTTATGCCTTACTTTATGACCCTGAGCTAGGTATAGGCAGGGAAGCTTTTGTGATTTTTTTTTTGCTTTTGCAAAAGGGTGAGGAAACTCAAAATTGTTTGACTCTTGAGTTTCTAACAATTGATTTTTTTGTCGTTGTTTTTCTGTTTATTCATTTGTAGAATGAAACAAGCAAGTCATCGGCCTCCTTAAAGATAACTAACATTTCATCTGATGACAGTGGAAAACAAATCTCTTGTGTGGCAGAAAACATAGTAGGAGAAGCGCAAGATACTGTCAACCTCACGGTGCATTGTACGTAAATAGACGTGCATACATTTTCAATAACAGATAATCTTGGCCAAAATTCCCTTTCCTAGTTTGGCTTTCAGGTCGTTAATCAGTGATGTTCTCCAGCATGTTAGAAAAACCTACAAAATGTATAATGTGTACATAATTATGACTATTGGTTTCCTTTACTTCCGTTCTTTTTTTGACATCTTTCTCTTATTGGTTTCTGTTACTTGGTCGAATCCTCTTTAAAGTATCTTTTGATTCCTTTTTTTCTCTTCTCTCAGACTTGTCCTATTGTTTTTTTCTTTTCCTTTTAAGTATATATTTTTGAGTCTCTTGGTCTTATTTTGTTGATTTAATCTATGATTTGAATTTGGATAATTGGGTTGATTAAAAAAATCAAGGTTTCCATGATATCAATAAAAGGGTTAAAATCTGGGAATATTTTTAACAAGTTGTGTGTGTGTGAATGTATGTATGTTTATGATACAGTAAACACCCATTATTTTAGAATTGGATTGGTTAGGTTATAGGTATAGGTCTTAGGGGTGTGCTGGAGCAAGCTACTATTAGCTCATGAGGGGCTGTTATTAAATTTTCAGTGTGAGCACTTGCACCTTGGAAATTTGCAAATGCTACAAATCAAGGCTTGCTTTGTGGTTTTGTTGAGTGTCTAGACTTCAGAAAGGGATGGAGTAAATGCTGATAATGCAGACGCCACTTGAAAATGTGTTCTGCATATGGTTGTTTTTTTTTCAGAAAGCTGGTTGTTAAATAATTACCAGCACATTCCTGTCTTACCCAATTAAAAAAAAAGGTTTTTTTCTCCCTATGGAATATTTTTCAAAAGTAATGCAACTTTATCAAAGTATTATGTGTTTTGTGAATGAAGATATTATTTGTCATAATAGAAAATAAGGTAAGACCTTATGTGTCATAAAGATGAAAGTCCCAAGTTACACACCCATTTTGAAAATTTTACTTTTTTTTGGTCAAAATTGTTTCCTTTGTTCAAATTACTTCAAGTTCTGAGTCAGTAAAGGTAATAATGATGTTTTTAGCTACATTGGGATGTTGATTATTCATAGACATACACATTAATTGTGCATATGTACATATATGTATACATGTTATCATGTTTGTGTAGATACATAGCCATAGTTGGCAATTCCATGCTGAATAAGAAATATCAAGCTTTGGTTCTCTGACAACCAGTATTGCTACCATGCTCAGCCGATAATGAACTCATTGCTTGTCAGTTTGGGAGCATTGACCAACATTTGTTAAATTGAATTGAATCTGAAGCCAGTCTTACCCATGACTATGTGAAGAGAACCCTTCACTTTCAGTTCTGTTAATCAGGTTTCCTGGATTATTCAGCACTCTCTGGGCATGGTGGTAGAAGTGGTTTGTCCTGGAATAAAAGCAGATTTTTGGAAGGTAAAGCATTGCCCTCAATCTTCTTTGTTGAAGGTGGATTTTGATAGCCAGTTTTCAGTTTCGACTCATAATTTTGGTTTTATAGGTGAGTTTTGTGTATAATGGAATAGATATGGTCCTAAAGTATTGAGATTAAATGATTTTTTCAAATAGAGCAATATTCCTAAAGCTTATTTGAAAAAAAATATTTCTAAGAAAGGTTTGGCAAATCCTTCTGTAAACTGAAGAATTACTTTGGAAAAATTAATAACTGCCCTTTAATTGATCTATTATATAAGGGCACTTCTTTGCCAATGGATTTTCTTAAAATGAGACACAAAATTTATGAGTATAAAACTTCAGCATACATGATTAGTTCTGGTGAATGGAGTTTGTGCCTGGCTAGTGAAAGTAATTGGCCTCCTTCTTCAACCTTTATGTGCTGTTATATTCTATGAAAAGTTGCCTGGACTGAAATACGTAGACATTACTGAATGGTGAATTCTTCAGTGAGGAACTCATGCTTCAGTTAAGATTCTGTTAGCGTCCATGTGTCCACTATTGCCAGGGATTAGGGCAGGAGTTTTTAGCCATTTTTTTGGTATCCTGAGACCCTTTCGCAGTCTGATGAAGCTTATGGACTCCTTCTCAGAATGATGTTTTTAAATGAATAAAATGCATAGAGTTGGCGAGGAAACGAATTATTTTGAAATTAAGAGATAATTGTTTTTCCATCCCCTGGGACCAAGGCATTCCAGGTTATGAAGTCCTGGTTTAGAATTTAGGCAGTGTAAGAACATGAAGACTAATTACAGATACTTCCTCCACCATCATACGTAGCACATCCACTTTAGAGGTCGGTTAGCCTGTACACCCAACTTTGGACTTCTGATTGGGCTTCTTTTTGAAATTTAATGTGTATATGTATAAGCATATGTCTATATCTATATGTTCATAAATATGTACATACATAAATATGTATGTATGTATATATATTATGTGTATATATATATATATATATATATATATATATATATATATATATACAGATATAGTTACAGAAGACAGAATAATTAGCGAGAAAACCATTGGACTAGAAGGCAGATGGTCCGAGTGCCAGTCCTTGGCTCTGACACTAGTTGTGTGACCTTGGGTGAGTCACTTAAGGTTTTATGGGCCTTACTGTTAAATCAGGGCAAGAAACTTGCATTTGCAGGAGTCATCTGAGAATACTTGTGATTTTTTCCAAAGCATAGATAGATTAGTTTATTCTTGGATTTGAAATAACCTGTAATCATTTTGCCAGCATCTAGAGATGAATATAGACATTTGGAAAATAAGATTATTGTCATTTTATCTCTGGAATTCCAACACAAATCCACAACTTATACAAATGACAAGCTAACTTTAAACGACCGTCTTTGCTAGTGTGAAATACCAATTTATTATAGCTCATAATCAGAGTAAGCATTAGCAGCCGCTTCCCCCCACATATCATTATTTTATATATGGTTTTTTCTTCTCAGAACTTCATCAGACCTAGAACTATGTTTCATTTTATCATGTTATCCTTCACGATACCGAGAATAGTGCCTTATGCATAGTAGGTGCTCAGTAAACATCTGTTATAGAAGTGAATGAATACCATTGTCCTTTCTAGTGTTCAGTTCAATTTAGTAAACCCTCATTAAGCCCCTATTTTGTGCCAGGCACTTAGCTTGATTCTGAGTATACAAAGACAGAAAGGAATTAGTCCCTGATCTCAAGGACCTTGAGGTCCTCTGTGCATATCCCATAATGCCATGCTGTTTCCTGTCACTATATATGTGTGTGTATACACACACACACACATATACACTTGTAGTATGTGTTATGGTATATGTGTAGGCTTTCTTAGACTTTGTGCATAATTTCCAGTGCTTTCCTTCCTACTTCTGTTCATGGCAGATAATTTCTTTCCATTTTTTGGTCCTCAATATCTTGACTAAATTCAGGTAACACTGAGGGGAGTGTAAGTCATAAATAAAAAGAAATGTCAGGACATTCCCTTAGAGATTTCCAAGGAATTCCCTTAGAGATTTATCCAGGCTTAGATCTCTTTTAAGATGAGTCCATTGAGGGAGGGATGGGAGAAGACTGATGGAGCCAATGTGTGGGTTTGCAAGTGGAGTAAGAAGGATTCTTTCTGTGATATTTTTGAAGAATCCTAACCAAATTTGACAGTGATGCAATAAAAAAACTTTGGTGGTTTCCAAAGTTGCTGGTAAACTACACATTCTAATCTAATAATTAATGAGAAAATTCCCCCAGCATGAGCACAAAAGGGGGAGGATATTTCCAGGACTTTGGGTGCTATTAACTCTCTCTCTTTTAATTTAGTTGCGCCAACTATCACATTTCTCGAATCTCCAACCTCAGACCACCACTGGTGCATTCCATTCACTGTGAAAGGAAACCCCAAACCAACGCTGCAGTGGTTCTATCAAGGGGCCATTCTGAACGAGTCTAAGTACATCTGTACTAAAATACATGTTACCAATCACACCGAATACCATGGCTGCCTTCAGCTGGATAATCCTACTCACATGAACAATGGTGTCTACACCTTAATGGCCAAGAATGAATATGGCAAAGATGAAAAGTGGGTCCAGGCTCACTTCATGGGCCGTCCTGGAATTGATGATGGTGAGTACAAGACACCTTTGTGACTCTGGACAAATTCAGGTGCCCAATAGTGAGTGCATTCTGTTGTTGCAAGGATTTAAGGATAATTGGATTGGATTAAGTAATTTGTGAATTTTTTGCAACTTCAGGGGAAACTTCATAAAATATATCAATCAGGTGAGCCTTCTTTGAATGAATTAAAAAATACATAGGGTGCATTATACAGTCTCTTCTGTACTCTGGGGGAGCAATTCATTCCTAAAAATGGTTGAGCAGATACTCAGATTGCAGCTGTTTCATTAGCATATAAGGAATTGGCTTGGCTATCTTACTTGAGAGGGATTTGCTGTGTAGGTCATTGCACCATCAGGTGTAGGACATGAAATTGAGTAGCTTTTGAGGGAGTGATATTGGCGATATCGTGGAACATCTGGCCAGTTTTCAGGGTATAATCTATGTCCAGCAGTGTGGTTTTGCTAATAGCAATAATGCATTGTCTCTGTTCCATTCTGCTTCATGTGATATCATAGAAAGAGGGACTTAATTCTACAGAGTGAAGTACTGAGGCATTTGTTACAGTGCATAAGCATAAGAATGTGGACACGCAAGTGGACCATTTAACAGCCAGCTGAGAAGTGTCCATTTAGGCAAAGTAGGGCAGAAGGGAATGGGAAACTTGGCTGATATGAGGCAAAGACTAATGGGAATGATAGATGCACATAATGCTATATGTACAGGAATGGTTTACTATAAATAAATGTAAATAAGAAAATATAAGCTTATAAAACGGATAAATCAGAGGGTTATCACTCTTATTACAAAAGAATTTTCTTACATCACTGAAAAATATAATATAGTGTTCTTTCAAATTATAAGCTTCCTTTCCACACAAATTCACAAAGCCTTAGTGAACACCTGCTACATTCAGGGCACTGTTCTATGTTCTGTGGTGAATACAAAGACAGATGAGATGTATCATTACCCTCATGGAGCTGTCCAACAGGACAATAAGATTGAACACAAATAGCTACAATACAGAGTAGAATGTCATGACATATAAGTAAGCAAAATACAGAATGCTATGATAGTTTAGAGAAAAGTGAGGTTCCTTCTGGCTGGAAGTATTAGGGAAGATTCTTTTTTTTTTTTTGAGGAGGGGTCATTTGAACTAGAACTCAGTGGATGAGGAAGATTTTGACAGATTGAGATGGTATAGGAGGAAGGTCATTTGAAGAAGAATGCAAGCAAGGACACATTCAGAGTAATTAAGTCGTCTAGTTTAACTGGAGGATAGGAAATGTGGATCGTTCATAGTGGAATATAAGATGAGAAAGGTAATTTGGAGCCAGATCATGGAGGGTCTTGAATGTCAGTTCAATACATATTTATGAAACTGCTGTTGATGTGCAGAACGCTATGCTCCAAAGTTAGATAGATATGAAGGGTAGAGAGAACATGATTCCTGATGTCATGAAGCTTATAGCTGGAACTTTATTCTAAAAGCCATGGGTTTTCATTGAAGGTTTCGGAGAGGAAGTGGTGACATGAACAGAACTGTACTTTAGGGACTTCAGTCTGTACAGGGTGGTTTGGAGCTCAGAGAGTCAAAGATGAATGAAGAGTTATTAACATATCATTCATATGAGATATAATGGGACCCTGACCTAAGGGTGACAGGGAGAGTCTGGAAGAGGAGCAAATGCAAAAGATTCTGCTAAGGTGAAATCAATAGGAATTAGCGATACAAAGGATATGTTGGGAGGTGGAAAGAGGGAGAAGTCAGAGGTAGTTCTGAGGTTTTGAGCTCTAGTGCTTTGAAAGGTGTTGGTGCCATTAACTGCCTGTAGGAATGTCAGTATGGTGAACCATTTTTTTTTAATTTTTTTTATTATTTATTTTTATTTTTTTGGTGTTCTACAATCACTTCCTTAAAATTAAGATTTTATCCCCCCCCATCTTTCCCTCACTACCCCCCTCCCTCGCCATGACAGCATACAATTTTGTATAGGTTCTACATATACTTTCCTATTGAGCACATTTTCACTATAGTCATGCTATGTAGTCGAACTAAAATAAATGGAAGAAATCATATAACAAATCAAAACATAATACACTAAAACCCACCCACACACAAACATGATCTGCTACATTCTGTGAATGACTTCCGTATTTCTTTCTCTGAGCGTGGAAGGCATTTTGCCTTAGAAGACCAACATTAGGATTTTTTTTTTCTCAGTAAGTTCTTGCGTTATTACCAAGTTCCAAGTCTACCAGAAAAAACTCTCTCACACTGTGGTTGTTGCTGTGCACAAAGTTCTCCTGGTTCTGCTCCTTTCGCTCAGCATCAGATCATATAAGTCCTTCCAGGCCTCCCTGAAGTCTTCTTGTTCATCATTTCTTATGGCACAATAGTACTCCATTACATTCATATACCATAATTTATTCAGCCATTCCCCAATTGATGGGCATCCCCTTGACTTCCAGTTTTTGGCTACCACAAAGAGTGCTGCTATAAATATTTTTGTACACGTGGGACCCTTTCCCGTTTTTATAATCTCTTGGGGATACAGTCCGAGTACTGGGTCAAAGGTTATGCACATTTTTGTAGCCCTTTGGGCATAGTTCCAAACCGTTCTCCAGAAGGGTGGGATGATCTCACAGCTCCACCAACAATGAATTAGTGTTCCAACTCTCCCACATCCTCTCCAGAATTTATCATTTTCTTGTTCTGTCATGTTTGCCAATCTTCTAGGTGTGATGTTGTACCTCAGAGTTGTTTTAATTTGCATCTCTCTAATCAATAGTGATTTAGAGCACTTTTTCATATGATTATAAATATCTTTAATTTCCTCCCCTGAAAATTGCCTGTTCATATCCTTTGACCATTTATCAATTGGAGATGAACCATTTTTTTTGAGGGAACATGAATTTGGTTTTGTACAGTTGGATTTGAGATGTCATGGAGATGGAAATATCTGGCTGGAAACTGGAATTGTGAGTCTGGAGCTGAGGAGAGAGGCCAGGGCTGGAGAAAGAGGTCCTTCTAGATATTACGATTGAAATTAAAGGAGTAAATATGATCTCAGGGTAAAGAGTGTAGCCAAAGAATAAGCTAAGGGGAGAAAACCTTATTAAATTTAAGGAGTGGAAAGAGGAAAGGAAACTAGTGATGGAGAATGAGAAGACAACACCCAGAGAGGCAGGAAGAGAAAGAGGAAAATTTACAGCCATGAATGAGCAGTAAGCTAAGCACTGGGGATTCAAATGGAAAAGTGGACACTACTCTCAAAGAGTTCCCGTTCTAAATGGGGATGGGGGGAAAGGGGAGGTGGCATGTACAAGAAGCTTTAGATAGAAAGGTAACATACTAATG
This sequence comes from Bettongia penicillata ogilbyi, assembly GCA_023548195.1. Taxonomy (NCBI): domain Eukaryota; kingdom Metazoa; phylum Chordata; class Mammalia; order Diprotodontia; family Potoroidae; genus Bettongia; species Bettongia penicillata. The sequence continues at coordinate 5,485,095 of JAJHZJ010000540.1, read as the reverse complement.
CTTCATCTCTTATGTCATTTCCAATAAAAACCACATCTTTCTGTTGTTGAACTATTTGATAATATTAAGAACTTTGGTGGCAAGAACATTTTCTTCTGGGTGGGGCTGTAGCAACTACAGAAGCGTATCTACAGAGGGAGTGGAGAAAAGATTTTCATGAAGGCAGTACTATTTAACCTGTCGGATAGTGTAGAGAAGTCAAGGAGGATGAGAACAGGTGAACTCTATTGGATTTAGTGAGTTTTGAGAGACTTGTGTCAACAGAGTGGGGAGGAGGTGAAAGTCAGGTTTCAAGGGGATAGAAGAGGAGAATGGGTGTTTCTCTAACTAGAAAGGCGGTAAGGGGAAGGAGAGAGGATAGTAGTTTGAGTGGATAGTAGGACTTGAGGAAAATCTTGTGAGAAGGCTTTATTCCCACCCCACCCCCATTTAGAGGATACAGCAATAGAGAAGAAAGAACCAATGGAGGAGTAAAGTCAAAGATCTAAAGAGAGGAGGGATAATTAATGGAATAAGGTCATAGTGAGTTCTAAAGGTATTGGGGGGCATTTAAAGCTTGGGGATGATGAGAACGATCCTCCTTTTCTTCCCTTTCTTCCTTTTCCTTTTCTTCCTCCTCTTTCTCCACCTCCTCCTCCTCCTAACTAGCATTTATTTGTAAGGTTTGCAAAGCTTTTTACAGATGCTATCTCATTTGATAACATGTATCACAAAGAAGAGGAATGCCTTAGTAGAGTCATTTAAAATATCTTGATTTACAGCAATTCTCTTTACACATAACTTTATTCAACCATCTAGTCATTTATTTTTTTACACAATTCCTCAGGAACACATTTATTGCACAAAGCAAAATACATCTGTATTTATTTCTCAGATACTACAGGCGCTTGTCTTTTCCATTACATCTTCATCTTAAGTGAGTTTGGCTGGTTGATGCTTTTACGATAGTAAATCTCCTCCTGACTATTTTTTTTTCCTTCTGCAATGTAGGGGAACACATTTTTTGTTTATAACCACTTCCTGTTTGCAGATTTTGGGAGTGAGATTTACGTGAAGGTTATGGTATTGGGGTTAAAAAATCCCAAAACACCAGTGAATTTTTTGGGTAAAGAGGATACAGTCCTCTTCAGAATATAATTAAGCTGTCAGTACAATGTCCAATATACAATGAAATAGGAATTTCACAAGTGTTACTTTTTAAAGTTTCTTTGCAGCATTTGTCATATCTGTACTCCCATATTTGTACCCTAGTTTCATTGTTAATCTAATACCAATTCATGTAATAATAGAAATTGCTTATTCTTCTAGAAAAAATCACTCTTAGTTTCTTAAACTTCTCTTTAAAAAAACTTCAATCAGTCTCATGCTCTTCTCTTTATTTTTTCTTCCTTTTGCTCTTTATTTCCTCTTGTTATATTGGAACCCACTGAGGAGGAGGAGAAGGAGGAGAAGGATGCGGTTGATGATGATAATGGCTAGCATTTATTTACTTAAAGTTTATCCCAACTCTCAGTTACAGTTAAGGTCATGGTACTATTTGGGTATTTGTCTATTCAAATTCACAGGATATGATACATGAATAAAAAACAAGTATTTTTAATGAAAATGTGGCAAGGAAATAGCAAATTGGATTGAGTTTTGAATACCATAAAGCAATTCCTAAATGGCTGCCATTCCCCATTGCCTCCCTATAGTGCTAGTTGACGTGCAGTTAACCCTCCTGTCTCCCTGCCATAGTAGGTCAGGGCCACATCTAGTCAATTACTTCCAAGTGTCAGATTAGTTTCATTATTTCCATTTTAGCACAGATGTAGAATTGGAAGCTCTGGGTTCTGGCACAGCATCCAAAAGAGCACCGGAACCCTAAATTTATCTCTGTCCTTTTCCATCCCCCCGCCCATTTGCTTTTTCTCATGTTTACTCCATGTAGCTGCTATGTTGTGGCTCTCATCTCGCTTCCAGGTCTATATCACCTGTCTTAGACAGTCTCTACTAGGCAGTCTAGGAGTTTTGCTTTCCAGAGCATTATCCAGTGAGCAGCAGTTCCATCATTTTTGAAACTGTGGGCAAATGAAATGGTGAGGGAGAACATTCATTGAAGGCGATAGAAATTGCCACTCCTACTACATCAAGTGTTTGAAATACAGAAAATCTGCGGAGGTTTGGGAGGGTTCCACTCATTAGTGAACTCAGAATAATATGCACCCAAACAGAAACTAAAAATAAGCCCAAGGCTACTACTTGTTTAAATACATAAACTAGTACTGTTTTACAGACACAACGAAGAGCTGAATTAGGGAGTAAACCCTTCGAATGGTCTGTTCTGATATAAGCTGCTTCTGTTCAGAGGCTGTTGACTGACAGATAAAAATCTCTCTAAAAGTTTTTATAAGGCTCATATACGCAAATGATGTTGTCTCCCAAAATTATTTTTCTCTCCATTCATTCATTTCCTTTCTTCCTTGTTCCCTCCCTCCTTCCTTCCTCTCTCCTTCCCTCCTCTTCTTCCCTCCATGTATTCCTCCCTCCTTTCTTCCTTCCTGTATTCCTTCCTTCTTTTCTTCTCTTATGAAATATTTTCCTGATGTTTTAATATTAAAATAAAATATTTATCCTTACATTTAATTCAGTAGTTCTTGTAAAGTGGAGTATCATTCTAAATCCCAAGTACTGAATGAGCATACATTTCAAGTAAGCCCACATCCAGGCTCATGTTTCTTCTTATACATAGGTGATAGAATTAAATACCAGCTCTCACATTCACTGGGATGGGGGTCTACATATTCAAATAGAATCTTCAAAACTCCCTCCTGATGTTGACCCCTGTTTATGCCCCAGAGATAGAAATAAAGAAGAAACAACAATGAAACCCCAAAACCCAAAAGCTGGTACCCAACAAAAGTGGGTTTCTTATATTAGTCAACAACTAATAGGGGCAGCTAGGTGGTGCTGTGGATAGAGCCCCAGTGCAGGAGTCAGGAGGACCTGAGTTCAAATCTCACTTCAGATTCTTGACACTCGCTAGCTGTGTGACCTTGGGTAAGTCACTTGACCCCAGTTGCCTCATCTTGGCTCCTCTCCAGTCATCCTGATGAATCACTGGATTCAGATGGCTCTGGAGGAGGAGTGAGGCTGGTGACCTGCACAGCCCTCCCTCACTCAAACAAAGTCATGTCATTATTTCTCTGATGGCATGGTCTTCTTTGGCAACAAAGGACGAACATACAACTAATGTTTATTATGTACTTTAAGTGCTGGGGATACAAAGAAAGGTAGAGATCCTACCCTCATGGAGCTTATAATTGAATGATGTTAGGGAAAATATAACTCTATATAGTTTTTTTTTATAAACCTACAGTATAAGATCATCAGAAAAGATAGCTAATACTCTATCTCAGATTGTAGAGAGAGAATTCTAGCCAATTATCTGTTGGCCTACAGGATACCATTCATAAAACTAAGGCAGAATTTATTTCTTGGTCCAAGACCAATAAAGGGCTTGGCGTTCGGGTAAGTTCTTTTTGGAGCAAGAGTTTTCACCCTTTTTTGGTGTCATGTACTCCTTTGGCTGTCTGGTGAAGCCCAGACTTCTCAGAATAATATTTTTAAATTCACAAAATAAAATACACAGGATTACCAAGGAAATAAATTACAATGAAAATATAGAAAATCAAATGCATGGTCCCCAGGTTAGAAACTCCCATTTTGGAGCTTTTTAATGCAACGTCCTGAGTGTTTTTAGGCCATGTCACACGCCTCAACCACAGGCCTAATTCTGAAGGACTTAATTCTGCCATTTGGAGCTCTACTGAAGGAACTTAAGATTCTGTAGCATTAGCCGGACCCCAGAGATCAAACCACTTTCTCTCTTGTCTGGTCTTTGTTGCAAGTTTGGGCTATCAACCAGTAATGGGAAGGAAAAGCTTTTTCTTAGCTCCTGAACTGAACACAGCAGATTCTAAGTTTAGATACTGAACTCTGCTCTTGTGGTCTTTCTATTCTGTTTATAACAAGAGAACACAACTTTCTGTCTCAAATGAAGGCTCTCTTTGGGCATTCTGGGATTTTGAAAGACAAGCTAAAATCTTTCACTTGAGTGGTCTTACAGCCCATATCCAGCATCCATTCTAGAGTTTGTGCCATAATAAAGAATGAAGCTAAAAAACCATAGGGAGTGTCCAAATAGAAATGGGTAGAAAGCTAGAGAAATAGGTCAAGAATTACTCATTAGTTCTAATTCTAATAATAAATTGGGATACTAGAGTATGTATAACAAGGAGCAATTGTTGAAGAAGTTTCATGTTCTTTCCAGGTGTATGGTGGAAAGAGAAAGGGGGATCTGGTTTTGAATCCCAGCTCTATGATGTCCTACTTACATGACTTTGTACAAATCACTTTAACCAATATGTACTTCAGTTTTCTTATCTATAAAATGGGGATAACCAATCTCACAAGGAAAATATTTTCACAAAATTAAGTGCTATATAAATAGGAGCTCAGTTTTCTCAACAGTGGGGGTGGGGTGGGGTGGGGGGTAGGTTGATGTTTTAGGCTTGGAATTGTAATATAAATCAAATGAATATAGTCATGAAAATTCAGTCTTCTCCACCTCCTTCAAATGTTTACCTGGTCAAGATATTTTCACCAGTATTTTCCACATTTATCAAAGTGTCTTGACCAGGTTGCATGTGATACAAATAAAATCTGTAGCCTAAATGAGTTCAACACTAATGCTATGGGCCCTCTTTTCAAATTCTGGTGTTTTTGTCTTGTTTTGTTTCTTTGTTTTAAGGCTGGCCTGATTTTTTCCCCCATCATTCTGCTGAGTTATGAGCAATTCCACTTCCGTGGTGAGAATAAGTGGTTACTTAAAGTAGACTTAGTTTCAGTTTAATGGAGGCCGGGATGGTATTGTGATAGATTTCTCTCCTCTTGGAGGACATCAAAGCATTCCAGCTGTTGACAGGTTAGGAGGAGCTAACAGCAGAGGAGGAGGTCCTTAGTTCTCTGAAGATAACATCAGTAGTTTGGATCAATCTAAATCCGATTTTCAAAAACAAAAGACAAACAGGAGAGACGAGCCATATATGTACGCTCTTGCTCGAGGCACACTTGATACTACAAAAACAGTAGTTAAAATTTTTTTTCAGTCTGAGCCTTCTAGATATTATCATTGCCAAGCATTCCTACTTTCTAATTTTTTTTGCTTTAATTTTTCTTGATTACTTTTGTTTTTATATCACTTATAGTTCCCAATTTATGGCTCTCTTTCCCTCCCAGAGTTTTTCCATTCCTTATAAGAAAGACTTTTAAAAAGAGGAAAAAGACTTCAGTTCATTAAACTAACCAGTATATCAACCATGTCTGGCATTATTTGTAGTATTTTATACCCGTTTTCTTTTTTAATTAAATTTTTTCAATTAAAGAGTATTCATTTTCATTCCTGCCTACCTTTACACACACATCCCCAACCCAAACCCTTGTAGCAAATATGCATAGTTAAGTAAAACCAAATTCCCACATCGTTCATGTCCAAGAATGTGTGCTTTGTTCTGCATATTGAGTTCATTGCTTCTCTGTCAGGAGGTGGGTAGCATCCTTTATCATCTCCTTTCTCAGTTTACCTCTTTCAGGCTCATAAACTCAGAGCTTCAAGGGACCACAGAAGTGATCTAATCCAACCCCACCATTTTACAGATGAGGAACTGAGACCAAGAGAAATTAAGTAACTTACCCAGGATCACATGGCTAGTAAGTATCTGAGGTAGAATTTGAACCCAGGACTTCCTGACTCCAAATTTGCTCTCTCTTCCAATAGCTGTTTGATGATTTGTAAGTTACCTGTTCAGCACTGGATGGGTCATCAGTCCAGCATTGCTTACCTGATCATTGCCTTGGTCCAGTTTATCCACTATGTTCCACTATCCTCCACTATGGAGGTTGTTGTCCAGTCACTCAATTGTGCCAGCTTTTAGGGTTTCCTTGGCACTCTCACAGGGCACCATGGGGCAGCTTGGAGTCAAGAACTTAAGTTTAAATTCCATCTCTGCTACTTACTGTCTCTTCGGTATGTAATTAAGTCTTTCTAGGTCTCAGTTTCCTGCTCTGTAAAATGAGAAATTTGGACTAGATGACCTTCAATTTCTAAATCTTTCCACTATTTATAGTCAATTAGGTCAGTCCCATTTAATTAGCACCTTCTGTGTACATAGAACATTGTAGTAACTGAAGTGGTGAGGAGATCTGATTCAAAGGGAATAGAAAACATTATCCTCCCCTTCAAAAATCTCAGAATCTTGTGAAGAAAGGAGAGGTGCTGAGAGCAGGATGATTATAAATCAGAAAAAGCTGCAGAATAAAGGTAATACTTTTGCGTAGACCTGACATCAATCTTAATTTAAGATTACTCCTTGAGCAGCAGTCTCACATATTGTGGAGGTTTCATGGAACAAAAGAACACCTTTGCTTTTGAGATCTTATCTTGCCATTAATGAGGGATAAAGGTTTCTTTTTTTGTCTTATGTTATTAAAGAAGTATAAAAAAACCCAGACACATAAACTATACCTATCATATGAGGTAAACATGTCAGTTGGAGGATTTCTCAGCTTGGATTCCAAGAACTACTGGGTCTACTAGACTAGAGGTCAGATGAAATTAATAGCTAAAATAAAGGGGAAAGTTTATTAACACATTAAAGGAGAGTGTTTGCCAGTATTGGGCCTCTCTTCCCTATTCCTTGCAGAGATTCAGTGTGTTTACCTTTTCAGGCCCTCTTATGGTACATAGCCAATCAGCAGCATCCTGTGGCAGGTAAGTGAAGCTTGAGTAACAAGTGATTGTTATATTTCCATATTTGGAAAAGTTATTACTGGAATCAACAGCACCTCCCAGATCTGATGGTCCCAAAGATACTGGGAAAAAGAAAGTGGAAACATTTTCAGGTTGCAGTATGGATTTTTTTGAGGTGGGTGAGGGGCCTTATCAGCATATCATGCTCAAAATAGAGGTTCTAAATTATATGCAACCTTTCTAGCATAGCATGACCCTCCCTCCACAATAGCCATTTGATGATTTGCCCAGCCTTACTTAACTGATCATTGCCTTGGTCTTATCTCACTCAGAGGACGAGAATGTGCAAGTCTAACTTTGCCCTATAGCCACTGATTAGGAAGAAAAAGGAGCATTTCTATAGGGGAGGAAGAAGCTGGAGTGTGTCCCCTGGGGTTCCACTCCTTCTACCTAAGCAGCTAACACAGAACTACTTTTTCAGCTACATAGAAAGAATGAAGCTAATTTTGCATGTCTGGGTTCTGGTGGCCAGCTCCTTTCTTACTCCAAGGAAGAATAATTGTTCAATAGCTAGAGTTAATTGACTTATGATTACAGCCAGAGAAATTCATCTTGGGCACTTGAGAATATGACTATTAAAAATATTTTTGTATTACTGAGAAAATGGCATGTTGGAAATGATAGCAATGTATGGCAGATCACATCCATTGACTTCACAAATTTTCTGTTTTGGTTGATTATCTTTCTGTCTTTGACTTGATTCATTGACAATGTTAGATGCCAATCAAGACAACATCATTCCTTGAAGCTGTTCATTGACTTTTAAATATATCTGAGGATATTAAGGGGAGGGGGAGAGGGAAGAGGAGTGGGAGATGAAAATGGAACAGAAGCTGAAAGGAAGAGGGGGAAGCAAGAGGGAGAGGGAAAAAGATGGGGGAGACCTCAGAGAGAGAGGGTGAAGGGAAAAGAAAGGGAGAAAGGAGGAGGAGGAGGAAGAGGAGAGAGGGGGGGAGGGAGGGAGAGAGAGAGAATGAGAACAAGTAAGAATTCATGTACATACACAGGGTAAAGATGCTGTAGGCAGGTGGAAGCAAGAATGTATGTGTTGAATTCCTTAAACTGAATTCTTCAGTTTGTGGACTCTAAGTAGAAGATGACAGGTAGAAAATGCAGCTGCAGGTACAAAAGAGCATGGGTTATTTGAGGTCTCTTCTAAGGTTGTGATGTATCTTATTTAGCTTACAGGCAAATTAAAAAAAAAACTTATCCAAGATGAAATTGATCCAAGGTGTAGCTACAGTTGGAATTTGATCCTATATGTGTTAAAAGCACTTTGGTGAACGTAAGACTGTCCGTGACTACTGACTGGAGAATATAGTTAGTCAGTGAGATTGTTGATATCTCTTTGAAATAGAAACTAGTGGAGATGATGAACATCATATTTAGACTCTGTGAGATTGGCAGGGGGTATGTGGCAGGCTTCTCTAGCCAAATGGTGCTGGCGGTGCCATTTCTTGAAAGTTTAAAGTTTCCATTAACAAGAGGATGATTTACAGGTAAGCTAGAAGACTTCAGGTCTTAAATCTAGATAGGGTGCCCATACTTATTTAGCCTTATTTGAGGCATTACATTTTCTAGCCTTGAATAAATTAGGATAAATATCTACTACATTTATTAAGGTAAAGTCAAAGGACATAGGTTCGTATTCCATTTTTGAAACTTGTTACCTTTGTACCCTTGGACAAATCATGTAATCTCATGGGCACACAGTTTCTTCATCTATAAATGAAGGGGTAAATTATCTCTGAGGACCCTTGGAGCTCCAAATCTATGACCATATAATCTTTTGGGGCAATTAGATGGTGCAGCAAATAGAGTGTCGGGCCTGGAGTCGGGAAGACTTGAGTTCAAATCTGGCCTCAGATACTAACTAGCCATGTGACCCCAGGGCAAGTTGCTTAATCCTATCTGCCTCATCTGTAAAATGAGTTGGTAAAGGAAATGACCATAGTTCCAGTATTTTTGACAAGAATACTTCAAATGGGGTCACTAAGAGTCTGTATCACTGAAATGACTAAACAACAATGATCCTTTGAGTAGAACTGTAAGTACATTTTAAAATAAATGGGAAGTGATATGACTTTTACTTTCTATCTATTCCCTAGGAAACATTCTCCTCTATACTTTTCCTTCTCTACCCCCAAAATGTAGCGTACTAACTTCTTGAGAGCAGGGACTGGCTTTCCGTTTGTTTTTGCATCTTTAGAGCCTCATATGGTGCCCAACACATTTCAGGTACTTAATGAATACTTCTTGAATTGGATTATGTTAGAAGATACTTTATTAAGGTAATAATGTAGCCCTTTGGGTAGACCAGTATGATCCATATCATTTATATATTTTCCTTTCTTATCTTTTCTTTTTTTAAATTTGTTAAATTTGTAGAATTAATTTATTTGCCTTCAGTTTTCAACAATCACTTCCATAAGTTTTCGATTTTTCATATCATTTATATTTGACCCTGCAGAGTAAATCAGTGCATGTAATTCCAGAAAGCTGTTTATTCATTCAACAAATATTTTTAAAGAAGCTAATTGATTCAATTATATATATATATATATATATTTATAAAGTTCTTTGCAAACCTCAAAGCACTATGCAGAATTAGTTACTATTGTTATTCCTGTTATTAGTTATTCTTGTAACAGAGTCACTGTTTCCATTCAGTTTAGTTGTAATTTATGATGGCTTGTTATTATCAAGACTGTATAGCATCCTGGATAGAGAACCAGCATTGCAGTCAGAATATCCTGACTCAAGTCAGAAGACTTTGAGACCTACCGACTCTCACATCTTGGGTAACCTCACTGAGTCCTGAGCAACTCATTCAGACTGTCTCACTAGAGGAAGCTCCCTCATTTTCAGTTTCCTAGACAAAAGAAATGACAAATCTGGTCCAAACATAATGAAGTCACTGTGCGAGGTGCTGAAGGCTATTCTGAGTGTAAAATGTAGTAGTCGATAAAGTCCTGGACTTGGAATCAAGAAGACCTGAATTCAGATGTCATCCTAGGCACTCATTATCGCTATTACCCTGAACAAGTCTTAAATTATGTGCCGCAGATTCCTCATCCATAAAAATGGGAACTGGACTCATTTGCCTCTAAGGCCTTCTAGCTCTTAAATCTATGACCCTGTGAAACACCATAGTCAGATAAAACACAGTCTTTGTTTTCATAGAGTTTACAGTTAACACACAGATATAAACAGACAAGTAAAATATACAATTTAGCATGATGATTGCCTTATTGATATGCAGGACAAAATGATATGTGATATCAGAGAGGGATGGTCCTTTTCAGTTCTCCCAAATGTTAAAGTTTTCCCAAATATGGGCATTGTCAAAATGTAAAGCCCACCTAATGTCTTTCTCAGGCTTCTTGCCAAGTCCTGTTTCATGACACCGGAGCAAGATGTGTGTCACAGGAGAAGCAGTCACTTCAGCCCGCATCTCTGCTTTAAATACCCGAGTATGTCCTAAAGAGTGTGGTTGGGACTTAGATTTATAATAATTATGATAATTAAGATTTATACTTAAATAGCTTTTTGTGTCCCAGGAGCACTAATGTTAATTAATTATGCTTCAGAAAGCTCCTGTGAAGTTGGCAAAGAGAATGCTATTATTTTATCTGTCTTTTGGAAGAGTCATTTGATGTAGGAAAAGTTAATTGACTCTCCCAGTGCTACAAAGCAAGCAAGTGGTACAAGTATGCATGAAACCCAGGTGGCCTGAACCTCCAGCTGTGGTGTTTAATCTTCTATGAAGAGATGCTTCTACTGAGGAAGGGAGGAAGATAGCATATTGAAAGTGAGGGGCAGCCGCCAAGTCTGCTTCAGAGGGATAATGGCTTTCGAACACTGGGCAAGGTTCTTAGTATCTGATTGTCCTAGGCAACTTTCTAAGATTCATTTGTGGAGCAGGTTCTGATTTAGGTAGGCAGACAGGGGAGAGAGAGACAGACAGGCAGACAGAGACAGAGAGAGAGAGACAGAGACAGAGAGACAGAAAAAGACAGACAGAGACAGAGAGACAGAGACAGAGAGAGAGATGGGCTGTCTTACCCTAGGTAAATCATTTACAGAGAGAGAGAGAGAAAAAGAGAGAGAGAGAGAGAGAGAGAGAGAGAGAGAGAGAGAGAGAGAGAGAGAGAGAGAGAGAGAGAGAGGAGAAGGAAAAGCAAAAGCAAAAAGCTAGATTATAGGATCATGGATTTAGAGATGGGAAGGGATTTTAGAGGTCATGTTGTTCAACTCCCCAATGTTACAGAGATAGAAAACTTCAGATTTATATGTTAAGGAACATTCGTCATAGAGCAATGAAGGGATAATTGAAAAGAGCAATTCATTATTGATTTGTTGTTCTGTTGTTTTATCATGTGGATTTAAGAAAATGTTTTTTAAAAAATTTTACTAAAAGTCTGAAATGAAATGAAAGAGATTTTTAAGGCATTTGCAATAGACAAAGGACATAAAGAAGAAAACAGATGTTTGGTTTTTTTTTTAGTTATATATCATTTGGCTTTCTTGTTTGGGCTGTTATTTATACCTTGGCAATAGAATGGAAAACACATCCCTCTGTTATGCCATCTCTCTTCCAAAAATATTATTTTTTTCATCCTACAAGTTTGTTTTTCTTTTAAATCCATGAGTTTTCCAGGCATGAGGTTTTTTAAAATAAGATATAGAAGAAATTGAAAGGCCTTGGCTACAGTAATAAAAAGAGCTTAAGTAAATAGTTGTGTGGATTTCTTAAAATTTTCCTGTATCAGTTATTTAGCTTGGAATTTAGAGGATGATGGCTGGATCCGCTTCATCCCCAGCACCCTAGGTTTATTACATCCCTTATACACAGTGATGCTTAATTAATGTTTTGTTAAATTAAATCAAATTGAATTTTTGACTGAGCTTGTGGATGCCTCAGTTTTAGGAACAGGGATTAGATTTGGACTTAGTTTTTCATGGATGTCAGAAGCTTCCCTTGAGGTAAGTTCTCTTCCAATGAAAATTGGCATCTTCTCTGCAACTTATAGTATTAGAGAAATTCCTAGAGCATAGAGATTTAAATGATTTGCCTAGAGTCAGACAACTCATATGTGGCATAAGCATGTCAGTAGCCTAAAAATGTCCAAGAGGCTTTTGGAGGAGGGAAACAACATAATTAAGGGTGCCAGGGAAGTTATTTCTTTTTTCCTGTGGAAGTTCTCACGATAGCAACACACACCTGTATTCCATCTTCCTCCTGCACCCCTTTGCCAGCATTAAATATTAATTCTTCCATTGGAAGATCAAGAATAATCTATGCATCCAGTATGTAACAGCCTGAATTGAATCATTCTTTTCAGAAAATAGAATTTGGTCATCAGAAAAGATACCTTTTATATTCATTACTTATTTATATTGTGTATATATAAATTAAAATATATATAGTATTTAATCATGCTTTGGCAATAAGAAGAATTGCTTAATAGTAGGGTAGCTTCTACACTTTCACTGTCAGCATTGGAACCAATCTGATCCTTTCTTGAATTTTTTTGGATGATTTTTGGTGTCCCTTCAGTGGGGTAGTTGAACTACCAAATTTCCATATTTCCTCCCAGAAAACCATAGTTCAAATTTGCCGGCAGTAGGATCTTAGTCAAGTCACTTAATTTCTGTGCCTCAGCTCTGTTACCTGTTGGTCTAGACTAAACTCTGCCGTCCCTTCCAGCTCCAAGTCTATCATCCTACTCTTACATGAATCTTTAGAGTTGGATTACTCAGAACTACTGTGTGCTACCTTCAGCTGCCAGAAACTGAACTTTCACACTTGGAGTGAGCAGCCAGCCTACTTTTTCAAAGCAGCATATTTTATTCAGATAAAAGTATTAGAAGTCCATTCCCCAATGCTAATTCTGTCTTTTCCTCTCGCTTCATAGGATTCTCTTCCCTTATCCCCATACTCATTTAGATATTCCCAATGCTTCTTTATTACTATTTATGGGAGTCCTACAAATTCTTGTGGGTTTCCTGAAAAATCATTAGTTTTTCCAGTCCTTTGATATGTTGCTATCCTGATTGTCAAATTGACTAATATAGTAAATTATTAATTTTATTGCACCCTAAGTTAAGGATCAGTCAACTTGAATCAAGCAAGAAGGTAGTGATACAAGTAGTTGTCCAGGATGTCATCTGGATGGACTCTGCAGCTGGATTTTTAAAACAAACAGAATTACTATGAGATGCTAACAGAGACTTTATCTATATGAACCTCAAAGAGAATGATAGTGGTGACATTGTAAGTCTTACAAAGTAAATGTAACTGAAAGTTTCATTTGATTTAGCTGTTGCTGGAGGCAGACTACTAGGTTTGATGAAATTGATGACCTGCTGTAGTCATAGTAACGTTGTTCCCATAAGCTCCATCTCCAAAGGGCTTCCACCAATGTGGCAGATGCCCTAGATTCAGACTTCAGAACAGCAACAGGTGTTTCCTTTATAAGGGATGAATCTGTCTTTGCCACAGTCAGCATAGTGAGTGTGCTAGGGAGAGGGGGAAGTACCATGTTCTAGCCACTTTCTTCTAGTTTCATAATTTCAAGCTAAATTTAGATGCCATTGCCAAGAAAGTGAAGTGACAGTAGTTTTCAAGGAGCTAGAAAAACTGAGTTAGAAAATAGAGTGCCTCTCAGAAAGCATAGATATGGCTTCGTTATCTTGACTGTTTATGGGAGGCAAAACTTGCATTTAGAGATGATTCATAGCACTAGGAAAAGACATATTTTGAAAGAAAAATTGATAACAAAAATGCAAAAACAGTGAATTATATTGCAAAACTAAAGACTGATCTGGCAGTTTTTAAGTTTGTATCTCAAATTTCCCTCCTATTTTCCTTAAATGACCCTAGTGAGAGCAGATTTGCCACTCCTGAGATTCTTCTCTGGGTGCTATTTGGGAAATATGTTTATTTTGGGTTCTGTCTTAGTTTGACAAGATTGCAATAAATCTGGTTTTAGTAAGATAGATTAAAATATGATTTAAATAAGGCTATTCCACAATTTTCATAGTATTATTATCTAAAAATGGAAGATTGGTCAGAACCATTTAAGTTGTAAAAGTTGACTGGTTTCTAACTAGAGAAAAGACTGATTACATCAGAGTTGGATAATTTGTTTTTTCTCAGTAAGTTAAATCAGTTCCTGTGATGCTAGACCACTGGCAGAAAAATAGGTACTCTTCTGGGGGAATGTCTTGTAAGCACTGACAATGTCAGCAATTGGCAGAAATAGAGGTGGGGCCAAGGGGAAACATGCCATGGGTCTATTCCATACACCCTCCTTTCTTTGTGCTGCTAAGGTGGAGAGGGAGAGAGGATTTTGGAATGTTTCCTATGACCATCCAATGCTAACTCAATCTCAGTAGCAATACGTGTGAACTAAAGCCCAGATAGTCTTTGTAAGACTGCAAAAATACCACTCCCCTTCCTAACTCCGTTGTTGATGAAATTTTCTTTAATCACATGTAGAAACCAAGGTTCAATTAAACTTTACTTCCTGAATTGGTGAATGAATAAACCAAGACTCCCCTTTATGTCTACCATTCCCTAATATATAAGTTTCCTGAGGGTCAGGACCATCTCACGTTTATATTTTTATCACCAGCACTTAACATAGTACTTGGTAGATAGTACGGACTTTATAATTATTAGCTGATGGATTGATTAATTGAATGTGTGAGGCAATGAAATTTATTAACAATTTAGGTTCACAATTATTTCCTCAAGTAGTTCCCTAAGCAGAACTTATTGTATTGTTGAAAGATTGAATAAACTAAGGTTTTTACCTCCTCCGTTTGGTTCATGTTCTAAAAATTTCCCCCCTCCTAGAGAATAAATATATAGGAATGAAACCTTGATCATACTTTGATTTTAAAAAAATGTCACAGTATTTATATGTCATATTTGAAGAGAGTACAATTGATTTCTGAGAATTTAAGATTTATAAGAATTGATTTATAAGCTTTGCCTTTTCATTTTGTTTCAAAAACATTTTTTTCCAGTCATGTCCATGTTTATAATTTTTACAAAGGTTTCCATGTAGATCTAGCTGGAGAATAAATCACAAATGTTCCAATCACCTGTTGTTATTTTGCAAAAAAAAAAAATAAATAACTTCCCATTGTAATAGCTTAAAATGTAATTTTCTAAAACCTGTGATATCTTCAAAGGAGAGACAAAGCAAATTTTAAAACAACAAATCAAGCAGATGATCTCTTACCTTTGTGTCAGTATTTTGAAACTCCTTTTCTTTTACTTTAGTTCTTTAAGTTTTCATGATTTTAGGGGTATGAATCCTCCATCCATGATATAGTTTGCAACCCTTTAGTTGGCAGTCTATAGGAGGTGTTAAGTCTGAAAATGTTCATTTCCTGGGGATCACCTGTCTGTGCTTAAGTTGACCCAGTTCTCAGACAATGGTCACAATATCCGTCACAAAATCTGTAATCCAAATTTGGTAGGACCTATCGGAGAGTATGCCATCTTTGCCATAAACATGGAACATCCAAAGATCTCTTCCATGCCAAGTTAGAGCACCAAGGGATCACATTAATAGAAGAATTTCTTCCCAGAAAATACTTATTTACAATCACTTTTTCTACGTAAACAATATCTGTAAATCTATGTTAATTTCTTGGGTTATAATTTTTCTGGTCTCAGGACTTGACAAATGCATTCAGTTTAGGGAACCACAATGAAGCTAAAGAGTAGAGTAAACCTGTATTTCTATTGTGTTACAGTATTCAAGGCTGGATTAGCAGGTATTAATCATGTACCTATGTATGTAACTGAATAAAATTTGGTTAATAAGAACAATAGAACCCCTCCGCAGGGGGAAGTGAAGGTAACAAGATAATCGCTGTTTGTATTTGGAACAGGAGGCCAAAATAATAAATAGAATTACAATTACAATTAGAATAATTGTGGTATAGAAAGAACGGATTATTTATTGCTTATGCTCTAATTTGCCATTATGTTTCCAGTTTCCCCCCTAGTAATAAATGATACCTTTACTCTTTTGAGTAGAAGTTTAATGTGAAGCAAAAATGGTTAATCTCTTGCAAAATAATATCATTGAATATAGGCTTAGAAGCATAATTAACCTGTTTTGAATGTTAGAGGGCCAGTAGAGACTAGCAACCTTGTAACTCCAGAATGTATATTTATAAACTTTTCTTTTCTTTTTGCTTTGTTTTGCTGTTTAGGTACAGACCCAAATTACGATATTGACCTTTATGGTGGCTATGGTATTTTCTTTTCTGAAATTTTTTTTCTTTTGCAGAACATGTATGATTAAAATGAAATCTGTCACACTAAAAGATGAACTGTTACACTCAGTTAAAGATGCATCCCAGCTGCAATATGATTTTAAAGTCATGCCTTAATAGTATCTAATATTGATGACCTATTTTTATGCTATTTTGTTTACAGTTTAAAAGCATGTAAAGGGTGCTTTCCCCCTCCTACTTAGAAATTGTAAATTATTGCTATATAGTAGGAAGAACATGATGAGGAGCTAGAAGTCCTAGGTTCTAGCTCTTCATTCTAACTCCTAAATACAATTGTAGGATCTTGAGCTAGTCATTATCTTTCTTGAGTCCTTAGTTTTCTTATTAATCAATCAAGAAGTATTGATTTATTAAGTTTTTATTAAGTGCCCGCTATGTACCTGGCACTGCGCTAGCCAATGGGAATGCAAGTATGGTAAAATGAAGGGGTTGAGCTAAATGACTTTTAACCTTCTTTCCAGTTCCAAAATCCTGTATAAATATCTTTTAGCCATTTGGGGACCACCATAGAACATTAAATCCCAGAAAATTCCAGATACAATTTTTTATATTATTATTAAAAGATAAAGACAGAGAAAAGTCCCTGGAAGAAAATAAATTTAGGACAAAATAGGGAAGAATTTGACTGTATTTTGATAGTGTAATTGAAGAAAAAGGTTGTATTTTTCCTGAGTGTGAAAGCTCCTCTTTAACAGGTTTCCAAACCACCCCTATATTCTGGGATGGGATCTAGCTGAATGGGACGGATTGCTGGGGGAAGTAGGTTCATGATTTGACAGTTACCAAAGATGCTTAAAACATTGCTGTTTTTTTGCCATTACTATGTGTTACTCAACTAAAGCTTTTTTCACTTGGGAATCATGTTGCCTTCCCCTGTTTTGAATTTGTTCAGGGAGTAATTTTTCCCTCCCTCCTTTCCCTTTAAAAGAGGGATGAGAATTATTAGAGGGGTGTTTTGGATGATTTCCTGCACGTGTTGCTTTGTGATGTGAATTGCGTGTACATATTTGTACATGTTCATATCAGCTTATATATTTATATATACATTCATCTCTGTGTATATATGTATATATAGTTTTTAAGGTCCTGGAATAATTTATAGGCAGAATCTCTTATGGGGGGGAAATTAATGGAGGTGGGGGACTGAGAAAAATGTGCAAATTATGACCTAAATTTTTCTTTTATATTTCTGAATCATGTAGCTGGTCTCTTTTCCAGGAACTTAAAAGCTTTCATTAAAAAAAAAACAAAAAAAAACGTCATCTTGGCCCCAGACTGTATTTTTTTCAGTCATTCTTTGGGTCAGGATGCCATGTTCTGGAAGCTGTTGGTTCACTCTTGGCATGCTTTAACCTTCCATGCTCTGGATCCAGTGAGTTGTTGGAAATAGTGGGACAGAGTACAACAATATTGGCTCAGATTTGATGCGGGAAATTATTGGGTCTTAAGCCCATAAAGGTGCCTTGAATGAGATTAATTCTTTGAACAATTAAATGTGAACTGACTGGTCTAAGCCAAAGAAACAGGGTAGTGCAGTGGGAAAAACTGGCTAGAACACTGGATTCTTGTCCTGTTTCTGACACCCTCTAGGTGATTTTAGGCAAACTGCATGACCCTTCAAGACCTCAGTTTCCTTGTCTAATAAATGAAGAGGTGGGCAGGGACATGGCTAAGATCTTCTCAAAGGACTCCACTTACAGTAATTCTAGAATATTCTATATAATTCTGACATCTATAATTCTAAAAATCAGTAAGCTTTTCCCCTTATGGATTATATTTAAATTCCAGAAAAAACTATACTAAGACCAAATTATATTCCATTACCCTGGATCTTATGGGGACAATACAGACAATAAAATCTAGGAATGTTTTCCTTAGAATTTTGCCAGACCAGTTTCCTTTGTACTTTGTTCAGTCTTGATCAAAGACAGTTCACCTATGTGCTGATAAAAGGATGTTGGCTAAAACAAAACAAAACAAATCTCAAAAAAACCCTTTTTTAGAAACCATGACAGAGTTTCTAAGTATTTTCCTTGTTGCTTGTATTACTGAAGAAGAAAGCAGCTGCTAGTAGACCAAAGACAAGTCTTGAAAATGAATTAATAGACTTAAAATTAAATTTGAAGATGCGTTTGAGGTATAGGACAAACATTTTGGAACAATTTTCCTTACCTCAAGTAATTCAGAAACCCCAAAATTGACAATTTAGAAAAGTGGGAATATATCTTTAGGTTAATAACAAACCTTAATGATTTCATTTAGAGTTTTTCTACCCCACCAGTTCTTCGCTCTTCACTATCTCCTCACTTCCCCGAGCCTTCTCCTCCTAAGACTCAGAGTCAGGAGAGAGATTTTATATTTCAAATCACCAGTTTCTTCTTTTGGAACATTAACCAAATCCCTCCTGAGCCTCAGTTTCCTCATCTGTAAAATGAGGCCAATAGATGAGATGATCCTTAAGATATACAAAAGCACAAGAGTTCAGTGGTTATATTATTGTTCATTATAGTCTCCTCTGTAGTTTTTATTTTGTGTAATGAGTTAATAATAGCCAAGGTTATCTTATTATGTATAAGATAAAAAATAACTTGAACCTGACCCATAAGAAAACTGACAAGAAAAGTCCTGGGATATAATAAATTTTTTGGCTTTGTGTGATCCCAGCATTACACTGGATTTATTTAGTAAGCTTAACAATGCCTCTGCTACAAAGAGAATATTCTCAGAAAACTGTCATGTATTTTAGCTGTGCTTTTTGTTTCACTGAAGGCTTAAAGCTTTGTATTTATTGGCAGAGTAAAGACAAAATCGTTTTTTGCTTCTTCCTTCCCCTCACTCTCCTTTTCTCTCTATTTTAAGATTATGAGACCACACCTAATGATATTGGAGAAACTACAAATAAAAGTAACCCAATCACTTCAACAGATGTTTCCAACAAAGATAATGAAGATAGCATCACGGTGAGTAAACAGAGATATTTCCTGATTTGGGATGAAGCAGACTTATTGACTAAATAGGGTAGTGATGCATTATTGAATATTGCATCCCTACCAGGACAGAAAGATTTTTTTTTTCCTTCCAATGCAAGAGTGTATACATGCATGTGTGTGACACACAAAAAACGTCAGTATCGTCCTTCCTTCCTTCCTTCCTTCTTTCCTTCCTTCCTTCCTTCCTTCCTTCCTTCCTTCCTTCCTTCCTTCCTTCCTTCCTTCCTTCCTTCCTTCCTTCCTTCCTTTTCTGTCTCTCATCAAGTGTAGGACTTGGAAACAGCAGAGCCTGAGTTCAGATCCTATCTTATATACTTATTAACTGTGTGTTCATGAGGCCACTTAATTTCTCTCAGATTAGTTGCCCTATCTGTAAAATGGTGATAATAACTACCACCACACAGGGTTGTTGTGAAGAAAAAATGTGATAATGTATATAGAGCACTTTTATAAGCCATAAAGCTCTATATAAATACTAGTCATCACTATTATTATTAATTATTAAGAAATTACATACACAAATTCCTCCTTCATTCTCTGTACACTCAGGTCATTTAGAATGCTTTGAATGCTGGAAATTCTAGTCTCCTCTCATAAATAGAAAGGTGCCATATATGTGCCCTGTTGAATATACAGGAGGAGTAAACTACTTTTAACGCTGCCTTAGGATCAAACCATGCCTGCTAGAAAGTAGAAGTATGTTCCATTTGAGCTTGACATAAAGAGATCTGCATTTACAAACCATCGTTAAACTAGAGGGTAGTTGTTCTAATTGAGAGAATGTGTTTTGCTTTATAAATGTTATCTATTGTGAGGTCCCTGTAAGTATCTAATTTCTCTTATGCAGTTAAACATTGGTGTGTAGATTATTAACTGTTATTAACTGCTTGACAAGAGCTTCACTAGCCTTGGGTAAATCAGTTGTCCACTGGCAAGTCCCAGTCTTGGTTTTCAGTTTCCTCCAAAGTCAATAAAGAGTCAGGACTGTTTGACTTCAAGGGTGTCTTATGGGTCGATGTTAAGGTCAAAAAGGGACAGTTAAAACTTTAGGATTCACTGCCTGTTGCAGATAATCTAAAAACATAATCATCAAAACTCAAAGACCATGGGCAAAAGTTATTTGATTAACTAAATGGATAGTAATCAGCTTTTCCCAAGCACTTTCCTTGGTACCTTGTACAGCTGTAGGATGTCATGTGCAATCCAGATTGTTCAGATAAATCTGTTCATACTGCGGTTTTCATAGGCTTCCTCTCCATTCACTACAGGCATGGAAAATTATTTTAGGTCCATTCTATTCATTCTTATTTTCTCTTTTGCCCTTTTCAGGTCACGATGGCATGTAGGCATTCAATTTAGCGTTCCAGTTCTGATCAGGGAGGTCGGTTCTCTTTCCCCTTCGCACTGAGACCTCCAAGAGGTCTTTTTGTCCTTAGAGTATCATGCTCCCATTTGCCCGCGATAATCAGACTGAGGCTCTTGAAGTGTCTGGACAGTTAGAATGGAAACACACTGCCAAAGGACATTCTGTTCTCAAAACAAAACTAGATTCCTAGTAATAACTATGTCTGGATCTTGGATAGTTCCAAGTGATAATAAATAATGCTAATAATTAATGGGGCTAGTGATGAAATTTATATCCATGGACCACCACCAGTTCAGCTAATTCAGATGAGTTGCAGTGACTGCAGGTTGTTGAAATTTGTGGCCACAATGACAAAGATTATGTACTAATATGAGGACCTTAAGGACATGCTGTGGAGGGAGTCACTTGAGAGGACTTAGGTATATTTAGCCTGGAGAAGAAAACGCTAGCATTTGAAGAGAGATTAAACTTATCCTGCTTGGTCTCAGAGGTCATCACTAAAGGCACTGGGCTGGGTGGGGTAGGGGAGTTGTGGGGGTAAAGATTTCAATTCAGAGCAAGGAAAAGCTTTCTATCAACGAAAGCTATCCAAGAGCAGAATGAGCTGCTTTGGCAAAAGGTGGGAGTCCCCCACTAAGCATCTTCATTTAAAAAAGCTAAATTATATTTTTTTCAATGAACAAAAAGCTTTCTTCTCTTCCTGTCCCTTCTCCTCCCTCATTGGAAAAAGAAAAACAAAACCCTTGTTAACAAATAAGCAGAGTCAAGCAAAAGGAATTCCCACATTGGTCATGTCCCCAAAATACACAGGTCTCATTTTGCACCTTACATCCATCACCACACTGTCAGGAAGTGGGTAGCATGTTTTTCCTACAGAATCATCGTTGATCCTTGTGTTACCAGAGTTCTTAAGTCTTTCCAAGTTGTTTGCATTTACAATGTTATTTTTAAAAATATTTTTTCATTGACAAATATTTTAAAGAAAATATTTTTAAATATTATTAATATTATTTAAATAATATTTTAAAGAAGAATAAAGAAAAAAGAGGAAGAAGGAAAAAATCAGCAAAACTAATTAATACATTGAAAAACTTTGAAAATATGTGCAATGTACCACACCTATGAACCTCCCACTCCTACAAAAAAGTGGGGTGAAGCTGCTTTTCACAGCTCTTCTTTGGGGTCATGCTTGTTCTTTGTAATTTTGTACCACTTTCTTTTGATTGTTTTGTAGTTGATCTTTCAAATTAGGTTATTGTGATTGTGTATGTTATTGTGTATATTTGTGTGTGTGTGCGTGTGTGTGCGTGTGTGTGTATATATATATTTTTATATATATATATATATGATTGTGTATATTTTCTTGGTTCTGTTGTCACCACCTTGCATCTGGGCTGTTTTTATTGTAGAAATTATTCCTGGTTCTGCTCACTTTATACAAGTTCACAGTTTTCTCTGAAACCATCCTTTTCACTATTTCTTATGGCACAATAATATTCTATTGTATTCATATACCATAATTTATTCAGCTATTTCCCAATTGATGGATATTCCTTAGGTTTCAATTCTTTGCCAAAAAAGGAATGCTATAAATATTTGTATATGTTTGGTTCCTTTTATTATTTATTTGATCTTTGCAGGGTGAGGGAGGGCGGGCATAGGGCTAACTCACTGGAGAATTTAAAGCAGGTTGGATGATCATTTTTTTGGTGATGAGCTCCTTAAGAGGCAGGAGCTGGGTTTTTTCCTTTCTTTGTATATTTAGAACAGTGTCTGGTACATAATAGGTGCTTAATAAATGTTTATTGATTAACTGATTAAGTGGAGGGAATTCTAATTCATGTAAGTGTTGGTCTATATGATCTTTGAAATCCTTTCCAACCCTGGGTTTTGTGATTCTGACATAACGGATCTTTTGTTAATAATAGTTCATGGCTTTTATTTATTTGGTTACCTCCAAGAGCCCATGGTTGAGATAAGACTGGAATGTTCAGATTTCTAACTTTTCTTCTTTAAGTAAGTTCAGTCTGTTCCTATTGGTGTAATGGATAGAGCGCTGTCCTCAAAGCCAAGAAGCCTCGGTTCAGGACCCACTTCTTATCCCTAATATCTGTGGGACTTTGGGGCAGATCACTTAATCTCTCAGTGCTGTAGGCAACTCTAGACAGTCTGTAAGACCACAAATTAAAGATGAGGTATCAACTGGCATTGGTAGTGGAAGCTTCTTCCTGGGAGTTCTCCACACCAGTGTAATCGTAGGTCCAGTCCCTATTCCAAAATCATGTAATTGGACTTTTTTTTTTTTTACAGTCTTTAACTTACTCAAAGACCAATCAGATTATTTGTCCTACCTTACAAGGTCATTGTGAGGAAAGCTCTTTATAAACCATAGAGTGTTACAGAAATGTGCACTGATGTTGCTGAGTGGTATTGTTGAACAAAATTTTTCACTTTCTTTTTTTTTTAAAGGTGTATGTCGTAGTGGGAATTGCAGCATTGGTATGCACTGGGTTGGTGATAATGCTCATTATTCTTAAGTTTGGAAGACACTCCAAGTTTGGCATGAAAGGTAAGAAGAATGGCATGTATTTCCATTTTTGTGTGGATAATATGAGTGATGCTAACTTGTCGTTCAAGGCACAGGATTGCTAGAGTGCTGGAATTAAGATGACTGGGTCCTAAAACTATAGTGGGAAGCAGATGATAGAACAAACTATAACCATTCTAAAATCCTCTGGGCTTCTTGCTATAAATATCTTTTCAAAGAAAGACTGATTTACAAGACAGAAATCTTGTCACCTAAGTAGTTGGTTTTTGTGATATGGTCATAAATGGTCACATAGGCAATTGCTACTTAAGTCTTCCTTTGTTTCAGGACACAGGTCAGAGGGATGAAGACAGACATAGAGGGACAGTTTGTGAAAGTACTTGCTATGCACAAGGAAAGGTCTTTTTCTCTGCATTGGATTCCATAATCCTTGCATCATGATACTCATGTCCCTGTTGTTTCTTCAAGGTTCTCAGCTCTTGCTATATGGATAGTAGAGGTGGAAAGAAAAAGAAAAAAATGAGTTTGTAATTCCTTTGGAACTTCTTGGATAAGAATACTTTTTTAGTAAGAAAAAGACTATTTGATGTCAAATGGTTGGGAGAAGAACTATTTAATTTTCAATTCAATTTGATAAACATTTATTAAGCTATGTGTCAGGCACTATTGCTAATGATTATCTGAGAATTGATGGTTGACCTGTGCAGAGATTTCCAAATAGCATCCTAACACTTTTAGGTTGTTGTGTATTTTAGAAGCAAGTCTAGTCAAAGTGCTACTGTCACATGAAATAGAGAATTTTGACCATTTTGGGAGTTGTGATTCAGCTTTTAAACCTCATACTTACATATCATATACATGGAATTTTTTTTGCATTTTGTGTATTCTTATAGGTAGTCATTTATGAGGGACAAATGGATAATTTATGCTGAGTGGTTTAAAACAAGGTTTGATTTATTTATTCTCTTACCTGTTCTTGAATATAGACAAGCAATTATTTATATGTATCTGCAGTAACTGGCATGATGTAGTAATGTAATTACTGCTATTCTTTTTAATCATTCATATCTTTTGAGAACTTGGAAGGGAATTTTAAAATAGCATTGAAATGCCTTATAAAGTCTGTGAAACAAGAAAAATATCTTTCATGTGCTCAGCTTTACAGTTCTGTATTCTTTACCAAGTTCATAAACTCTTACCAGTAGTGTGTGAGGTAGGGTCTAAGGAAGCCCTCCCACTCCACCCCAAATCTCTTCTAACTGCTTACTAATGCATGGTACTCCCTTAGTGGTGGTAGTGGAGGAGGATTTTATTCTTTAATTGGACACAAGGCTAATAACTTTAAGAGAGGGAATATATGCATTTAAATTTACACTTACTGACTGGTATATGATCCTTTCCAGTGAGTAGATTTTGACAAGGAAAAGGACATTTGCCTTCCTAAAGATGGGGAATATGGGGGTGGGGATGGGGACGGAGGCTGGGGGAAAAACCCAGTTTTGCCTTGGGTTAAACTGTTTGGGACCTATTATATAAGGGTTAGACCACATTTCAGGGTTAGGTTTCTGTAATATGACCACTTTGGTATTTTCAGTTTTAACGTAAGTATATCTTTTCCTTCGTATACATTGATTCAATCTAGTAGTGCTTCATTTCCTTACATGTAGTGCTTTGAGTGGCTGCCCCAAAGTATAAGGGATTGTACTTAGGGCCAAAACCCAACTGGCCAGTTCAGATGATTCAGCAGCTTCAGTTCAGCTGAGATGTGGCTCTCTCTTTCCTGACCATGGGACAATTAGTGAAGGTGACAATGAATGTGACCTTATTGTGAGGAAAGGTAGCATGGAGAACGACAAAAGAGGGAAGTTAGTGCTTCAACAGGACAATAGCTCATCAGATTGGGAGAAGTGGGGGAACTATTCCTGCTCCCTTCCCAGTAAACAGATTTTTATAAGATACCTCTTTTTGACACTTGTGATCTTAAGCATAGTTATGTGGATTCCAGAGAATCCAGAGTCATATGACAGCTATTGAAGGGTTATTGGTGGTATAGAACAAGACTGAATTATAGAGCTAAGATAACCAGCTTGGTCATCTTAGATAATCTATTCTTGTTCTCCCTTTGTGCATGAGTTGCTCTTACTCCCAGAGTTTTCCAACCAAGGACTTTGGAACCTAAGAGAAGTACTGAAATTAAAAGAATCTTAATTCTTCCTGTAGAAAATGGTATTTTAGTTGGTACTAAAGGGAAACCAGGAGGTAATGATGAGGATGGAGAGAGACGACCAGGTCAGGGAGAAAACCAGTGGAAATGCCCAGAGTTGAGAGAACACAAGGAATAAGTGATTCTATGAAATTCCCATTGAATAGACAAGGAAGGCAGTACAGTGGAAATGCAGAGGAAAGATGTGGAGGTTGATTTGCAGCCTGGGAGATGGCTCTAGGATTTTCATGCCATTCCTTCCCACCCCAAGTCTACTGCAGCCCAGTATATTAAATGGGATGATCAATGCTTGCATGATCAATCTTTGCTTGTAAATGTGAAACTAGACCCTTACAGCTCTGCTGATCCAAAAGACTAAAAGCCCGTGGAGGTAGGGAAACAGGATTCTGGTTCTAGTGAGGCAATACAACTAGAGTTGCTTTTGGGTCCTTGTTCTCAGTGTGTCCCTCTCTGTGTGCCATGGCTGTGCTTTGCTGGTGCCCTGACCCTTGTGGGAAGGCAGGCAGCATAGTGGGTGGTGGTGGTGGTGTGTATGTGTGAGTGTGTGTGTTTGTGTGTGTGTGTGTGTGTATTTCCCATTTAGCAGATCTCATGTGTCTGTGATCAAACTGATGTGCTAGCCTAGGTTCTGACCTCAGTTAGCAAACACATTTTCAGAACAGTCTCTGGTAACTTTGTCCATCAAAGCTGCATACCTGTTAGAACAGTCCAAAACTGCTGCTATCAATAGATCATGCTTGGTAGGGGCTATAAGCATGACAGATTGGAATTTGCTTTTTATTTTTAAAAATAATTCAGGGATGATTTTCAGGAAGAACCAGATTTCCTTTATGACTTTTTAAACACGTAAGCCAGTCTTGATATATTTATCCATTCCACTGGAACTTATAAACTTTGTCAAATGCTAATACTGGATTAGGGGCAATAATGAAAAGGATAGTTAGATTTGGAGTCAGAAATATTTAAGTTCAAATCCCATTTATAGCTGTGTGACCATAGACAAACCACTTAGTCTCTGTGCCTCAGGCAGTTCTCTAAAACTATGAGTTACAGAAGGGACAAAAATCACAAGTTGATTATGGTTTATGTTCCCATTTGGCTAATTCTACAGCTGAAGCCCAGAGAACAAAAGATTTCTCTTGTAATTGTATCTTTAAAATAATCTTATAAATACTTGGAAATAATTTTCATCAAAAAATTCATTATTTTAAAGGTCATAAGCTTAATGGGAACAAAACTTAGGAGGTTTAAGTTCCAATTGGGTTAAGCATGAGCTGGAAGCAGTTTCAGGGTCTGGGTTGAAAAGACATTTGGATCAACTTTGGAAAGGAAGAAGTATGTGCCAAAAAGTCAGAAAACACAGTTGTCTTAACATCTGTAAGTAAAGAAACTACTTCTATAACCCTTTTAGAGGACCTGTGAAAAAATGATTTATGGAACAGTTGGAGCACAATATTTTTTGAGAGGCTGACAAGATGATTTACTATTCAGAAAGTTAAAAAACAAAACCAAATAAACTTCCAGATAGATATGGTGATTAATTCTTTTTGTTAACTTTTCATGGTCTTTGTTGATGGAAACCATGGGAGATCTTACTTAAAGAATAAGTATGAGGTCGTGGGGGACAAAACCCTAAAACATTAGCCTTGGAATAAAAAAAGCCCAGATTTGACTTTTATCTCTGCCATTTTTTTCAGCTGTGCTACCATCAGTTATTTCATTTCTTTTAGCCTCAGTTTCATCATCAGTAAAATGGAGGTAGTTACAACTGCCTTTATCTACCTCATAGGGTTGAGGTTTTTTTTTTCTAACTACAGGCTGAAAAAATGCATGATTTAATAGGTGTGGGTGCTCTCTCCCACCAATATAGTTCACCATCTTTCCATGCTTTGGTAAACAGTTTCATGAGTTGCTATGACCAAAATTAAAAAAACATGACAATCACATAGGGTCAGCCTTTTGGCTGGTCCTCAGACAGCAGACTGAGCTGGTACTTGACGTCTCTCCAGCTTGGTAGAAATTGCCAGAGCTTTACCTCATCTGATAGCCAGCATCTGTCCCAGTGTCTGGTACATAGTACGCGTTATATTAATGCCCGTTGATTGGTTGGTAGCTTTTTAGAATTCTGGGTCAATTCTCTTCAACAGTGAGGCACTGTAGTTATAACTTTAGTGGAGAATATAGTTGATAAAATATAAATGAGGAATAAAAAATAAGATAATGTTCATGGAAGTGCATTTTACACTAAAGTTTTATGTAGATGTAAACTATCATGCAACAATGTGGTTCTTAAGGTCATGTGAGCTATAGACCTGCAACCATGGAAGACATGTCTCATTAGAAACCTCTTTGTCTGCCTTTGTTTCTAGGAATTTGTTGCTTAGACACGGCTTTGGACCTCTTAGGCTGAACTGCCGATTGCCTTTTCAGTTCTTTCTTCCACTGCTCTCATGTTTCCCATTTTTCTTCAAACACTCTCATTTCACTTATTAAATCAATTTAAAACTTCTTTTTAAACTCCTTCTAATCTCTTCAAGGAATTTTAGTCAAATTTTTGTGCATGCCATATTTATCTCTGAGACTTTGTTTATAAAAAGGCTTTGGAGTCTTTCTTTTCTTCTGGGCTGGTGTCTTAAGCTTTCCTGCCATCCGCCATTGTCTCTAGACAGTAGAATGGCCCAAAGATTTAACTTCAAGTGTATCTTGGTACCCTTTGAAGAATAACATATTACATCAACAATTAACTTCACAGTGGCTGACACATAGTAGGCACTTAGTAAATGTTAACTTAATTCCTTGAAAGTCATGATGGGGACAAACGGAGACAAAATGATAGCACAGTACCTGGCACATAGTAGGGATTTAATAAGTACTCATTGACTTGAATTGCATTGACTATGATGGAATATTGAGAATTCAGTTGATAGAGAGAAATTGCAGTTTGTCCAGTGAATACTTTAACCATAGGCAGGTGGTAAAAATGGAAAATGTAAGGATAAAATCAAGTGACTTCTCTCCCTCATATCTGGAGATATGGTAAGAACTTTTTATCTTTTTGCTTTCATTACTCATACAGATATGCTTTACAAAGCGAGTACGTGTTTCCATTGGTAACAGTATTTGGGTTGTCCTAGGAAAAACAGGAGTATAATTTGGGTTGATTTATTTCATTGCAGAACATGGTAAATATGTATCTAACCTTTGAAAACAAACTAAATTACCAAAATCAAAGAGACAGGAACATAATCAGAATTTTTTTCTAAGCCTTTAAACTGTTTTAACATCAGTATTTTAGAAAATGCCTCACTGCATTTCCCCACAAGCCTGTTAAGAAATGGTGAAAAGCTCTGGTGCTTGTATATAAGATGTGTATAAGATCTGTATAAGCTTTGAGCTGGTTTTAACCTGAGCAGTTTCAGTCATAGTCATAGCTCTTAATCATAACATTTACAGCTGGAAAGCATATCAGATTCCTCTTATTCCCTTATTTTATAGATGTGGAAGCTTGCCCATAGTTGGGGGAGAGTGGGAGAGAGAGGGGTGGGGTAGAGAGGGGGAGAAGGGAGGGGTGAAGGAGAGAGGAGGGGAAAAGAGGGGAAGAGAGAGAGGGAGGGAAGGAAGTAGAGAAGAGGAAGAGAGTGACAAAGAGAGGGGGAGGGAAGGAGAGAAGGACAAAGAGAGGGGGAGGGAAGGAGAGAAGAAAAAAGAGAGAAGGAGTGAGGGAGGGAAGGAGAGAGAGAGGTAGCTAGACAGATTGATAGAAGTAATAGATGTGTAGATAGAGCTATATAGATGCTAGGTAGAGAGGTAGATATGTAGATAAATATGTAGATTGATACACATAGTAGATGGAGTTTAGACAGAGATGATAGATATACGTAGATATGTAGATAGATGTATAGATAGGCTATTAGTGATGAAAGATATGTAGATAAGTGGATTGATATGTAGACAAATTAAAAGAAATTATAGATATGTAGATAGATTGACATATAGAAATGATAGAGATAGATTGGTAGGTAGATAAGTAGATATGTAGATAGTTTGATAGAGATGGTAGATAGAGGATAGATAGATAGAGCATTTACTAAGTTCTTACTCTGAGCCTGGCACTGTGCAAAGCCTTGGGGATATAAATATGAACAAAAAAGCATAAAGGGTCCTGCCTGTTTGTACTCTAAAAGAAAACAAAGCATCAAAGGAACTGAAAAACTCTGAGGCTGGGAGGAAGTTGGGGTGGGGTGGTAAGCAGAGGGCAGAAGCAAACGCCAGGTAGTTCTAGATAGATCCTGATCTGGAATAAGTATGACAAAGTAAGTCTCATAGGAAGTCTCAGAATCTGTTCAACCAAAGTGTTCAAACTCTAGATACAGGACTTCTTTCATTCAAACCATGCTGCTTTTCTAAAAACTGATCAAGGCACAGAAAAGCCTCTAATGGAATGAATTTTATTTTTACAAATGTCAATGGGATGATTTTTCTTCTTTGCTAACCTTTGCAAGGAATACTTTTTTTCTGACTTTCCTGTACAGATCATAGACATTTCTTAAAATAATTTTCTAATTAAGAAAACATACCCTATTCATATTTGTCTCTTTCAAGCCTCTTTTTTCCCCATCATTTTCTTTCTCTGGTTTTGTTTTTTTTTATTTTTCTTGTGCTCTCTAATTTTATAATCTTTCTTTTCTCTTCCTCTTTCCTTCCCATTCATCCCTAATGTCTTTTTTTCTTTCAGATGAGCTTTTAAAATGTTTTGCACTTTGTTCTGAAAAGCAAAAAATGGAGAACAGAACTCAGCCTAAACTCTAACATTTTAAAGTTCATAGCTTGGCACACAGTAAGCTTTATATAAATATTAGCTGTTATTATTATTAATCTGGAATTATATATAGGGACTACTGAAAAGTCCAAATTGAGGAGTATTTGCCAAAAAATTTCGTTTAGTACATTAAGCAATGACAAATTTTGATTGACTTAGTTCTTCTTACCAATGCAATGATCTAAGAATTCCAAAAGACCCATGATGGAAAATGCTACTTTCATGCAGAAAAAGAACTATGCAATCTGAATGCAGATTGAAATGTACTATTCTCTGTCTCTCTGTCTCTGTCTCTCTTCCTCTTCTTTCTCATGGTTTTTTCCTTCCATTCCTATTCTTTCACAACATAACTAATGTGGAAATATGTTTAATATGATTGTACATATATAACCTACATCAAATTGCATGCCATCTTGGAGAAGGCAAGGGAAAGGGAGGGGAGAAATTTAGAATTCAAAATACTATAAAACTGAATGTTGAAAACTAGAAATAAATAGATGATAGACAGACAGACAGATAGCTCGATAGATGGATAGATAAAAGAAATTTAGTTTGATTGACAGAGTCTTAGACCTTGACTTAGGAAGACCTGAGTTGAAATTCTGCCTCTGACATTCAATGACTATATAAACATAGCCAAATGTTAGACGGCTAAGTGGATCAGTGGATATAATGTTAACTTGAAGACAGGAAGACCAGAATTCACATCCTGCTGCAGTCACTTACCTGCTGTGTGATCCTAGACAAGTCATTTAACCTCTCTTGGCCTCAGTTTTCCCATCCATAAAATAGGGATAATGATAGCTCCTACCTTACAGAGTAGTGAGAAACGAAAGAGATGATATATATAAAGCTCTTTGCAAACCTTGAAGCAGTGTATAAGTGCTGTCTCTCAGCGTACTTGTCAGTAAAATAGCATCTATTTCTCAGTGATGTAGAGAGGATCCACTGAGTTAGTGTATGTAAAAAGCTTTGTAAACCTCCAAGTAGACACCTCAAAGTGGCTTCATAAATGTTAAATATGACTTAAATATTTTAAAGTACTCTAGTTTATAAACTAAGATATAATTAGGCACAGATAGGTTAATGAAAGATGACAATTCACAATGAGTTAGTCCTATCTTACCCCAGCTTCAAGAGAAAGAAAAGAAGCCCCTCAGACTGCTGGGGGAACCTCCAGGTGATGATTTATGGGAGAACCCAGACAAGAGTCCCATAGGATGGGAGTAGCAGTGAGCTGTGGGCTGCTTAGTTGGAAGGAACACCAGCAAAGATGAGATAAGCAAATCATTGGGGAATTTGGGTTCAACTCATGATAGGTCTGCAAAACATAATAAAGTCCTGATGCACAACGCTGAATTTAAGCCTTTTAGGTAATCAGAGACACTATCACTGTCTTATTTTTTTTTTTTTTGCAGATTCTGAATTTGGGTTCCTATTAGTTATATTTTATCATTCATGAAACAATGAGGCTGCTCAGGTCAGATTGGGACTTCTGAGAGACCTGCTCTATTCACTTAGTTGTTTGGCAGCGATACACAAGAGCTTTACTAATTTCCTTTGGAAGAAGGCTTTATTAAAGGGAAAAAAGGGGGGGTTCCTTGTTTCCATATTCACCTGGTCCTCGAGGTGTTGTAATGCTCACCAGGTTTCCCATGCTAATGTGTTTCCCTTTCTATGCTGGAGTTTACAATTGTAGGAGTCCTTTATTCCTAGTAGAACTGGGCTTTGTTAGGGGATGTTTATAACTTATGAGGAAGGAGGTGAAGGTTTCCAGAGAAAATGATACTGTAAGCTCTTTCTCAGGCAATAGGGATATCTTCTCTAGCTTAGCCTCAGACAGAGAAGGTGTATTTTCTGTGAAAGAAGTCAAAGATTAGCTCCAAAGTGAAGTTAAAATATGTTTGTTTCCACTCAAGAATGTCAGATAAAGGTAGAAACACATTGACAGCTAGGTGGTATAATGGATAGAGTGTGGTCCCTGGAGTCAGGAAGACTCCTCATCCTGATTTCAAGTGCAGCCTCAGACAGTTATTAGCTGTGTGACCTTGGGCAAGTCATTTAACCCTATTTGCTTTAATTTCCTCATCTTTAAAATAAGCTAGAGAAGGAAATGGCAAACCACTCCAGTTAGCTTTACCAAGAAAACCCTTAAATGAGTTCACAGAGAGTCAGACACAACTGAACAAAGAAACATTGTTTCTGTGAATGTCAACCCCCATTTGTTTTGCCCCAGGATCCTCATGTAGTAGTAGTAGTAGTAGTAGTAGTAGTAGTAGTAGTAGTAGTAGTAGTAGTAGTAGTAGTAACAGTAGTAGTTAAATAGCATTTCATATAGCTCTTAAAGGTTTCAAAATGTTTTCCAAATATCTCATTTTACCTTCACAGCTAGGTGTTCTTATTATCCCCATTTTACAGAGGAGGCATCAGAGATTAGAGACTGTGGATTGCTTCAGGTCACCCATTTGCATTTAGATTTTCCTGACTTCGGTTCCATCGCTCTCCAGAAACACCTAAATGGCTATCCACATTAACAGGATTTATTTATTTATTTTGCTTGTTGTGTGTGGAAAGGTGGGGTAGATTGTTTAAAAAAGCCCAGCAACTTAAAAACTGTTCAGACTGGACCCTGGACTCCTCTGGGAGCCTCAGAAGTTTCCTTTAAGGGCTTTGAGTTCTTGAAGGAAAGGGAGAGTTAAAAACAAAATCACCCTAACCCATATCTAATGGAGGGGTCATTGTGTAACATGGTAGTTAAAAAAGTCAGAAGCCTGAAAAGCAGAGTGATGTTTCAATTTTTGGTGATGATAAAGAAAAACACAGTAATTCTAGTGATGTGAGAATTAAGCCAATTATTCAATTAAGAGAGCCAGCTCTTCACTGTGCTTCCTTAGTGATCTGTAAAATGGGAAAATTATACTTAGTTTGAAGGAAGCAGAGGAAGTTGGGTATAATAGGAAAGGGATTGCTGGACTGGGCATCAGAAGAATCTAGTCTCAATGCTGGACTCTGCTGGCTGCATAACCATGGACAAGTCATTTTTATCTCTCTGTCTCAGTTTTCTCATCTGTAAAATGGGGAAATAATACTGGCACTTATCACCTTTACAGTGTTGATGTAAAGAAAGTGCATGACATGCCCAAAACAACCATTTAAATTTAAGTTGTTGTCAATGTTATTGCTCTCACAAGGGACTGAACCGGATGATTTCAATGTCCTTTCTGTGTAATTCTCATATTGTTGATTCTTTGAACCATGACAAAGCTGTTTTATGTAGTTAGATTTGTTGGGGTGGGGGGTTTATTATTTTCACTCTGTGCACGTAGTATCATCTGTATGGAAAGGAATGAAAGAAATAAGCATTTATTTATTTTGGTGAAACAAGCATTTATTAAGTGTAAACACTTAATACTGTGTACCAGGTACTGTGTTAATGTGCTTTATAATCAGTATCTCTTTTAATCCTTACAACAGTTTGGAGAAGTTGATGCTATTATTATCTCCATTTTAGAAGTGAGGAAAGTGAGGCAGAGGTGAAGGGGCTTGTTCAGAGTCCCTCAGCTAGTAACCATCTGAGATGGATTTGAACTCATGACTTCCAGACTCCAGGTCAAGAGCTCTATCGACCATGCCACAAGCTGCCTCCAGGCACCTGAGCAATGTGGCTTATTATTCTGAATACGGAATCTCTCTGTATAGATGCAACACTTTAGTCATACAAAGCTGACTAGGGGAAATGAGAGGTTGTGGCTTATCCTGAGTCCCAGAGCTAATGTCATACATTGGAACTCGGGTCCTCTTGACTCTGTCCTCTCCATACTTCCTTTATATTCAGTTTGTTGCCATACCAAAACAACTTTAGTGAATTTTAGGACTTTAGAAGGGAATGATTGTCTATTTGGGGAAAAAATAGTCAAAGTTGGGATCATATCTTGATGTTCCACTGGTGTATTTTAATTTTTGCTTTATCCTAGACAAGCTTTACTTATCATTTCATTGG
This sequence comes from Bettongia penicillata ogilbyi, assembly GCA_023548195.1. Lineage (NCBI taxonomy): Eukaryota > Metazoa > Chordata > Mammalia > Diprotodontia > Potoroidae > Bettongia > Bettongia penicillata. Next base: position 5,450,974 of record JAJHZJ010000540.1, on the reverse strand, counting down.
CAAAACCCATTTCCATGGATTCCTTGCTTTACTGACATCCTTATAGATGCTTGGCATGGAACTTGTTGGCCAGGAGGGAGTTCCTTTGATACCTAAGCCTACCACAGAGGCATTTGGAGAGAGGCTGCTCTGCTTGAACTCTCTCTTCTCAGCATGGAGGAGTTAAACAGCTGGGCAGTCTCCCAGGTTTTCTGAAGTCAGGTTTTCATGATAATTTTATCAAATTAGATTCCTAGAAGAGCAGCCACATCCATATTCAAAGGCCACATGTTTCAAAGCAAAATGTAAATGTTTTCTGGATTATCTATGTGTACTCCCCTCTATTATTGCAGACAATTAAAAGTTGACTTTTTTTAGCTAAGCAAATGTCATAAATATTTATCCTCCTCATCTTTTAGGGGCTCTACTTTTGATTCATTAAAGTTATTTCTTGGGGATGATCTGATTTCTTTTTAACCAGGCAATTTAATTTATTAAGTTTTATGCCTTTGGATTGGTGGTAACTTGCATTGTGGCTATAACTCTTTTAAAGTTTGCTTTTGGTTTTGCTTCTGGGTTTTGGTTACTCTTCTGAGAAAAATGCCTACCCAACTAAAATGTTACAGATTTTGCTACTTCTTACAATGAGCTGAGAAGCTCTTAGAATACATCATCATCATCTTCCTCATTCTCATCATTCCTATCATTGTCTTCATTATTAACTACTTAATTGAGCATGTACTGTTTACATGCCATCAATTTTGACCTGAAGGCCAGAATTGGGAGAGAGTAGAGATAACTTGAAGCATACTCTGTGTGTGTGTGTGTGTGTGTGTGTGTATGTGTCCTTCGTTGCCGAAGAAGACCATGCCATCAGAGAAATGATGACATAACTTGCACTTGACTTTGTTTTGAGTGACAGAGGGCTGTGCAGGTCACCAGCCTCACTTCTCCTCCAGAGCCATCTGAATCCAGTGACCAGATATTCATTAGGATGACTGGAAATGACCTAGGATGAGGCAATTGGAGTTAAGTGACTTGCCCAAGGTCACACAGCTAGTGAGTGTCAAGTGTCTTAGGTGAGATTTGAACTGAGGTCCTCCTGACTCCTGTACTGGTGCTCTGTCCACTGTACCACCTAGCTGCCACTCCTATATGTAAATCTTTCACTGGTCATCACTCCTCTTCCCCATTAGAATGTTCACTCTTGCTACTCTCTCCTACTCTCTGTGCTCCCAACAGCCACCATGTTTTCTGAATAGCTTAGCACAAGAAAGTCTGACAATTCAGATGCAAATTTGAGCTTTCTCACTGCTTTGAGCTTTGCTTTTGTTGAAAATTTAAGAGAGGCAGTATTGCAGAAAGGTTAGAAAGCTGGCCCTGGAGCCAGAAAGGTCTTGGTTTAAGTCCTGCCTCTCACAGGGACTGGTTATGTGAGTCTGAGCAAACGGCTTTCCTACTCTAGGCTACCCTCTAAGACTTGCAGTTGCAGAGAAAGTGCTAACTTGCATTCAGAGAGGGAGTTTCCTTACATGGGAATTCCCTGTGCTAGTGAAATCATAGGTCCAATTCTTTTTCCTTGAATAACTAAACTCAAGGAGATTTGTGACTATATGTGACTTTTGAGTTTTCATGTGACTTAAAGTTTTCTGTTTTGTTTTATTTTCCTGGGGCAGAAGGGTGGGTGGAGGAGAGGCTTTTATATGGAATTTTTCACTTAGAACTTGGAAGAAAATGAAATAACATTTTTTTCCTGTACTTTCTCCCTCAGCCTCAACTTCCCCATCCCTGATTAGTGACTATTTTCTATGAGTACTTCAGCCTTCTCCTCTTTGTGGCTAAAGAAAGATAAAGATGAATGGTCAATGTCAAGAGGTTACAGCATGGTACCAACTGTGACTTGAATACAGGAAGGGTTATAAAGATATACTTCAAGAACATGTGTAGCTGGAAGAAGTCAGCCAGTATGTGTAGGGTGACACAGATATCTAGGAAATATTAGATCATACGGCAATTTGAGAGGTCTTCTAGTGCAACCTCCTTGTTTTACAGATGAGAAGCTTAGAAAGGCTAGATGGCTTGTCCAAGTTCATAATAGTGTTGATAGAATTGGGATTTGAACCTTCAGCTCCAAATCTAGCACATTTCCACTGTACCATACTGACAGTCTTAAAAGACCCAAAGGAAGGCCTCTGGCATGTAGAGCAGATATTTATGTAGAGAGTTTATAAAAGGACATGGACCAGAAAATCACACAAAATGAGGAAACTGATCTTTAATGGTGTAGGAAGTGCCAGGGCCTCAGTGAAATCACAGATCTGTCAAAACATCACTCGGGCTACTTTTAGCACTTCAGCACTACAAAATATCTTGCAACTATTAATTGCTTGGCAGAATCAACAGAACAAACTAGGACTTCAACTCTCTTCTCCACTCTCATGTATCCTTGTTCATAGCCACCTGACTTAGTTGGTGGTCATGTTTTCAAGGAATGCATATATCAGGTTTAAAAAGCTACAATTAAAAGAGAAATCTGTCACCCACCAAATCACATAAAGAAAAAAAAAACTTGAACCCACAATTTTGAACCATCCTCTCCATTACCCACATGGATAATGGAAAGTTGACTTCATTGGCCTTCATCCAATGAGACCCAAGTCTCATTCTATTGAACATCCTTTTTCTCTCACTCATTTATGGAGTTGCCATTAACTTTAAAGGCAGGAGAGACTCATCAGAAACAGAGGAGAATGAGAATCTGGCCTTGCATGCTGAATCCATGTCCAGAAGTTGTTATAACTTGGAGATGCAGACCTTGAATGATGTTAGCAGTTGCTTTAGCATATCAGTTTCACCACAGACCTTTTATAGCTGCAACATTCATTTGGAATTTTGTTTAAAGGAAACAACACAGACTATCTCTAGGCCAAATCCTCCCCCAGCATTTCTTTTATCCCTGCCCTGAACTTCAGTTCTTTTGATCCCTTAAACAGGACTTCTCAGATGCAAAATAGACCCTGTCACAGGGTGGCAATCTTTTTATCCATTATTTGCTTTGACTTGAAAATATACCTGTACTTGGAAACTTGAACATCTCTGGATCAACAAATCAACATTAATCAAGTATCTACTATATGCAGATCACTTTCCTTCAAGCTGTGGGAATTGCACAATTTATATAACCCTCCATTCTGGATCTCAAAGCTTATATTCTAATAGGATGATAAACCACCTGAGATCACTCAAATGCACCACATGACAATAGAACATTAGATAGTTATGAGTGGGGAAAACCTTACTTGGTTTGGTAGAAAAGAAAATAATGTTGCCTTTTCGTCCCTTCTACCTTACACAGCCCTCCCTCACTCAAAACAAAGTCAAGTGCAAGGCATGTCATCATTCCTCTGATGGCATGGTCTTCTTTGGCAATGAAGGATGAACAACCTTTTCTTCGGTATACTTATATCTCCTTATTCCTGATCAGTGACTAGTTTCAGTGAATACTTCAGCCTACGTGGGCAGCACGTAGTGAAAAAAACAATATATTTGAAGTCAGAGAACCTGGGTGTGAATCTCAATTTTGCTATAAACTTGAGGGAAATCACTTAACTGATGCACTATACTACAAAGGCTTCCTGGAGTAGGTGGCATTTTATCTGTGTTTCAAGGAAGGGTAGCAATTGAACAGAGGAGGATGGGGAGCAAAGCCATTTCAGGCACAGGGAAAAAAACTTGAGCAAAGGCACATAAATACCTGTATAATGACTGCTAGAGGCTTTGAATACTTGGCCGAGACCTGTTCTCTTTAGTTTCATCAATTTCATAGGATGTCAAAGCTGGAAAGGACATAAGGGATCAGTTGATTCAACTCCATCATTTTACAGATGAGAAAACTGAGGATAAGAGAAGATGGCTGGAAGAATATGTGAAAAAGCATTAATATGAGAATGATATGCATTGTTATTCATCTTCTGTCTTCATGATTTGTTTTAGAAAGTTTGATTACAGAGATCCTCTCTATATGTCAGTACTAAAGAGAACTATGGAGTTCCTCTATATACATGACTACAAAAGAGTTTTCTGTTGTGTAGAATGGTTCTTATGTTTTAAGGTTTATGGGATACATGATTCTGTTCAGAACTTCCAGATGTGCTGAGATATCGTTCAGTTTATATATCTTGTTAGTATTGTGCATTTTCTGGTGATTTCTAATTATTTACTAGTCAGTTTGTTAGGTTGTGCTGGGTCAGAAGGTTATTGTGAAGATTAACTGTCCCTGTATGATGCTTATAACTGAAGTACCAAGGCACTGTTATCATCATTCCCTTTCCAAAGACATGGGAAAAGATATATAATAATCTGTACGATTTCCCCCTTGAGACTTCAAAGATGGTTGATTTCACTGAAGTGGTAAGGCCTGGACTTTCGGCATTACAGCTGTGTGCTTACCCTTCCATTCACCCTCATGCTATAGGGGAGTATATTTAAGTCTCTCCCAAGAAGTTTTTGACTCTGTATATTACTCTGATGGGCAGGCATAAACGTATGTATGGAGTTAGCTTCTGCAGCTGATTTCTTTTTGGAGGAAGCTGCATCATCCCTTTTCAAGGTGGCGATCATTTTAATTTGGTCCTTTTCCTGAACAGCAAAGAGCTCAGGCACCGTCTGAGGTCCTGTCTTATGCTGGCCATTTAGCAATTTCTAATGCCAAAAACCACAATCCTGTTAGATAGAAAAGCTCATTTTGTTGTGAGTAGCATGCACATTTCAAGATGAATTTCACATGAAGACTGCTCACTGCGTGATGTGGAATCTTTTTTCCCCTGACAAGTGAGCAATTAAGGGGAAAGGGTGGAGGGAAACCTCCCTCAAATGGCTTGTATAAGATGCTTCCAGGATCCCCATTAGCCTTTTTGCTGTTAAAGGTGGAGCTGACTAATAAAGTTCTTTATTGTATTATAAAAAGTTTAAGATTTTCATGATTTAAAACTACCCCAATCATTAAATACAAGTGAACTTCATATTTTTATTGGGTGATAAATCCTCAACTGCCATGCTTGATAATGAATGGTGTGGCATGGGGAGACAAGGTAGCCTTATTATTTACTTGGCATTTCAGTCATTGCTCTGGTGTGGCCGAGCTGCGCTCCTGTGGTGTGGCAAATATCCACCTAACTGTGCCATTGGTTACACCAGATGGCAGATATTAGGACTCACATTTTCCTTTCCCTGTGAAAATGTAGAGAGAAAATGTCTGCCTATGCAGAATAATGCCTTCTGGGACCTGATGGAGAAATAAAATATGGAATAGTAATGGGATGAGCTGTCCATCTTCTTTTGTCTCTACAGAGGCGGCTAGTCAGTGCTCATGGATAGAGTATTGGACCTGGAGACAGGAAGACATGAGTTCAAATTCTGTCTCAGATACTTCCTAGTTGCATAACCCTGGGCATGTCATTTAGCTTCCCTCAGCCACAGTTTACTCATCTGTAAAATGGGTATTATAATTCTCCAAAGATAGAAATCTAGTGGCCAGTGGACATGGAATCGGATGGAAATCTAGGTAGTGTGGTGCTATGGAGAGGGCATTAGCTTTGGAGTCTGAGGGTCTGAGTTCAAATTCCACATCTGACCTTTACTAATAATATGATACTTGATACATTACTCAACCTCTCTGGACCTCAGTTTCCTCATTTGCTAAATGAAGGGATTAGAATAGATGGCCTTTAAGGTCCTTTCTGTTGTTATTGCTTAGCCATTTCAGTCAAGTAGGAATCTTTGTAACCTCATTTGAGGTTTTCTTGGCAAAAATGCTAGAGTGATTTGCCATTTAATTCACCCCAACTTTAGAATGTAATTTTCTCTTGCTTAGGATTTATTTAGCACTTACCACCTACCAAGCACTGGGGAAACAAAAATGGGGCACAAATATGGTTAGTCAAGGAGTTCCCATTCTAATGTGGGTAGACAACAGGGAAGCACCTATGTGCACACAAGGCTTATATGGAGCCTTAAATGGAGGATAATCTGAGAGCAAAGGCACTCGCAATGGGGAAATCCGGCAGGGGCTCTTGTAGAAGTGGAGATTTGAACTGAGTCTTGAAGGAAGCCAGGGCAGCTCAGAATAAATGAGGAGAGCATTCCAGGTAAGGGGGACAGTCAGACTTGAAATTGGAACATGGAGTGTCGTGTGGAAGGAACACAGGCAGGAGCTGGATTACAGAGTGCGTGCAGTGGAGTCCAATGTAAGAAGGTTGTGAAGGGTCAGACAGAAAATTTTATATTTGACATTGGAGGTAACAGGGGGCCACTAGAGTTTGTTGAAGGGGCCATGGCCTGACCTGCACTTTAGGAAAATGACTTTGGCAGCTGAATGTAGGATGAATTGGAGTGAGGAGAGGATTTGAGGAAGGCAGATCCAGGAGAAGTAATGACAGCCTGCCTCAGGGTGGTAGTTGTGTGAGTTGAGCAGTAAGAAAATCCAGCAGATTGGATATGTGGGGTCAGGATTTGAGCCTGGAGAACTGGGAGAATGGTGCTACTCTCCAGAGCAATAGGGAAGGTGGGAAGAGAGGAGAATTTGAAGGGAAAAAAAGTGAGTCCTGTATGGCACCGTTGTTGAACTTGAGAAGTGTCCAGGATGTCCAGGGTGAGGTGTCCAAAAGTGATGGGATATGAGCTCCGGAAAGAGCTTAGATTGATATGTGGTTCTGGGAGTCATCTGTCTAGAGATGGTAATTGAACCCACAGGAGTGGTGAGATCACTGAGACAGTACAGAGGGAGAAAAAAGCCTAGAACAGAGTTTTAGGGGACACCTAGGATTAGTGGGCATGATCTGGATGATCCAATAAAAGGAGACAGGAGAACAGTGTTATTAAAACCCATAGAGGAAAGAGGAAATGGGGAATGTCAGCGTCAAAGGGTGCAGAGAGATCAAGAAGAAAAAGAATTAAGAAAAGGCCATTAAATTGTGAAATTAAGAGATCGTTGCTAACTTTGGAGAGTGCAGTTTCAACTGGATGATGAGATTATGACAAGGGGGAAAGAGAAGGGAGTTAATGTTGATGACTTTTTCCAGAGCTTAGCCAAGAAGGGGAGAAGATAGAGCTGTCGCTGTGAGAGCTACTTGGATCAATTTGATTGGAAACATGCCTGTGACACAGTAGATAATTCCTAGGGAGATGTACATAGCAGTTAAGTGACTTGTCTAGAGTCATATAGTCCAGAACCTTAGTCTTCCTGACCCTAAATCCAGCATTCTATCCTGTAAGCTAGGCTGATTATGTAACAGTTTATGTACATGAAGATGGACAGATCTTTCAGCCTTCATTATCACCTAGTCATTTGGTGCCGTTTCATATTTGTATATTTAATAAAGGATACCAGTGCCGTGAATTATATACCTATAATTCATTTAACCATTGGACAGCCAGTGAGTTTGGGACAGAAATATGCTGAAAAATGAACTGGGTTTGGTGTCAGGAAAGAAGTGTCAAAATGTCACCACTTAAAATCTCCAGTTGGGCGACCAGGGGTAGCTCATTTAACTTTTCTAAGCATCAATTTCCTCATCTGTCAAATGGGGCTAGGCAAATCTTGGGCTTCCTGCGGGGATCAAATGAGGTATTATATTTAAAATGCTTTGTAAACTGTAAGTGCTGGATAAATAGGAGCTATTGTATTCTTATAATCAGTTCACAGTCTTTGCTTCCAGTCAAAGAGTGTACTACTCAGAGGAAATAAGGAAATTTTCTGCTGCCTTTAGAACATAGAAGAATATTCTGCAAATATTTCTTGGCTCATTATATTAATGGAGCATTACAAATGTTCTCTTTTCCAGGTGTTAAGGTCTTTGTTATTAATTTGCTATTAGGGTCAACAGTATTTGAAAGCTATGGGAGAAGTTGAGCCACAGTCCCTGATTTATGCTTTTCTGAAAGCTGCTGAGAAGGCATTTCTATCTGATTTCCGGTTAGAGAATATTGCTAATTGTTTTAAGAAAGAAGAGAAATTGTGTGTGTGGTGGGGCAGAGGGGCGACGGGGCGGAGCAAGTACAGTGTTAAACAGCACGAACAGTAGGCTAACTCATGAGAACTGGGACGTTATCTCTTTCCTTACTTTTGGCGCTTGAGTCAGATGACTCTTAGAGCTCAGGACCTGGATTATAGATTCCGAAGTTTGAGAGACGTATGGGAAATATTCAAGAGATTATTTGAATAAATACTATTCAAAAGAAACTGAGAAATATGAATAAATGATTTTTTAAAACCCAAACATGAATATCTAGAAGAACAAGGTAAAGGATTCCAAAAGGTAAATTTTATAAGGAGGTAGATTTGAGCTTGAAAAGACAGGATTTCCTATCAGTTACCACTCTTCCCTCTCTCCCAATCAAATCAAGGCTAAACTCAGGTCCTACTTCCTCAGACCCCACCACTTAATATTTATCTATCTTTGGGCATATCATTTAATACCCATGGACTTCAATTTCCCCATTTGTAAAATGAGTGAGTTTGAGATCCCTTCCAGCTCTAAGTCTATGATCATAGGATTCTAAGACTGCTTGCCAGTGTTTTCACCCTCCCCATTGTGTCCCCAACACCATCTTGCATAATAAGCACTTAATAAAAGTCTTTTAAATTGAACTGAAACGTTAAGCAGGTCTCCACATAAGGAACTGAGTTCACTGTCTATTGATGACTATTTTTCAGGGATTTTGTAGAGCCGTGGTGTCAAACTTCAACAGAAACAGGAGATACTGATCCATATATAAGAGTTCCTGTGGGCTGCCTATTGACTTAGTTTTCAAATGTAATATTTTTACTTATTTTTTTTTAATACTTCCCAATTACATTTTAGTCTGGTTTGGGTAGCTCTAGGGAATGTTGCAGGCAACCTGTGGGCTGCATGTTTGACATCTCTGGTTGAGAAGGGTGCTTGTATTGGGCAGGACATTAAAGTACATGAACTAAATTTTCCCTAAAGAGTTTGATTTTATAGTAGTTTAGCTTGGAGAAAAGACTGGCTGACAACTTCAAATGAATCAAAGAGTATTTCACAGCGGATGGTCACTAAATATTCTTCATCTCTACTCAAAACAGAATGAGAAGAAGTGGGCTTATAAGTATACAGTGGCTTTAGGTCAGCTGTATGTAAGTTCTCAGATTTGAAAGGAATAAAACCCCGAAACACATAGCAAAATAAAGATCTCCTTCTTTAGGAGTCTATGAAAATAAGACAGGTACTTTAAAGCTGTGAGATGGTTTAAATTTGAACATAACTGAAGTTGGATTGATAGGCCAGATGGTCTCTTGAAATACATTTCAAGCATGTGAATTCATTAATATCTCCTGGAAATTGTGGGAACACCAAATAAAATAGCCATTGCTCAGCTCAGCATGTTTCTCAGATAGGGAAAACTGGGTACAAACAATCTGATTGTTAGAGATATTTTTAGCAACAGAGCCAAATGTTAGTCTTCCATAGACCTGTCCAGAAACATAGCCTTGAATTGCTATAATTGGTGGTAGAATTTTAATGAGTTGCAAATTTAGGAGCTGGGAATGCTATATTTCATTTATTGTACCACAAACTTTGTAGTTCTTCATTACGCTAATGAGATACTTACTTACTTTCAAAATGCCCTAGTAGGGATTCTCTGTGATCATGAAGGATGTATCCATCTATTAGACTGACTTTCTGGCAACTCTTGGGCAGAAATCCTTTCCTTCCTTTCTCCTTTTTCTCTCCCTTTTTCTTCCTTCTTTTCCTCCATCTCTCTTCTCTTCTTCCTTCCTTCCTCCCATATTCCTTCCTTCCTTATTTTTGAGACTGGGTCTCTGGAACTTAAACTAGAAACTAGGTCCAGGCTGGAAATGAAGTGACCACTCACTGACTCAGTCCTACTGCTGATTAGCCCAGAATCTTGAACCTGATTCCTTCTAATATGAACCAGTTTGCCTCTCTTTAAGCAGCCTCGTCTTGTCCTTCCCACCTACTCTCCTACAGGGTCACCATTTTGGTGCTGGATTTAGATTATATTAGATTATATTAGATTTAGATTATATTAGATTTAGATTAGATATATTAGATTTAGATTATAGACAGGCTTAGTGAACTCCAGCTCAGAACTCCACAGCTCAAGAGATCTACCAGCAGCCTTAGCCTCCCCCAGGAGCAAAGATTCTAGTTGGACACCACACATGGGTAGTGCGGAGGTTCTTAATTTGGAGTTTATGAACTATCCCCCCTGTACTTTGATAACTACACACACACACACACACACACATATATATATAACTATATGTAACTATCTATCTATATGTAACTATATGTGTACAGAGAGAGAGAGAGAATTTTTTTTTTGTAATCCTATGGGTTTTATTTTCTATATTGAAAAACATTCTGAGAAGGAAAACATTTTCTCCATGAATTCAAGTTTCAGCCTAGACATTAAGCTTGACTAAACTTATAAATGAGCAATCCTCCCACCTCTCTGAATTTAATCCAGGCTGTTGTAACATTGTCCAGTCCCTCCTTGGGGTTAATTTTCGCCCCCTTGGTAGACAGCTGTTAACAGCACTAGAATCTATTATCTGTCTGTGAGAGTCATGGAGCAGCTTTCATTTTAGAGACACAATCACCTTAGCACCACTTTTTCTCTAGTATTCCTCACTTTTATCTGCCACCTCCAATAAATCAGGATAATACTATTTAAAAAAAAAACAACTTTATTTGTGCTGTGAAGGGTATTTTTTGTGACTTCTGACTTACATTTAGCTTACATTTAGCTTACTCTTAGGAGTAAGACCCTTGACTTAAACATATATTTGTATACCTCCTTTACCACATCTTGGGATATTGACCTAGAGAAGCTTCAATTATTTATCAGCTTTCTAGAGTGCTTGTCTTGCCAAGGTCTCTGGGCACACAGACAAAAGTAAAAATACCAACACAAAAGAGAATCAACAACAAAAACAAACCCGCTAAACTTAGACGCAGATTTCATACGCTTTCATAGGAGCCTTCCATCCTTGCTCTTGGGATTTTGATGACTGATTTTGATCTATTTATAAAACATACCCATTGCCAAAAGGAGAGGCACACAAAAGGCAAAGGTCAGATTAAAAATATCACTTAGTCAAAGGCTGTGGAGACAGAAGGAACCTTAGAGGCCATCTACTTCGACCCTTTATTTTACAGATTAGGAAACTGAGACATAGAGAGCTTATGTAATTTACCCAAGGACACTCAGTAAATAATGAGCCATGATTCAAATCTAGGTCCTGCAGTCTACAGATGCTTCTCTTCATGATTAAAGAGGTTTAAACAAGGCCCCTGTCTCTCCCACCTTACCATCGTTGAGTCATCTCAAGATTAATGAATCAATCAGTCTGATTGGGATAGAGGGTTTATACAGAGATGCAGGGTATCATCAAGTTGGAAGGGATCCCATATAAAAGGTCATGGTTCATAGATGGGGAGAATGTCCCACAGATGAACCCCCGAGTTAGAAAGGCAATAAAATGTTTCTTGACCATCCTACTGATGTTATGTAATAAAGCATTACTGCTGATTTCCCAGAAGCTGGCAGTCCCTAGAACAGATAAAATTTGCATTAACTTTAGCTTCTAGCACAGCCTTGGGGATCATTGGGTCCAAAATGACCTGAAGGCTTTTTGAATTGCGTGTTTATGTATGCATGGTGGTGGTGGTGGGTAGGGTGCTGAGCTCTAACTTTGCTTACTTCCCAATTTTGCCTCAGGCTAGCCCTTTTGGGACATCTTGACAATCAATTTTGATGGAAATGGATGAATTTACAGAGTATATTCCTCATTTCTACATATGTAACTACTGACTTTTATAGAGCACTTTAGAAGTTACCAAGTGCTTTGCATATCTTATCTCATTTTACCCCTACAACAACAGAGTGAATTAAATAAGCGAAGTGTTATTATCTTCATTTTAGAACTAAACAAATTGAGTCTGGAAGAACTTCAGAGTCATACAGCTACTTACTAAGTGGAAGAAATCAGGCTTAAGCCCAGTATTTTTTACTCTAAATCTAGTGTTTTTTCCATTATGCTACAACCACATATTTAATTAGGTAAGTGTGGTCTACCAGACACCCAGTTCTCAATCTTATTCTTTACCTTATCTTGATCCAGATTGAATGCTAGATCAAAGCACTCACATACTTAATTTGGCATGGATTTAGGTAGGTGTTTCTCTTAAATCAGCTGAGATCCTCAGTCCCTTGTAGAACACAATTCCCAATTTTGCTTGACATGGATACCCAGGTCATCCCTTCTAACCTTGGACTCTCCTGTACTTGCAGTTTCCTTGTGTTATTTGCCTACAGTATCCTTAGCTTTTGGCCCAGTCTTGAGCTCTCTGAAAGATGAAGTTATTTTTCTTTCTGGGCTTTTGACCACCCTGTATTGACTTCATGGTTGATTCTTTACCATTTGAAGAGTTCACCATGAAAGTCTTCCCCTCACTTTAGTGGTTCTACCTTCTCCTCTGACCAATTTTTCTCTTATTTAATTGGAAGTATAAATACAAGTGAGTTTTTAAGGATGTTTCCAATCTTTCTCCATTCTTAGCTTAGATCTGGTTTAATGACAAGGCTTGGATGAGGGAATCTCTTAGAATTTACTTCTTCATATCAGCTTTTCCTGACTACCAGAAATTCAATTCAACTCAAAGGAAGATTTATTAGTACCTACTATGTGACAGACATTGGAAACTCAAAAATAGAAATGAACTTATGTTCTACTGGAAATAGACTTACTATCACTTCTTGTTTCAGAGTGTATGCCCTTCATTTCATCTACTTTTATTTCCTGTATGAGTGGCTCCCTGGCTTTCAGCTTATTTGAGGGTAAAGAGGAGTATCAGTGCCTGAGTATAATGAATGACCAATCACCCTCCCCCCTTTCCAGTTCAAGTGATCAGCCCTGTCCACATTCCCAGATTTTCTTTGATAATCCATTTCATGGACAAACTCAAGAGAGTAATTATCTAGCATTCTAACACTCTAGTTGTAGAATTGAAAAATACTTTACATAACAATGACAATTTCTCCCTCACCAAAAGTTAGAGGAGGTCGTTTTATCCTAGTATCTTTGTTTTATGTATGGGAAAAAAATGAGAGCAATAAAGAAAGGGAAAAGACTCATGGAATGCTCTAGAGCCAATCAATGACAGAGTTGGGAATGGACCTTATTGATTCAAAGTTAAGTGGGGGTTGTAAATAAGATTGTTATCGATGGACATTACTACTTTCTATTGTACTGGAATCCTGTCTGTCTCTCCTGTCCACTGCATTTTAGTCTGGTAGTATTATACTTTTCAAAAGGAAACACTGTAAAATATGTTTCTTGAACTGGGTTTGGTAGATGATTAGTTTTGAGATATAGGAAATTTAAATTTACATGGTGAGCTCTTAAGATAGAACTATCTCTTTATGGTTCAACTGTTATTTTCTTCTAGTAGAATGTAAGTTCCTTGAAGGCAAAAATTGTTTCCTTTTTGTTATTATATCTGTAGCAATCAGTATCACTCTGTGCACATAGTAGATGCTCAATAAATGACTTTGGAATTGAACATCAGTTCTTTCCTGGACACCATCTTACATTTGTTTATGTGTGTGAGTGAGGGTCAAGGGTGCAGTGCTTACATTTCCTTGTGCCAGTATGGCATAGTGAACAGAACACTGGCCTTGAAGCCAGGAAGACATAAATTCAGATCCTGACTTTGATACACACATACATACTGAAGATGGGAAGGTCGTTTAATGCATTAACGCACCAGGTCAGAAAGAATGTGGCCACTAACACATCTAGGGTACTGGTGGAACCAGATTAAAGAATAATTGAGAAATGTTTAATAAGATAAAGAAGGTTATACCAAGACATCGATAATGTTAATATATAGATTTTCTAAGTCAATGTGCACCTGCAGGCTTCCTATTAAATGATGGAGTAGCCCTGTACCTGTTTGATTCTGGTGCTCTAGGCAACTCCAACACTTTACTTTTCAGAAAAGATGTCAGTCTACTTTGGTTGAGGTTCCATATCTGTAAATCAGTGAAATCCCTGGTCAGTCCATGTTTGTTTTCTTATGGAAGAAAGTCAGAAATCTCACAGTTTGTTACTGGGGGAATTTAAACACATTCATTGATTATGCTTTACAAGGGAGCCCAACAGTAATATCTATCCATGTTCTGTCTATCCCGTGATATTCCCTCCCCCTGCCCTCATTCTTTATAACCTTCCTAGAGAAGTTAACTCTTGGTCATACTTGCCATGTGTTACCAAGCTAAAATCTTCATTATTGTAAGGTGGTTTTGTGTTCTGCTAAGATCTCACATTTAACTGTTCTGTATAACCGTACCATGTTTACATAAGCTCTTTGTTGGTACCTGCTGAAGATCCAGACCTGTATCTTCAAAAGAAAACATTCACTTCCAGGTCAATAAAGGAAACAAACACTTCAGCACTTTCACTGAAACAAATACTTTCTCTTGGTCTATTAAGTCAACAAACATTTTTGGGATACCTACACGTTATTTTTAATGAAAAGAATGCCCCCTGGTGGAAACATTTGCAAATGTTTGCACACATTTGGGGGGTACTGTTTATCATAATTGTTTCAGAAATTTCAAGTGTATTGAAAAGGCAAAATAAGGCTATAATGGACACATCAAAAGAAGGAGCTTTCAAAAATATGAATAACTCTCTTCAGTGGAATAAATGGAAAATAGACTCAATTTTCATGCCAGAGTAAATGAAAAGTGGATCTTAAGAGGAGATTCATTTTGAAAACTCGTCTAGTCCATTGAATCAGAACTTGGGAAACTTTGAGATTGTAGGGTATTTGTAGGAGATATCAGGAGAAATTAGAATGATCTTGTGAATAAAAGATTTTTTACTTGGCTGACATCTTAGAGGGTTACTGTTTAAATCCTCATATGGAAGGAAATTGCTTTAATAAGCATATACACGCATACATACGTACATATATATGTATATGCACATACATCTTTGAGGGAAAAGTGGAGGCTAACAGTAAGGATATCTGCCTCACCAAGTTATTGTTTTATGTTTGTTTCTTATTAACTCCAGACAATCCATTATCAAATTCATTAGGGAATATTCAGCAATCTAGAGATGCATGCTTGCCAAACCTCATGTTTTATATAGAAGGCTCTATTTTGGAAAAATTCAATCTTCAAGCATTTTCAGAAACTTTCTAATGATATCTTTGGAAAACAATCTAGAAGTATAGGAGAAAGCTGGAGTAAGGATAAAATACCAAAGTAGCTATAAATTCATAGAGAATAAATTACAAAGACAATGAAACAGCTGAAACTTCCTGTTTCAAGGGATTTTTTTACTTTCTACAATATACATCTATAATTATAGAGATATAATATATGCCCTTATATATTGTTTTAGCTCATTCTATCCATCCATCTATCCATGTAATCTATGTATATAGAGAGATTATAGAAAGTAAAAAAAAAAAGAAACTTTGAACAGGAAGA
Organism: Bettongia penicillata ogilbyi; assembly: GCA_023548195.1. Lineage (NCBI taxonomy): Eukaryota > Metazoa > Chordata > Mammalia > Diprotodontia > Potoroidae > Bettongia > Bettongia penicillata. The sequence continues at coordinate 5,435,443 of JAJHZJ010000540.1, read as the reverse complement.
CTCTATTGTTTGGTTACCTTTGTGATTATGTAAATATACATATATATACATATAAAACACAATGCACATACTTATTACATACATGTGTATATGTATACATACATATGCACACCCATACAGGGACAGAGAGAGAAAGACAGAGAGTGTGTGTGTCTATTGCTGGAGAGGTGTTTGGTGAATTTTTGGAGCTGAAAAGGAAATCAGAGACCATCTTGGAGTGGGGCTAATGTTCTATATTCTTAATGGGGATGAATCACTCTTTCCGTCTTTCAAATCCAATTCCTGTCCATTAAGCTTTGGAGGGGGATAGTAAATGCCATTGTATTTGTCATATCACCAAATGCCACATTTTCTGAAAAAGCAAAGTTTCTTATTCTCCAGCATTTGTAATGCATGTGCATTTTGAGAACATAGTTTGCCAGGCTGAAAACCCATTAACTTGGCATTATTTGGTGACCTATCTGTTCCTTGTTGAAGAACCAGGTCCTATATAAAAATCTCCCTTTTAAATCATTGTCTGGCTTCAAGATTTCTATACCTTAAATGTATGTGTTTGTTGTTATTTTGGGACTCAGAGAAGTGCGTTAGTGTATACATTCAGCTGAGCTGTGGCCAATTTCCTGAGATGTGATTAAGTAGGTCATATATTAAAAAGTAAGATCAAGCACTCAGTACTATATTGAAAGTTTTGAACTAAATTTAAATGTTTATATTGCCTGATTCTCAGATAGGAAACCCACATCTGTCCTTTTTACTGCTGGGAGTGTGTGTGTGTGTGTATGTGTTGTGTGTGTGAGTGTTGTGTATATATGTGTGGGGGGTAGTGAGGGGGTCATGAAAAGATAGCTATGAGTCATTACATAAACACACAGTAACTGATGGGATTTTAGGCATGTTGATTGATGCAGATGTTTATTTAGAACATCTTTGATGATTTGAGCCTGTTGACCAGTTTTTTGCCATGACAGTGTTCTAACTCAGCATGCATGTCCATTTGAAATAGATTTATCCTACTTATCAGCTTGAACACCCAACTTATTAACCACATTTGATAACTGAATAGGGTCTTTCTAAAAACCACATCCCTATTTACTGCTATTGAGATTCAACAGGATCCATGCTCATGTTCTGAATACTGTTCAATCAGCAATTCAACCAATACTACCAGCATTTCTTCAACATCTACTAAATATAAGTTATTGTTTTAGTTAGTAACATTCTCAAAGAGGAGATTTAATGTGCTTAACAAAGACAGTATCATTGAAATGACTATGTAGCCTCCCAAGAAGAAAACATGAAAGAGATGATACTTCTTTGGATGTGCCAGTCCTTCCATATTGGTTAAGTAATCAGTCCTCTTACCTTGAATAGATAGATATTTTAAAGCAAAGAAACAATAATATGGTATTTAATGTCACTTGATAGGGTTCATTAGTATCTAGTATAGACCAGAGTACTGTAAACCCAACACCTTGAGGGGTAAACATTTTTATTTTAAGCGATCACAAATTTAAAGGTTTGTTTTTGCCTTGTGGGAGTCGTTCTCATATTTTGAGACGCATCGAGCAGCTAATACCTTTTACAACACATACAGTAATATACATAAAATGTAAGGTGATTTGTCTGACAGGTTGTAAGGGAGCACAATGTAAGAAGGTGTGGTTAGTAGGAAATTCTAGCTAAGTTAATTCATGTAGCAGTTATTGATCTGTTCAGTTATCCTTCCCTTGCTTTTCCTCCCAAGACTTCTAAAAGAATGATACAACAGAGCTTTAGACATGTTTGTGACAGTTCTTTGTGTCCAAAAATCAAACTTCCTTATGCATCCATGTATACCTTCTCCTTAGAGCTGGAAGTCATTGAATCTAACTGACCCTTTCATTTTTCAGATGAGGGGAGGAAAGCCCAGATAGGTTAAATCACTTGTCCAAATCACACAGGTAGTAAGTAGGAGAAATGGTACTTAAATCTAGGGTCTCTGAGTCCAAATTCAGTTCTTGCTTTACTGCAATATATCATCTCCTTTATTTCAAGCACTCAACTGCTATCTCCTCTGAGAAGCTTTTGCAGACATCCCTTTTCCCCTCTTTCCCTTGCTTTTACATAAGCAGATGGCAACTCATCCACAGCTTGACAGATCTTTTTTGAGAAATGTTTGACCCCCCCCCCCAAAATCTATCTACAGTCAACTTGATGCTGAATTCCGTTGATTTTAAATAGGTTAATCCTTGGTAAGGGAACTCTCAGGTGAAGGAAACGCCTTCTACCAGTGCAGGTTGGTGCCTTCTCTGAAACATAGGCTTAGAGAGTTATCTAGAACACTCAGAAGTTAAGTGACTTCCCCAGTCATACAACCATTATGTGTCAAATGCAGGATCTGAACCTATGTCTTCCTGGTTTTAAGACTAGGTCGCCAACCATGCTGTCTCTGTGGTCCTTGGATGGCAGGCTTGTTATTCACCGTGTACACAGTATACATTTGATATTTTCTCAGAAATGCTCAAAATGCACTATCATATCTTTTAACAAGATAATATCTTGACATATCTTCATTGTATTAAACCACATGCCGCTCATTAATAGTTTGGTTTCTTCTCTGTCTTTTGATATTTTGGGCATGATTTATAATTAGTCTGAAAAATTCAGTGTGTCATGAATGGAATACTTTTCTTGTGCAATATTTTTTAAAAAGCTGTACTCTTATCTAAGAGGTGCGTGTGTGTTCATCCTTTGTTGCTAAAGAAGACCATGGCATCAGAGAAATAATGACATGACTTGCACTTGACTTTGTTTTGAGTGAGGGAGGGCTGTGCAGGTCACCAGCCTCACTTCTCCTCCAGAACCATCTGAATCTAGTGACCAGATATTTATCAGGATGACTGGAGATGAGCCAGGATGAGGCAATTGAGGTTAAGAGACTTGCCCAAAGTGACACAGCTAGTGAGTGTCAAGTGTCTGAGGTGAGATTTGAACTCAGGTCCTCCTGACTCCTGAACTGGTGCTCTATCCACTGCACAACCTAGCTGCCCCTTATCTGAGCCATAGCATAACAGTAAATAGAGTGTTGACTTTGGAATTAGAGGGACCTAGACCAAGTTTCATCTCTAAACACCTAGTGGCTATCGCTTGGGATTCTAATATTCCACACAAGTTTCTAAAGCTAGAAATCACAAAACAGATGCCTTTTGCCTTTGTAGAGGGAATTTTTTATTTAAAGAAAAATCATATATCTAGTCCTATATACGTGTATACTTACATAAACAAAAAAGATTTACTGTGTGTTTGAATCACAGTGTACTGCCTCTTATTGTATGACTCCTTGTGTTATAATGATTGCATTTTATTTGAGAAATTAGGGGAGGACTAACCATATATCTCTAATAAAAGTAGACTGTTACTGAAAAAAATAAAAAGGGTCCTACTCCCTTTTTACTCCCCTCTCTCTGCACTCCTCTTTATCATTGTTACTCATACTTTGTTGTCCTTGCACTGGAAGAAGAACAATTCTATTTCAGCAATGTTTAGATTTGTAGAAAGCCGAGTGAGTGAAGATTTCTGGAAACTTGAATTGATGCTAACAGAGGCAGTGCAGATTAGAAATGAGTAATCACCAGAGCAGAGTGAGCTCATACTCAGAGGCTTCTGGACGCAGTGGACTCAGCAAAGATCTGAGACCCAGGAAAGCCTCAGTCTTCGTTCTTGCCACAGTGCTGACTCAACTTAGTGTAAAATTAGTCACCCACCTTTTTCCTTACCTGTAAAATGGGGATAATGGGAACTTACTTCTCTCCAATTTTGAGTATCAGGTCATGAATAATTGTATAATATTTCTGCATAAATAGAAATGTATATCTAGCTGTTTCTGCGCCACATTTACTCTGTGCCTTATCTCATCACGTCAGATGTAGTAACTGTAGTTTAATTTTTTAGGGTCTTCTAATAATATTTAGGTTATCTTCAGTTATCCAGTGATTCTATGGAAAAATGATGGTTTGGTTTTATTTTTGGATTTGTGTTTGTATGAGTGTGTGCTTTAAGAGGCAGGTAATGATTTATTTATGGAATGCATAAGAAATGTTTATTGAATGCACATTAAATGTTTAGTACTTAGCACACAGCCTGACACGTAGTAGGCTCTTAAGAAATGTTTGTTGACTTAACTTAGCAGATAAAGATGAGAGTCAGCTTAAAACTGAATTTAACCACCTCCATTTCTAGGGTCTCCCTTTTTCCTATTGCAGTTTACCATTTGCTCTTGGAGTCTTCGCTGGTCAGTCTTGGAGCTGGGAACTTTCCTTCTCTTCTCAAAAGCCTTCATTTTCTGCAGACTCCTCAGTGATGCACACCCTCAGCAGTCCCTGGTCCAGTCGCTCCCACTCTCTTCCCTCCTCACACACAGTTAATGACTTGCATTTTAGGTCTCCCCTCTACCCTAAAGCAATTCTGTGGCTTTGAAAAAATCAAAGTAATTTTTCACGGTAATTAAATAATTGGGATCCCTATTCTACTTGATCATTATCTTGGAATACGTACTCATAGAGTTATAATGATTTACAAAGTTAAAGTAACAGAATACTGAGCCATAACTCCATAGAATTTTTGGTCATAGAAGAAAATTTATTGTTATGACATGTCTGATAGAAAGCATTCATATTAACTGTTTTCTCTTTTAAGATACCTTTTGAGTTTTGTCGGGCTTTTTAATTAATGCTTTATTCTTTGTTGTATGAGGGAATCTAAACAAAAAAAGAGTTATGTATAGTCATATACGTGCATGTGTATATATGCAGAAAGAAGGTTGGACAACTGGGATTTAGGAAAGTTGGGGGAAGGAATAATTTTCTGTTTTTAATTGTATTTTGTTTTTCTTAAACCAAAGTAGAGCTCTTTTCTCTATCTTTTCCCTCCTGAGTTTCAGTCCCAATCTCCAGCTACAGTGAGACTTTCACTCAGTCCTGATCATTTTCCTCCTTTACCCAGGCTAATAGTTTCAGAAGGATCTTTATATCTTCCTTCTCTCTAAACTCTTTCAACCAACCAGCTGTCAAGTCCTGATAATTCTGCTTTCGGACTCTCTCACCTGTACAATTGTTTTTTTTCGCATACACATGCATATACATATTTACACTCCTTTCTAATTTAGACTGCTTCCTTCTTCTTGGATGATTGTAGTAGCTGCTTAACAAATCTCCCTGATTCCATACATTTTTTCTTTCCAATCCATCCTTCACACAGTTGCAGAAGTAATACGCATAGCTCTGAAAATGTCACTCCTTTATTGACAACTACTGTTGTACTTGTTTATATAAATACAAACTGGAAAGTGTACCATTTAAGATCCTCTCCAATCAAAAGCCAACCTACCTTTCCAGTCTAATCTCATTATATTTCTCCTTCACATGTTCAAGGTAGCCCTACCATGTCCTGTCCTGATCCTGACTTATAATAGCCTGTTTGTCCTTTGTTCTCGAAGACGTCTGTGACATCAGGACAATGACATGACTTGCCCCTGACTTTGATTTGAGTGAGGGAGGGCTGTGCATTTATATAGCACACTCTACATGCCTAGAAAATACTCCTGTCTGCATCTCTGCTTTTGAAATCCTCTTGTTTCATCAAAGTTCATCCGACATAGGTGCTAGCTGAGTGACTTTGGGCAAGTCACTTAACCTCACTTGCCTCATCCTGAGTCATCTCCAGTCATCCTGATGAAAATGAGTCACTGGATTCAGATGGCTCTGGAGGAAAAGTGAGGCTGGTGACCTGCACAGCCCTCCCTCACTCAAAACAAAGTCAAGTGCAAGTCATGTCATTATTTCTCTCTCTGATGACATAGTCTTCTTTGGCAACGAAGGATGAACATATATCTTAGGTAGGTGCCACCTCATTCATAGAGCCCTCCCTGATCCAGCTGGGAGAGATCTCTTATTTCACATATAACTGAGAAATAGAAAGGCTGAGAGAACTTTGCCTCGATGTTCCTTTTGTCCCATTCACCTGGAACATACTTAATTTACAATGGACATAGATTATCCCCCTTGATTTGAGTTTAAGCTCCTTGAGGGTCTATGCTATTTTCCTCTTCTTTTACTTTTGTCTCGGTAACCTCTGTGCCTTTTTTTGTAGTAGTCACCAAATAAATTTTGAGGACTTGAATTGAATGTCATGTAGACAGATGGAAAGGAGAATAGGGTGTAGCTGAGATAATAGCTTTACATTTTAAATGGGTCCTTTCTTCAATACCTGAATTCAAATAAATGACTCACAGTGGATATTTTTCAGAGTTTGCTAATGGGGGGGGGTGGAGGAGTGAATAATCTGCAATAGTATAACTTTAGGGTCCTCTCAGTTCACATAATGTGGTCTATTGCTTTTTCTACTTTCATATACTTGAAGTCTAGTGCTGTATATACCCATCATTCTGGATTCATTAATTCATTTTTTCCCCATTGATGCTCTTTTCAGAGAAAGGTTTCTGTCTAAAAAGTAAAAGAGAAATTATTTTTAACAACAAGGTTATTTCCTTCTTTCCTCTTCCTCTAGTTTCAAAAGTTCCCAGAAGACCTTATTCCTCACCCTCTTGAAACAAGGGGGAAAAAGATATCATTGTACTTCATTTATTCATTGTATTATATTGGGTTCCCCCGACTGTTTACTCTAATATGAGGGGGAGAAGAGAAAGAAAATTCTATACACCTTTTAGATGGTTTCTTCACATTTGTGAGTCAGAAACTGACATCTCCTGCCAAAAAGTGTGTATGGGAGAATACCCTGCCTGATTAGAGGGCCTGGGGGAGTTGGCTAGAAGCACACAAAAAGAGCTCATTAATGATTTAGAGAAATTGGCTTAATTTCCTTACCTCCATAACACAGAAACAAAGCCTGATCAATACTTTCAAGGTCACTACTGATGTTTGCTATGTCAGCTAGTCTCCACCCACCCTTCCCCACCCACTTAAAATTTTAAAATAAATTCCATTCATTTGTGCAAAGTGGGCTAAGATGTAATATACTTAGATAAGACTTACAAAGTCAGAGAAGATTGAATTGTGGAGGAGGGAGAATAGTTGTAGTCAGAAAGGATAATTCAGGTAGCAGAATTTAAATTTCTGTGGAAATACCCAGAATTTCTCATCTTTATTTTACAGACAAGGAAATTGAGACCTTGAGAGCTGAAGTGACTTATTTTGTCTTTGTCTTGGTTCAAAATCAGTATATACATTCCAGGGACTTTAAAATACCCACATGTATTCTCTCCCGTCTGGATGCTCTAGCCTCTCCTGTGTGTCCATTCATGTTCTAACTTGTTTTACAGCTAAGCTAGTTGTGTACGTCTTACTCCTTCCTGGATTGTTAGGCTGCTTGAAGGAATGGATTACATTGGTTTTTCATCTTTTGTCTCTAGTAATTATCAGTGCCTTATATGTGTTAGATTCTTAATAAATGTTTGTTGAAATGAACTGGAAAATTGGACTTTGGTGGATAGAAGAAATGATATTTGGAAACTCCATAATTGAACTTACTGAATAATTATCAGTCTGTCTGGATAATGATGATGATAATTCCAAAGGTGAACTATGAGCACTGAGAAAGCGATTTTTTATTGTTTCCGTTTTTTTTAAGAACATGAAATATTGAAGTTTTCCTCATAATTATTCCAGTGTCATCTTGTAGTGAACTCTTTTCCTTATAAAGTTGTTAGCTATTTACTCTTTGGAATCAACTCTTATACTTCTAGTCTATCAATAAAAAAAAAAGTGGTTTGATTGCTCATTTGATACAGCAGGTTCTATAGCCCTAAACTGAACTGAGTTTCCTGGAGTTAAAAATACAGGAAATGTTAAACATCAGAATTTTTTCATGTTATTGCCCTAATATGTTTCTGCTGCATAAGTGTTTTTTGTCTAAGCAGGAAAAATTTGATTGACCAAAAGATTCTATTTTGTATAATATAGTATAACTATGGAATTTGGGGGGCAAACTTAACTGAAGCCAGAAATTTGAATCCACAGAGATACAAAGGGATACCAGTACAATGTTGAAAAATATTTGGAAAAAGTGATCTCTGGTGAGTTTGCCTAGTTGAGTGAGGGGACAAAGACAGTAATGGTAACCCTCAAAACATCCCAGAAGATATGTGTTATTTCTAATGAACATATCATGAAAACATTCTTGAACATAGTATTTTATCTGTATCCAATATTGCTTTTAATTAATAATTATCTTTAAAAAATCACAAGTGGGGAAAGCTTCTTTTTGGATTTGCAATTCAATATGGCCATCACCTGGAAATTAGAACATAGTATTTTGGAGGGAATACGGTTTTTAAACATTTATCTCTGAAGATGAGAGTTGATGTCTAAAATATAACTCAAGCTTGAAAAATCTTTCTTTGAACATAGCCACCAAGCTACATCTAAAGCCTCTAAAATGGTTAAAAGGAATGGGGGATCATTTTTAAAAGGTTTCCAAACAATCAATTATCATGCATTTATTAGGCACCTACTATATACTAGGCACTGTACTAGGTGCTGAAATAGGCAAAAATGAAACACTCCCTGCCCTCAGAGGTCTTACATTCTATGGCGGAAGACCACATGTACAATATAAATATGCAAATAACAGGTTCCATCCTTCCTCCCCCAAACAGTATTGCAGGACTATTTCCCAAACAGTAACTGGAGAGAATCATAAAAGACATAGATGTAGAAGATGGGACTTGAGCTGAGCTTTGAAGAAAAGTAGGGATTCCATTAGAGGTGGAAGTAAGAGAGAAAGAACTAAATATTGTGTGGGCAGAATCTTTGCCCCCCACAAATCCTCAACCTCTGGGAATAGTTGACTTTATTCCAGTTCCAATAGAGTATGTTAAAGAGAATGTCAGTCTGAGAGTCATGTGTTTTGAAAAAAGAGTAATACTGAAAGTTATTCTTTTAGTAGAATGGCATGAAGGCATTAAGCCCTCCCTCACTCAAAACAAAGTCAAGTGCAAGTCATGTCATCATTTCTCTGATGGCATGGTCTTCTTCAGTAACGAAGGACAAACACAATGAAGGCATTAAGTAAGGCAGAGTACAGCAGAGGCCAGTCCTGGATCTGGAGTTGGTCCAGTCCAACCCCAGACATTGCTAGCTGTGTGACTGTGAGCAAATCATTTCACATCTATCTGCCTCAGTTTCTTCATCTGTACCATGGAGATATTTGCACCTGTTTACTTGTATTGCTGTGAGGCTTCTTGACAAACCTAAAGTGCTACATAAATGTTATATTTTATTATTACTATTAAGAAACATGACTCTTTATCTGAAAAAGCCCATAGACAGTTAACATTTGTACTCCACTGATATGTGGTTAATATTTCAAAAAAGCTTTAGATGCCAAGTAAGGAATTGAATTAGCATTGTTCATAAAATGTTCCTATGTAAAAAACAAACAAAAATATATATGTATATGTGTGTATGTTTGTATATGTATTGTGTACCTCTATGTGTATATACATATATGTTTGTATACACACATACATGTGTGTTCATAGGTTTTTTTTTCCCTGAGGGACCAGCACTATAGTATTAACTATTTTGAGAAAGAAGTCTTCTATAACTGCATGTTTACTTCACTCCAGTATTCAGCTGCACCATTACACATGCACAGCATGCATGGAAAAGCCATATGTCAAGAGTGGTATAAAGATCCCTGAGGCAGCTCATAAATGGTGCATTTCATAGAGTGCTGGACTTGTAGTCAAGAAGACCTGAGTTTGAATCCTGCCTCAGGCATAAAATGTGTGACCCTGGGCAAGTCACTTAACCTCTCTATACCTCAGTTTCCTCATCTATAAAATAGGACTAATAATAGAACCTAGTTCACAGGGAGTTATAAGAATCAAATGAGAAAATAGATGTAAAGAGCTGTCCAAAAATTAAGCACTAAGAGAGCATCAGCTGTTCGATCAGAAGATCTGGGTTTGCGACTAGACTGACACATACTTTCTTGATGACCTGGAAATTATTTAACCCCTCTGCGCCTCAGTTTCTTCTCCTATAAACTTAAAGATAAAACTAGCCCTGTGTCAATCATAATTTTTAACTACTGACATGACTGGAGACTAATGAGACTGATTTGGTGTATGTGGCTTAAGGAGATCAGTCCCATAATTTTATAGTGTATTACTGCGATGTTTTGGTGCAAAAACTTGAATAAATCTAATGTCCTGGGATTAGGAGAAGTTATGACAAATCTGCTTAATGGAAAACAAATCCAAATTCAGCGGGTGGGTGGGAGGGGAAGCCAATTGGCTATGGACATTAAGTCAGGTCCTGTATTGATCGCTGTGGGCATGACCTAAACTGTAGAGGGTGAGTCAATAGAAATGTCACTTGTTTTGCACAGAGGTAGCAGGCGTTATGTGATAAGCCTTGGTCTGAGCTGAGGACTTATTTCACAGCTGGATCACTGATTAGCTTTGTGCATTTGGACCAATTATTCACCTCCTTGAGTTCCATGTTGCTCAATTTCAAAATACAAAACACATGGGTGATCATTTTGTGAATTATATGTGTGTACATGTGTATATGTATACATGTATGTATCTCTATACACATGCACATACACAGATACTTATACATCTGTGTATGCATATGTGTATATATGCACATGTGTATACGTGTGTATACATATAAAATGTTTTTCCCATAAGGCTTGTGAAACCACTGGCATCATCCTATGTAAGTTTTTTTATCCTTCCATCAATCAAGAAGAATTTCATTAGTTCCAACTGTGTGTCCTAATAGGTGCTCTACTAAGTGTTGGGGTTACAAAGGATAAAAGTAAAGCAGGCTCTGCCTTTGAGAAACTTATAATTGATCCCAGGAGACAACAGGTTCACAATAGGTATCTATAAAATAATATCTTGAGGGAAGACTGAGCATCTGAAAGAATCAGGAAAGACTTCATGCAGAAAGTGAAATGAGCCTCAAATCAAATTTGACATTCTGATCAGGGGAGGTAAGGAAGAAATACAGTCCAGTGTGGGGGACAGCCAGTGCAAAGGTATAGAAATGGGTGGAATCTCATGTGTATGAGGAATGTAATGTGCAAGTTAAAACACCTTGAGGATGATTTACAGTCAGATGGGAGCTTTGAGATCATCTCAATAAACAGTCTGAATAACTGTTTATCGACTAACTGGCTGCCCTAGTACAACTCCTCGTTTTGCAAATGAGGAAAGTGAAGATGAGAGAAGTTCACTGATGTATGTGAGGTCATACATGTAGTAAGTAGAATAGTTGGGCTACAGACACAGACACTCAAAATCCAGGGTTCTGACCTCTATATCTTTTTACCTTTAGCTATTCCATTTTGTCATATATACTTAGGGCAACTAATTCAGTATCTGCTGCCTAGGGTTGGCTAAGGTTCTCAATGAGCCTTCTGTATATTTTGACTTAATAAAGAAATACCCTGATAGGCATAGCTGCTGAGAGGTTAAATGTTCCTTCCAACCAGAAATATTTCAACTGTCACTCAAGTCTTTTGGATGTAGATGTAGATCATGGCTTAGAAATGAGGAGAAACTATCATGAAGATAACATTTATCTCCAAAAGTACACAAGCCCATGAAAAGAGATTAGAAAAATCTGACCAGGATTGGAGGTTAGTCATCACCTAGAATTGGGAACAATGTCATCAATAGTCATTCACAAAGCTGCTCAGGATAGCAGATTAAGTTGGGTACATGAAAGAGGACAGAGTTTTCTTTCCCTTGCTATCTCTAGGATGGGGAATATACTTATTTAAAAAAAATATTCAAGTAGGCAGACAAAACATTTTGTACTTATTTTCAAACTCTGGAAGACTTTTGTCTACTGGATTATTTTTGTCCAATATGGATTTTTAATAAATAAATAAATATATTGAGACTCAAGAGGTGGATATAAATTCTGATTCATTTATTTATTTTTTTTTTACTAATTGTATGTTCTTGGATATGTTTTGTAAATGTTTTGTGCCTCAGTTTCTCCATCTGAAGGATAGATAAGATAATGGCTTGCGGATCCTTTCATGGATGGAAATTTAATAATATAAATAATAGGATCATAGATTTAAAGATGGTAGGTACTTAGAGGTCATTTAGTTAAACTCTTTTATATATGAAGAAACTGTCAGCCCTTCTGGGTTGAAACTGGATGATATTAAATTTCACATAGATAATGAGTGACAGAGAAGAGATGTAAATCCTGATCCTCTGATTTTCAACTCAGTGTTCTTTTTATTGGATCAGGTGTCTGTAAAACTCTTTTTTAAAAAAAATTGAATTATTTTATTTGTTTTCAGTGTTGGACAGTCACTTCCAGAATATATTAGATTTTTTTCCACTCCCTCCTCTTCATTCCCCCCTCCCTCCCTGAGATGGTGTACAATCTTTTATAGGTTCTACACATACATTCCTATTAAATGCATGTTGCATAGAAGAATTAAAATGAATGGAAGAAACCAGAAAACAAAACAAATCACAATACCAAAGAAAATAGTCTGTTTCTATCTGCGATCCGATTCCATAGTTCTTTCTCTGGATGTGGAAGGCATTTTGCCTCGAGTCCATTGGAAATTTTTTAAGTCCATGTGTTTCAGTGAAGTACTAAGTCTACCAGAAAAATTCCTCGCACACTGTGGTTGTTGCTGTATATAAAATTCTCCTGGTTCTGCTCCTTTCACTCAGCGTCAGTTCATATAAGTCTTTCCAGACTTCTCTGAAGTCTTCCTGTTCATCATTTCTCGTATGGAAAACTCTTTAAACTCCTTGGAAGAAAGTCATTAAAATGTTCTGGCATTGTACAGGATAATATAGCCCTTCCCATGAACATTTTAATATCAACAGAAATGATATAAACATCTGATAAAGAAAAGGGGACTGAACCTAGAAGCATATTTAGCCAATTTTATCTCTCTGTTATTTCCCTCCACAGTATTAATTCCTTATGAAATTCCCCAAAGGAAGGCAAAGTGATCCAGGGCAGTAATCCATAAAGCTGATAATCAGTCCATGAATAAAGGAGAGTTGACTGCAGAAAATGAAATTTCCTAGTACAGTGGTTTTCACTCCATTATCTAAACAAAGGTGAAGCAATAAGAAGTATTTAATGACTCTAGTCAGGGTATTGATCTCTCTTTTCTTCAGTGGGCTTCCATCTGCATCATCACTTCCATCACTGGAGGACTCCAGGTATCAGTTGAGTTGCAAAAATCCAACTTGCAAACATCCCATAAACATTTCTGGTTAGTTACCCCTTTCCTAGTCATGCACCACTTTCCTCCCCTACTAATAAATGCTTTCTATTCTCTCACCCTGTTTATGGGATAGAATGCTATAGAAAATGTCCAGAAGACACATTAGAGTTGCAGTATGTATTATGTGATAGCAATTTCTGTAAAAGATAACTGGAGAAAGATCAAAATCTGATTAAAACTAGGCTTTGGAATTGTCTGTTGTTTTCAGTTATCCATCCTAGCCCATTTCTGTTTTCATGGATAATAGAGATTTAACGAATTTTTTGGTAGATAATAGTCAATGATTATTTTATAGGTAAGCTTTTATATGTCTTAAAGAACCATAAAAAAGAAATCTTGAGCCACCTGGAAGACAATTTTAAGAGAGACTCACAGTAAGCTTAAGACATTCTGGTGAATCCACATTGTCATAGGTTAACAATCATATTAGTTCAATTTAGTTGCTTTGAGAGCCCATCACTTTGAATTTCACGATAATTTAAACAGGGGCTAGGTAGAGCTGAAATGTACATTTGTACCATCTGTGAAAAATGGCCTTCTGAATAAATTAATTATGTAAGTAGTACTTACCCAGGGCTTTCTTCAAAATAGCCTTGTAAGTTAGACACTGTATGCATTATTGTTACTATTTTATGGATAAAGGACTCGAGATTCAATATGCCCATCATCATATCCCCAAGAGAGGGAAATGACTTGCATTTGAGGCAGGAAAAGGTGGGTTTGAATTCTACCTCAGATACATAACATAAGTTAAGAAAACATAAGTTTTCTAGTTTTGGACAAATTTTTTAAAACATTTCCGAGCCTCAGTTTTCTAAATAGTAATAGAAATTACTGCATAGGGAGGCTGTGAGACCCCAATGGATAATGCTTGTAAATTGTTTATGCAACTTTCAGATCACTTGGTAAATGTCAGTTATTATTAAAATGGCCCAGTCAAGATATGAATCTGGGTCTCCTGACTCACTATACCATGCGTTCTTACCACTATAGTAGGTAGGGTCTGGAAATTATGTATAAATTAAGTATCAAACTTTTTAAGCTCCTTAGGAGCATTCATTAAGGTATGTATTTTCTCTTTTAGATGAGGCATCTGTGCCCTGCTTGCCAAAATACTCTTTATTAACTTCTGTTCTTAATATGTGAGAAAAAAGAACAAAACTATATTTTAAAAATTATTTTGTTAAATATTTTCCAATTACATGAAAACCATTTTAAACAATCTAAATTCTTTCCCTTCCGACCCTTGCTTCTTGAGAAGGCAAGCAGTTTGATTTTGATTGCACATCTGAAGTAATATAAAACAATTTCTATGTTAGTCATGTTGGAAAGAAAAATACAAACAAAATAAAACCATACATACACGTACATATATGTATACATGTTTTTGTTAAAGCATTTTTCAGTCTGCATTCAGAGCTAAGCAGTTCTCTGGAGTTGGATAGCATTTTTCATCATGGGTCCTCTGGAATTATCTTGGATCAATGTCTCAATCAGAGTAACTGACTCTTTCACAGTTGATCAATTTACAAAATTGCTCTTCCTTTGCTCAGCGTTCTCCTGCTTCTGCTTACTTCATATTGCATGAGTTCATAGAAGTCTTCCCAAGTTTTTCTGAAACCATCATTTCCTACGGGAAAATAGTATCCAATCATAATCATATACCACAACTTGTTTAGTCATTTCCCAATTTATGGGCATCCCCTGTGGTTTCAAATTCTTTGCCACTACAAAAATAGCTGCTGTAAATATTTTTGTACAAATAGGTCCTTTTCTTTTACTTTGATCATTTTGGGATACAGATCTAGTAGTGGTATTGGTGGCTCACAGGGTATGTGTAATTGCAGAAAAATCAAATAATATTTTTAAAATGATGAAAACTATTTCTCAGGTTGTCTAGATCTGTCTTTATTTGTGTGAGAAGTGTTTTGCAGTTGTGTTCATAAGGTCTCCATGGGTTTGTCTTGGCAGGTAGTTTTATATTGTCTATAGTTATTTTAAATGGAATTTCTCTTTCTATCTCTTCCTGCTGGGTTTTGTTGGTAGTATATAGAAATGCTGATGATTTATGTGAAGTTCATTTTATATCCTGCAGCTTAGCTAGAGCTGTTAATTATTCAACTAGTTTTTTAGCTAATTCTGTAGGGTTCTCTCAGTATACGATCATGGCATCTGAAAAATGTGATAGTTTTATTTCCTCATTTCCTGTTTTTATTCTTCTAGTTTCTTTTTCTTGTCTTATTGGTGTATTTGGCATTTCTAATGTAATATTAAATAATAGTAGTGATAATGAACATCCTTGCTTCACCCCTAGTCTTATTGGGAAAGCTTCAAGTTTATCTGCTTAACAGATAATGCTTGCTCTTGGTTTTAGATAGATATTACTTATCATTTTAAGAAAGACTTCATTGACTTCTATGCTTTCTCATGATTTTAATAGGAATGTGTGTTGTATTTTGTCAAAGGCTTTTTCTGGATCAATTGATATATTCATAATTTTTGTTGTTTTTTAATTGACATGGTAAATTATGTTGATTGCTTTCCTAATACTGAACTAGCCCCACCTTCCTGGTAGAACTTTCACCTAGTCATAGTGTATGATCTTTGTGAAATATTGCTGTAATCTCTTCACTGGTATTTTATTTAAAATATTTGCATCAATATTCACTAAGGAAATTGGTCTATGTTTTTTTTCTTCATTATTACTTTCCCTGGTTTCAGTAGCAAAACCATATTTGTGTCATAAAAGAAATCTGGTAGGATTCCTTCATCTATTTTTTTAGATAGTTTATATCATATTGAGATTAACTGTTTTGTAGAATTCACTTGTTAATCCATCTGGTCCTGGGGATTTTTATTTAGGGAGCTCATTGGTGGCTTCTGTTTTTTTTTTCTTCTGATAGGCTTATTTAAGTATTCTATTTATCTTCTGTTAACATAGGCAGTTTATATTATTGTAACCATTCATATCACTTAGATTGTCAGTTTACTGGCATATAGTTGGGCAAAATAACTCCTAACAATCACTTAGATTACATCTTCATTGGTGGTAAATTTTACCCTTCTCATTTTTGATACTGGTAATTTGGTTTTCTTCTTTCTTTTTTAAATCAAGTTAACCAATGAATTATCTTGTTTTTTGTTTTCATTTTTTTCCCCATAAAACCAACCCTTAGATTAGTTCAATATTTTTTTAAACTTTCAGTTATTTTATTCATCTCTCCTTTGATTTTCAAGATTTCCATTTTGATGTTGAATTGGGGATTTAAAATTTGTTCTTCTAGTTTGTTGGGTTTTTCGTTGCATGTCCAATTCATTGATCTACTGTTTCTCTCTTATTGACGTATGCATTTAGAAATATAAATTTTTCCCTAAGTACTGCTTTGGCTCCATCCCACAAATTTTGTCATTCTCTTTAATGAAATTGATTGTTTTATGATTTGTTCTTTAACCCATTTATTCTTTAGAACTACATTATTTAGTTTCCAATTAGCTTTTGATCTAGTTTCCATGGCCATTTATTAAATATAATTTTTATTGCATTATGATCTGAAAAGGGTACATTTAATTTTTCTTCATTGATTGTGAGGTTTTTATACCTTTATCCATGGTCAGTTTTTGTGAAAATACCATATACAGCGGAACAAAAGGTATCTTCCTTTCTATTCCCATTAAGTGTTCTCCAGAGGTCTATCATATCTAGCTTTTCTAAGATTCTATTCATCTCTTTACTTTCTTTCTTATTTATTTTATGGTTAGATTTATCTGTCTCTGAGAGGAGAAAGTTGAGATCCTTCACTAATGTAGTTTTATAGTATATTTTCTTCCATAGTTTATTAACTTTTCCTTTAAGATTTGGATGCTATGCCATTTAGTTCACATATGTTTAGTATTGGTATTCTTTCATTGTTTATGATTTCTTTCAGCAAAATGTAGTTTCCCTGCTTATCTCTTTTAATCAAGTCTGTTTCTGCTTCGCTTTGTCTGAGATCATGGTTGCTCCCCCTGTCTTTTTTACTTCAGCTGAAGAATAATAGATACTACTCCAGCCTCTTATTTGAACTTTGCATATGTCTTTCTGTTTCAAGTGTGTTTCTTACAAACAGTATATTTTGGATTCTGGTTTCTCACCCATTCTGCTATCCACTTCTGTTTCATGGGTGGGTTTGTGACATTTACATTTAGTTGTGATTTCTAACTGTGTCTTTCCTTCCATTGTATTTTCTTCCACTTATTCTTTCTCTCTCTCTTTTTATCCTGTTCCTCCTCTAAAGTCTGTTTTCTTCTAAACATTGTCTTCTTTTATCTGCCCTCCCTTTTATCACACTCCTCACCTCCTTTCTCTTCTTCCCTCCCCTTTTTATTTCCCTGTTGCTTAAGAGAGAGCTCTATCACCGATGGAGATAATATGTATCCTTCTTTGGACAAATTTAAATGGGAATGAGGTTTAAGCATTGCCCTTCTCCCCCATTTTCCCTTCTACTGCAAAAGTTATTTCTTGCATGCCTCTTTTATGGGAGATAATTTATCCATTCTTCCTCTGCCTTCCCCCTTTTCCCAGGGCATCCCTCTCTTTCATCTTTTTTTTTTACATCATGCCAACATAACCAGGTCACTCATACATCCTTTTTCCATGTAGAGTCCTTCTATCTGCCCTAATAATGGCAAAGTTCTAAGATACATGTATCAGTTTCCCATATAGAAAGGTAAACAGTTTAACCTTATTGAGTCCCTTGTGATTTCTCTTTCATGTTGACCTTTTTGTGGTACTCTTGAGTCTTGTATTTGAAAGTCAGATTTTACATTCAGCTCTGGTTTTCTCATCAGGAATGCATGAAAGTCCTCTCATTCATTAAATATTCATTTTTCCCCTTGAAGGATTATATTCAGCTTTGGTGGGTGTGTTATTCGTGGTTGTAATCTCAGATCTTTTGTCTTCTGGATTATCATCTTCTAGCCCGGCACTGTAATGTTGAAGCTGCTATAACTTGTGTGAGCCTGACTCTATTTTCCCTTTGATCTGGGAGCTATTATTTGGCTATAATTTTGGATGCAAGTCATGGGACTTTTCATTTTGGAATCTCTTTCATATAGTGATCAGTGAATTCTTTCAATTTCTATTTTACACTCTGGTTCTGGGATATTGGGACAATTTTCCTTGATAATTTCTTGAAATATGATGTCTAGGCTCTTTCTTTAAGTGTGGCTTTCAGGTAATCCAATAATTTTTAAATTATCTCTCCTCATTCTGTTTTCTAAGTCCATTGATTTTCCAGCAAGATAGTTCACATTTTTTTCAATTTTTTCATTCTTTTGACTTTATCGTTTTTTAATGTCTCATGGAATCAGTAGTTTCCACTAACCCAATTCTGATTTTTAAGGAATTATTTTCTTCAGTGTATTTAGGCAAGTCTGCTTTTTAAGGACTTCTTTTCATCAATGAATTATTGTGCCTCTTTTTTTCTATTTGGAGAATTCTGTTTCTTTTTTAGATTGATGCCTTTTATTTTTACACCATAGTTATTTCTAGATCTATACCACTGTCCTACCCTCTCCCCTATCAAACCTTTCTTTGTACCAAAAAACAAACAACAAATGAAAAACCTCATTAAACTAGACTACCTGATAGTGGCTCTGACATTCTCCTTTTTTATATCTCCCCCATTCTTCTGTCAAAGGGAGACAACTATGTTCCCTTCTTTGTTCTCTAGCACCATTTCTTTTTCTTTCTTTTTTTTTTTTTTGCTTTCTCAGTCTCTCAGAACTCAGGTTCCTTCTTGTGATTTTTCTCCTTTCTATGTAGCAGGGATTATTACATTTATATAACAGTTGACTTTTGCTTTACTTTGTTTCCAGTTTTTGTTGTAGTTGTTATTGCCACAGAGTCCTTCTGAAATTGTTTTCATCTTTGAACTTCTTGAGACATATGTCTAGTAGAGGGATTTATTCAATTAGAAAGTATGAAGTAAGGTCACACATTTGCATCATTCCAAATGGATAGCCAAAATGAATCGATCGATTCACAGCTCTACCAACAGTGTACAAGTATTCCTTTCTTCCTACACCTCCTCCACACTATTCTCATTTTTGTTTTATTAGTCAGTTTTCAGGGTGAGAAGTGAAAACTCACAATTTTTAAAATGTGTATTTCTCTTATTATTATTGATTTGGAGCAAGTTTCCAAATGGCAGTTAATGTAATTTATAATTTGCAATTCTCTCAAAAATTATTCATATCTTGTGACTACTTATCTTTGAGGAATGGCTCTTGGTTATTCCTTTTTTGTATCCTTGAGTATCAAGATAGTTCTGGGAACACAACTGATAGTTCATAAATTCTTCCTGGTGATTCAATTCAACAAATGTTTATAGAAATAATTCTGATATTAAGATATAGAGAGAGGAAAACTATCAGGACTAAATATTAATCTTTTGAAACTCAGTATGAAAGTACTGTTATCCTTGCTGAAACTGGAAGTTGAATCTTATTTCAAGACTGTTCTCTTCCCTTCTTGTAGGAAACTGAGGGAGTTTGCTAGTCTTGTCTGTGGACTCCCAAATTTCGTGCTTGTGTGTACTTGAATTCATCAAATGTTATCTTTCTGAGTTTACCCACACAGAGCAAAATGAGGGTAAGAAACCAGAGACTGCAGCCAATACTGCTGCAATCCAACCATATTCATCCATTCCATGCTTACAGCACTGGGCAGCCTTAGAGCAGAAATCTACATTAGAGCACTGTGCTATGAGTGCCGAGTCTGACACCACAGAAGGAACCAATGAGGAGTTGTGTGTTTCTGCTAAACAAGTTGTGTAGAAGGATGCAGCAGGAGGACAAGGCTGATGGGAATGTAGATTGCAGGCAAAAGTTGCTTCATGGTGAATATGGGAGGCACCTGTCCAGACACCGCTTGTCCTCTGGAAACCTTGAAAATGACTCTGGCAGACCGAGAATTCTGTTTTTTAAGGCTCTATTTTCTTCAGTACTTTTTGTGCCAAGCTGTTAATTATCTTTTCATAATTTTCTGCTTTTGCTTTCATTTCCTTACCTAATTTTTCCTTGACCACAATTATTTGATTTTGAAAGTCATTTTTTAGCTCTTCCGGGGATTTTTGTTTTGCTTGTGCCCAATTCATATTAAAAAAAAACACACGCACTTTAAGACATTTTTGCAGCTGTTCTGACTTCATTGTCCTCCTCTGAGTTTGTGCCTTAGTCTTCTCTGTCATCATAGTAGTTTTTATGGTCAGGTTCTTTTTGTTGTTCTTGTTTGCTCATTTTTCTACCATATTTCTTGATTTGGAATTTTACTTTAATCTTGGGCTCTCTTCCTGACTGGGGGAGGTGGGTTTTTTTGCACTGTTGTTTTCAATGCTATCTCTAGATGTTTCAAAGTTTTTAGTGCTTCCAAGGTGAAGCACTATGATCTGGGGAGAGGTGTGGTCACTGCTTTCCTAGTCTGTACTCTGGTCCTAACCCAGGAAGAAACCCCAATCCCTTGGGGCCAGTAGTGATACTGTCCCTTTAGGCTTCCACTCTCTTTTGATCAAAAGTGTTCCTCTCTGCCCTTGAACTATGACCCAGAAGTGGGTATAGACAATGGAGTTGCCAAATAGCATCTGAGCCTACATAAAGCACTACCACAAGGATACCCTATAATCTCTTTCTGACCCCTTGTTGGATCCAGATTTGATTATCTTCTTTGGATTGAAAGCTTTTGAAGTTGCTGCTACTTCTGTCTCTACCACTTAGTTCCACCACTAGTGTTTCATCCATGTGGACTCCAGGTTGCCCTCTTCCCCCATGTTACAGATCTCTCTTTCTGACCTCTTGTATTGTTTTGGGCTGGAAGAATGTCCCATTCTGACATTCCGTTGGCTCCACTGCTCTAGAACTTGATATAAAACATTTATTTTTAAATTATTTGGAGGGGAAGGTTGGGAGAGCTCAACAGAATGCATACTCTACTCAGCAGTGTTGGACCTGCCCCTGAAAAATTACATTTCTTTTTAAAATATTCAAATATTCCCCAAATTTTCTCACCTTTATACATCTTGCTCCTAGGACACATCTCCCAATTTCTTCCTGTTGAAATTTTGCCCTTCCTTCAAGGTCTAGTTTAAATGCATCCTCTATAATGAAGCCTTCCCCAAATTCCCCATCTGAAAGTGGGTCTTCCTTTATCTGATCTGAGGACAATTTTTACTCACTCTATTTATGCACTTACCACACCCTAATTTGCATTATATTTATCTTTGTGCTAGGCTTATGTCTCTTCATTTGATTATAAGCTCTTTGATGGCACAGATGGTGCCTTATCATTTTTATTTGTGCAGTGCCCAGCATAATACATTGGGAATAACACCGAAGTCCATTTAAGGCAATCAAGAGATTATACATGTTTGAAAATGCATGCTGCATTATACATCTACAATACAGTCTACCCTCTTTCTGACGTAAAGTAGGGGGCATGATTCTTTGAAGCACTGATCAGATAATTTAGATATAGTCTTGACAGGGAATAAGTAGAAACGCTCATTGGCTTCTTTAGGGTCCCTTTGAAAATGATGAACACTTAAAGCTCCAGTTTTAGAGACGTTTTCCTTTCATAGACCCAAAGCAGTGAGAATGACCCTAACACAGAGGTCTTTGTGCAGGGAGTTCATTATTTCATGATGCAATATGTAAATAAGAAACCCAACATCTCTAATTTTGGGAATACAATTGGCCTTGAACAACAAGTTAGCCTTCCTCTTAAGGCTCACTTTCTAATAGCCTTCCCTGGTAAATACAGCAATAAATAGCTAAACCATGGTATTCATTACAGGCTCAAGTCCCTAATTAATTTATTTTATGTTAATTAAGTTCATAATTATATAGTAAAACATTCACTTTCTCCCACAAGAAATTGACTGAATCTTCTGAAGGGGATTTGTGACTGTAATTTAGATGCAATTAGCCTGTTAAATTTAGTTAGTGTTCAGTTCATTTAGCTACTGCTGTAAGACACAACAGTAAGAGAAAACCCAGAGTCTTGGAAGTACTTGAGATAAAGGTACTTGATGTTTGTACTCTCAGTTCTTCCATCATCTTTGGGTGGTGAGGGAACACTGGAGTCATCCATGATTGAAAGCAAAAGTTGGTTAGATGATAGGTCCAAAGGCGTCACTGTCAGCTAGGTATCTTTGGATAAGCTGGAGAGTTTCCAGAGCATGGGAGCCAGGATGGTCAAGGACCTTGCCATATAAGGTCATGCCATATGAAGAATGACTGGAAGAACTTGGAATGTTCCCTAGAGAAGGGAAGATTGGTGTGTATGGTGGTAATGATGGTGATGGCCATGATGAGGCATAATAGCGATATTCAGTCATTTCATACGATGTCACTTGGAAGAGGAATTAAACTTACTCCATTTGCCCTCAGAGAGCAGAAATGAGCAATGAGTGAAAGTTCCATAAAGGCAGCTTTAGGCATAATATAAAGAAGAAGTCAGAGTCAGAGTTTTCTAAAAGCCAAATGGGCTATCTCAGGTTGTTGTGGGATCTCTCTCTCTGGAAATCTTTATATAAAGATTGAATGACCACTTATTGAATGTATTGCAGAAGTAATTTTTGTTCAGATACAGGTTGTACTCAGTGTCTTCTGAGGGTCCTTCCAACCCGGACATTCTTTGATTCTGGGACCTTGGAAAGTAGCAAGATTAGTATGAGGAGAGACGCTTTAAGGTACATACTACATTAGTTCTGGAAGTGAATTGGGTTGGAGAGGAGCATTTTGTAAAATCTTGCTTTGATGCCTACAAGCTAATCCTCAGTCACTGAGTATGTCTCATATTTTTTCTATTTTAGCCCCAGTCCTCTTTGTCCCATAAAATATCAACAATAACCACTTTCAGCCATTACTATTTCACTATCACTAGTCAGTAACTATTTAGGGTTTTATGACCACATTCTCTTTTTCAGGATTATAACAGATCTTAAAAGTGTGCAAAAGGGGAAAAGTAACCAGAGTACTGTACTTGGATGGTCTGGGTTGAAACAGTATCCCTATCACTTACTAGGTATGTTAGGTTGGTCAAATCACTTCACTTCTCATCTGTCATATGAGAAGAGTGAATTGAATGATTTGTAGGCTTCCTCTCAGTTTTGAGTTCCTTAATCTTGTGGATTCCTGAGTGGTGGAAACCTACTTGGATCTTCACCATTACCAAATAGTTATGTTGGAATCTCTCTAGAGCTGGTCTCCATGACTTCCCTCCATCATCTCTAGGATTTCTGAGTAGCAAATTTGAAAAACACTGCTCTGAGAAACAGAAACAAAGTTCTTGCCCACTTACAGTTTTCTATCTTATATCTAAGAGTTAAGTGGGGAACTCTTTGGGCCTAAATTGGCAAATGTGTTTGAAATTCATCAATTACAATATCTACCTAGCAAGGGGTGGGAGATGGGGAGGTGGGGGAAGGGAAGGATTACGGCTTTGATGCAATAAGAAAGGGAGTTCTAGAAAGTAAATATAGCACATTTATTCTTGTTGGTAGTACAATATCAGCCCAACAATATCTCAATGTGTTGTTTAGTAAGTGATTTCATCTACTCATAAAGTTCCTTCAGAGCTCCAAGCATTTGTTTCTTGGAGGATTAGGGTAGCTCCTTACTTTTGAAAAGATGTTTCGAATTTCTCAGCTGCACTAAAATACTTTAAAAAAAATTTTGGACCAGAGCTATGATTTCACTGGCATAGGGAATTCTTGGTGAAGAAACTCCATCTATCAATACCCATTTTTGACTTTCAGCCTCGGAGAGTACATTGAGTGCTGAGAGGTTAAGGAATTTGCCTAGAGTCACAGCTCGTTTGATGTCAGAAACAGAGCTTAAACATAGGTCTTTCTGACTAGCTCTCTATCCACTATTCCGTACTTCCTCTTCACTAAATAGCATACCTTTCTGCGCTAAAATATTGTGATGTATCGATTGTATTGATGTATTGGTGGAGGGATGTTTAAGAGACTTTTAACATTCCATCATTGTCAGGTGATTATTTTATAGCAATATAAGCTTGTATACTCAAACAACAAGTTTAGCAAGCAAGAAATGTTGGCACAAAGTCTTTCTGTTGTTCCCTGTGTCCATCTATAAAGTGAGAATGCTAGTCTCCTTCCCACCAACTTGAGTATTATGCAAATTACTGGAACTGACAGAATGGGGCTTTTAATTCTGTTGGAGGTGTAGCCATATCTGTTGGTGTGCCCCACTTATATAGTTAGCATGTTCCTGAAAAGTTAATCATGGATTTTTCTTCCATAAAAAAAATCCTAAATGTTTTTCAGTCAATTATAACTTAATTCTTGTTACTTGAGTCTCAGTCTTCATTGATCATTCATTAGTCACCAGCGATTTTTAATATTAGCTTTAATTGTATTTGAAATGTCCTCTTCCGCCCTGTCAACACTCATGCATGCATGACACTCAAGTCTACAATCTATAAACGTATCTTTAGCAGAGCTCAATATTTATAGAAAGAACGGGAAATTTTTCTCTTTCTTCTTCTATTGAGAGCCATTAAGCCACAGAGGGAAAAATCACTCCAGGTCAATGTAAAAAAAATCAACTTTTTTTAAAAAAGAGAAATGTAAAATATGCTATATTCCAGTTTTTAAATTATGACCGGGCAACTTAGATACCTACTTAATATATGGAATTTTCACATGGAATATACTTGTAGCAAATGAAAATTACTTCATTTGCATATTATACGGATAATAAAGAAAAAGAGACAGAAAAGGGAATGGAGATAAGAAGTGAAGAGAGAGAATAAAAGCATTGAAGAACAAGAGGAATGGAGAAAGAGAAAAATTGGTTAAAATGAGTATTACACTTTTAAAGAATAGACAAAGAAGGAAAGATGATAAAAACAGTTAAAGATGTTGGAAGAAACATACAGAAACATGCATAAAAAACTCAGATCAGGACACATGAGAAGAGAAAGATAAGATTTTAATCAATTCAAATTCCCATCTTGGGCCATTTACACAGCACGAGGAAAGAACTTTAAAGGTTGCATATTTACAGTTGTAGATAGAAATAGGGATGCTACCTTTTGAAGCATGTTCCATTGGACACACAGAATTGTGTTAAAAGCTGGATTCAACTTAGGTCAAATTTTCTGTACCCCTGAGTTACAGTAACCTTTAGTAAGCCAAGAATATTTTTTTCCAATGGGAATAATTATCTCCATTTTCTTCATTCATGTGATAGTTACAGCCAGATTCTCTGTCTTCCCTGTTACATATCTGAAAGGTATCACTGTTGTAAATCGTCCTTTGTCATGTAATAGCTAAAGCAGACCAACATCTGGAGTTCAATGTTGAGTCAATAATTCCAGCTGCAGCTGTAATCTAAATCTCAGGATGTTGCACCCACAGATGATGGGCAATAAGTGGATGTAAGTGTGGAGAATAAAGAAGAGAGAAGTATTTTAAACTTAACCAATGGTGCTCTATGCAAATGTAATTAAAGGTTGTCCCATTCATTTGCTGTGATTTTCCATTGCCATTATGTAAACCAACACATTTGTTTTATGCACATCTGTCTCAAAGTACTTGCCTTTACTTTTCTTGGTAATTGATGAGTGTTTTGAACCACAAACAATTGCTATATTATAAGCCTTTTTTTCCTTAAGGCAATTTTGACTATGCATAAGCCATTGGAAACATTCTTAAAATCCTATATGATGTCATTGAGTTTTCATTAGACATTGAGGAGGCAGCTCATTGCTGGATTTAGAGTCAAAGGAACACTTCCAGTTCTAAATCTATCATCTCATGATTCAGGAAGGTTTTATTTGCCAGAGTTGTGGCTCTGACTCATTCTTGGGGCAATAGTAGTGATTCTCCACAAAAACCATCACCTTGGTATTTATTCTGTGGATGAAAATTATAATAAGATGGGAAAAATAAAGCCTGTGTGTATATGTAATTACATCAAGTACACTTAAGCCTTGGATGGGTATATATGACCCTATATATAATAATCTACTGAACTTAAAATTTTATATTTTTTTCCTCTGTTCCTTAGTTGGAAGTAAACCAAAAAAAAAGTTATAAAGAGACAAATTTACCAAGCCATAACATGAAGAGTCACAGAAAGAAAGAGACTCTGCTATGTTGTTCAGAGACGGGTGTTGCCACATAAAAACCACAGAGGTGTGGCAGATTTCCAGTTGTGCCGAAATGTTGCTGAGGTGTCAGGACAGGGAGGATTGAAGCTTCGCCTAGCAGTATGTTGTCGTTTTTTAAATGAGCCATTGAACAAAAAGACTGCTAACCACAAAAATTTTACCTATGTGAGTTAATGTAATTCCAGCCATCTCACACTTTGGTCAACCTCAGTTGAATCCAGCAGGGGCACTGAAGCTTCCTTGAGTCTACCATCTCACCATGCAACTCACAGCCTAACCATGACCTATCATCCTAATGAATTCTTGTGAGCCTTGAATTATCTTTTGACCTAAGGGGTGTGTGTGTGTGTGTGTGTGTGTGTGTGTGTGTGTGTGTGTGTGTGTGTGTGTGTGTGTGTGTGTGTGACAGACAGACAGACAAGACAGACAAAGAGAAAGAAGCAGAGATTAACTCTGCAGTTTAATGGGAATTTCTTTTTTTAAATGAATCATTTAATCAGAGGATCAGGAAGAGAAAACATGTTGATTAGATACACTGCCAGGACATTAATACATTGTGTAAAACAACTTTAAAAGGGCTAATACTCTTTATAGAACCATGACTGACTACCCTGGGAGACCTTGCAGGGATGAAAAATCAGCATCTCAGATTTGTCCTTCTATCCAGAGAAGCATTTGATGATGCCATATTTGGCCTAGGAAATGTAGAAGGCCAGCCCTGTAAGTCCATTTGAGGTTAGTGTCCATGGCAACTTCCAAGATACCTTAGATACACTACTGATGATACAGGGAGTGACTTTGGGAGGAAGAGCCTTCCCAGATTTAGAGGAACTTTGTATTCCTTGTGCATGTGAGTGGAGCCTGAAAACTACCCATGAAGTGAATCTGCAGTTGGAGGCAAATAGCCAGAAAGGGAAATTGATCCTTCAGGGGCAGACTCAGGGGAGATCCTAGTCCTTGCTCAAGTGGCACCTGGATTGCTTTTCCTCCTACTTAAGCCTCTTGGAGACTTCAGTACCCTCCAGATTTCAAGTGATGTACCACCACCACCTATAGTCCTTTCCTGATTCTCCCAGCTCCTGGCAGTCACTTTGCATTTATTTTTCAGATATTTTGTATTTACTTATGTGTGCATGTTGTATCTACAATATCCCCCCACTTGGTATTCTTCCCCATCCCAGTAGGATGTGTGCTTTTTGAAGGTAAGGACTGTGGTTTGGTTTTTTTCTTTTTTTCTATTCAGCACAGATCCTGGCACAGTAAGCCTCAGCTTCTTCACTAGAATATAAGAGAAATGTGCTCTAAGCCAGCACAGAGTGAGTGGGGTGTGCCTGGTTCTTCTTCTTTCCCTCCCTCCCTCCAGTCTCCTGCAGTCTCTTAATTTGGCTAAGGAAGGGTGTGGCTGCCTCAGTGAGGTGATCAGAGAGGCACTTTCTTGTTTTCTAAGCCGTCTCGCTTGTTTTGCAGCATCTCAAACATATACCTGAATACTGAATTGTAAAGGTTGTATCTGACTGACTGCCTTGGTCTAAACAAGCAGCCTGAGCAGCAGTTCTTAATGTCCTCATTGACTGCTAGCAATCAATAGAAAGTAATGCATACATAATATCAGCAGGCAGCCAGGTAAAGAGGGAATGACTGCAGGACAGCCATAGTCTGTATTGGAAGACACCAGGTTATCAAGGCCCTCTTAGAGAAAAGACATTCTTTAAAAAACGCTGTTAACAAAATTCTTTGCCTTCCAATCCCAAATCATAGAAAAGGCCTGCACCTTTCAGGGTATCAGTGCAAAAAGAATATGAGACCTGCATTTTATCTTATGCAAAGGCGCTGTCAATTAGATTCAGGTAATTAATCTTCATTGTACATAGGTCAGGGAATTATTAACCCCCACCTAACTCTTTTTACACTGTGAAATGCCAAGTGCTTGGGTGAGATTTTTTATTATCTTTTTGCCCAATTCATTTTAAATTAAGATTGGATTTATAGGGTATTTCTCTTAAGGTGTGTATAATTGCTTGACCCTCCTCCGCCTCCCTGTCTTAGCCTTAGGGATCAGTCAGTCAAATCTTTCAACACATTTTGCATTCAGATTGTAGCTGGAAAAGCAGCAGAAATGGTTCCTAGTCTTTTTGGAAAGCTCCCCAGTTTGCTGCTTTTCAACCCAGATTCTGGATACCCTTTCTCAGGGTTCCTAAAGAAAATATATCTCTTCAATGATGTGTTTAATCTGGGTCTGTTTTGTTCCTTTCAGGGCCCAGCTCAACTTCACACTAGGGTTTCTTTTCCCACTGAAGTTGTCTATTTTCTCTTTCCTCCTTATAATTAATCATTTGGGTTATTCTTCTTAGTAACATATTATTGTACGTATACGTTATCTTATCACATCACTAGCTAGGATCTGCCCAGGGTCCAGTGACTTCTTTTTTGTTCTCCTTGTTTGTCAGGTATATATTACCAGCTCTTTATGTATGTCTGTGTATGTGTGTATATGTGTATGTACATACGTATGTATGTGTGCTTAAACTAATTTCATCACCATAGGGCACTCCCAAGGAGGAACTTCCTACACAAAAGCAAATTGGGTAGCTGAACTTTATAAAGCACATTAAACCTGCCTCCAAGTTCAGCTCTTTAGCCATTATATGGAGTCACTTTTCATATTGCACTACATTGGTAACTACTGAGCAGTTGTGGTGATCTCCCAATATTTTTCAACTATGGTGTCTTAGCATCATAGATTTAGAATTGAAAGGAATCTTCAGTGAAATCTAGTCCAGATGCCTTATTTTAAAGATGAAGAAACGGAGACCCCAAAAGGTTAAATGACTTACCCAAGATCAACACAGATAATATGTGACAAAGGCAGTATTTGAAGCTAAATTCAGTACTCTTTCTATGGCACCTTAATGCCTCTCTTTCCTCTCCCTAGTGCATATACAACCCTTCCCAATTAGTTCCTTTGGAAGTCCTAGGCATTTTTAGGATGTCGCAGAATGATCGTTTTCAAGCTATTTCCAATGTTTATTTGTTTTTCTTACATTTTCTTTTATTATGGAACACAGATTTTGTGGCAAAGTTGGCTAGACTATTTTGGTCAAATGTGGATATTGTAGGCTCAGATCTACATTCACTTTTCAAGATTATCCACAATAGCTAAGGGTCATAGGTCTAGAGCTTACAAAAATCTCAGAGGTAGTCTAATCCAACCCATTCATTTTGCACATGAAGAAACTGAAGTCCACGGAAGGAAATTAACTGCTTTGACTCCATACCTAGCACTCTTTTCTCTTTACCATGTTGTCTTTTCTCATAAACAGGCAACATTTGCTTTTGTACCACTTGCAAACCTTCTATAACATGAATGGAGGTATCAGGGTAACCTGGGTCTAGCAGCCAGGAGTTTAACATTCTTCCAACATGCTCCCACTACAGTCCTCTGTGTATTTCTGATTCACAAATTTCATTTGTAAAGGAAATGTTTTTGGTAACTTAGCTTACCAAATTTCAAATAATAAATCCTACAATATTGCTCCCATGGTATAGTTACAAAGCACTTCAGAATTCTCAGGGGAATGTCATAGTGAGGCTATTTCCACCATGAACCCCAAAATTCATTCACTGAACAAATATTTATGGAGGGCACACATCTACTGCAGAATAGGGGTGATATAGAGATATTTCAAACCTCCCCTTGTTCTCCAGAGGCTTCCATTTAGTAGAAGGGGAAAAGATGGCTATATAGACAATTAGAAAACGAGGTGATGTGAGGAAAAAAGATGAGAGGTGGTAAGTACCATGTGAATGGTACTGATAACTGCCACAGGAATTTAGCAGAGTGAGAGATTACTTCTTAATAAAGTAATTAGAGATAATTCCATGGAGACCATGGCCCATGAAATAGATGGGTAGGATTTCAATACGTAGAGATTGATCATTGACATTTCAGGTTAAAAGCATGGCAGGAGGAAAGGCATGTAGGTAAGAAAGCACGATGTGTAACAGATTAGGTAGTTTTTATGTGTGGGTTTTTATTTATTTACTTTTATTGAAATAAAGTTTAGAGAAGAAGATCCATTCATGCACCCGAAGTTCACGAAGAAGGTGGAAATGTCATCATTGCTAAAAATGAGATTAGACGGCAAGGAATATGAATTTTCCTTTAGCTCTCCTCCTCTCTGCATGATCCTGGACAAGTCTCATTCTCCTTGGATGCCATGTTTTCTCACATGTACAATAGGCACGGTAAACACCAAATTGTCTCATAGAAACATTGCAGCAAAGCACCCAGTGAGTACAGAATACTACAAATATTCCTTGTTTGGATAAGACCTGTTCAAACCCAGGCTGTGGTTAGAATACAAAACAAAAACAAACCATTGAATAGAAGTCAAATTTATAGCCATTCTCTATGCCTTTATAAACTAAAGAAAGTTTCTGGGATCTCCTTTTCTTTTCCTGTTCCTATCTAGCTATTGTTTCATTATGTCTTATTAGGTCACAGAGCATTAATCTCTCTTAGCCAGTAAACACTTCCAGAAAGCCACATGGAAAGAACTCCGTTTGTTTCTTCGTGGAGCTGCGGTGACACCACGTTCTCCCTGCACTGCAGCTCCCATCAGCATAGCCAAATGGCACCTTGCCAAGGAGGCTCTGAAGCTGGGAATGAGTTATCATTTCATTTAATTTTCTACTTGAAATCCCAAAGTGACAAATTTGATAAGATTTGCCTTTTTAGATAACAGCTGCATCTTTCTTCTCTTTTCTTCCCTGTCCTTTCTACTCAGCAGTTTTCCCTTCCTTCTAGATAAATTGCTGTAAATTTAAATGTGCTGTGGATCCATGTCATTTTATGGTTGATTGCTTCTGAGTAACAGGAGGAAAACGTGTGCAAGTCTGAATGTAAATAAATCTAATGGCTTTGGCACCAACAATACAGAAAGCACCCTACCGGACTGACCTTCAAATTTAGGACACAGATTCCCACGTGCCATTCTTTCCTTTGACCGTGATAAGAGCATGGTAACCTTCACTAGACTAGAGGAGGATTGAAGTTTTGTTTCCCACTCTTCTTTTTCTCCCAATCCTATTGCACAAATATTTAGCATAAAGCACCTGCAGTATGCTAGCTGCTAGGGATGCAAAGGCAATTTGAAAAAGTCCATGCCCTCAAGGAGTTTGTGTTCTATAGTGAGGTTACAATATTTACATAGATAAGTAAAGACCAGAAAATAAGAGGAAGGAGAGAGCAGGAATAATTAGGAGAATTGAGAAAGACTTCCAATCAGAGATGGCTCCTGAGGGGTCTTTGAAGGAAGTTCATGCTTTTAAGAGGGTAAAGGTGAGGATGGAATGCATTCCAAGCAAAGGACAAGAGGTGGGAAATGCTATTGAAGGAGTGGCATAGACCTTATTGGCAGGATTGGGGAGTGTATGCAGGGAAGTAATGTGAAATGTCAGGCAAAAGTTGGCTGGAGTTAGATTGTGAAGTAGCTCTCCTATTCCCTTTCTGCATGATCTGGGCAAGTCTTTTATTCAACTCAGATGCCATGCTTTTTCACTTGTAAAACAGGCAAAGCAATACTGAATTGTCTTACAGAAATATTTCATGGAAACACCTAATGGCTAGAGAATAATTCAAATATCAAGTTAAGAAATGCATTTTTATTCTAGAAGCAATGGGGATTTTTGAACAGGGAAGTGACATGGTAATATTTGTTCTTTTAGGAGGGTTTTTTTTTGGCAGATATGTGAAAGATGGTTTGGGGAGGTGAGAATTCACAGTCAAGGAGATCAGTTAGAAGATTGTTTCAGTAGTCTAGATGAAATGAGAGGCTGTGGAAGTAGAATTAATAAGACTTGGCAATCTCTTGGATATGGGAAATGAAGGAGAGTGACGAGTAGTAGGTGATTCTGAGGTTATAAACTTGGGTAACAGGAAGGGTGTTGGTACCCTCAACAGAAATGGGGAGTTTGGAGGAGATGCATGTAGGGGGAAAGATAATGGTTTCCAATTTGATATATACTGAGTTTGAAAGTCATACAGGAAAAACAATAAGAGATTCCCAAGAGGCAGCTGGTGATGCAACACTGAATCTTGGGAGATAGATGAGAACATCATTATATGGTTTTGGGAGTCATCTGTTGAATATATATGAAATGACAAAATAACCTAGAGTGGGAGAGTAGAGGGGGAGAGAGGGAAGCAAAGAGAGACAAACACAGAGTGACAGAGAGAGGAGGAGGAGGAGGAAAGAATCCAAAAATGGATTTGGGAGTCATAGTTCAATCCATGGGAGCTAGTGAAATGACCAAAATTGCAAGCATGGAGAGAGAAGAGACTCCAGTATAAAGCCTTGGAAGATATCTGTGGTTATTGGGCAGGACGTAGGTGATCATCCAGCAAAGGAGGCTGGGAGGATTTGTCAGGTGAGTTGTAGTACTGAGAGAGCCACGTCATGAAAACCAGAGGAGGAAATCAAGAGCCAATAGCTTCAGAGGCCAAGAAGATTGAGGACTGAGGAAAGACCATCAACTTTAATTGATCATTGAATTCTCTTTCCTCAACTTTTCTGCCAGCCCTGCTTGCTTATTCTTCATAGTATCTAAGGTCAACTGGCATAGTGCCGGAGTAAAAAATTATAAAGGATAGAGGATCTGGTTCTATCATAAATCTTGTGGGATCATGGAAATGCTGCAGATGTTTCTAAGTGTCACATTGTCAAAATACCAGTATTTCAGGCTCAAAAGCTAGACAGCTAGTTTGGCTGTTAAGTCAACAAGATGTTCAGCAATTTGTCATCTAAAAATTTACTCTTTATCAAAGGTAAATAGCAACCTATTATTTTGGGTCATCTTATGATCTATTTTTTGGGTCTTATATAATGTTAGAAGTCAGCATCTCGAGGGATGAAGTTAGGCAAGTCTGACCCCTTGATTTAAGTTTACAAAGCTAATAGCAATAGCTTTGATTCCGTAAAAATGCTATTTAAGTCAGACTTCTTCCAATGTGTGCTGAGAGGCCTATGGTGCATTAACAGTATATCAGGTCCAAGGTTGGATCAGACTGCAGACAGAGGTCTTGTTTCCTTGATGAAACAGAGAAAATATAAATGGTGGTATATGTGTGTGTGGAAACCCCCTAGAGATTTTAAAGGAGCCTTTCATTGTAGCAATCTGATATCTATTCCTCAGTAAAGAAGATGAAGTTATGAATTTTTTCTCAGTACTCTCTCATTTGTTTATAATTGTGGTGGATTGGAATTTGGGTGTTAAGCAGCATTCTGAACTTCATTTCTCTCTAAGGAGATACACTGTGGGGTTGATTTAACTGAGAAAATGCTGTAACTGACACATAGTATCATTTTAAGTGCAAGCATACCTAGTCTTGCCTTGGAGAGATGACAGTTAACGCATATTTGGAAATTATTAACAGTGTTTCATGTAGCCTGATAGATTCATGAAAGGAAAAGGGAATATGGAAATCAGATGGAAATCAGACCTAATTCAGCAGCTTTGTAAACCTTAAAGTGCTATATAAAATATCTTATAATTACTAACAGTATAAACTTTGCATTCTAGTTAAATATCTTCTTCTTCATACCATCCTCTCCTAAATATCTTCATCCTTCAGGAGGCTGGAAGAATAAGTTTATCTTGTTCTTTAGTCTCTTGTTCTTTAAAGTATCTCAGTATTGCATTGATAGGTATCTGAATTGGAGGGATGTCTCCTATTTTCACGAACCATTTCTTTGTTTTTTTTTTTATTGGCAAGCTTGTCATCCTCAGATTAAGCTGATATTTTCAGTTGGAAGGCGTTTGGAATCCACCTGGCTAGACCTTTAAGCATCCACCAGCTAAGAAAGTATTTGCCTTTTTATTTGGTCAGCACATCTTGCATGCCATTGTATATATTCAGAGCAATTTGTTGCCTCAAGGTTAGACATTTAAAAGAAGGAAGGGGGGTAGGAAAGAATTTGTCATTCCTACAGGTTATTTCCTAAATTCATGGTGGTTTAGGTTGGTTAAACTCATAGATAATATTTGTCTTCTGCAATGAATCCGACAAATCTGGACTAAACTGGCTTGGTTTTCTTCCCAACCAAGCTGATGGAAGAAAAACGGAAAAGATCATAAGTATGGAATTGCTCAGACTCTTTCCCCACTGTTGTTATAAGCTTAACAGGATATTAGTTGGTAGAGATCGCTGTTCATAGTCCCAGATCAGGGAGCAGAAGACAACAAAATTTGACAGACGCAACACTGGATTAAGAAGGGTGATTGGAAGTTAATTTTGGAAACTTCCACATCTATACCTAAATGACTCCAGGCTTTCTACTTAGTCAAACCTAGATTCAGCCATAGTAATATAAAATGTCATATAAGCTATTAAATGAATATATTTTATGGAAAATATGGCTTTTTATCTTTGTTTTTTATAGAATATCTTCCTGCCATCCCTCTCCCTCACAACACTGGGGATACAAAGGCAGAAGGCAGTCTGTGCTTTCAAGGAGCTCATAGTCTAACGGCAGAGACAATACCAATTATTTACAAACAAGATACATATAGGATAAATTAGAGAGAATTAACAGAGGGAAAGCCCTAGCGTTAAGCAGGATTGGGAAAGTCTTCTTGTAGATGGTGGGATTTTGAGTGGAACTTGAGTGAAGCTAGGGAAGCC
Source organism: Bettongia penicillata ogilbyi (assembly GCA_023548195.1). Taxonomy (NCBI): domain Eukaryota; kingdom Metazoa; phylum Chordata; class Mammalia; order Diprotodontia; family Potoroidae; genus Bettongia; species Bettongia penicillata. The sequence continues at coordinate 5,400,296 of JAJHZJ010000540.1, read as the reverse complement.
AGAAGGCAAAGATAAAGAGGGGCAGAATTCCAGGCATCAGAGGCAGTCAAAGATAATACCTGGGGTTGGGAGATTGATTGTCTTGTAGAGGAAGATAAAAGAGGCCAGTATCACTGCATTTTAGAATATGGTATAATATGAAGCCTGGAAAGGTAGGAGGGGGCCGGATTATGAAGAGTTTTGCAAGATGTTAAATTTGATTCTGAAGTTGATAGGGAACTACTTCCGGACTGTATTGATTTGGTGAGGGAGGGAGTGATAAGGTCAGCCTGTGCTTTAGGAAGACAACTTTGATTGAAGTGGAGAGGATGGATTGCAGTGGAGAGAGACTGAGGCAGAGAAACCAACTAGCTAACCATTGCAGTAGTTCGGACATGAAGTGATGACGGCCACACCAGGGTGACTGCATTGTTAGAGAAGAGAAGGTGGCTTATATGAGTAATACTATGCTAGTAAAAGTGACCGGACTTGGCAACATAAGAGAGAGTGGAAAGTCTAGGATCAGACCTCGGTTGCAAGTCTGGGTGAGTTATCTGAATGGCAGTACACCTGATGATAGGAAAGTTTCAGAGATTGTTGGTAAAATTACCAAAAGAAAAGAAAAAATCATAGATTAGAGCTAGAAAGGATGTTAGAAACCATGGAACCATGGACTAGACCTGGAAGAAATCTAAAACATGTAGGCCTCATAGGGTAAGGGATTTGTCACACAATTTGTAAGTAGACACCAGGACATGAACCCAAGTCCTCTGACTCCAAATCCAGCACTCCTCTGTGCCAAAATGTTAAAAAATGAAGAAGAAAGAATCTCACAGGTAAAGCAGAAGCAAGCTTGTTGGTAGACTTCAATTTCATTTTAATTTCTGTATCCGTTCCAGCATATCAGATCCCAGAGAAAGATTTTCCCTGTTTGAAGTTTGTTCTGTTTTTTTAAAATTTCTTTGGGTAAATAAAAGTCAAGTCAAAATGAGATGTGCCATGGTTGTATCCAACTACACTGTGTGTAGGAGACCGCAGCGTCTTTGGCCATCTTTCATTTCTCAACAAATCCAAGGACAGTATAGAGCTGTTCTTTCAAGTTCCAAACCAAAGTGTTTAATAATGAGACACACATTTTTCCTCATGTATCATGATTTTTATTTTACATAGTTTTCATGTTTTAAAATGTATTTTTATGTTGTTTTCTGTTTTTCCTGTTCATTTATTTTGTTCCTTTTAAATTGACTATACATGTGTGTTAATTTTTCTTCAGTTTTTGTTTTAAAGCGTGACTTATGTTTTATTTTGTGTTTCTTTTAGGTTTTGTTTTGTTTCATAAGATCCCACTGGATGGGTAACTGAAATAAAGAAACAGACAGAGAAAGGGGCTGTTGTGCTTGTTGATTGGAGCTGTACTCTGTGCTGGACTCTAGGGAATGGACACTGTTCTTGTCCTGGGAAATGCTATTTGTTTGGGACTTTTTTGATAGATGTGGGTGGCATTTGAAGGACTCAAAAATACACACATATTCTGACCTACTTTGGTAACACCAGTGCAAAAGCATTCCCCAGGCAGCTAAGAAACTGAAGAAATCACAAGAAATAAATGATCCCACTTTGTTTTTACTATGAGTTCAGACTCAACATTCAGATGACACTCCTTTTCCTTTGTCCTTTTCTTCTGAAAGGTTTACTATTGGACCACACTGGGAAGATGTAGGGCTTTAGAATTAGAGTTGTTGGGTTTTTTTTTAAAGGAGAACTGCAAAGTTTTTTTTAAAAATCCATATGAAAGAGTGACAGTCAAATACAGTTAAAATAAGTATTCTCTACCAGGTCCTGCTTTTCCCTAGAAGTCTTGACTTAAGAGGCTTTCATTTAACTTAAAGCAGTTTTTTCAGGGGTGCCAGTGGAGTACAAAATTCACTTTGGCTTCATTTTTTTGTCATTGAAATTGAAAAGTCATGAGGTATGGACAGCTTCCATAGAGTAAACAGTTTACCTAGAGATATTTTGAAGAGTTTTTGTTTGTTTAAATCAGATTGGGAGCTGTCCAGGCCAAAGGGCAAAGTGAAATTGTGGAACAGCTAACATAAGAACCTTAGTGAAACATATCCTTATGATACAATTATAAATGTTGCCTTTTTAATAATAATAATAGAGGTTATTTATATAGTGCTGTAAGGTATTCAAAGCACTTTGAAAAAATTATTCTATCCTCCCAGCAATCCTGGGAGGTGGGTACTATTATTATTCCATTTTGCAGATGAGGATACAGAGATTAAGACAGGTTCAATGACTAGCCCAGAGTCATATGGTATCTGAGACTAGATTCGAACTTGTGTCTTCCTGATTCCCAAGTCTAATGCTGTATCTACAATGCCACCTACCTGCTTTTTATTTACTCTCCCAACTTCACCGGCTTTCAAAAAAGGTTGGTATAATGTGAAGGCAACGTTGTTGTTTCCTTTTGAAAAGATTAGCTACTTTTCATCTAGGAGTCATAAAAATAGCTTGGTCTGGATGCTGGTGCTGGGCTCTTTCACAGCTCATAAAGCTTTGCACTTCTTTGGGGGTGCAAAAAGGTGAACAGACTTCCAGTAATATCTGTTTCCTGTCTTCTGATGTCATTGGTAAGAGGTCAGTCAGCCTTCTAGCTAGAGACTCCTGGTTCCTCCTTTACTTTTATTGATGGTTCACTCAGCTCCCTTTTCAGTTATAGTTTATCTCTCCATGTTTTCCTCCCCTGTCCAGGAAGTGGCATGTGCCATCATTCAAACCTTACTTGCTGGAGTGAATGAGATGTCAGGGTTACAATATTTGGTTTAAAAAGATCCAAGCATTTCTAGCAGTTAAATCTAAAGCTATACCCTACTGGTAAATGAAAATCTCCCACAGTTTTTTGTTTTCCTGTTTGTTTTTAATATTTGATCAAGCTTTGCAGTTCAACTTTAAGACATAGTAACAGGGTTTGGGGTTTTTTAACTAGTCCAACATGTGGGGAAACTTTTTAAATCCTGTGTAACCAAGACATTAATCTTAATAAACCACAATCGATTTAGGCAACACTTGATATAAAGAGAATATCCATGGTGAATATTTTATACTATATCTTTTACATTAGTCATTAAATGTGTTATTGCTTGCTACAAACATTCCCAGGGACCTATGGATTACAGCATTTATTTGACTGCTCAGTACATATGCTTTAAATAATGGCATTTTTTATGAAGTCAAGCAAGACACTCTGTTTCTGTCTCTGTCTTTCTCTATGTCTCTGTCTTTCTGTCCCTCCCTGTCTCTCTCCTCCTCCTCATTTTCCTCCTCTTCCTCCCTTTTCCCATTTCCTCCCTTCTCTTCCCTGCTCCACCTCTCCTCTCTCTTTTTCTCTCTTCTTTCCTCTCCTCCCCATCCTTGCCCCTCCTCTCCTCTCTTCTCTCCTTCTTTCTTCTCCCCTTCCCTCCTTCCCCTGTCTTCTCCCCTCTCCTCCTCTCCTCTCCTTTGCCTCCTCTTCTCTCTTCTCCTCCTCTCTCCTCTCTTTCTCTTCTCCTTTCCTCTCTTCTCCTCCTCTCCTCTCTCCCCCTCTGAAATATTTTCTTTTCAACAAGACCCTCCAATATAAAGGCAGCTAAACTCATAGTGGGAGGCACCCAGTGCACTCTGCATTGCCGTTTTCCCACTTGCTGGTAAATGACAGCTCCTGTCACTACTTAGATTTTGATCTTTCCCAAAGGTGTTGATTTACAAAGAGTCTAGCTAATTGCAGAATTCCTGGCTCTTGAAACATGAAATTCAAACTGTGAACCAGGCAGGGGCCATCAACAAGGCAAAAGTTCTTAAATATCCAGCCTTTGGTACAAAAAGCTTTTATGTTATTCTACGGAACCATAAAGAAAGACGATGAATTGTTTAAAGACCATTTTACAAGTTTCCCAGATCTGAAAGGAAAACAAATGAATATTTGTATTCTTGGGCTAAAAGGACTGCAGTGTAGATTTTGTTTTAAAATGGAAAGAAGTGGACAGATAAGGCAATTTAATATATCAAAAAGCAACTGACATCTCCTAGGAAACAAGCACGGCAGGCTATTAGAAGACTCCTCTGATTCATATAGTTTCCATTTTTCTTGCTTTCCACATTTTATCCCTGAAGACCAGAATCTTACATATTCTTCATTTCCTCTGTTTTAGACCACCCAACTTCCATCTACCACGTTTCCATCCTTTTCCAAAATAAAAAATTATCAAGGCATACATAATAGGTGGGGAGGGTAACTTTCATCTCCCTTTAGTGAAAAAGATTAATGAAGTTGTTCCCTCCCATCCCCCACCAAATCAGAGCTGATCATAGTGACATAAAAAGATGACCCGTGATTCCATTCCATTGATTTCTTCTCCCTTACATTTATCTTCCTTCTGTACCACCACCTTTAGATTTGTCATTTTTTTTTTATCAGTTTGCAGGTTTAGACCTTTTAATCATCCCTAAATTTGCTATCCTTATGATTTCCAACTAGCTCATGACTCCAGACTTCGTCTCTCCTGCCACTAATTCATCTTGCCCAGCATCCCTCCCCACTGTCCTTTAATTAGTCCCATTTCCATGTTGGCAAGAGGCACCCCAATAAACCCTTCCATGCTTTCTTTCTGATAATCCTTTCATAGCCAATGCCCTGTCCATATGTCCTCTGTGCTTAGTCTTGATTTTTTAGCTGACATCAATTTTCCCGGGTATCAGTGGGTCTTTGGAAAATGGGAAACAGGTACATGGTCTAAAGACAGACTGTGGCTCAGTCCCCGTATAGCTTCTATCCACTCTTAACATCCTGGCCTTTGCCTTAGAGAACTAGTCCCATTAACGTTAGCTGTTACCATATGGATAAAATCTGTCTATAGCTAAGTAAAACTAACTCTGTCTATGAGAAGGCTGGGTTCTCCAGCAGAGTCTTATATGGTTTAAAAAAAAAAAAGAATTCCAGGGCATAGCTGGAGCTAGATCAAGGGGCTTCTGTTCTGGCCCCATAGTGCTGTGTCTTGCTTCATCTCAGGACTCCTAAGTTGCCCTCCCAGAAATAAGCAGCAAGAAGATTGACCACAGCTTCCTGAAGCACAAAGATGTTTGGCTGAAATTAAATGAGTTGGCTTAAATTAGGTGGCTCTCAAATCACCTGAGGGGTACCAGTGACTGCCTGGAGATCCCCAGAAGGGCTGAACCATTTTCCCAGGGTCATATAGTTAATATGATATTCCTGAGATTGGATGTAAACTCAGGTCTTCCTTACTTCAGGACCACAGTTCCATCCTAGCTGTTTTTTCCGTAGTAAGTTTTCCTGTTTTTAAAAACATCCAGGACAAGAGGCTAGACTACCTTCTTGGGGAGCCTGTATTGGTATCCAATAATTTCCCCACCCTCCTTTCACATACCTAACCTAAATCCTTCTTAATGTAGGTGATAAACCCATTTCCTCTTGTTCCATTTTGAGTCCAGATGGAGACCAGCTGAGTAGTAGAAAACTCAAGATTTCTGTAGGAATACATAACAGAAGTGATCATCTTCCTCATGTTTTTTGTGCTCTGGTGGGCTGAAGCCATGCAATTCTTACAGAGAGAGTTTATCCAAAGACATTCAAGGAAGAGGAGTCCTTTTCCTGGTTGGTTTGGGCCATGATGAAGCCACATGATGCTGTGGCTATGTAGACTGAATTCCTACCACAGCAGATAGAATTCTGTCTGTAAGTAGAGCTAATGCCACAGATGGCAGTCTTCTACTGATGCCTGCTATCCCATTTTCCTGACTTGGCAAGGGTGGAGGCAGCTCCTAGCAATATTGTATTGGTATTGACATAATTTTGAATTAAAAGTTTAATGGACATTGAAAATGCAAAATTGGCATAATAAGAATTGATTGGTGAGTTTCCAAAGTATGCTCTTCCTATTTCAGATATTCTGGCCCTTTGGCTAGATTGAAAGTCTTTGTTTAAACAGTTTTGTCTGAACTTCCTGACAGCAGAAAATATATCTTATCTTTCCTACCTTAGCATTCTGCACACAGTAGGCATTTAATAAATGTTTATTGAATCAGAAGGAAGAAAATATATGATGTTTAAATTCTTGACTCAAAAGAAAAAATACTTTCTTTATCTCAAGTCAGTCCACAAAACTGAAAAAAAAAGATTCTTGAAGAATATGAAGCCCTATGTTTATACCATTTTGTTTTCAAATTCATTTGCTGTAATCCATAGGCAACCTGTGAATCATTCATATATCCACTCTTTCCCCACAATGTGCCAGATTTTTTAAACTATTCTTTCACCTTTCTTGTAAATAATGGATGATCTTTTTTTAAAAAAAAAAAATTTAAATGCTGTTTTAACAATGTGGGTAGACCATAAATGTATTTGTTGAATTTATTCATTTTTTAACAAGCCAATAAAGTTTTATAATTCATTCCCATGTGTCTTTCACTGTAGATACTTGCTCCCTTTCCCCACCCTTCCCTGAATTTCACCCTTCCTCGCTCACATATGTCTGTCATCCACCATCTTTGGGTCTAAGGTTCTTAAAAAGAAATGTCAGCTGTATTACTGGTGGTCCCTAATTAATCTGACTATGCGGGGAAAGGATGCCTATTGTACATTTCAGATCAATATCACCAAAAAAGAAAAAGAAAGAAAGAAGGAAAGAAAAAGAAAGAAACTCTCAAATTCTCTCTAAGGAAGAATGGGTAGAACATCCTTATGGTTTATTTGTATTTAATAATAGTAATGTTTTAATCCTGTTAAAAGACAAATAGTTTTTTTTAAAAAAAGACATGTTTAAGGAAATTAAAAATATATTTGTGGACTGTAGGAAAGCCATTTGGCATTTTAAACTTTGACCATCATGAAACTCACAAAGAGGGTACATTCCATGTTTTTTTTTCTTTCATTCTAAATGTCTTTGTGGTAAAAATGGGAAATACTGTCTGACATTCTTTATGGTAGTGAAAGAAGGGAAATAGATTCTGAAACAAAAATTTTGTGAACCTGCTAGTGTGATGTATACACATTCACATAGACTCTCCTCTTGGAATCCTTCATCCTTACCTTCACTACTATCTGCTACCTTCACCCTCAGGTACCTTTTAGACCAGAAAAAATAAATTTTGCTTGAATTTTCAGTAAAACACCAAATGGTTTGGGTTTTAGTGTGCCAGTTCCAATTCATCTGAGAGGTCCATCATGGATACCTGCTTTGAGTTCCTGATGCAATTAAGTTCAAAATGCATTTATTAAGTGCTTTCCAGGTGTATGGCCCTGTATTAGAAGCTGACAAAGACAAGACAAAACAAAACAAATAAACCCAAAGTCCTTGCAATAGAGAAGAAAGATAAGCAGGAATGAGTTTTAGTTTAGGTGTTTGACATAGTGACTTGGGTGAGCCAGATTTGTCAAAGCACCCTCTGGGGCTGCCCATGTGAGACCAAGTGATCACATGCATTACTTTTCCAGGGGCACTTTTGCCTGGATTCTAGTTCTACAAGTTTCAATTCTGTATTTGTGCACTGGGATTGCAAACTAATTTGCATCCACTGATTAGCAATAATGCTTCTACATCTGGTATGTATATGCAGTAAGTGTGTGTGTGTGTGTGTGTGTGTGTGTGTGTGTGTGTGCAAATAATGGGATATAATTTAAGGGATACTTCTGAAAGTGACAGTATTCTGAATGTGGTCCAAACTCATTAAATTTGGTCCCACCTATGAGCATTAATTTGAAGTTCTCAAAGTTATTCTCTGAGATCTCCTTTTGCCGTTGCTCTTTTGCCCTGGAAAAGTCTAATACTGTGTTTCACATTGTTTTTATAGAAAGGGAAAATTATACTTGTGGTTTAGATCTCTTAAGAATATGAATGCTACTTCTGTGAAGGATTTTGTAAACTCTGGAAGTATGATGACTTGGGTTTCCTGAATCTTCTGTTATATAGCCTCTTTAATTTGGATTCCTTTAGAGGGGAGTCTGGGTAATTTCATGGCTAGGGGAACTCCTGGTGTGGAAACTACCTCCATAGATAAAATTGCAACTTCTCTGTAACTGATAGTCTTAAAATTGACTTAAGCCTTGAGGGGTTAAGTGATTTGTCCAGAGTCACACAGCCAGCATGTGTTAGATGTAAGACTTTGAATTCAAATCTTCAAAACTCTGAGGTCACCTTTCTACTTCTGTTACCTACTGTGTCTCTCTAATCTGGAAAAAAACTAATGATTTGCCTTCATTTGGAAAGTAAATATCACGAAGTGCACCTCAGCACTATCTATGAATTGTTGTGGTGTGGTTGTTTCAACAAATAGCCTAGCCAGAACCGGGGGTAAATTATTTACAATTATTCATTCAAGAAGACAGTTTCCAAGTACCATCAAGCTATTTAGAAGCACCCTAGATCCTATAAACTATTAATTTCCAAGAATTACCAGGTATTCTTATCTTATACAGGGTAACTTTGTCCTCAGATGTAATAAAAATTTCCTTACTTTAAAAAGAAAATGTAATGCATTTCTTGTGGTTGAGTCTTTTTCAGTTGTGTCGCTTTGTGACCTCAATTGGGGCTTTCTTGGCAGAGATACTGGAATGGGTTGCCATTTCCTTTTCCAGTTCATTTTATAGTTGAGGAAACTGAGGCAGACAGGGTTAAGTGACTTGCCTATGGTCACACCTCCAGGAAGTATCTCTGGTAAATGTCTGAGGTGAGATGTGGACTCAGGAAGACGAGTCTTCTTGACTCCAGCCCTACTGCTCTATCCACTACATCACTCAGGCTTGTTTCCAGTTTGGACTGGCCTTTCCAGTGTCCACGTCTCCCTAATAAATTAACAAGGTTGAGGTTTTACTGAATTTCAGTTACTAATTCACTTTCATTATTTTTGATTGTCAAGCCTGACAGATTCTCAAAAGTATCTGGAAGATTTCTGAAAGGAAGACTAATCAAGCTGACATATAGGAATATGTTTATCTTTTGTTATTTTTAAAGGACCCAGACTTATGATTTCATTGGGAGAAGAAAATTCCTTAATCAAAGCTAATTAGCATCTTCTTAGCAATTCTTAGAAATTGGCCTGAGGGTACCACGAGGTTAAATGACATGCCCAGGGTGACTCTGCCAGGAGGTATTAGGGGTAGCACTTGAACCCATCTTCCTGACTCCATATGCTCTCTCATTGGAATTTTAGAAAGAAAGAAAGAAATCCTAAATGGATAAATGTATATAATATACAATATAGAGTTTAATTTAATTTAAAATTTAAGCCCCTGTTATGATAATAATTGACATGTTGTGGCACTTTAAAATTCACCGAGTACTATCCATGCATTGTCTCATTTCATCCTCACAGTCACATAGACCATAGCCATACTGGGCTCACAGTGCAGTTGCTTCCCTTATAGTTGCTCCCCTAGTAATCTGACCTTGTACCAGGAGAATCAATCCTGTCAGAGTCTGAAGGTATGGAAGACATTTTTAATACATCTATCCCTTCTTATGGAAAAGACATCCCCACTGGTAAGGCTCATGGGAATATCTGCCCAGGGCCAGGTAAGACTAGCTAGTATAAGCTCTGATTGATTTCTGAGCCTCAGGGAATTGTATTGCTTACAGTTTAGCATTAAGGTGGGTCATGCTACTCCAGCATAAGAGCTTCCTTGACTTAGAAGGAAGGTTGGTGTGAAAAGAAAGAGGATTCCAATGAACTGGTAGGCAATGAGTAACTAGGGGCAAGATCATCTTGGCCTCACCAGGAAGATGTGGTATTTGAGCTGCAGCTAATTAGAGTTCAGATGGCTTGACGTTTCTTGAAGTCATAGTTGGCCAAGGTAACTGGGCAATGGAGCTAACAAATATTTTTCTCACCAGGAGGATACAAGAGACACAAACTGACAGGTACAAGAGACCTAAATTGACAAGAGGAAGGAGAAAAATCCCAAGAAAAAGATTGGAAAGTTCTTTATTGTCTTCCCAAATAAAATATAAGCTACCTGAGGGGAGGGACCCTCTTTCTTTTCACTTGTATTTGAATTACCAGGATTTAGCGCAGTATCTAGACCATAGAAAGTGCTGAAAATGGTTGTTGACTTGGCTTGTCTCTGTATAAGGTTGAGAGGTCTCAAAAATGAATAGGTAAATGAAAGCCCATTTCTTAACTATTTAAGAGAAGAAGTTGGCAATTTGTGCCTGCTTGGCAGAACTGTGAAGGTGTAAGTAGGTCAGATTAATATTTGGAAGAGAGAGACAAAGACAGAGACAGAGAGACAGAGAAAAAGAGATGGAGAGAGACAGAGACAGAGAGTGACAAGAGAGACAGAGAGACAGATGGACAGCCCTTTAGGAAAAGAACAAGAAAGAAGATACACACATATACACACACGCACAAAAACCCCAAACACTAACAGACCAAAAAACTTCCCAATCCAGAGAATGTTATATACATGGACGCTTTGAAGCAGGCCATCGAGGCATTTACAGACCCAGAAGAAAACCTTGTGTCAGCACTTGCCCAGTATGACAAACAAGACATGGTTCAAGGAACAGAGAGCTGAATTTGGGTTTAGAGGACTGGTTTCAAATTCTATTTCAGTCGTTAATTCTCCTGTGTAACCTTAGGCAAGTCATTTAACTTCTCTTATAAGGTCCCAGTTTCCTTATGTATAAAATGAAAGGGTTGGGGTAGATGGCTTCTAACATTTTTTCTCACTGTAGAGCGATGGTTATTCTATGAATAACCCTGTTGAAGTAACTAATGAAAGTAAACCCCTCTGTGGATAAGGTGTTGTGTAGGTGCTGGGGACAGAAGGATAGAAAGATGGCACAACGCCTGCCTGTGGGGGATTTCTAGCCTTCACTTTGGGATTTGTCATTGAAGATAAATAGAGGGAGCCATAAACCTCAAAACTGTCCTGCCTGTGAAACACTGTCTCATTGTCAAAAAGCCAAGTGAGATCAATTTTACCTTCCCATTTTTGCCTTTGTTTTCTTCTTCCATTCAAAGCAAAGTCAGAATGGGAGATTTGGCCTTGGATGTGGGGAATGGGCCTGGGGTTCCAAGAACCTTACCTGCATTGAACTCATGCTAGCTGTTTTAGCAGTTGGGATTTTGTTTTTTAATGGCCAAGTAGAGGTGTGCAGTTACCTGAACCATAGCCTCCCTCCAAACTCCTGTAATTTCCGTCATTTGGGTGATTTGCTCCCAAAGTCTGCAAATCTTAACTTGCCAATATGTAGCACAGTAGTAAACGTCAGCACATTTCAGAAATTGGGTAAGAAAGATGTGCCTTCAACAATGCCCTTATTATTAATTAATGAATGAGAACTCTTATCCTGACTCATTGGTTAGTCATAACTGAGGGTGGACTGGCTTATTTCATCCTAAAGGTGGGTTCGTCATCTTCAAAAATCAAACGTTGAATTTTTTATTTTTTAAGAATGGGAAGGGAACTTAGAGGTCATCCAGTTCGACCTTCCTGGAGGGAGACTGGGAAATAATAATACCGAACATTTATGCAGTCTATCTCAAAAGTCTCGGTGCAGTTTTAAGTTATTGAAGCTCAGTTCCTGAACACTACTTTGTCTGTACAGTTGCTTTAATATAGTGAACTTTATATAGCTTATACATTTATATATAATTTACATAAATTTTATTTATATAGATTTTTACATAATTTATATAGATTATATATTTATATATATTATATATTGCTGTGTGCCAGGCACTGTGCCAAACACTGTGCAATTATCATCTAATTTCATACACACAATCAATTCCCTAGGAGGTAGATGCTCTTATTATTCTTACTATTCGCATTTTACAGATGAGGAAACTGAGGCAGGCAGTGATTAAACAACTTGCCCAATTTTATACAGCTAGTAAGTATCTGAGGCTAGATTTGAACTCAGGTCTATCTATGGTACCACCTGTTTTACATGTATGCAAGTATGGAAAACAGAAGTATTTTTCCATACTAACATACATATCTCATCTGATCCTTATAATAACCCCATGAGGTAGATGACGTTATTATACACATATTATAAAAGAAGAAATTGAGACAGATAAGTGTTAAATAACTTCCCAAGGGTCACTCAGTTAGTGTAATGGATTGGAATTCAAGCCTTCCTTACTCCAAATCTAGTACTTGGCTATGGCACCTGGCTTCTCCAAGGCATATATAACAGAAAGTATAATTCCACTGACTCTGGATTAATCATATCTGGGTCTGATGCCACCTCTGAAGCTCCCTCCTTTTGTGCCTGTGGGTAAGCTACAGCCAATCCCTGAGCCTCAGTTTCCTTATCTGTAAAATGGAGGCAGTTTGGGTTACCTGAGTTCTTTTCTTGATCTATGAACTTCATTTTACAGATGAGATAACTGAGGCCCAAGGAAATGATATGATTTGCCCAAGGTCACACAAATGGCAAGTAGTGGAGCTGGAATTAGAACACAGGTCTTCTGAGTCCCAGTTCATACTTGGTACCATGCCGTACTTTTCTGTCAGTTAGTCTGAGTCATTTGAGAGTCTGTTTTCCCTAATGCATGGCCTAAACAAAATATATTTGTTTGCATTCTTCCAACATCCCTAAGAGGCCCTAGCTTTGAATACCAAGGCCTAAATGTAGGCTCATTGAGGGCAGAATGTTTTTATTCTCCTCTCTGAATCCCTAATACCTAGCACACGTCTATAGTACACTCTTAATTAAAGCTTGTTGAATTAAATTGAATGTAGATGATGCATCCCAGCAGACTTCTCACTTGCTTCTGAAATACAAGGGATAAAAGAGGATTGGCACAACTCAATCCCCTAGGTGCTTGTGCCCCAGAAGAATGTCCAGCCTGGGAAGTCTCCCTGACTGAGCATGATTGCCAAGGACATATCAGAACTTTGCATTTGGTGAAGACAGTCCCACGCAGTACCCTTGGGCCTGTGCTCATTAAACTAAAATCTCTGCCAGACCAGATATCCATCCACAAACCTATGAACAGCAGGCTCAAATTTCGCGTGGGGGTTTTTCCCTCTTCTGTTTTGAAGGTGGAAGAAAAGGTAAAAGTGCATAGCACATTCATTTTCCCTTCTTCCTGTCAAACAACAGTCAATCTTGCTAAGGCATGGAAAAATGCCCAAGTGCCATTTGCCTAAAGCAACATAAATCATATTCAGGTAAGTTTCTGCAGCTTAGCTCTAAAGGCCCCTGGTATTGCTTAGAAGCAGGGAGAAAGTGGCAACTGCTGTCATATTTTTAAAGAAATCTATATTCTTAGGTGAAGTGGAAGAAGCTTTTTGGTATTCCTGTCCCTGTTGAGACCCCTTAATCCAGGCAGCCTCTGAGTCCTTAGGCCTTTATGACACCCACATCACATTTTCCTCTCTGAGTTTATTTAAGGTTGCAGGTTTTCTGGGAATCTGACAGCTTCTCTTTCCCCCTCCTCTTCACTGCTCCATCCAAGTACAGTTAATGTGCCAAGGGTCTGGAAGAGTTTCAGATGACTGTACATGGGATTTTGTAGCTTTATATTCGCTCGAGGGGGAGGAGATCAGGCATCACTCTCTGGGTCTCCTTTTTTCCCGATTGAATTGAGAGCTCTCCTGTACTCCTAGTAAAGTTGAGGGTGTGGAACAAACCCTAAGTAGTGGCAGATCTTCCTCATTATTTTTATCTGCCTTAAAATTGTAACCTTGGAAGCCCCAAGGATCAGCCTGAAGTTCCGTGTTTCTTAGACTTTGAGTCTTTTCCTTTTCCAGTATATTTTTGTTGTGGTGGTTATACAATTTTTAAAAAAATTAATTAGGTCAAGTACATCTATGGTGTTCCCAAGAATTCATTTCACATTGTGGAATCCTTGGTTGCTCTCTGAGGTACTATTTTACCCCAAAGAGGAGTGGAAGGTACCCCTCTATGAATACCCCTTTAGGGACATGTATGTATCTTTTAGATACCTATTAAAATATATATTATCTCCTTAAAACGTAAGCTGCTTGAGGTCAGCCTTTGTTTCACGCTTTCCTTGAATCATTGGGGCAGCTAGGTGGTGCAGTGGATAGAGCACCAGTGCAGGAGTCAGAAGGATCTGAGTTCAGATCTCAGACACTTGACACTCACTAGCTGTGTGACCTTGGGCAAATCACTTAACCCCAATTGCCTCATCCTGGGTCATCTCCAGTCATCCTGATGAATATCTGGTCACTGGATTCAGATGGCTCTGGAGGAGAAGTGAGGCTGGTGACCTGCACAGCCCTCCCTCACTCAAAATAAAAGTCAAGTGCAAGTCATGTCATCATCTCTCTGATGGCGTGGTCTTCTTTGGCAATGAAGGATGAACACAAACACACGCACTTCTTTGAATCACTAGCATTTAGCACAAAAGTAAGCTCTTAATAAGTTCTTGTTTACTCTTGTTTGTCCACAACTGAGATCAATACCTCATTTCTTTCCATCTCAGTGCAATCCCTGGCATGTTTGTTGTTACTCTTCAGCCGCTCAACCATGTTGGACTCTTCGTGACTCTGTGGACCATAGAAAACCAGTGTTACCCGTAGGGCTTTTCTTGGTCAGGATACTGGAGTGGTTTACCATTTCCTTCTCCAGTGGATTAAGGCAAACAGAGGTTAAGTGACTTGCCCAGGATCATACAGCTAGTAAATTTCTGAGGTCAGATTTGAACTCAGATCTTCCAGATTCTAGGTCCAGTGCTCTATCCACTGAACAACCTAGCTATTTCCTGGCATCCCTGGGTGGGCAGCTGCCTACTTAAGCATTAAGTAGATGCTTAATGAATGCCAATTGACTGCCAGGCACATGAGTTTTTAATATCCTCGAGTCTTTTAGAACATTTCCATGCTACTTTTTCTTCTGTTTTTAAATTACTTTATGAATAGAGATACGTTTTTTTTGAGAAGAATTTGTTTGAAATCCCCTAAAGCTGGTGTTTAGTTCTGAACTCCAAGCTGTAAGCATAGGAATGGCTTTTGAGCTTGAAAATATCTGTGACTTGGCAAAGGCTCTCATCCTTTTATTTATGACAGCTTGGAAACTCCCATTTTCTTGTGCTTGCAAATGATCATGTTTTATTTTTCAAATTTATGTTGATTAGGCAATTGCCTATAAGACAATTTACTTTTGATTTTAATTCTCCTTGTAAGGTTGGACAGAGGGCATATGTGAACTCCTGGGTATGTGTGTATGCTTATTGGCAAGATAGATATCCTTAATAATTCTTCTGACTACACAGACAAACTACACTTCCCTTTGCTACTTTAAAAGAAATGCAGAACCTGTAAGTGTTACTGTTTGGGTGGGCGGTTACCAGAGCATCACACATTTAAAAGTGGAATAGATGAGACTTTGCATCCTTTTCCAAAATAGGATTTTAAGGGAATGAGTATCCAAGAGACATTCCCAAAGTCCTCAACAAGGATGATTTCTAGGGTCTGAATAGGGTTTTTATATATAAACTGGGTGGCAATAGCATATTTTCAAGGATTTCTTTGCTCGTGTTCTTATGATGGGGAACTCCTGTGTAATTAAGTTTTTCTTCTTTTGTTTTTTTCTTTTTTCTTTACTGACTCAATATAACAACCCTCATCAGATTCACTCTTTTTTCTTATGCAATTTTTAGGTATACTTTATATATAGTATACTTTACACTTTATACTTTATTTTTTATTTTTAAGCTTTCTTCATTCTTTTAAATTCTAATGCTTTCCCTCTACGATTATCTCCAGTTGATTGCATATATCTTATTTGTTCAAAATTGTTTGCATGTTGTCTTTCCCATCTGACAGCCAGGTTCTTGAGAGCAGGAACTGGTTTTGCCTTCCTTTGTAAGTCAGGGCTTAGCTCTGAAGCCTGAATGCGTTTAATTAATGTTTGCTGACTGACTGATGATATACCCTTAATTTTTAAATATAGTCATCCCCTTCCCTGTTTCCTAACTATGGAGTCTATACCAAAGACTAGAAATGGGGAGAGAGAGAGAGAGAGAGAGAGAGAGAGAGAGAGAGAGAGAGAGAGAGAGAGAGAGAGAGAGAGGGAGAGAGGGAAAGAAAGGAGAGGGAGAGAGATGAAACTGTGTCAACTGAATCTGATAGTATATGCGATGGCCCATTCCCATAGTCCTCTATTGCTGCAAAGAAAGAAGGGTGGTGCATTTTCTTATTCCATTTCTGGGTTATATTTGATCATTAAGGGTAGCTAGGTGGTGCAGTGGATAGATAGTGCTGGTCCAGCTTCAGACACTTAACTAGCTATATGACTCTAGGCAAGTCACTTAATGCTGTTTGCCTCAGTTTCCTCATCTGGAAAATGATCTGGAGAAGGAAATGGCAAAGCACTCCAGTATCTTTGCCAAGAAAATACCAAAAAGATCATGAAAGATTAGGATAACAAGTTAGTATTAGTATTGCTTCTGAACCTTGCTTTTGTTTTTGTATAGGTTAGATTCTCAAGGACTTTTAAGCCATACAGTGAATGTGACCCTTTATGTGACTCTTTATAATTATTATGAAGCAAGAATTGTAACTAATGATTCTCCTTTTACAAATGAGGAAATTGAGTCTCAACGAGGCTAAATAACTTGCTCCAGACGATATATTGAGTGTCAGATAGAGGATTTGAATGTGTATCTCTCCTGACTCCAACTCTGGCGCTATGAATTACATATAATATTGATCCAAGAAGTCAGGGAGGCAGCTAGCAGTTGCATGCAGCAACTTTCAAAGACTGTTAATTGCAAAACACATGCAATCTGGGTTGGTAGAAGTAGTTTCCTTACTGGGAATTCCTTACAGTAATGAAATCCCTGGTGTAGACCCTCCTCTAACCCCCTAAAGGGTCAGAGTTGCTAAACTCCAGTGTCCTAGTTTATAGCATGAAATATTTAAAAGACATCATAAATCCATTTTTGAAGTGTGACCATCCTTTTATTTGTTGGAACATAAAACAACATCTGAAAAAGAGACCTGGTATTCTCCTCTGCCTCTGCCTACAAACTTATACCACAGTTGATATCATTTCATCTTATTTTATATTTCTAGTCAAAACACATTTCTAACATGGCAATGTTATTCTCATCAGGAGATTCTGTTACTGCAGAAAAAAAGTGTTTAGAACATTGTAGCATAGTACCTTTCCTGGGCTTTAACAAAGTGATAGAATGAATGAATACAGAGATATCTTCTTATTCACTTGTTCCCTCCTGATCAAGTGTCTCTTAACTTGAGTTATATTCAAAGAGGACCCAACAGAAAATCTTAGATGGTCCTGTGCCATGATACTAAGCTAGTGACTGTATCATTGATTCTCTCCTTTCTTAGGCTCTTGGGTCTCTTGGCCACAGGTCTGTGTGATCCCAGAATATATATGGAGTAGAGGGTAATCTAAGAAGAACGCTAATCAAAGAAGGCATCCAGGACTCAGAAAGGGGAACCAAGAACCAGAAACAACCATTTTGTGGGAACATCTGGGAGAGCTCAGTGTTTTTAGTCCTAAATCTTCCGAACCACTTTTGACTACTCTGTCACCCACATCCAAGCATATCACTGCCAGTCATTCTAAACCTGACCTTGGAATCTGAAAGTCAACTTTGAAATGAATATACTATTGCTATATTCGTTTTTCTGTGGTGGCCTTTCGACCTAGTGCCATAGACCTTCCCTTAAGGAGCTAGACCTTGAGCTAATTCTTTTTCTTATTTTATTATCTACATGGAGTCATTATGCTAGAAAGAGTTCAGAGAGCTGCGTGTGTTATTTAGTTGAATGGTTTAAATAGTCATATAAATATCCCCTTAAGGAAAATCTTCTCAGAGAACAGAGGCAGAATCTCTCTCTGTGATCTCAGGGATTATTAATTTCCATTCAATAGTTCAATAATCATCTCTGTATGTATGGTGTATGGATGCATGGATAACTCCTTGATGTATACGTATATGTGTATATATGTCTATCTATCCATTCATCCATCTATCTATCTATCTATCTATCTATCTATCTATCTATCTATCTATCTCCAGTTCTGGTCTCCTAAGCTCCAATTTTGCATCACCAACTAGTTGCCTATTTGAATTTCTGCCTGGATGTCCTAAACCTATAGATATCTCAAACTCAGAAGGTGATTAGGTGCCATAGTAATAAGAGTCAAGAAGCATTTATTAAGTACCAACTATATGCCAAGCATTGGGCTAAGTACTAGATAAACAAAAAATTGCGAAAACAAAAACAAAACAATCCCTGCTGTCTGGAAGTTCACAGTCCAATTGGGGAGACAACATGCAAACAAATATATACAAGAAAAATTGGAGATAATATCAGATAGAAGGCACTAACATTAAGGGAGATCAAGAAAGGTTTCTTGTAAAAAGTAGGATTTTAGTTGGGAATTTTAAAATCCAGGGAAGTCAGAAGATGACACAGTTACCACATCAGATTTGAAATCAATCTGTCAACTGATAAGCATTTATTAAACACCTAGTGTATGCTAGATGCCATAAAAACCAAATGAAAGTCTTTTTTTCTGGGGAGTTATATTTATTAAGAGACATGTACATATGTAAGTGTGCACAAAATAGATAAAAGACCATTTTGAGAGAAATAGCTAGGAATAGCTAAGCTGAGCCTTGAAAGAAACTAGGGATTCTGAGAGAGAGGTGAGGAGGACTTAACTTGGTTCAAATCCAACCTATTATATTGACTAACTCAACGACCATAGGAAAATCACTTGAGGTTTTTTGGCCTTATTTTCTTTATCTGTAAAATGAGGAGGTTGAATATGGCCCTTCCATTAATTCTAGGTTTGTGATCTAGATCTAGGTCTCGCGAGGGTATTCTAAGGAAATAGTCTGTGCGAAGGCATGGACGTAGGAGATGGGATGCTTGAACGGGAGAGATGTGTAATAAGGCTAGGAAAGTAGAATTGGGCCAAGTATGACTTTGAATGCCAAACAGGCATTCATATTTGATCCCATGGACGATAAATAGGGAGTTTACTGAATGATATTTCAGTAGTGTTTGGCACATAGATACATGCATAGCATTAAAGTAGCTTTTGTGGGGAATAAAAAATGACTTGAGTCTGGTATCACTAGCCATCCCTATGGTAGATGCTCTTTAAGGGGAAACATATCATTGAGTCTCACAGATCTAAAATATCCATGAACATTTCCCTTTGTTCTTTCTTATCCATTTTCAGCCAGTTTCCCCCTATTCTGTCCTTGTTGAATACTGATAATGTTGAACTCTCATCATTTATTTAATATGCCTCCAGGTGCCAAGATCCCTTCCTCCTTTTCTCTAGGCTGCCATCTCGGCTTCTTTTGCCTTTCTTTAGAATATCTGTTTCTAAAGCTTTTCATCAGCTCTTGAGTCCTCTTGAAGAGTCTTGAAGAAGAGGGATCACTCAACTTGGTCATATTGTCACATTCATTTCTTCTAGTGAGGTCAGAATTAAAATGAAGTCACTTGTCTTCTGTCAGAAACAGAGTTTAGCTCTTACTATTTGTCACTACCATACCAGGCTTAACAGCTCCAGTGATGCATTGACTCTAAACCTTAGGTGTGATATTAATTTCTCACAGAGGGACATGGATTTAATAGATTTTTTAATTAACATTATGTAAAATTGAAGCTGTCATGCTTTGTAGCAGACTCATACAAATGTCTATAATTGCCTTCTTGGTGCTATATCTTGAGAATAGTCTAGAAATGTTTGTTTTAACCCATTCCTTATGAACCCTGATTTATGGATGGTGTGTGTGTGTGTACACGCATGAGCAGGAGTCTCTGACAAGCCTGGTTGTCATGACAACACAGAGCCTCATTTGTCAAAAAATGTAACTTTGCTCCAGGTTGAAAATGAAAATTCAGCTTTGTGGTTTTACTCTCATGGTAGGGGTCTTTTTCATTTTCCACAAATGTGGTTCTCATTCTTCAAAACTGCTTACCTGGTTGAATAAATTTTGGGAGGCATTGATTTGAGGTGGATTTGTATACCCTGAGATTTAAGATAAAGGGAGGAAAATGCCTTTTTGAAAGACGTAAATGAAAATAATAGAATTTAGAGTTGGAATGGACTTTCCAGATCCCTTTATTTCTACAAATAAGGAAGCTGAGGCCAAGGGACTTGTCTAAGGTTCCAGAGGTAAGAATAACAGCAAACATTTACAAAGTACTTTAAAGATTGCAAAAGACTTTAAATACATCTTCTCATTTGACCTCATGGCAATTCTATGAGACAGGTATTATTGTCCTATTCTACAGATGGAGAAGAAAAACATGTTGATTCACCTATCCCCATCCATACTATTAAAGTCAGATCTAAATTCAAATCCAGAATCCCTGACTATAAGGTTAGGATGCTTCCTATTATGTATCATCTTGCCTTTTCCAAGATTAGCTAACAGGTTCAATATATTAATTATTTAGTATCTTTCTGGTTGGTATCAGTGGGCTGTATTGCTAGAGAGTGTCTACTCTGTGGGATAATAAATTCATCAAAGCAAGATTATATCATGTTCATTCCAGAGAATGCAAAAGTGACACTCTTTCGTCCCAAGCAAGTTTTATCAAAGAATACTGATGTTTTTGAAAATATCAATTAGAAAATCAATAAGCATTTCTCTCTGGACTGTAATCTGTATTTCCTCTACTATGCTCCAGCTTTTCTTCCTGAAGCCTCACTCCATGTCTGGAATTCGTACATTGGAAGTAACCTCTACCCACAAAGCCTCTGCCTCTGGTTGTATGCCTCTTCCAAGACCTCCATTTAAGGAGGATGCCCAGAGTAGCCATGTGTCATTCTTCTCCAGGCTACTGTACTCTGGGCTTTATCTCCTCTGCTCCCGTACTAGGTTGTCCCACGTCCCAACTTTGATCCCTTTTCAGCTTTCTTTTATGTATTGTTTGCTCATTAGAAGGTAAGATTCTTGAGATCAGGGATTATCTTTCTGCTTATATTTGTATATTGGAATTTAGCACAGTGTATGGCACATAGGAAGTTCTTTAAAAATGCTTGCCATCTGACTGACACTTACTTGGCTCCAGGCACTGTGTGAAGTACCAAAGATACAGATGCAAAAGTGTGACAGTTCTTGCCTTCAAGGAGCTTACATTGTCCTCGGGGAACACATTTCTATAGATGAGTAGATGCAAGACATGCAAAATTAAAACAAAATGAAATTGGGAGGGAAAACAGTAACAACTATGGGAATCAAAAGAAACTTCTCGTAAGAGGTGGTACTTGAACCAGGAAGTTTGTGTTCAAGAAAAAGATCTTTGAATGCAAGTTTATACCGAGTGATTTGTACTCCACATTAAAACAAATTCAGATAAGTGAACTAGGCAAAACTTGCCTTCAACAAGTGAGTTGAGATATGAACAAACAGGACAACTCACTCATAAGTTGCTTCACCTCTGTGATGTTCAAATACTAATTATATTCATTCATTTAACTATCTATCTAGTCATTCATTTATGTATTTATTTAATTTTTTAAAACTGCATTGACCTATCACTTGTCCGTCAAGATGTCTGTAGTATCTAGTTAGCTAAAGAAGACTTGGAATTTAGATTCACTGGTGGTGAGTTTGTGTTTGTGTTTGTATTGAGTTGTGTTAGAGGGCAATATGTTCACCTCTCACTGATCATATCCTCTCTTTCATTTGACCAACACAGTTACTATGAGCAGGAGGCTCCAGAAATGGGTAGTACTGGCCTGCTGAACCATGAAGTTCTTTAGCCTACCAATGGTACAAGTCAGCAGTTCATCAAACCCCTCCAGGGGTTAACCATGAATTTATGATGCTTACTTTAAAAAAAAATAAATCTCTGATGGATGGAATGGCTTAAACCTTTCTCACCAAGCTCCAGATGTATCTTCTACAAAGTAAATTCCAAAGCAGTTTTTGCCTTTGCACAGCAGAGAGGAATGGGGTTAAGTGGATTTCTCTCATTAGGTTCAAGAGTCCTTGCTTTTTTAGCCACCAATGAAAGAAAAAGAGAACTGGCAACTTATATGTCATAGCCATAGACATATGAGGGCAACCTGTAATATTATATTATATGCTATAAAGTGTCAGAGGATACTGGTTTTGGACTCAGAAGATCTTTTGATTCAATTTGTGACCCAGTTTGGGGTTTTCTTGGCAAAGATACTGCAGTGGTTTGCCATTTCCTTCTCTAGCTCATTTTACAGATGAGGAAACTGAGGCAAGCAGGGTTAAGTAATTTATACCAGTTCACACAGCTAGTAAATATCCGAGACTGAATTTGAACTCATCTTCCTGACACCAGGTCTGGCACTTTATACATTATACCCCCTAGCTGTCTTGCTCTACTACTTACCATCTCTGTAACCTCAAACAATTCACTTCCTATCTCTGGCTTTCAATTTCCTTATCTGTGAAATGAAGCAGTTGAACCAAATGACCTCAAAGATCCCTTTCAGCAATAAATTCTAGGACTAGTCCACAAAAATCTTAATGTGGGTCAGCTGTGAAACACAGAATGCTTTTTGGTCATCTCTGGTTTGGTGTTGGAAAGTGTTTTCACTTTTTAGACAAATCATCTCCCTTCGTGTGGCAGAGAACATGGAGAAAGAATGTATCAGTATGTCTATCTGAAAGTGGGGTAAGAGGGAAGGAGAAGTAATTCTTGAACTACTGAGGAAGGCATTTTGCAAGTATCAAAGTGCCAAGTAAATGGGTGCTATTCTCATTATTTTTGCTTTTGTTGAATGTTGTGACTTTTTTTGTGAATCTGATGGGAGGAGATACATCCCTTCCTAGAGTTAGAAGAGGAATAATACATTTTCCTATCCAGAAACTGCTGGGCCAGAATGCACACACTGTCTAATGACAGAACATTTGCTTTTCCTCTGTTATAATCCTGTCACTTTGAGGTGATGGAAAAGCACACCAAACTTGACAGGATCACACAGACTTTGAAAGTTAGCAGGGATCCCATTGGCCATCTGATCCAGCCCATATGCAAAGGAATCCTTACTATACATTCAGTTAGTTAGCAGTTGGTCAACAAACTATGTGCCAAACACAGTACTAAATACTGGGGTTAATAAGAAAGACAAAAAACCTTCCCTGCCCTAAAGGAGCTCATATTCTAATAAGATTTAAAAAAAAACTAGATCCTTAGAAGATACCAGGCAAATGGTCATTTAGTCACTGTCCTCCAAGGAGAAGGAACTCAACCTTTCTGGGACTTGTGTTTGCCCTTCATTTTTGAAGAGGACCATGGCATTAGGGAGATGATGACGTGACTTTCAGTTGACTTTGATTTGAGTGAGGGAAGGCTGTGCAAAGTCACCAGCCTCACTTTCTTCTCCAGAGTTATCTGGGTCTAGTAGCCAAATATTCATCCAAGATGACTAGAGATGACCCAGGATACAATGGGAGACCCTGGCCCTTTTAGGATAAGGCCTTTTCAAGTTCTCACTTTGAGTGAGGTAGCACCCATTCAGTGAATAGGCCTCTTTAAGAAGTGAGTCAAGGGATGGCCCTTTTAATTAAAAAAAAATCAATTAATTAAAAAATGGGAAGGGAAGACTCTCAGGGTTGCTGGTCAAAAAGGAAACAGTTCATACTGACATTCACTCTGAGCCAGGAGGGCTCAAAGTTCTCTTAACCCCAAAGCCTAAATTTGTCCCCTTTGAAATTTTTCTGCACTACTCTGATTGGTTTTTCTCTCCTCTGGGACTGAACAGAACAAGTTCAATACCTCCCTCCCAGGACAGCTTTTGAGATATTTAAAGATAGATATCAGGATCCCCCTGAGTTTTCTTTTCTCCTGGAAAAACATACCTGGTCACTTTACTCATGCCCTAATAGCATAATTGGTCATTATTATCATGGATTTAGAGCAAGAAGGAATTTCAGAGGCCACAAAATCCAGCCCTCTAATTTTACAGATGAGGAAACTGAGGCTTAGAATCACTTGCCTGGGGTCACACTTCCACTAGTCAGAGATAAGATTTGAACCCATGTTTCCCTAGTTCCAGTTTGAGCATTCTATTATATGATGCTGTGCAACGAATTCAATTCAAAATGTGTTCCAAAGCTCCCAACCCTCCTCCCCACCAAATTAATTTGTTTCTTAAAGTCCTTGTGTAGATTTAAAACTTTTAATATTTTAACTTGTAATAGCATAGATTCTAGTAATGAGAAAAATAATCAGTAAATAGCACTCTAGGACAAATTGCATTTTCTTCTCACAATTGATATGGGCCTCCTTTCTGCTAGCCACAGCAGTTTGCCTTTTCATCACTGAGAGCCGTATTTCATTTATCACGGCACCTGAGGCAGGAATGCATACTCGCTACACTAAATTTCAATAAACTTGCTTTTAAGTGCCATTTATGACATGTTTCTTTCCTAACTACATCCAAAGTCATTGAAATCTACATGCGTAAAAAGATTTTGTGAAGTCCCTTTCTGGTGCCATGGATCAAGGTGTGATGTTAAATGAAAGAATGATCTGAAGCAGGTAGAGGCAGCCTTCACCCCTCCATGGCCACTGATGTACTCTACCGCTCTTAGCATGTGACTATACTATGGTTTCTTCTTTGCTTCCTCCTTTCAGCTTATCTCCTTTTCCACTTTATTTTTACTGTTTTTTTCTTTTGTTTCAATGCTTGTTTTGTCTTAACAGTGTGAGCCATGGGTCTCACCAGTGGTGTCCATGACCATAGGCAGGGTCAGATGGCATAAAAGATAAGCATGGATGCAGGAGGTCCTGGGTTCCAAACCCTCATCTCACTCTTAGCAGCTGCTTGACCATGAGCAAGTTAACTTCTTGGTTCTTAGTTCCCTTACCCTTAAAACACAGATGGTAATAGTGTCCATAGTGTCTACTTCATGGTGTTATTGAGAGGATCATATAACATATAAAGTGCTTTACAAAACTCAAATTGCCACATCCTTGTCAGATATTATTATTAAGAGGGTAATGGCTACAAAATCCATGAGTGTTATATTCTAAGGACTATGTCACAGTCCTTATAATTAGCAGTGCATTATTTGAAATATTGAAACTTTTTGGTTGGACCGGTAAACCGAATGTTAAGTCCTCAACACAGGGGGATAATTAACCTGAACTCCATTCTGGGTCACAGGACCATGGTGAGTGGTTCTAATTTCCATGATGCCCTTTGTATATTCCCAGAGAGAAAATAGGAGGGTGTTGTTGGCATGGAGGTCTTTGATCCTATCCTACATCTTACAGTCCTACTTTTCATTATGAGCAATTTCATTCCATGATCTCTTTTCCCTAAACCTAAGGTAGAGACCTTTTAGAATAAAGACAGTAGAAGAAAAGTTAAGTACAAGAAAATGGTGTCCATGAGTGGTGAAGACCCCAGAAAATGCTGCAGTTTCCACATTCTTGGCATAGTCCCTGTAGATATCTTTATCTAAAATAGGCATTATATGTGTGAAACAAGTACTTTCAACCATGCTCTACTGTTGAAATGAAGCATTTTTAACCCCCTCTGAAAGGTTTAATAAATGTTTCTAGTTCTCTACTAGGTTCAAACCCTCAACTTCCTTTATCCAGAGCCATAGCTATGAATTATTTATTTCTCTGAAAAATTCAGTCAAGGAGTGGGTGAATAGTGGCTGAAAATAGTCCATTTATGAATGTAGTCATGAGATGGGAGAGTGCCTCCCCCATAAGAATTAGGGGTGATGACAATTCTCTCTAGGGAGGTGCAAATATCACACTAGAGATCACAGACTGGGGATGGGTTCATTGAGGAGGACAGACAGAGGATCATGAGATAAGGTTAAGAAATGTTGGTAATGGTTGCCCCCTCTGGCAAGGAAGTATGCCTTTCCTCAGATGTTCACAAGTTGGGGCAAAGTACTGTGTGCCCTTTGGGACTTGTGAGTCTACATTTATCAAACCAGAAAAATCTCTAGCTTATCTTGAGTTATTAAGGGCTACAAATTTAAGATCGGTGTTTATTGGTAAGAGGAATCTAAGGGATCTAAAGGATATTTTTGAAGTTATGCAGGAAATTATGTGTTTTTCTTCTATTATGATTGCAAGAACTTTATATCAGAGTTAAGAAACATGAAATAAATAAAAAACTATGGCCTATCCATGCGAAGAGTAATAAACAGATGCAATAAATTGCCAGGAAAGGTGATCACAGGATATCAATAATCTCAAGGCACTTAATAATTTTCTTTTCCCAGTAAAGGGGAGAAGATTCAGGTTTATGACTAAAAGCAGGATGGTAGAATAAGATATGTTTCTTCTCACCCTAAGAAAAAGAAGATAAGATATACTATTTTTATGTGAATACGTGCACCCTTTAGAAAAAGTAAACTTTATGTAATACAGTCAAGAGTAGGCCCTTACTGACTTCCAAGACCTGAAAACATGACATTCATCAGGATGGCTAGCTAACATAATCTGTTCTTGGAAATAATAAATTTTATCTTCCAACCTTTGGCCTTTAAAGGAGATAATTCCATGTCTTTTTCTCTCTTGTCCTCTCGGTTACTCTCTTTTTCAGAAAAAAAAAATATTAATGATTATTGGAGTTTTAACGCACTGTATGCTAAGGATGTGCAGTAATAAATCTAGGTAAATTGTGCCTTTGGAGAGAAACAATAGAGAAGCCTTTAAAAAGTCTTGTGTCTGCAAAAAACCGAGAAATTGTCATTAAATTCAGGCACAAGATTTCTGCTTTCAGGCCACTGAAAATGCCTATCATATTCTGTTCTAGCAAGACTTAAATTCTGATAGGGGAGTTGATGTTGGAGAATTTATTATAGATTAGGGCTTCCTAAACTTTTTGCATTCATGACCTCTTTTCACCCAATAAATTTTTACATAACCCTGGGTATGTAGATATATAAAATAAGAATACTTAAAATAAATCATAAAGAAACTTATTTACTTAAAATAAATCATAAAGAAACTTGTTTTAGAACAATTTTGCCATTTATTAAAGACAAAAGCAAATTTACCTACTAATGAGATGGATGTGCTTGCTTATTTTCAGTCTTGGTGGAATACTGCAGGACATAAAGCATCTTCAATGCTTTTCAGAGTTGATCTATATTTTGATTTTATAGTCATCAATGCTGTGTTCAGAACCAAGACTGCAGTTAAGTTGCTTGATGCAGCACGGATCAGCACTGCCAAACACACCTGATTCCTTAAGTGTTTGATTTTGAATTGATTTTTGAACATTGGACATTCAGAAACCTTTACCACTGACAAATTTTTGCGACCTTTACATTCAGTTATGCCACCCTGTGACCCACAGTTTAAGAAGTGCTGTCAGACATAGATCATAGATTTAGAGCTGGGAGGGACTGAAGCCATCTACTTAAATTCCCTTATTTTATAGAAGAGGAACCTGAGGCTGCCTGAGAGGTAAATGACTTACCTAAAGTCATACACCTAGTCTTGTCTCTTTGATTTTCGTAATTAATAGCTCTGGAAATTTTCCTGACCTTTATCTTATACAACAAAATATAGAAATATTCTGGGCTTCATTATTATTAGAAATATTGAAATTAGAATTCATGAAAGCAGGGCCACTACATTTCTTTATTAATCTGAATATAGGACATAGCTTTTCTTCAAATCTGTCTCGTCCTAAAACTGATTGTGGATTATAATTGTGATCTTAGGTTCAGTGAATGAATGATAGTGAAGATTAGGAGGAGGGAGAAGGCATAGAAATGGAATGAAATAGGAAGAGCAATGATTATAAAAATGAATAAAACATCTTTATTTTAGGGGTTTTTTGGAGGGTGAGTCACAAATGTTGTCTGCTAAGTCACAGAGGATTTATGTTTTGCCTCAGTAGAGGGAATGGGGTGTGTGATCCATCTCGAAGCCACTTTTCAGAGCCAATTGTTAAATTTTCAGCATGATCATTTACATGTTGGAAATTGACAGAAACTGCAAATCAGGGCTTGACTTCTTGTTTTGTGGATTGTCTAGCCTGAAAAAAGTGATGGAAAATGGCAAATAAGTATGATTAAGCTTAAAAGTTGGAGATGCACATCTTTTTTGTTTTGTTTTGTTGTTTTGAGAAGAGAGAGAGCCAGTTGCTAAATATTTGCTAGCACATCCCAGAGGCAGCATGGCATAGTAGATGGAGAGATCAACTTGGAGTCAGTAAGGCCTGTGTTTGAATTCTGCATCCCATAATTAGCAGTGATGTGACCATGGAGAAAGTCATTTAACCACTCTGAGTCCCAGTATTTTCTTCAGTAAAATAAGAATGAAAATAATTTTGCCTACTTTTTATGCTAAAATCAAATGAGACCACAAACATATATAATATGCTTTTCAAACCTTGACATACAATATTCTCCAAGTCTAATCTATTATTATTCTTAAATATTGAAATAAATGTTTGAATCTTAAGAAATATTTTGAATCATTTCATGTAGTAATTTTACATTCTTTTTCAATGTATATAGTTTTTGGTTTGCTTTGGTTGGTTTCAATATGAAATATTGAAAATGGTCATGTGGGCAGGTGTGAAAGGAGGGCAACTGGCTCCTAGAAAAATTTGCTAAGAGAATAATTCAATATCATGACCATTACTCATGGTGCGTCAGCCTTACTTGCATCTGCTGCAATTCCACCAATTTTTTTTTAGTTTTTAAATTTATAAAAAATTTTTTTAAACCAAATCCACAAACATTTCTTAAATGCCTCTATGTGCCTGGCACTATGCTAAATCCTAAAGATACAAAGAATGGAGAAAATAAAAAATGAAATATTGCGCAGGATAACAATGATAATGAGGAGGAGGAAGATGATAGCCAACATTTCTATAGCACTTACTTTGTGCCAAGTAAGCACTTACAACTATTATCTCATTTGATTCTCGCAACAACATTGAGAAGTAGGTGCTGTCTTTACCCCCATTTTACAGATGATGAAATGGAAGGAAACAGAGGTTAAGTGACTTGCCCAGGGTCACACAGTTACTACGTTTCTGAGACTGGATTGGAACTCATGTCTTCTTGACTCCAGCTTCAGCTCTCTATCTACTGGGTCATGGAAAGAGCATGATTACTGGAGCCACTTGGAATACGCCAATGCATGATTTGGAGGGCACCTCCACTGTTGTCTGATTTAGTCTGTGCCTCACTGTGCTATGGGGAGAATTCTGGAGATCTGGGAGTTTGTGCCAATGGAGAGCAAGGTCTGGCAGGCCCCGCCCAATGGCAAAGCCTCCAAGTGCAGTCTCAGTAACAGACAGCATGTCTTTCATCCGGGGATCAGCACAGCTAAAGGTTTGAAGAAGCTTAACGTTGGGTGCTGATTTTTTTTTGGCTGCAACAGTACATGTCTACTTTCTGTCAAGTTGTGGTAGCCAGTCATGCTGGGCCCCTCAGAAGTAATGCTTATGCCAGGGAATCCAGATAGCCTTGAGGTACTTCAAGGCCATCTTTAATAACTCTTCTTTGTAAAAAGAGATACCTCAAAGGAACAGCATTATGAAGTGGAGAGAGTCAGGCTCAGGAGCGGGGAAGGACCTGAAGGGACACTGAGGAATCCAAGTGGTACAGTGGATAGAATACAGGACCTGAAGTCAGGAAGACTCATTCTTCTGAGTTCAAACCCAGCCTTAGACACCTAGTAACTGTGTGACCCTGGACAAGTCACTTAACCCTGTTTGCCTCACTTTCCTCATCTGTAAAATACGCTGGAGGAGAAAATGGCAAACCATTCAAGTGTCTCTGTCAAGAACAATCCAAATGGAGTTGACCACAAGTGAAATGGCTAAACAACAAAATAAATTCTCACTCCGCCACTCGTTCCCGGAGGAGCCAGGGAGATTCGTGTTAGTTTTTTCTGCCTCATGTTCTTCTAAAAATCGGGGCTAATTAGCATACTAATAACCACTAGCATTTATGTAGCGCATTAAGGTTTGCCAAGTGCTGTGTGTGTTGTCTCAATGGAAACATATGCTGTTATTATCCCCATTTTAAATATGGGAAAACTGAGACTTACAGAGGTTCAGTCACTTGTTTAAGTCACCCAGCTAGTGTCTGAGGAGGCTCTGAACCCATCTCTTTTTGACTCCAAGTTCAGCAATCAATCCACCGTACTAGCTGCCTGCAATACCTCACAAAGCTGTTGTGAAGAATGTTTTGTAAAGTATAATATGTACGAGCTATTATTGTAAATTATTATTACTATTATTTTTCTTGAGCTAACTCCACATTTGGTTGCTTGAGCTGTGCTGAATAGGCTTTGAGAAAATCTTATGACTAAAGAAAACTGAGTCATAAAATTTACCAAACAATTGAAAATATTAAAAATATTCCATTGATATATTTCAAGATCTTTGAGGCAAAAAAGTTGAACTATCAGGTACTGATATGAACTTCTAGTTGTGAGGAAAATGATAATTATAAAATAATAAAGTTGTTTCAGAGGTAGGACTTGAGTCCAAGTCTTTCTGGTTTCCAAGCCAAGTCTAACAGCTAGGCTATGTGCCTCTCATTTTTCAATTGTCTGTGTCTCTATCTATGTTTATGCATATGTGTATATATATTTTTAGTTTTAGTTTTAGCTTATATTTTTGAGGTGACCAATAAGTCTAAAAGAGAAAATAATGTGTTAGACAAGAAAAAATATTGAATTATATATCAATGAAATGGTTAAAAAATTTTTCATCACCAGAATTTTTTTTACATTTATTAGGAAAGCAAGCCTGATGGTCTTTGCAACTATCTCGTTGAAATGTGACATATTTTGATCCTGCATCATAAGTCTTTTCAATAAACTGGGAACATAATACTACCTTTAAAGGATTATGACAAAAGCACCTGACTCATTAAGGGTTCAGTTTAACTACATGAAAACATTGAGAAATAAAATAAAAACCACATAAGTTAACTTTTCTCCATAATCTTTTTTTAAAAAAATATAAGCCAGAATGTTTTATGGGATGTTTCCATTGGCTCAGATGTTTTGGATGATAAATCATCTAAAGATACCATTGTCACCTTAAAAATAGACTATTCGTTGTATACAATATAGACAATCTTTTTCCAGAAACTGCTTTGGTGGTTCAAGATAATTGAAATTCTTCAATGGAAGACATAATGAATTTTTCCAGGGTCTTATTCTAAAATTTGAATCCAATTTCTAGGCGCCAGTGCTTGCCAAATTTTCTCTGTAGATCAATTAAAAATATGAAGTGTCAGGAAGAATATAAATCTTTATCTCCATAATTACTCTGTATGTTCTTTTAAATTCTGAACAAGATTTGTTATTGTTTGATACTCACTTCTGGTTTGCTGGTCAAGTTAATGGGTGTTGCTACTCCTTTGAAACATTTAGAAATCATTTAATGTCACTCCCAATAGCTTAAGGACTTCTTACCAAGACAGCAAGATTTATATATATATATATATATAATATAACATATATAATATATATGTGTGTGCACATGTGTAAGAACATATACATATATGTGTACATACACATGTTTATACATATACACTATATGCATATATACATGTATACATATATAATATATACATGTATGTGTAAGCATGTACTGGCAAAGTAATTTGATCCCAATTGTTGGATCATTGTCAAACTCTATAATATCTAATTTGCTTTTTTTTTTTAATGAAAATGAGAATAAATAAATATACCAGCTTCACTGATAGGAATTGTGCTCCCTGGTTCAATGCACAAAGGTTGGAAGGCATAGAATAGACTGCTTGAGTTTTAGAATTACTTGTTTGGCATTGTTCGCTCCCTCTGCCATCTCATATTGCAAAACCAGGGGTCTGGATAAGTGCTGAGTTCCCTCTGACATCAGCCAGACCTCTGTGTTCCCATCAGTTCCAGGCGGATGCTGAACAAGGCAAGAACTTGGACCGTTATCATCATTTATGGTGATTGAGAGCCAGCTCCTTATCCTCTTGCAGGCATATAGTTCCTTTCAGCTTGCATGACTGGAGCGGCAAATTTGGCCCTTTAAATTCTGGTACACTTGAAAGGGCCGGGCTCCAACATGCTTGTGGCTTTGCTCTGCTGTAGTGCTGGAGAGGTATGCAGTCCTCCCTAATCCCTGGAAACAGGCAGTGTGTGACGCTGCCAATAGACCATTTGTGTCTGTAAAATATAGACAAATTGCTACTTTTTATTAGACATATGGATGAAGAACTGGGCAGTTCTGAAATGAGTGGGTATTGAGTCTCTTGATTTGTTCAGCATCCCCTAACTGTGCTTTCAGAAGAATGCAGCTATTTAGTGGTGAATTTTGATGCCAGGTTTTTTTGTTTTTTTTTCTTTTTCTTTTTCTCTTTCTTTTCTTTTAAGTCTTGGGATTAAGTTTGGTCCCTTTATTACTTAGCCTAGTATTTTTGGAATGAAGACAAAGCCTCCTTAGTGTCTCAGCCATTTTTTTTAGCAACCATGGACCTACACTGTTTTGGGGTTTGACACTGTTATCTACTTATTACATGACATTAAATACCCTGAAGAAAAGTGAAAAATTGGATCAGTCATGCAGATGTTTCCAAATATTTAGGTCTGTATCATTTTTCAGGCAAAATATAAGATTACTGACTAAATTGAAAAAAAAAATTGATCCAGATAATGGCATGGTCAAAGGTGGATAATTCTGAAATCCCACCCTGGGCTGCCTCATTGCTGGGATTTAAAGGAGATTCATAGGAGAATTTGAGGAGCTGATCGGTGTTGATAACAACAGGCCCCATTATTTGATGTATTACGGAGAAGGTCTTTGTTGAGACTTTCACACATGGAGGTATGGAGGAGAAGGCTGGAACAAGAAGAAAATAAATATGGTAACAGTTACCTGACAAATTGGGACATCACTTCATACCTCTAAAACTCAACCAGCACCTCCATTTTTGAACTGGGGCAGCAACCAATACCCCTTCCCCAGGACAGAAGGCTGTGGAAGAGAGAAAATCAGGGATGCTATTTCTTTTATATGACCCAGTTGTAATTATCTTCAGGCAGAAGCAGAATGAGAGAGTCCCCAGTGGTCCTATGAGACATGTGGCTCCTATGGTCTTGGGACTGATGAGAGTCCCTGCCCTCAAGTAACTTATATTCTATTGGAAGAAATAACAAGTACAAGGGCAAATATTAAGATATACTGGTGCTAAATACAAAACAATTGAAGGAAGACTCCTCTAGCAGCCTGATTTACTCCAGGCTTTTGCCACTCCAGGGAGGTGGCCTATCAGAGTGCTTTACTTGCAGTCAGGAATTTGGGTTCAAATCTCACCTCAGATATTTGCTATCTGTATGATCTTGAATGGAACCTCACTTTCCTCATCTGCAAGATGAAAGTGTTGGATTTGCTATATTTTAACATCCTTTGTAGGTCTAGAACTAGGATTGTATAATTGTGTGATCCATGATTCAGAGTAGCTCAGGGATGTTGTAGAAGACCAAAAGATTTCTAGGAAAGGGTAGGTCTCACATTAGCAAATTTCATTTTTTAGGTGTAACGTCAGGCAGGAAAGTGACCAAGAAGTTTCTAGCCTTGCTAAGAAAAAAAAAGGAAGGTGGTGTTAAGAGAAGAAGGAATATGGATGGGAAGAAGTAGATAGTTAAAGAAGAACTAGACCTAAAAAACCAGAAGTTTTTCTGGACTACAACTGTCCTATTCTACCCTTTCTATCTCTTCTCTTCTACTTCTAACAATAGTAGATGGTGCTGTAAAGGTTATTGCATCTTTTCTGCCACTATATACAGCTGGTTGCAGAATAGATAGAGCACTGAACCTGGAGTCAGGAAGATCTTAGTTCAAATCCAGCCTCAGATACTTACTAGTTATCACCCTGGACAAGTCACTTATCCTCCATTTGTCTCAGTTTCCTCAACTGTAAAATGGGAATAAAGACAGTACCTATTGTGCAGGGTTATTATGAGAATCAAGTGAGATAGTATGCATTAATAAAGCACTTAGCATAGTGCCTGGTACATGGTAGATACTATATAAATGCTTATTCTTTTCTCTCCCCCTTCTCTTTCCATCTGGTAGCAGCAGAGCTGAATTCCTCCTTTTCGTGGTTTGGTCTGGTCCAAAATCTCTGCGACCCCATTTGGGGTTTTCTTGGCAAAGATACTGGAGTGGTTTGTCATCTTCTCCTCTAGCTCATTTTATAGATGAGGAAACTGAGGCCAACAGGGTTATTACTTGGCCAAGTTCATGCAGCTAGGAAGTGTCTGAGGCCAGATTTGAACTCAGAAAAATGAGTCTTTCTGACTCCAGAGCAGGCGCTCTAGGCACTATGGTGACACCTAGCTGCCTCTGAGAATTGAATCAGCCACATCCTGTTAGAACAGCTGGCTTACTTTTAGTTTAGCGGCAATTTAATGGTCCTTAGGTCCACATGGCTTCTTTTTTCCATTATTTTATGGAGTTTGTGCAGGCAGAAATTTATTAGCAAAGTTCTTACCACATATTAAGTGTTTAATAATCGCTTGCTGGGGCTTTCTCTGCCTATTAGTATAAAAATCACACCAACTCTGATAATGTATACTATTCAGAGTTCTCTCTCTCTCTCTCTCTCTCTCTCTCTCTCTCTCTCTCTCTCTCTCTCTGTCTCTGTCTCTCTATCTGTCTGTTTCACTCCCTCTCTCTCTTCTAATTTAAAGTCTTGCGTGTTTACCTAAGCTCTGGCTTCTTCATATTTGTAGAAAAATCAGAGCACAGAAATTGTTTGGGTTAAAGAAGGGAGCAGAGCTTACTTAGTACAGCGTCTGTTACTCGATAGGGAGAGAGAAATTGGGGTAAGAGTTGTTTTCTTTTGGGAGTATTGGTCAGCCCTTAGAGAGGTGCAGTGTGTGTCCTCTGCCCCGTCCCCAATTCCCCTTCCTCAATCCCTCCTTTCTCTAATGCAGTGCTACTTTTAGTCTCTTTTTATTTTCTTTACATCAGCTATTACCCCTTTGCCAGTGATTTACTTGGACCCAGCCAACAAGTCCTCTAACTCCAAGTACATTGTGTTGGGTCTGATTCAGCTCTTGGCATTAATATTGCTCTCTCCCAGGTCATTGCTACATTGACTGAGTATTCATTAGTGGCTAATATGTGGTAAGGTCTGCATTTTTCAATGGCACAAAAAAGAGACAGTCCCTGCTCTGAAGGAGTCTCTGTAGTTGATTGGGCTGATGCTTTTCTGTCTGTCCTAGTCTTTAAACTCTCTCCTGCATTAGACACTGATGGCCACCTCTTCATTCTTGG
Source organism: Bettongia penicillata ogilbyi (assembly GCA_023548195.1). Lineage (NCBI taxonomy): Eukaryota > Metazoa > Chordata > Mammalia > Diprotodontia > Potoroidae > Bettongia > Bettongia penicillata. Next base: position 5,365,059 of record JAJHZJ010000540.1, on the reverse strand, counting down.
AACTCTCCCCTACCTTAGTTTCTTGAGTTTGAATTCCATCTCAGACAGCTGGCTTAGTGATTGACCAAGTCGTGTACCTTCTGTCAGCCTCAGTTTTCTCATCTGTAAAATGGAGGTAATAATAAAAGCGCCTTCACAGGGTTATTGTGAGTTTCAAATTAGATAGTATCTATAAAATGCTTTGCAAACCTTGAAGTGTTACATGCTGTTCCCCAGCACTCATTGCTTTGGTTTCCTTTCTAGAATGAGATGTCAGAAATTAAAAGCATATCAGGGATCATCTCATTCAACCTTATCATTTTGCAAATAAGCAAACCAAGGCCCAGAGAGATGAAATTATTTGCGTGGTGTCACACAGACAGCTGGTGAAAGGTTGTAGTAATTGCTAGTGCAATGACTGGAATTCAGATTTCCTAACTCCTATTCCACTTTTTTTAAAGCTGCTTTTCCTATGTAATAACAGGTCTTGTTTCAATATTTTATTTACTTTTCTGTGCCCTTCATGCTTCTCTTAGGTTTTCTTCATTGGCTACTTTCCCTCCTCTTGCCACCTAAAATGAGAGGGGAAGGACTGGGTCTTCTTGCACCTAACTTTCATCTTCTTCTGCATCTGATCCATTCCATGGACTCTCTCTAGTCAGTCAGTTAATATGCATTTATTAAGTGTCTACTGTATGCTAGGCATAGTGCTAAGCACTGAGGATACAGAGAAAGGCAGAAGACAAACCTCATAGAGATGACAATCTAAGGGGGAAATAACAACCATGTACAAACAAGCTATACTCAGGATAAATAGGAAATAACGGAGAGGGAAGGCACTAGAATGGGGGCACTGTGAGAGGCTTCTCAGAAGGTAGGATCTCATCTGAGACTTGAAGGAAACCAAGGAAGCCAGGACACCCAGAGGAGCCAAAGAAGCAGTTCTAGGGAGATCAGAGAAGTAACAAGCTGAGATTTCATTTTAATCTGAGCATTTCTTCTCTTCCCATCAGCTTGTTTTTCATGTTCTTTTATTTTCCCCACCTGCATCTTTCAGCGAAGTGTTTTAAGGAAAGGTTGTTTTATTGCCAAAGTTTTCAGAACACAGAAACCTATGAGCAGTGATAATGAATGGGACTGATGATATATAATGCACATATATATTTTTATATATATTAAAAGTGATAAATCATTTTCAAGCCTCCCAGAGCATTTTATTTTCCTCTGGCTCCTTACTTCTCTCTGACTCTTCTGTGGGTATTGATTAATGCCCCTAGCTCTTCTGCACATTTTCATCTCAGGTCTGTGTTCCATTTGCTGCCAATAACAATAACTGATAAATTTATCAGCCAGCCAGAGAGGTCTTGCCACCCAAACTGTAGCCACTGTAAACATACCCATCAAAAGCCAGGTGGCCCTCCAGCTTCCATTCCTCCAGTCCCCAAAAGACTACAGTAATTCTCAGCAATTGGAAATGCAAATATTCATTTGGATATTTTTTTGCAGGCAGTGGGATTTTGAGAATCAGAGTGGGCTAATTAACCAAGGATGGGGCTTCCACTGAATCAGCAAGATGGATTTCTATGAGTGAAACAAACATAAATAGGCAGCTGCAGCTCTTTGGAGTTCAAAGCCTCAACAAAAGCGCTAGTCAAATATTTGAATAATTGGAGGATGTATCTATTCATTCCCATGGAAATGGCTGAAATCGCTTGCTCCCCAATCTCTAGAGGAATCAAAGTAGTCGCAATACTAAAAAAACCTGTCTAACTGTAAAACATGAGTTTGAAGGAGTTTGTTTCTTTTTAAGGAGCACAACAGACCTGTTGACATTGGTGGTGGTAAAATGTCAGCATAGCAAAATGCCTTAGAATATCTTCTAAGACCTATTTACTCAACAACACAGAGAAGAAAAATAAAACCCTTTTCTTCATATAATCAGTGCTGCCTAATTGAGAATTCTTCTTCCTGGGATACCAGGTAATAGTAAAAATGATAGCTGGCATCTTTGTATAGCTTTGAGGTCTACAATGTCCTTTACTTCCATTGTGTCATAGATCCTTAGATCCTGTGAGGTGGTTAATATACGTATTATTCTTCCTATTTTACAGATGATGAAGAAACTGAAGCCTAAGTTAGGGGACTTAGCCAGGGTCACATACCTCATAAGTGTCCAAGGCACTGTACTGGAACTTGAGTCTTCCTGACTCCAGCTCTAATAAACTATCCGTAGGTTTCAAAAGTTTCTAACTTAGCAGTTTGTGAGATAATGATCAGGGAATTAGGAGATATGGTTCATCTTATCCCAGCTTTGCAGTAAACTGATCATATCACTGTTCCTCATCAGTTATTTAATCATATCTGGCTCTTTGTGACCTGGACATTGTCCATGATAATAGATACTGAAAAAGATACTGAAGCAGTATGCCATTTCTTTCTCCAATATGTCCCCATTTTATAGATGAGGAACTAAGGCAAATAGATGAGGAAATATATATATATATATATATATATATATATATATATATATATATATATACACATACACACACATACACACACACTTATATATGTTTCTATATATTATATAATAGATGAGGAACTAAGGGGTTCAGTGACTTGCCCAGGGTCACACAGTTAGTAAATGTCTAAGGCTGAATTCCTGTGTGCGAAATCACTTAAACTTTCTGAGTCTCTAGCTTCTTTAACTAAGAGGGGTGTGTGTGTGAGAGAGCGGGAGTAGCTCCATTAGACCTGATGATCTTTAAGGTACATCTAACAATCTGTGACTAAATTGGAGCACATTTTCCGTAGAAAAACTTTATCAATGTAGCTTAGTTTCCCAGACTAGTCCACAAAAATCTATTTAATATAATGTAGCTGAATTGTCACGTCTCAAATGTACCAAGTCGAAATGTGTTTTGAGTAATGGCGGCATAGTTGAAATAAGTGTATAGCTATCCATAGAGACTACTTTGAAGAGGTCAGTGCACAAATTCTATTGTATTTGTAAAGCACCAGTTACCTTATAACTGCCAGGCACTACCTTGATCTGGTGTTTAGGACAGTTATTATAGCTGTCAAATCCCTAAAGAAGCTTGGAGTATTTCTTACCCAGAGTGGGGGGCAGGAGGAATTGGAATGAGGTATTTCTATACCATATGCAAGGTGTGAAAATTGTAACAGTTATTCATCACTATCCACCAGAGGTCTTGTGTCTAAACTGTAACTCATGGGACTTAGCTTGTCAAAACAAATCTGATTACAGAAGTAACTCTAATCTCTTCTATTTCTCCCCTCTTCCTTCTTCTGTTTTTTCCTAGTAGGAAAACTAGCAATAATACAAAACCCAAATAAACCTGGTCCTTTGCCCCCAGCTCCTGGCTCAGCTGAAATTCTCATGCTGTTTTGCTTAAACTTCATACTTACACTATTTCCCAACCCTTTTAGAAAAGCCAGAAAGAACTCTTATCCTAGGACCACTAGAAAAGCCTCCTCTTTTTAATTTCCTGAGAGCCTGAGCTATTACTGAAACCTTTCATCTCCCAAACAGGAAATTTGCATCTCGGGGTACCAAGCTCTTTAGAACAGGGATCAAGGTCAGAGCAGCTACTTAGTACCCTTAGTTTTTTTCTTTAGATGATGGCCCTGGATTCTTGAAGGCGAAAGCCTGGCAAGCACAAGCTGTAGCAAATTCTATTTAACTAGAAAAGGCCTCAAATATGTACCTGGTAATAAACTGTGTGTTTGTCATCTGGGGAATGACCCACCTAAATTTAGAAGGCTCATCAGTAGATTGGGTGAGATGATTTTTTTTCGCCATAGTAGCTCACAAAAACTATCTTCTTAGGTACAGAGGGTATGTAACTTGTGTTGATTAAAGGAACACACACACTGATGCAATAAATCATTCCTAAAGGAGTAAAATATATATACACATACATGCGTGCATTCACATTGGAACATTGTGCTTTCCTCGGAGACCATGGACTCACCAATGATAGCTTTTCATGCAGCAATAAAAAAGTTGACATTCATATAACACCACAAGGTTTGTAAAGTGCTTTACATTTATTTTCTCACTGGATCTCATAACAACCCTGTGAGGTAGATGCTTTTATTAGTCCCATTTTAAAGATGAGGAAAGCAAAGATCAGAACATTTAATTGACTTGTCCAAAATTGCCCAACTAGCAAGTAAAGTGTTTGGTACTTCCAAAACTAAACTCTTGGATGGGGCTGAGAATAGATTCATCTAGCACTAAATCCTTGCTGTTTGAAATAAGTCAGGGCAAAGGCCTAGATGCTGGGACTAAATTCCATCCGGGTTCCTTCTGGTCCATGCTCTGGGTCCTCAGTTAACATTACTCTGTTTCAACAAAGGCATAGGAATTCTTGAACAAATGGGAGACTCAGTGGGAAAATGCCTGAGAAGAGAGACCTGATACAGAGTAGAATTTGTCCATCTTAAGGCTGTGGGGCTTTCCTGGCATCAACAACTTTATCACCCCAAGTGATAATAAACAGGTTTGCCTTTGGTTAATCCATTTGACTTGTACTTTAAACAATAGGTTTTCATTCTGTTCTATTTATGGTCTTTTAATTCAATTCTTTTTATTCATCAGGCAGCCATATAATGCTGATATAATTTCATTATTCTCTTTTATGAACTCTTCTGTTTTTCGGTATAATAGAATTATGGAAACATCATTGAGTCGTGTGGTGGCCTCCTATTGTTTGGGCATTTGGCTGAATTTAAGAATGTGGAAATCAGGGAGGGGGCTCCCCATCTAAGACAATAGAATCAGTGACACAATAAAATGGGGGGTCAATACATTCCCAGCTGGCAATGAAGAGCCAAAGTCCTGCTAAACGTGCAATGGGCACAATAGGGAAAACCATGGAAATCAGCCTAATGACAGGAGTTTCGGAATCTCTGCTCCCTGGGTGAGAAAAATCCTGTCTGCTAATCAAGCAGAAAAGGAGGGAATGGAGGAAGCACTCCTTAGCACTGACTACAATAGATAGGAGAATGTGTAAAGTCCAAGCAATTCTTATAAGGCCTTTTCAACAGCCATGCTTTTCATATTTTAGAAAGAAAGAAAACCCAAACACTGAAATGGCTTCCAAAGTTAATCAGTTTGGGAGCTGAACCCCAGGCAAGGAGAAGCTGATGGAGTGGTGACAAGTTTACATTGTCTTACTCTCGTTTGGTGATAAACCCTTGTTGAAGTGTCTAAGCAAGTTTGCTTGGCTTTGACTCTGTTTAGGTTTTCCATGGAAACAGTTGTTCAAGGGAGTTTGACCCAATGCTTTTGCCAGAATGGGGGGGAGCGTAATGGGAGGACATGGACCTGTCACTACCTTTAAGGAGAACTAGGGTAACCTCTAAGAAGAATACCCCAGGGAACTGGTTAGTCTCATGCCACAGGGTTGGCCTGAAAGTTCAACTTTGTTTTGCAGAGGCAAAGAGATTTGGATGATATCACCCAGCTTGACTCAATGTTATTGCTGAAACCTTTTTGTGTGTAACTAACTAGACATCACCTTAAGTGCAGGGAGTGTGTGATGACTGATATAATAGTGCTTGTCAAGTATTCTGAGATCCCAGAAGAATGGGCAAGTGGAAAGAATAAAGCTTGGATTATTATTTGGTTAAGATTGCCAGCTCTCAGCTCTTTTCCTCAACTCGAGATTGGGAAACTAATCCTAGGAGGTATTCCATATTCAAACACTTAACAGCCTTGGAACATGGGACCTCGAATTTCCCAGAAAATTTTCCTTAATCCAGAATAAATTAAAAAGCAAGCCTTTAGCTAAATTACAGAGCAGTCTAATTTTCTTTCTGACACTTCAGGTTTATAAGACAAAAAGGCAAACAGTCAGCAAAATATCCTACAAGAATTCTTAACTTTTTGTGTCATGGACCCCCTTGGCTATTTGTTAAAGCCTATCTCCCCTTTCTGAGGATAACATTTTAAAATTAACAAAATACATGTAATTACAATTGAAGTGAACTATATTGAAATACAGATGTCAAAATATTTTTTTGAAGTTCCTAGGTTAAGAATACTTGTTTTAGGTAAAGATCATTGTGATGTCCTGGTGTGATACTTTTTCTACCAGTGAATATTGCAACCCCTCTGTGACTTAGGAGATGTGCTTCAAGAGTTGACATTGCTGAGAAACTGATCCCCCATGAGCATCTCTGCACTTATGTAGTCAGCTACTATACCTGTCCCAGAAGACCTTTCCCATTTTACTGTGCCAAAGATACATATTCTAAATGGAGTTCATGATGCTATAACAGATCAAAAGTAGAACCAGTTTCCCCTATTTCCCCCCTTTGTTTGCTGAATTGTGTAATTTTTTCTTTCATAGTTTGAAGGCTTTCCTAAGGTCAGAAGCTAGCTTTTTATATAACTGTAGAATCTGATGTATCTTCCTTTCCAAGGTTATTATATGGTAATACCTAAGCAGTGGTCTTGGCCAAAGTATATCTAATCCAACCACCTCCTTTTATAGATAGGGAAGCTTGACACTCAGAGGAATTAAGGGATTTGCTCAAAGGTCACTCAGGCAGTAAATGCCTGAGGTGCAGTTCAATCCCAGGTCCGCCAGACAATTCATTGTTTTTATTTTGTAATGACACTGCCTTTCTTCACCATGGCCAAACATGCTTTTTTCAGTTTTCCTCTATTGCACACACTTAACAATATTCAGGTTTAGGAAAACAGCATCAGATTAGATTTTTAAAACCTGCTATCTTAAAGACAGAACAACTCTACTATCCTCTGCCATATGTATCCATAGATACTATTGACCTCTAGGTTTCTATACTTTCAAATTTCTTTAATCTTGGATTACTTAATTCCAAGAAGTGTCCAACTGAGGGATTGCCACCAAGACTTTCTGGAAGGTGGCATCCCAATGTAAGAAACATTCAGTCCACAGATGTTTTTGTACAATTCATTAATGTGTACATTGGCAATAAGCTTGTACATTCCTACATTGGGTGTAAGACATACATGCCTGTAATATCTTCAAGTTAAAGTTTTCTCATTCATCATACTTACTATGTTCATTTTTTAATTTTTTTTATACTCCTAGTCACTAATTTGACATTGATTTACCTTTATATAGGAAGCATACAACAGAGAGAAAGAAAGAGATTCCATCTCCTTCCCCTCTAGCCACAACTAAGGAAATGGAGGAGAGGAAGTATAGCGAGGAAAAGTTGTAATAGTTGCCGGAAACTTCACTTAGGTTTCCACTGGTCCCTACAGTGGAATTTCGAGAATGGTCCTACCTCAGTGCAAGTGCTGTTTCCTAGCAGCTAATGTTGTCTTTGTACATGGTGTCCCAAAAGTCCTAATGCAATTTTAAGCTATTTAAAACTGAATTAAAACTTTTGGGACACCTTGTATAACTTACAGGGTGATTCAAAGGTGACAGTAAATTGAAGAGAAAACTTGGTTCCCAAAGCCTTTGTGTACCTTGAGGAATTGAAGCTAATCTGAAGTAATTTATGAATTATCCAGATTACTTGTCAACAAAAGAGAATCAACAAAATGATATTTTTTCCTTTCCTCATTGTTGAGTGGTTCAGGTTTTTTGAATCAACCAAGGAGTAGATTGTTGTTATTGGGCTGGTTTTGGTTTTGCTTTTATCTTAGTGCCTATTGCATGCTCAACATTTGTTTTCCTTTTTCCATAGACCAGTCAGCATTTATTAAACACTTACTAGGTTCCAGACACTGTGTTAAATTCTAGAGAAATAAAGAAAAGCCAAAGACAGATGCAGATTCCAGTAGATCTACTTCACTTTGAGAAATAGATGTGTTTCTAAAGAGTTGTCTATAAATGGGTATATTATCTAGTCACAGTTTCTCATTAACTTCCAATTCAATTCAAGGAATTCTTTCTCACAATGGGGAAATATGATAAAAAAAATTTTATTGAACTGAATGAGAATGGAAAAATGTAAATCAGGTCATCATTAGGAAAATAAATATTTCTGATACAATATCAACTGTAATGACCAAAATAAATCATTGAACACAAAGGTGATGATAAAATTTATAGATGGGAAAAGGATTATCACATATGCCATTGGAACTTCATTAAAAGTTCTTTTGAATTAGAAGGCTTGTGTCAACTGGTATATATCAACTTGCTAGCCCAAAGATTCAATGCAGAAATCACTGAAGAGAGAAGAGCAGCTATGGTAGTGGGCATCACTCATTGGTTAAATTTCTCAGAATCCCTGGGATTTCCTTTCTGAATGATCAAGAATCAGCTCATTCATCATTTAATTCTTTCCCTACTCCCTTGAAAAATTAGTTATGTTGTCAATGAATAGCAAGTAATATTTGAGGTGAAGGTTGAACATTCTAGAAAATCAGAGGACATTTTTTTTATCCTCTCTGTAATTGTCAGTAATTGGTTCATCACAAACTGTTAATCTAGGTTGACTGGGCACTGTATAGTTTTCATATGAGACAGGAAAGAGAATATGGAAAGAGAATACTATCCACTCATGTTCTTCCTATAGAGTAAACAGAGTGAAATGGATGGACTCCCAAAAGACATTTTCACTTGAAAGCCTAATTCATATATATAGATATAGATATAGATATATACATATATACATATTTAGGCTTTATATATACAACAAGAAAAATAACAGGATAGAAATCCAGTGTCCTATAAGAATAGACCATCATCAGTGAAATCCCTAACTGGCTCTAGAAACTCTAACTCTAGCACTTTCATGTTATGTATAGTGTCCTGAATATAAAGCAAAAAAGTTACAAATCTGAAAACACAAATTAATGCTTCCTTGTACAAAATATTTTATCTTTAATTATTGGAGGAAAAAAGCTACAAGTAAAAAGAGATCATACGTTACTTCCCATACCTGTTTGGGATTTCCCTTGTGTGTGATATTTGCTAAGTAATCATGAGAAATTGTACACAGAGGAGAAAACAAGCGTCCAAGAGATGGAAAATGTCACCATGGCCTTGTTTATTGGAACCCCTCAAACTCCTGGATAGGTATTTTCTTGTTTATGTTGAGAATATTCTTGTGATATAGGCAGAGATCATCACCACTTTACAAGATCCAAAATTAAGCCCCATTGAAACCTAGTGATTTTCCCAAGGTCACTATGAGAGTCAGTAATGGAACTTGGAATAGAATCCTTCTTCCTTCCTGTATCCCCATTCCTTGCTGAAGCAGCAGATCTCTGCCAGGGCTTTTCTTACTACATGCCTGAGCTCTAGAAGAGATTTGTTTTCATTTGTACTTTCCCATATTGCCACATTTTAGAGCCACTGATGGTTTGCCAAATACAGGTTTGTTGTTTCTCCACCATCCCCCACCCCATTTCTTTCACTTATTCTGCATAGGTGATCATACCTCTGTTTAAAAGGGGAAGGAAATTAAGAGAGAGACTTAGTGGAATTATGTATGTTGTCGCATAATCAAACAAAGGTTTCTCTCTTTTAACAGATTTAACTTTTCATTCTCTCAAAATAAGAATAAAAATCTTTAACATAAAATCAAATTGTTAGGATCCAAGTATCTGGAGGGTAAAATTATGAGAGACAGCATGAAACCTTGGAAAGACTGATGGTTCTGGCAGGAGAACATGGGTTGAAATCCTACCTCTGACATTTACTACCTGAGAGAGGCAAGGCAAAATCTTTAATCTGTCTAGGTCTCAGTTTCTTTACCTGTAAAATGAGAAAACATCTTGGCCTCTTAAATCTCTTCTAGTTTGAAACCCTTGGTCATATGACTTAAGACTAGGGAACAGTGGATAGAGTGGACAGATCACTGTCTTCAGAGTCAGAGCACCTGAGTTCAAATCCCACCTCTGATCCTTGATAGCTGTGAGACCATAAGCAAGTCACTTAGCTGCCCTGCACCTAATTTCCTCATCTGTTTGCTGGGTAACCATGTTAACCACCAGGTGCTTTTCTTGTCTTCTTCTAAAGGTTTCCAGTTTTCTTATGGTCTAGTTTGAGGGAGCAAAATCAGTGCAAGGTATGGTTAAGAGTTCCTCAGTCTTCCTGTTTTGGTTAAGTAATTAGGTGACCCTATTTAATTAGACACTCTTCAAGAGATTAGTCTGATTTATGCAATACATTAATGATTCATGGAAAGGAGCAACTCTAACATCTTGCCAGCATACAACATTCATTTTGTTTCCAGTTGAGTTCTGACAAATTGTTTTGCAATACTGAAATCTGCTTATTTTATTCTACGGCAAAGTGTCAGCCGCTGTCCTGGCCTTGGGCTGAGATATAATTTAGTCAGTGCATTAAGGAAATGAAATGTAACTTCATGTAAAATAGGTAGTTTGTCAAATAAGCAAGAATGAAAATTAGTTTGAGGCCCAGCTTTCTCACATCCGTCAGATGAAACTGACGACGTAGATTTCTGAATTAAACTTAGTTCTCCCCCATATGCTGAAGAATCACAAAGAGGGGAAATCCACCCATCCCACCTGGGAGGGTGCGGTTGAATTTGAGTGGATGTTCAGAGTGACTTCCATGATAAAATTACAGGTCGATTCAACTTTTCTCCCTAAGTGGAAAGTCATCCTTCTTCCTGCTCCCACCTGACTGTTTCTGGATGTTTTGCTAACTTCCAAATAAGACTTTGTTCTGAGAAGCTACCATTTTTATTTGAGCACTTTCACTTTCTCCCATTCAGGTTCTAAGTTAGTATAAAAATACAGTTTATGAGGTGTCAAATCTTTTCATTACAGCTGACAACTGAATGAAATAATAGAGGTCCTTCAATTTGGTACCTTTACTTTCATTCTGACAGAACAAATCCTTTTATTAAGGAGATTTTTTTCTGTGAAGTTTGGATTCAGTCAAAGAACTGCACTTGAGGACCTAGAGGGTCACATGTGATCTCAAGGTCACAAGTTCCCCACTCCTGGACAAAATTGAAAAGTAGGGGTCATTTTTCTCCTTTGCTCCCAGGCTCCTTGTGCTCCTTTTTATGTGGACCTTTTCTCATTCAGATCTGTGATGAGATTTTTTCTAGTCCCTGGGAAATATCTTATTTTAGGTATTCATATTATAATTTGAATCTAAGGTAGCACCCTACCTCTCTTGAGAGAACCACAAGTCTTACTATTTATAATTTGAATTGATTTTGTTCTTAAAGTATTGACAAGCACTGATAGCACTCAGAAAGGACCATAATTAATAAAATAACTAGCATTTCTGCAAAGTTCTTTAGAAATATTTTTTCTTTTAATCCGCTTAACAACCTTGGGAAATAGATACTATTATTCTTCCCATTTTACAGATGAGAAAAAAACTAAGGCTAAGGGAGTTTAAGTGACTTGCCCAGGATCACAGGGCTAGTAAGTGTTTGAGATAGGATTTGAATTCAATTTTTTCTTCAAGCACAGCATGCTATCTACTGTACCATCCAGCCATCCTCATTTGGGTGGGTGGATGGGGACTCCTCTGGTCCCCTAAAAATAGACTAAAGAAGGGTAACCTTATCTATCAATTCAGCTTCTGAAATTCTTCAGTTAGTAAGCTAGCTAAACAAACAGAAAAATAAGCAAATATGTCCCCTAAGAGACATGCTCAAGTACATTAACATTTTTAAAAATTACAATAAAAGCAAAATAATTAAAAGAAAAGTAGCAGATTGGAGAGATATGTATGGGAAATGTCACTGATAAAAAGCTAGACATTTAAAATATACAAGGAATAATTTAAAAGTCACAGTTGTAACTCCCAGTTCATAACTAATAAATGGTCAAAGGATATAATATTAAATTTTCAAAATAGGAAACATGTTATTAATAATCATTTGAGAAATTGCTCAACCTCATTCAAAATCAGAGATCCATATGAAAACAACTACTGAGGTACCATCGCAACCCCATCTAACTGGCCAAAATAAATAAAAGTAGAAGCTAGGAAAATCAGCGCTGGTGGGACTGTGGAGAAACAGATACATTCATTCCTTGTTGGTGGAATTACAAACAAAATCTTTTTGAAAAGTAATCTGGTACTGTGCAGTAAAAGTTATTTTTTTAAAAAATCATTTGATCCACTAATTCCAGACTTGAGGATACATCCTAAAGGTGTTATGAAAAGCAAGAGTTATCTTTTCAAAGATTTTTATTTTAGGGTTACATGTAATTGTTAAAAAAACAAAAGGAAGCAAACTAAATGTCCAAACAATAAGTGAATGGACAAAAAAGTTCATGTAATAGAATGCTACAATGCAATTAAAACTAATTTGAATAATTTGAAAATAACTTAATGCAAAATTAAAAAAAAAAACTAGAAGGATGGAATACTCATTATGACCATGGAAGAAGAAAGTGGATGAAAATTAACGAGAGACAATGGATTTATGAAAACCTGGGTCCAAGTTGAGTTTATGACATATCCCCGAGGTGTAGCTCTAAGTCACTATGAGTGACTTATGTAACTCCAGGCTGAAGTGGTCAATTACAGATTGATATACAATGGTAAATGGCATCTCCATGGTGGGCATTCCCTACAGCAATTGAATTATAGGTCTGGGACACCTCCCCCCCACAAAAATAAATGAACCTAAAGGGGAAATAAGCAAGTGGCTAAAAAATTCTCACAATATATCATGCTTTTAATTGAATTAATTTAAGTATTAACAATTACTCAGCAACTTTAGTTGGTTGTATTTGGTGTCCAACATTGAATAGAGAGAATAGGGATTGGAACTGTGATTTACTTAGTAGGAGGAACTCCTGAATCAGAAAACTTCTTTTAAAAATTCAGGTCAATACCTTCTCTGCAACTTTCAGCCTTTGAGAATTGACTGAAACACAGAGGTTAAGTGACTTGCCCAGAGTCATACAGCATAGAGTAGGATCTGAACCCAGATCTTTCTGACTTTGAAGCTGGCTCTGTCTGCTAGGGCACATTTTCTCTCTAAATTTCAAGTAAAATATTTAATTAAAAATATATCCTGGAGGTCAATTGAAAGGTTCCCTTGACATTCTAGGATGATAAGTCAGTCCCGAGCCACATTATATCTCAACTATAACTGTTAACATTTCTTAGGATACTCTATGATCAATAGTGTGAAAACAGCCACAGCAGCAGCAGCACACCTTACTCTTTTAGGAACTACCAGAGGAAAAGTGTCTTCTGACAAGAGTTGTGTTATTTGCTATTTACTATTCACAGCAGAAACCTACTTGAATGTACATTAATCTCATCTAGTAGGCATAGGCTAGGGAAGAGGTTCCTAAATATTTTTTGGTCTCTTTCTTTACAGCTTGGCTTTAAATAATTCTTTTCATATCCTTTATTCAATAGAAAAGGAAATACATTCTAGAGTTTACTATGCATATGCACATAAGAAATAAAATAAAAGTTTTTCATAAAGGAAATTTTATTTGGTACATAACATTTTAATATCATTAAGTTGTTCTCTCTACTTCACACATTTTTTTCAATAACACTAGTACTTGGAAATAGTTGCTTATCAAATATCCCTTGCATTTCCTTATTTTGGAAACCTAAGTGCTTGCATGGGTAGGAAAGCTTTCTGGGACCACCTCTGCTTTTTCAACTAACCCCATGGCACATCCATGGTTATTAAATTGTATACCTAGGAGAAGTGCTAAAATAAAAGAAACTTAGCCCTTTGCATTAGAGAGATATTAAAATGAACCCAGACTCTAGGCTGTCAAGTAGAATTTGCATTTATCTGTTGGGATTGAAGTACCATGTAGCTAAAGCTGAGTGAGTTTGCACACAGCAGTCTAATTAATGTTTTTATTAATATGTATTAATAAGATTTTTCTCTGGGGCTCTAATAAATGGTTGTTGGTATATCCTGTGGAGTACGACAGCTCCTCTTTCCCTTGTTGCCTCCTCATGTCTCGTACTATAGTACATGCATGTACAAAAGCTCACAGAGGCATTCCCTTTGCTATGCACAGCCCAGCTGCTGTCAAATTACATAGACATCTATTGTCTGAGCCTTGAGAGCTGTCTTCCCCTCTACAGCTTCCTCGCTGGGCTCTGCACTTCATTATATCAAAACGTTCATAGAAAAAATGGGCTTAATCCCTGCAACTTTGCCAGCCCTATCCATCTTCCAGTATTTGGAACATCTATAATGACAAAAATGGCATTAGAATTAATATTTCACTTGAAAAAATTGCAGAGATTTATGTGTTGCTTAAATTTGTCAACAGAGACTTTCTGGCAAAGTGAAAAGGTCTTTTGAAAAATTACCTTTGCTGCTTCATGTTGTTTGTGCATTGGGAGGAGAATGCTTTTACCAACAGTGAGTCCATTTCCCTTATGGACTGCCAAATCAAGGTCAAAGTTTTAATTGCAAGTAGGATGGAGGAGATGAGATTTGGATGGGAGGAGAAAAATAAGCAAAAGGGATATTCTTAAAAGCTGAACTTTTAGGCTAGGGTTAAACTACATGTCAGATGATTTAGTTGGAGTCTTAAAGCTGTCTCCCACATACACACTACCTCAGATAATAATTAGAGGTTATAGATTTAGAGCTAGGAGGGACCTGTCTTTTACTCTTGTCGTTATTTGCATTTATATCTATTTATTTACAAGTTTCTCCCTCATTTGTATACAAGCTCCTTGAGGACAGGGATTTTGTGTATGATTTTACCTTTCTTTACATTATCAGTACTTAGCATAATGCTGGTACATAGTAAGCATTTAATAAATGCATACTGATTAATAAAGCACAGCATCTCATTTTCCAGATAAGAGAACTGAACTCCAAAGAGGATAAGTGACTTTACCAGAGTTATCCAGGTACAAAGCAGCAAAGTGAGGATTCTTTATCTAGTATTTATTTTTCTTCTGTACTAATTCCCCACTAATCTTTAGTGTTTCTATGATTGATTTCAGTTTAATCCAACAGTTATTGAGCACCTACTCTGTACAACATAATGCTTTGGGGTGGGGATGAGGGGTTCTAGAAGGTTGATTTTACCAGGATCTGGGCTAGTGGAAGAGTATTATACAAGAAGAAATGGGACATGTAAATTCCTAATAACTCCAGTGACTCAGGTGGGAATTCTAGGAATTCCTTTTTTTTTGAAAAGATGTGGATTTTTTAAAATTGTAACATCTGTATTAAGAGTTGAATTGATCATTAGTTTATGAAATTATGAAATGAGGACAGATATGCGTAATTCTTTGGATGCTTGTAAGGAAAGACTATGATTTGGAAATGGGACAACCATTAAATTTTAATAATCACAAAGGGTGTGAAGGCAAACAGCACAAAAAGTACAGACACCAGTGCTGAAAAGTGGGGATGTATATCCCAAACCAGGAATGCGATGGGGAAGGTAGGCAGGTACACGGGTAAGAGGATGGGATGGGGGAGAGGCAGAGAGTATCACTCAAGTTGCCATGGTTTAGAGTTGTGAGCACTCAGCACCATGGACACCCACCCAGAATTCAGGACAGGGAGGTCTCGTTTTTATAGGGTTTGGAGGAAAACAGATAAACATTGTATCTGTGCCTCCTTTGGGTTACTTCGTAAATCATCTCAGAGTTATAGGTCAAACTTTAAAGTCATCTTCTCTAAGTTTTCAGCACCATTTTGAAAGTCTACTGGTCTGGAACCGTAGAGTTGTGGAATTCATCTGGAATTTACATGTCATAGGATTAGAGCCTTGACAACAGTGCCCAGATGGCTTCTGCTGATTCAATACATATTATCAGCATTTTTGGTTAAAATATTATGCAATTTGTAAATTACACGCTTTTAATCTTTGAGATGGTTTGTATATGACTTCCAGCTTCCCCTTGTTTCCTGCTATTGCATTGTTACACTGGCTACTTATAAATTGATTAGGAGTATGTGTATATGGGTGTGGAGAGAGGTCAGAGGAACCAGAACAAGATGCAATTTTAGCATAAGGTTGAAATCAGGAAACTTTCTAGTAATATATGACTTAGGCTATCTTTTTTTAAGAGAGCTAGTCAGTAGCATGGTTTAGTAAGATAAAAATGAAAGACAATCTGAACTAGTATCTGAAACCAGTACTTATAACAAGTGATGAGAAGGTAACATGGAATTCGCAAGAGGAAATGATTTCCAATTTAAATCTCTGGCTAGAATTCTGGACTTAAATCCTAGGGTGATTCAGGCCTGCCATGCCAGTAACCAAAACATTTAATAATGATGAGAAGGAATCCCTGAAAGAAGGCATTTTTCTGTCTATCCCTGGGTAGTACGCTAATCTCAACTCCCACATGTAAACAGCAAATGAGATTTCACCAAATGGTGAACTTGATTTGACTTTTGAGCCTTCTTTCCTCTAGGCATGTTTTGGGAGGTCTAATGTGCAGGACTAACCTGAAGTGTGTCAATAGAGTCAAATCTAATTCACCCTCTTGAGAATACATTCTCAAAATCACTTGTAAGTGAACTTGGCATCTTGTTTATTTCATTTAAAACACAAAAAGCCAAGAATAGTTCATTATTATTGCTGAAAACTCAATGATAGTCCCCAAGTGGGGGCTGAGGTGAATCTCAAAATGATTATTCATTGTTGTTCTACCCATTAAAAAAGGATGAAAAGATAATTCTTGTTATTTTTTACAATTATTCTTCCTTATATATGTATAGGTGGGCTGGTGATAGGCAGCAAATGGAAGGAGAAATTGGGATCTCCGCCATTGTAGGGGATAATTCTTGAGATTCAGAGTAAGGAAAACTATGCAATAGGACCCGGGAAGTGAAAATTCACCCTTCTTCCTTCATTAAAGATGTATTTGTTCAGACATATGATTCTATCTGTCCCATCCTTACATCCTTCTCCTCCCACATCCTAATGGTTCTCTCTCTCTCTCTCTCTCTCTCTCTCTCTCTCTCTCTCTCTCTCTCTCTTTCTCTCTCTCTCTCTCTCTCTCTCTCTTTCTCTCTCTCTCTCTCTCTCTCTCTCTCTCTCTCTCTCTCTCTCTCTCTCTCACACACACACACACACACGTGCACACGTGCACACACGTTCACATACCTGCTCCCTCCAGGAGGTATGACCAGTCATCTGCTTCAAAAGGATTCCCTGTGCTTTCATCATTCCTTGGAAACATTTATAATATCTATCTAGGGAATTATTGTCCCACTGCTCCATTATAGATTTTGATTGCATTGGACCATTGAAGTCTTCATGATTTAAAAATCTCAAAGTGATCATTGGCACAGATCCCTTCCTTTCTGATGTTCTATCAGTTTTATCTTCCTTTTAGTGGCTAAAAAGATGAATTTTGTAGATAAGACCAAGTATATAACATGTGCAGTGTATACACACACACACACACACACACACACACACACACACACACACACGGTCCATTCTTAGAATATTCACAAAGGGTAAAAATGTTTAAGTCTTGTTTAGGAAGTATGCTTTATCTCTGTTACTTTAATAAGCAAACAGCCAAGCAGTGAACCCAAGAGATAACCACACTTAAGGATGGGGCGTATTCATGTCCATTGTATTGGTGTTTCATACCAATGCTGCCATGAAAATCATTTACAATTTTATAAAAAATTACAAACATTTCACACTGACTACAAAAAAGTAAAGAGATACATCATCGTCATCATCATCATCCCCACCACGCTGAATGGTGACCAGATATAGTTTCACTGTCACTATTATAAAGATGGTAACAGTAGTTTTAATTCCTGCTGTGTATAGAATTCTTGATGCTCTAAGCAGTATTTTTGCATTACTTTTCTCATGTGATTCTCTCTACAACACTGAGGTCAGTAGAGTAGCCATTAATATCATATTATATTCTTCAGATAAGTAAACTGAGAACTCAGAAGATTAATTAACTTGCCCCAGGTCACATAGCCAGTTGGTGATAGATGGAGAACTGGAATCTAGGTCTCTGAACTACAAATAGAGTAGATTTTCCGATGGAAGAATTAAAGGAGAATGTAAGAGCACTACTTGGATATTTGATTAGAAAGAGATTACAAAAAAAAATCCTAGATAAGAAATGGGAAGAGAGCAATATGTGGAGTTACAGGGGAATCTTTGTTTCTAACTCTAGGTCCTTCTTCAGTTATCAGCAATGATGACGACTCCGCCAGTCCACTCCATCACATCTCCAACGGAAGTAACACTCCATCTTCTTCAGAAGGAGGGCCTGATGCTGTCATCATTGGAATGACCAAGATTCCCGTCATTGAAAATCCTCAGTACTTTGGAATCACAAACAGTCAACTCAAGCCAGACACATGTAAGTACAGACGTTTATCTTTCTTGCCTGTTTTTCTTCTTCTCTCTATGAACTGATGTGTTTATCAGAATCAAAAAGATGATTGGAATGGATTGAAATGCCTTAGCACCGTTGGGGCAGCTAGTCCATGGAATGGATTCTTTGTTTTCTCATCTATTGGATCCTTAGGATATGACACTTGCTGGCGTGAGAGATATAGTAAGACACTGACATCTCTTGGAGTCCGTTGTCCAAATCCATTAACAAAGAAAAATTCAGAGTCAAGATGGCACTTATCTTGAGAAAACTGAACACGAAGTATAATCAGACTGTGTTCATTCAGTTACAAAATATTGGAAATGTACATATTTTAAAATTAGTTTCACTTCATTCTATCGCGAAGTACCTTTTGAAGAAGGAGAAGATGGTCATGTTTGGTATAGAATAAAATCATATAGATACTTTACTCCTACAGTATAGTCTCAAATTCTGGCACAAGGTTTTGGGTTTTTTTAATGATGTTAAGGGTCAATAAGATTTTCAACAGTGCATGAAGAAGATATTATCTAGGTTGACTCCTAATTGTTCAGTGTGAAGTTAATCATATGGGGCTAACTCAGTTTGAAGCCAGCAGTTTAAAAAGCTTTGGATTATGTCCATAATTCTCCATCATCACATGACCCAAATAGCTACTTGACCCCCAATTTCCATGTTCCTGTGATCTATAAAGCATAAGGTATAAGGTAGTAAGAAGGAACTAGAACTGCTGTAATCTAGAGCAACCACCTGATTCTAAATTTGTACAGGCCAACCATGATTTAGTCTCTTCCACCTATTTTCATATCCTTACACAGTGGTAAGAATATTGCTCCTGCTATATAGGCTTCTTGTAGTGCTTCTGGGGTAAGGTGAAAAGTTTTGTGTTGATAGCCTCATGCCTTTCCACTATGAATGGTGGAAGCCAAGCAATGTTCAGCATCCCAAAAATGGGCTGGAGAATGGAGTTAAGTAATGGATAATAGTCCTTTAAATAAGACTCTCCTGTTATTTTGTATCTTTTCCTCATGTTCCTCACATGAATGCTTAAAGGATGGAAAAGGCTTTAGTTGATTGGATGGGAAGTATTTGAAGCCTGTCATTGGGTAAGACTGGAGCCCACTAATTTTTTAGATGAATTTTAAAATGCCAGGAGAAAGGAGAAGATATATGAAAAGAACTTTGAGTTCCTTGGGGGAAAAGGTGTTATTTGCATGCAAGGTATTATTCTTATTCTTATTAAGATGGTGAAATGACATAGAGGCATTATTTTACATTGTTTATCAGGAGATCCCTCTTAGGACAGTGTTCACTTGCTGGTGGCACTCATAGTATCATGCTATGATTACACTTATATTGTATGTTGGCTTGCATTAAAATCATATTATTAATGAAGTGGATCATGGCAGTGCCCTCCTTGCCAGGAAAAACCCTCAATTTTTATGAATGATATTAGAAAAGACAGTACATCATTCAAGAATTTCACCTCTAGACTAAAATATCCTTCACCAAAACAAACCAAAAAGCAAAAACCCTACAACAGTAAAGAACAAAGGAGTTACTGTGGAAGGTATTCTTGTATTGTGGGGGTGGTTGGACTAGATGACATTTTCAATATCTTCTAATGCCAAGATTTCCTGATTCCTTGAAAATTTGTACAAAGAATATTTTCTTAATTGAAGTTCTGTGGGGATTTTGCTAGAGTTTTGAGTTAAGCATTTTTGTTGTTTTGGTTTTTGTGTAGATGCTGAAATATCAACATTTTTAAAAGATGCGGGGTATGATGTGTTCCTTCTACTTGGCAGAGATTAGGAAAAAATGTAGAGACATTGTCTTCCCAAGGGTTTGCTTGAAATAAAACTGTATTTATTAGTCCTACAAACTGGGATAACAAGATGTCTATTAAAGAATGTAACTCTTAGGAACTGACTGGAAAGGTGAGGCAAGAATTCTTCCATGTAAATTCATTCTAAAGGAAGACATCTTCTGAAGAAAACAGAGAAACTTAATAAGTAGCAATTTGACTTTCTATATTTTAATTATTTTTCACACAAATGTAAATGATTCATTCTTATCAGAATAACTTCCAAAAAGGAAATACGACATTTGGTCATAGTGGTGATTGGAAACCTAGAGTCTTTTATTCCTCAAAAAAAATTTCAGAACCTTTTCCTACAACTCTATTTGCTTTAAACTGTTCACTTCTCACTTCTGAAGCCTCTACTGTTGGACTGTTGTCTCTCATCCCCCACCCCAGTCAAAGAAACCATCTTTACCCAGGTCTCTAATGACTTTCATTGCCATTTTCCCGTCTCCATTCTCAATCTTTCTCTCCCCTAGTTGGTGTACTTGATTGACTACCAATTATTACTCATTACTCCTTGATTTGGGGCTTTCAAAGTACTTTCCTCAACTGGTTTGCTCCATAACTTATCAGTTATTCCTGGACTGTGTCCTTTTGCTGGACTCAGACTGCTTGGCTTCTTCCTTCTGAAAAACTCCCCAAGGACTTTGTCTTCACTCATGGTTTTGCCTGCTTCGAGAACAACAGCTCTTTCTGCTACACATGTGGATTAGATCATTAGCTCCTATGAGTTTAGTTAATATTTCTATCCATAGGAGACTTAGTTTTGTCTCTGAATTCTTCACATTTCTGAACTTTCATATCTCCAAATGTATTTTTCCTTGCCAAGTCAGATTAAAAAATGACAAGAACAAAATTTCTTCTTTTTTTCATCTAAGCCTTCATTCACATCTTCTTGCTATTTTAACTGCAGTGAGTAGCATTATTTCCTCAGCACGTCATTTTCAACTCCTAGCTGTCTTTCCTAAAATCCAAACTATTACCAACTCTCCACAGTCCATTCTATTTGACAGAGCTATCTACATTTCTTTTTCAATGGCCAGAGTTTTAACCTCAATCCTTATTATTTTTCCTGCTGTCGCTACCTGCCATTTGCAAAACACTGCACTCCCTATCCCTGTGATCTTAGACATATAAATCTTTTTTACTTCTTTAGACTTCCGTTTCTTCATCTGTAGACTACGGGAGATTGACTGGTAGAGCAATAAGTGCCCTTTTAAAGCTAGAACATTCTGTTCTCCCGACTGAGGTTTCTCTGGGTATCATCATTCCCTTTCAATATCCTTAAAATTCCTGAAACTTTATGAATTCCTTAAAAACATTTCCTAGGGTTACTGAGTGGGCAGCTAGGTGATGCGGTAAATAGAGCACCAGGAAAGGAGTCAGGAAGACCTGAGTTCAAATCCAGCCTCAGACACTAGCTGTATAACCCTGGGCATGTCATTTAACCCTGTTTGCCTCAGTTTCCTCATCTGTAAACTGAGCTGGAGAAGGAAAAGCAAATCACACCAGTATCTTTGCCAGGAAAACCATGCCTTAATAATAGCAACAAAAGGTCTCCTGAAATGAAAGATTTCCTTCTTCATTTCATCCTTATACTCTTGCAAATTTCACTACTCATGACAATAACATTTTTCCTGTTTATATATCTGTTGATAGGTGTATCATTTGCCTGTGTTATTTTTTTCCTGTCTAGTTCAGATTGTAAGCTCCCAGAGCTTAGGGTCAATGTTTAAGTTTTTTGGTGATTTCATTTCCATGTGAATGCTTAATAAACACTCTTTTATGATGATGACTGTGAGACCAGACCAGTTTACCTGCCAATTATTAATATTTGATTGTTAGCATCCCTACAGCAGGTAAAGATGCCTCTTTCTGTCTTTCATTTTTCCAATTTACCAAAATTAAGGTACATTGGAATTTATTGACTGGATAGATTTTTCCTCAGTGTGGATCATTGGCTTTGCAAAACTAATAATCTTCATTATAGACATCTTTATTGAAGATGTCTGGAAATGTAGAGGCCTAATATGAGGAAGGGCCTATTGTGCCCTTCCATGGATTGTCTACTTTTTATGGGGGATGAGGGGCAAAGGAGAGAGAGAGAGAGAGAGAGAGAGAGAGAGAGAGAGAGAGAGAGAGAGAGAGAGAGAGAGAGAGAGAGAGAAGAGAGAAAGAAAGAAAGAAAGAAAGAAAGAAAGAAAGAAAGAAAGAAAGAAAGAAAGAAAGAAAGAAAGAAAGAAAGAAAGAAAGAAAGAAAGAAAGAAAGAAAGAAAGAAAGAAAGAAAGAAAGAAAGAAAGAAAGAAAGAAAGGAGAGAAAGAAAGAAAGGAGAGAAAGAAAGAAAGAAAGAAAGAAAGAAAGAAAGAAAGAAAGAAAGAAAGAAAGAAAGAAAGAAAGAAAGAAAAAGAAGAGAGAGAAGAGAGAGAGAGAATGTGACTTTTGGAATTCTCTTTGACTTTCTACAGAAAGCACATATGCTTTCTTATGGAATACGATAAAAGTTTGTCAAATTTATAATGTGTGGAAGTCACCATAGACCAAGAAGTGAAGAGTATGGACATGGGGATAGTGTGAATGGGAGAGTGTTACTTGACTCTGAGTTTTAGTTCAACAAATAGCAGCTAGTACAATGAAAATTCAAGTTAATCGTGATGCTTGGATGGCATGAATATTTTTTCCCCCAAATGTTTAAACCTAACTTTGTTTAGTAAAGGACTAGATTGGAAATGGAAGAAAAGTTTTTAAGCTTGTGGTGACAAGTACCATAATGAAAAATTCACTAACATGCTTGACCTTCATTAGGTTTTCTTAAGAGATTCAGACTTGCCACGTTAAAGGACTCTGTTTTCCAGGGTTTTAGCGCAGTTTGCACAGACAGGACTCAATTGCTTCAGAGCATGTTTCAATAGAAAGTCTGTCTACTTTATTTCAGGGCCCAGAGGTTCCCCCAAGACCGCCTGATAATAATTTGGTATTTGGAAGCTCCTGTATCACTGCAGGAACTAAAGGAGCCTAAATCCAGGCCTGATGGAGGAGAAGAGTTCTATGGTTTATCTGCAGATTCTGGCCAGACAACACCTTGACGTCACTCCTTAGCTTCTGTAACATAGCCAAGAAAAGAAGTTACCTTCCAAAGACAATACAGTATGCTCTATTGACCATCCCCAACCAAGTAGTATGCCACTTTATCTGTAGACCAATCTCCTCGATCCATCAGGATTGCAAGATGGCGGTGATGATATTAGCGACATCAAGTCTGAAGTTTGTCTTCTGTAGTTAATCCAGCTAGTCTGTTTAGGTCTAGCAGCTCCATCTAACAGCATGAGTTGCTTTCCCAGTAGGATTTGTCAAATTTGGGTCAGCGAGTGGCCCCATTGCCACTTTCTCCTTGACTGCTGAGAAGGTCTTTTGCACACAGGGCACAATGGAAGCAGCCTTTTTGGGCTGAAAAGACTTTAAGCTTGACTTTAAGCTTGGGTTCCCTTGAAAGATGGAGATTTGTTATACCTTCCCCTTTAGGGAAGGTGAACCTCTCAGACTCACTGTGCTTCCTCTGAAATTCTGTGGTTGTTTTGGGTTTTTTTTTCCCCTTTCTTGTCAGTGGTCACTCTAGTGTAGTCATGCAAATTAGCCTGGATTATTTGTCTTTGCTGTATGTATCTGTATGAATCCATCCTCATAGGGTATGGTGTACATACACCTAGGGGTCAGTAATGCATTATAGCAGATAAATACTCAAGCACTTTTGGATTTTGTTCATTTTAATTCTATCTTCAGTTATGTGAATATTATTAAACACCTTCATCCTGAGCCACATTTCATCAGATTCTATATTTCATGTGTATATGTACATATATACGTGTTTCCACATAGGAAGCATACTGCAAAGCCACATAGACTCATAGGACAAGGTCCAAAGGATGTCATGCTAAGATTAAGATAATAAAAAAAGACTGCTGAAATGTAAGAATTGTAATAAAAATGGAATTTAACACATAGGAAACTAATCTTCAATTGTCACAGTTAGCCATTGTAACAGCAAAAATGATGGGAAAGGAGGAATATTTTGGTCAATGTGTAGGTTTTTTTAGCCTACCTGTAAAGGAGCACCAGAACAGGGGGTTTTAACCCTTTTTGTGTGTCAAGGAACCCTTTTTCAGTCTGAAAAAGTCAATAGAACCCTTCTTCAAAAAATGTTTTAAAATATACATAGGATTACAAATGAAATTAATTATATTGGAATACAGTCATCAAAATATTTTTTTAAAAGGTCATGCACCTTTTAGGTTAAGCACCCCTGTTCTAGATCAAGCTGAGGTTATATTTTTAAAAGTATTAGAAGTATATATAACTGAAATTTCCCTCCATGCTGCAGAGGGAGAACAGAACTCTCAAGGGTATTAAGTAGGCACTATGTGTTAGAGGTGGGATGGGAACAAACCATGTGCGCTGACTCAAGCCAGTACCCTTTCAGAGCCAGTATCACCCTACTCCTACTAAAGGCAATAGAGAGATACTGAGGCTTCTTGAGTAGGGGAGTCATTGGGTCAAAATCAAAGTCTTTCAGATTTGGAAGAGATCTCATAGATCACCTAGGTTAACTCATACCATTCCCTCTGCAACATAACATCCCTCTCAATGGCAAGGTTCTCTTGTCATGACACTGCAGAACATCCAAGGACACAGTGGAAAATTATCAGAAAAAATATTTTAAATTCTATTTTAATTGCTTAGAAAAAAAACCAGTTAAATTAACACTGCATGTTTATTTTTCAAACTTTTTTTTATTTTAGAAACTTCACTGAAATTGTTTGTTACCAAGCAAAATGTGAAAGATATCTGGGTCAGCAAACATTTATTAGATCCCTACAGTGCCAAGCACATAGTAAGTGCTTAATAAATGTTTACTGACTGAGGGCAAGGTATGTACTAGCAGCTAGAGAGACAAAAATAATTTTTTAAAAAGAAAAAGCAGTTTTTGTCTTCAAGAAGGTGATATTTTCCTTGTAGGGTATAACATTTATATAGATAGTAACTACAAGATAGTTTAATGAGCACTAACACCTAGGGGGGACCAGGAGGTCTCCCCACTGGAGATGTCCCCTAAATTGAACTTTGAAGGAAGCTAAGGATGTAAGAGGCAGAGTTGAGGGGGGAGGGCATCTCCAGGCAGTTCTGTACAAAGTACAACGTTAGGAGGTAGAATTCCGAGGTCAGGACATAGCAACGAGCCATTTTGGCTTGAACATAGAGAACATTAAGAGGAATACCATGAAATTATTCTAGAAAAGTAGGCTGGAGCCTGACTGTGAAGGAATGGAAATGAAATGCCAAGTAACGGAGGCTGTATTTTATCTTATAGACAATAGCAAACCACTAAATATTCACCACAAGTTAACATAAAGAAACATTTGTTTCTTACCAGTTAGATACAATCATCTTCTTACCTTAGTCAAAGAATCATTCTTTGACTCCAGGATATATAGAATTAACGTAGGTGCAAAACCTAAAATCAGATCCTGAATCTAACAGCTATTGTGGGGATGGAGTTATAGACTGATGCTGGAAAAACGGTCATCGCAGAATCTAGAAGGCCCTGATGACTTGAAATCATCTTCTAAACAAGAGGAGAGCTATGAAATAGACCACACCAGATATTTCGATTCAAATTCTCCAAACCATCAGAAGCACCTGGGAAGAATCTTAATGGGTTCAATATTCTAATGTCTTTGCTCTGGGTATTTCCCAGGGTGCAGCCCCTTCTGAGAAAGAGTATGTCAAAAGGATTCATGTGATTTAACAGGACCTTCTCTTTTATTTCAGGTTAGTCACTCTTGCATGTATTAGCAGATTGGAGAAATGGGATCATCCCAGCAAACTTTGATACTAGAGAGCCGCTTTAAATGGTTAAGAAGCTTCTTCCTCTCAGATGCTGGGAAATTTGAGTAGTTCCTTTAATGGAGCGGAAAAGCAATATGAGTAGAGATTGTGAAATCATGCTGAGTTTTTCTTGGATACAACATATACTTTCAATTTTTTTTCTTATAATAAGTCACAGCTTGTGTTCTTGTGAAGATCTTTCTCTACCTTCAGGAATTTTGCTAGGCTCTAGGATTCTGTTATAATCTCTCTTTTTCTCCTTCATGGGATCATAGCATAATAGTATTTAGAGTTGAGGACCATACTTGTCTAAGGACACAGAAGAATTAGTCCGTAGAACCAGAATTCAAATCTGGGTCTTCCGATTCCATGACAGAGCCTTGAAAATATGACACATGCAATTGTATTGAAGGAACTGAGGATGTAAGTCTAGAGAAGAGAAAACTCAAGGTGGTGGAAAGGAGGTGGTGGTTGTTCAATTGTTTTCAGTCACGTTGGACTCTGTGACCCTCTTTGGGGTTTTCATGGCAAAGATACTGAAATGGGTTTTTCATTTCCTTCTCTAACTCATTTTACAGATAAAGAAACTGAGACAAAAGGCAAATGGAGTTATGTGACTTCCCCAGGGTCACACAGCTAGTAAGTGTCTGAGTTCATATTTAAACTCAGGAAAAAGATTCTTCGTGGCTCCAAACCCAGTCCTCTCTCTACTGCACCACCTAACTACCCTGGAGGGAAGGCAATAATTTTTTATTAACTTTTTCTAATATGAAAAAGGATTAGATCTGCTCTGACTAGTTGCAAAAAGCAGAACCAAGAGCAATGGATAGAGTTTGCAGAGAGGCCCAATAAAATCTCCTCCAATCCATCCAAGGGAGTGATGGACCACCTTGAGATGTAGCAGATTCTCTCTTACTGGTAGTCTTGAAGGAAAGGCTGGATGACCACTTGTTAGGCGTGTTGTCTAGGGGATTCTTTTGGGAGTATGGGTTGGCTTAGATATCTGTGGGAGTCCTTCCCATTCTAGAACTCTGTGATTCTGATTCTGATTACAAATCCAGTAGGTTTTCTACAATATCTTATAGTTTCTTGTGTTATTTTCCTTTATTGCTTTTTCCTCAGAGGTTATCTTGATGGTCAGGTAAGCATATTCTCTTTGTCGGAAATGGAAAAGTCGAAGCTCCAATGTCTCAAGGGTTTGTTTTTGAGCACATGAAAGATACAAACCCACTTCCTGGTAGTTAAATCTTAAAGATAATTACATATCCTTAGACCCAGAGATTAAAAGGAATCAAGATGGATTCAGCTGTAAGGAGTCAAAGTCTATTGAGTAATGCAACATAGCAACCTTAGCCTGCCTCTTTGATTTAGGTTTTCTTAGTAGGTAGGATGCCTTGGTAGGAGAAGTCTGATTTCTGTTGGGAGTGACTCTTGGCCTTCCCTGGTCATTCATCTTAAAAGACAACAGTAGGATAGACTGTCAAGGGTGTATGGATAATGTTGATTAATGTTGGCAAGGCATAAGAAAGTTTCACAGTACAAAATGGCCTAATGATTTTGGAAATCTGTTCACAAGGTCAATTAGGGCCTTGCTCAATGACTTTGAATGCCCTTTAAATCTCCTATGCCATGAAGTCTACCCATTCAGTGCTGATGGTGTTCTTGTGTGTCAGGTACCTTCGTATATTTATAATGTACATGAGTTGATGTTGGCCATAATTGGATAGCTCTACTTCAGTTTGTTATAGTAGAAAATCTTCAAGAAATATGATTTATGTGCTATCGCAAGATCCATATTTTTTGCTGTTATATGGCAGCATTCCATCAACGCTGGTATTTTGTTTGCTTACTTTCATAAGATTGACGGATTTTAAAAAATGATTTCAAAATGAATAAATTCTTGGACTTTGTAAGACATTAGATTAGTGTGGCACTGGAGTGAAAAAAGTTCTAAGGAGAAACAATTTGATAGACCACAAGCCTAGTTTCTAAATCACTGTTATTTACATTGATGGTTACATTGCATTAAGACCCATTTAAAGGAGAGAGATGCTGTATCATTACTTTCCATATCACTCTTACCAAACACAATTACTTAACAATTATTGATATCTTGGGTTCTCTGTAGAACAGTTCATCTAATACCCCACATTTATTATAGCAGGTCACTTTTTAGGCTATCATTTAAAAAGCCCTTTTCACCCAATGACTGTCTGAGGTAGGTAGTGTATGTATCATTTTATTGATGGAAAAAAGAAAGGGAAATAGAGAGGGAAATGTCTTAGAATTATACAATGTTAGAATCAGAAGCGACCTCAGAGATCATTTACCCCAACCCCTTCATTTTACAAATGAGGAAACTGAAGTCTGGAGAGGTGATGTGATTTGCCTAGGGTCCCACACCAAGTAAGTGTTAGGACTTCTGCACAAGTGCCACTAGTGTTTTTTCCACTGTATTAAGCTGCCTTTAATAGTTGGATAGTACAAGGCCATACAGCATCCCACTAATGACCCAAGAAAGTTATTGTCATAGAGCAGGCTGCCTAAGGTTTTATAATATCAGATCTAAGCAAGATATCTTTATGTCTATATATGGAACCTGTTCATTAAAGGAAATAGTATGGCATATCTATATGAAAGGTAGCTCCATTGGACCACATGAGGTTTTTTATATGAAGATACTGCTAATTATATTATGTTTCAGAGGGTTTAGGACTGGAGGGAACATTATAGATCATATAATGCTGCTTCCTCATTTTATAAAAGAGAAAATTGAAATCTATAGAATTTTAATGAAGATTTGTCTAGATAAATCAATAGCAAGAGATTGAACCGAGGTTGTCTTATACAAATCAAGTACTCTTTCTGTTAAACCTGGGAGTTCTTAAACATTTTTCTGTCATTACCCTTTTGGCAATATAGTGAAGCTTATGGACTTATCTTAAAATAATACATTTAAATGAATAAAATAAAATATACAGGGTTATAAAGGAAACTAATTATAGTGGAATGAGGATGTAATATTTTTTCCCTATCCAAGTTCCATGACTCCCTAAAATTTATCCATGAACTCATTGGAGGTCCATGGACCCCAGTTTAAGAACCCCAGTACAACACCATTGTGCTCAGTTGAGTTTGTATTAATGTCTAAAGTCATTTTTCCACACGCCACTTTGTGACCAAAGAGAGATGACCAAAGTAAGAAGGTTACATATAGTAATAGAGCACATCAAGAATAACAGACTCTCTCTGGAATTCTACCTGAGACCTCATTAACAGTGTTTTAACCAGCTGAACTCACCATCCATAGAGTCTCGCACGTGAACTTGGCAGTTAAGCTGTAAATAGAGCTTCCCTTGTGCTATACATAATTATCAGTCTAAGAACGAGTGATTGCCATGCCTTGTTCCATCAATGCCATGTTCTCGTAGCTTTTGAATTTTACTGACAGAGAGTGATTATACATATAGGTACTCTGTAGTTTGTTCAAATGAGTTGATATTATTTTTTCCAAATCACCTTGAAGTACTGAAGTCAACAAATATTTAAGCACCTATAATATGCCAACCACTGTGCCAAGCGTTAGAGATTTTAAAAAAGGAAAACAGTGTCTTCCCTTGGGGAGCTTATGTTCTAATAGGAGAGGCATCATATAAATAACTATATAAAAATAGTATATGGGGCAGCTAGGTGCTGTAAGTGGGTAGTGTTCCAGGCCTAGAGTCAGGCAGACTTCTCTTCCTGAGTTCAAATCTAGCCTCAGATACTAGCTGTGGAACCCTGGGCAAATCACATAACCCTGTTTCCTCATCTGTAAAATGAGGAAATGGCAAACCACTCCAGTATCTTTGCCTAAAAAACTCTAAATGGGGTCACAGAGTCAGACCCAACTGAAAAACAATGAAACGAACAGGATAGATATAGGATAAATTGGAAGGTAGTCTGAGAGAGAAGGTACTAGCAGAAAGGGAGTCTGGGAAAGGATTCTTGTAGAACATGACATTTTAGCTGGAACCTGAAGGAAAGTCAGGGAATTGAGGAGGTAGAGATGAGGAGAAGAGAACTCCAGGCATGAGGGCACCAGTGAAAAGGCACAGGGTTGGGAGAGGTAATGTCTTGTTTAAGGATAATTAAGGAGGTCAATGCCACTGAATTATAGACTAGATGGAAAGGGGTAAAGAGTAAGAAGACTGGGAAAGTAGGAGGGAGCCAGGTTAGGAAGGGTTTTATAAGCTGGAAGATTTTGTATTTGATCATGGATGTAATGTTAAGTATGCTTATTTTTTAAAGTGTGTCATGCAGTGCTAGAGAGGCTTCTTCACTCCTGTTTCAAACATCTTTTTTGAGGAGACGGTGAGAGAAAGAAAGGGTTAAAAACTTCCTCTAGTCTTATTTCAGTTCTTAAGATTTCTCTGATTTTCACTTAGATCTCTATCATTCCTGGTCTTGAAGGATTATTTTGGCTTCATCTGGTTCTTACTGTCAGTGGTGGTTATCTATGTTTGGAGGCTCCAAAGCTTGTAGCTTAAGGGAGGAAGAACTAACAGGCAAAAGTTTAAAATATACCTATTCCTATATCCTGCTCTAGTTAGGGAGAGTGGATTCTTTCTTTACAATTTCCTAAATGCCATATCCAGTTTTATGCCTGTAGGGTGACTTAGCCAAATTGAGGTCAGATGGTTGATACTTTGGCACAGACCGTAGATTTTGTAGACAGTAATCCAATATATTTATTGACAATACAAAAACTCTGTATTATCTCTCAAAATGATCTGAGGAGCCTGGCATTCCTCACTCCTCTGTGTTTATGTTCTGTCATTCCCTAAATTGAAAAAGTTGACAGGACTTCCGGAAAGGGAATCCATTTGGAAGAAGTGAGAGGGCAAGACGTCCTGAATCCTAATCTACAAAACCATCTTTTGGGATGAATTCAGACTTAAATTTAAGGTTAAGTTTTTAAAAACATATGAATATTTATTTTTTCTTTCTATAAAAAAGATTTTTTATATAAATTTTTTTACAATTGGTGTGACTTTATGCCCTTCCTGGTGATATTTTGAATTTAAGGAAAATCTGTAAAACAAAGGTGAGCCAAAGGACTAGTGGGATCACAGATCTAGAGATGGAAGGGACTGCAGAGGTAGTCTAGTCCAACTCTTTTTATTTTATAGATGAGGAAACCGAGACCCAGAAATCCAGGTGTAGTTGAAGGCTTTTGGCCAAAAACCAGAATCATGAAATGGCATGTGTCTGATAAACTCCTATCATTTTCTTCTCCAGGATTGTGAATTTCCTTTTCCTCCTTTCCTCCAAAATGGCCCCCTCCTTCAATTCCTTTATTTTATGAAAGGAATTGTTATGGCTAGTCATGTCAGTGAAGTCTTTGACTTTATACTCCTCTTTCAGGCAGACAGATCTGTGTTGAAGTATTCCAACTAATTTACATGTCCATCTAGATCAAAATGAAGGTTAAAATGTCCCATACACAGTAGCAAATGACCTTAATGTTTGCAGATGGAAAAATAACTTTTAGCAGATCCATTCAACCAAACTGATGGTAAATGGAGGTAGTCTTGGGATGGTGGGGATTTTTTTTCACTCTCCCATGAAATCATTAACAGGAGTAAAAAGTCTATGTAGAGCAGTAATTAGAGACCTTGTTTCAGAATCGGAAAGATTGGGGTACAAATCCTGTTTCTAGCATATGATGATTTGGTGACCTTGGTCAACTCACTGAACCTCTCCGTTCTCCAGGCAGTTCTCAAAGATTCCCAAGTTCAGAAGAGTTGCAGCTATGTGTTGCTAGAGGAAATTGGCTAACCCACACCATCCTACTCCAGTGAAAACATGTGTCCTTACCCACCCCAACCCTGACTCTTACCTCTCCAAACAACAAAGCAAATGTGCTTGGTAAACCTGTATTTTTCTTTTGATCTTGGTATGAACTGGGAAGCCTTCCTTTCTAATCATACAGTGAAATTTGCCAACAAAATTTCGGCAAATTTTACTTACTCTAGCATCATACACCTTCATCTCTTTCTGGAGTTACTTGACTTCAGAATCATAGACTTTAGAGCTGGTAAGGATGTTAGAGATTATCTAACTCAAATTCTTTCTCTCTCACCATCCCTCTCCTCTATTTTACAGAAACTGAGATTCAAGGAGGAAATTATTTGTGTTTGTGTCTCTCTATCCCTGTTGGTTCCTAAATTCCATCAGAATAGCAGCTATTTTCATCTTCATCTGTTTCCCTACTTCCTAACACAAGACTTTGTACATAGTAGGCACCTAATAAATGTTTTTTAATTGAACATAAGTTACTGGATTCCACAATGAGGCATTGGCAAAACTTGTCCTAGACTTTGGGTTATTGCCTCTACTTATGTTCCTTTCATTATTCAAAGCTTTTGATTATATCTTTTAAAAAATAACATCAATAAAATTCTCATGGGAGGGGAAAATTAGATGATAACCTTTCCAAAGGGAATTTTTAGTGATTAAAAAAACCAAACAGGACTGAACACCAAGTGTTCTTCTTTGCAAATTGGGTCGTTCAGACTCCAGTAAGATTGCGAAATTGTGGCTTAAATAGTGATTGCAATGCAAGGTTAAAACCATATGATATTTGTGATTTTGCATGGTAATGAACATAGTATGAATTTCTGATTGATAATCATAGGGCAAACAAGCATTCACAACAGGAGATATGTGAAACAAAAGCTTTTCTGATCTCTTCTTCACAGCCTTATTATCTTGCTTTCAGTGCAAAGGTCTATATTTCCATACTGGCAGAAATGAAAGCGGTCAACTTTCTGATACATCTTTTACCATTCATAAGCCTCTTTTTCTTTTTCTTTCTTTTTTCAGTGTGAGTCAGCCATTGATAAATGGCATTACTCCCACTGGGATAATAAGGGTCTCATCTAGGAGAATTATCATCCAAAACTTTAGTCCTGGGGCTAAGATTTTACAGGCTGCTACCACAGTTTGTTGAATTGAATTGAATGAAAGACAAATCCAAGGGGAAAAAGGAAAGCTCACAAGAAAAAAAACCCAGCATTTGGGGTTATTTTATGAAATTAAGGGCCATTTGTTACAAACCTATCCAAAGTGCTCTAGTAGGATCTTAGATCTAGAACTCTAAGGGACCTTGAAGGTCATATAGTTCAAACCCCAGCTCCCCAATATGACTTGCCCAAAGTCATCCATGAAATAGCATAAGAAGAAGGATTTGAATTCAGGTCCATTGACTCTAGAACCATTACTCTATAAACATATTCCAAGCTCTAGATCCATTTGCTTTCCCATCATGCCATGTTGGGTGACTTCCATCAGTGAAATTACAAGAGTTCAGAAATATGATATTCAAATATAAAATTTCTGCTCATACTATGTCATCCTGATTCACTGAGCTCCAATATCACTGTTTGAGGAGGGAACCCCACCCCAGGCAAGGCATTGTAAATTCTGCCTTGCCTTAGCAGTCATTTTTTTCCAAAGCAGTCACCTCCTCCCCCCAATTAAAGTTCCAGACTCCTACTCTAGAAGAAGGCACAATCCTTTAGGGCTCCCCAGTTCTGGGGCTCCAACTCGCTCAGACCACTGAGTATCCAGCCCACCTCTTAGTCAGTTGTTCTGATTCCTTTCAGTTTCAGCACCTCTCAGTCCTTTCCTCTTATGTGTCCTCTGAACACCCAGAGACAGATCTCCTCAAAACTTATTAGCTTCAGAGGTAAAATTAGAGGAGTCTTGAAATAAATGCAAGAGATTCCAGAACATTCAGCTGCATGGCCCATGTGACCACCACCCCCTTTTTTCCTTGTATGACTGTATCTTAACTTGGGCATCCCCAGTAAGATATATACTTTTCATGAGATTAACATCACCTAGTTCTGCCAGGTTTAGACAGCACAAGGTAAAGTAGAAGATCGTAATTGTTACAAAACTTGGGGTGGTATAGATGGCACCTCTGGTCATTCTGGTCATATCTCTTGGTTTTCATCTCACATGGGGAACACAGAGAAAAGGAGGTGGTTTTCAGCCTCTACAAATTCAGTCCCTAAATTCCCAAAAGAATTCAAATCCCATCACTAAGGACTTCTTAATTTTTTATTGTCAAAGATACTTATGAGACATGGTAGCCTGGTAAAAATCTATGGACGCCTCAGAACAACGTGTCCAAATGCATAAAAATGAAATACATAGGATTACAGAATTGAAATGCAGTTATCAAAATATAGTTAAAATTTTTTACAGACCCCAGATTAAGAATCCCTACATTACTGGTAATTCACTCAGTAGCTCTAGGTCAGCCACCCCTGCCCCCACTCGCTCCCTTTCACCAAGCAACAGAAACTTTCCTTTGCAACAGAAACTGGGAGAAGGTCAGATGTTCATGCTTCAGATACACTGGATCAGACAGAATCTGATTTTATAGCCTTTCAGCATTGTTCATGCTAAACTAGTGTATGGGTGGGGGCTGGGAGAAAGGGGAAAAAGAGGAAGGTGGGGCAAGAAAATATGTACTAGAAATTTCTCATATGCCTTAGATCTATGTATACTACCCAGCACTCAGGTAGGATAGGGATTTGTTAACAAGCTTCAAGCATCTCTAACCCCTACACTCACACACTCACATTTTATTTCTAATTAACAAGCATTTATTGTCTTTCTTCTACTTCCCCTTGCCCCATGTAAAAAAAAAATGGGGCAGCTAGGTGGTTCAGTGGATAGAGCACCAGTGCAGGAGTCAGGAGGATCTGAGTTCTAATCTCACCTCAGACACTTGACACTCGCTAGCTGTGTGACCTTGGGCAAGTCACTTAACCCCAAATGCCTCATCCTGGCTCATCTCCAGTTATCCTGATGAATATTTGGTCACTGGATTCAGATGCTCTGGAGGAGAAGTGAGACCTGCACAGCCCTCCTTCCCTCAAAACCAAGTCAAGTGCAAGTCATTTCTCTGATGGCACGGTCTTCTTCAGCAACGAAGGACGAACACACACATTAAAAAAATATGAAAAAAAACAAAACCTTGTAACAAATACGCATAATCAAGCAAAAACAAAGTCCTACATTGGTAATGTCAAAAAAATTTATGTCTCAATATGCATTTTGAGTGCACTGCCTCTCTGTCATTTTAACTCATTAATATCAAATGGGCCTCCCTAAGCCTTTGTACAGGCAATTAAGTTAAGTGGTGCTGTGGATAGAACATTGGACTTGGAATCAGGAAAAACTCATCTTCAGGACTTCAGATCTGGCCTCAGACACTTACTAGCTGTGTGACCCTGGGTAAGTCACTTAACCCTGTTTGCCTCAACTCCTCATCTGTAAAATGAACTGGACAAAAACATGGTAAACCACTCCAGTTGCTTTGCCAAGAAGACCCCAAAATGAAGTCATAGATTTGGCCATGACTAAAATGATAAATAACAGCAAAAAACCTTTGTCCTCACCCACGCCACCCCCCAAGGTACTCTGAAGGCTGGTTTATTACAAGCACCTTTACAATTAATACATTTTCTCATTCCCTCTTCTCACATGAATGCACACCCAGTACACTCTCATTGCAGCCATTGCTCCCCTTTGAGAGCTGGTCTGTTTCACTGCACACAAGTCAATTGATATGCACACGAGTCTTGGAGCTGCTTCCCTATCATCCCCCCCCCCCTCCAGCTCTCAGGCCTGTTAATATAGGCTTCCCCTTCTAGTTACTGTAGTGACCAGAAGTGGAGGAAATCTTCTCCCTTGGCCAGACGTCCTTGCGTCTTTTTCCTCTCCCAACTTCATAGTGAGCGTCCCAAGTTCCTGACAACTACAGCAAATTCTCTTTTCATGCAAATCTTCATGCAGCAACAATACTTAGCCATTATTTACTTCTATACCCATACAACCACCTAAAGAATTCAGATAGTTCCTTAGAGTTTGTGCTAATGGGGTTTGACTTCTGTACACAGGAGCATTAATTAGAATAAGGCTTTTTTGAATGATAGGTGAAATATTCTTCCTACAAGGAGAATTTTATTTTCTTCTTTCTGCATTTTATATATATATATGTATATAATTAAGATAATTTTCATACCTACTAGCATTTTCTTATGAGATGAAAGGAGACAATCTTTATTTTTTAACTGGCTAATAAAGCAGAGTGGCATTGTGGGTAGAGGATTGGCTGCAAGCCGGAGTGTTGGTGAATGTTTAACAACTTTAACTTAGGATCCATCTTACCTTCAAATCTCTGTTTTTTAGTTAAATAATTTTATTTGTTTTCAGTGTTCTACAATCACTTCCATATAGCTTAGATTCTTTTCCCTTCCCTCCCCCTCCTTCCTCATTCCTCCCTGACGGCATACAGTTTTATATAGGTTCTACACACACATTCCTATTAAATACATTTTTACCTTAGTCATGTTGCATAGAAGAATTAAAATGAATGGGAGAAATAATAAAACAAAACAACACATAATACAAAAGAAAATGGTCTGCTTCATTCTGCAATCAAATTCCATAGTTCTTTCTCGGGATGTGATAGGCATTTTGCCTCAAGAGTTCATTGGGAATTTTTTACCTTGCATTGCAATGAAGTACTAAGTCTGCCAGAAAAATTCCTTGCACATTGTGGTTGTTGCTGTGTACAAGTTCTCCTGGTTCTGCTTCTTTCCCTCAGCATCAGTTCATCTAAGTCTTTCTAGGCCTCTCTGAAGTCTTCCTGTTCATCATTTCTTATAGCACAGTAGTATTCCATTACATTCATATACCACAGTTTATTCAGCCATTCCCCAGTTGATGGGCATCCCCTAGATTTCCATTACCTTCAAATCTCTTGCAGAATGATGAGTGTATAATCAATAACTCATGTCATTCTAAGAAGTCAAATGACAGTCATTACAGAATTTTTAAAACCTATTGTCATTTCTAGATGGTACTAAATGTTTACTGGCAGTTTTGTAGACATCTAATGTGTCTTTCACTACTAGGAGAGTTCAATTAAAAGAAATGGTCCTAGTGATTTGACTGTCTGATCTTCTTCTATATCCACTGTGGATGTGGAGTTGGGGGTGGAGTGGGAAACAGAAAACACCTTTTATTGCATTAAGTTGCAGGCACAGTTTATGAGACCTTCCAGTAACACAGCAATAGATGTTCTTTTTTTTTTTTTATCGGTACCTTTTGTTTCTATATCACCTTTATTTGTAATGAGCCTTCCTTTCAAGACAAAAATGCAAAACAAGAAACAACACACAAAAACAGTTCAGCAGAAATAACCACTGTATTGGATACATGTGTCAAGGATACCTTGTCATGACTGATGATGCAGGTGGCTCTTGAAGCTTAGATTTCTTGTTGTTCATTTCTCATAATATCCACACTAGGGTATTATCTCTGCAAACCTGTGGCATAAACTCTATCTCTTCCTCTACATTCAGTCTTCTGAAAGTTCTCTAGTTAAATTATACAGATTCGATTTTGGACATTCTGATACTTCTTATTACGTCTGGAAGGAGAAGGTCAAGAGAACGAAGATAGGAAGAGTAAAAGAGGGAGATGCTTTGGGAGAAATGGGAACAGAATACTGGATGAGCTGATTGAGGCTACAAGGAAAAAATCATTGAAAGCTAGAGACCCGGAGTGGAAAGGGGAGTGGGACAAGTATTGGGAGGTTTAGGAGGAGCAGGGGAGGGGCATTGTTATGGGGACTGAATGCATAGGAAATTAAGAAACTACTGGAATTTGAACTGGACCAATCAAGAGAAATTACATAAGGCCAGGACTGAGGTCATAGGTCCAAGCTGTCCAATCAGGAACAAAACTCACAATAAAATGAAATGGGAAGGCTTGTATTAAGCTCTTCCTATGAGTCAGGCACTGTGCTAGATACTGGTGATACAAATTCAAACAAAGTGAGAGAGTTCTTGCCCTCAAAAAGTTTATATTTTAATATGGTAAGACATTACATATAGGGGAATGGGGACCTGGAGGAAAGATTTTGGTAGTCTTGGTTTGTTATTGTTGTCAGAACTAGTATAAGAAAGGATAGGGGGTATTTGACATGAAAATGGCAGAGGAGGAGCATGTTAGATCTGGGACTAGGCTATAGTTGGTGAATACCCATCAATCAGAAGCCTTGGATCCCAGGCTTGGAGTTGGAGGCTGAAACACAGATGCATGGCAGCAGGAAGATGGCTTCCAGAGCCCAAGGAATGAATATGTTTCATTGTGGTAGGCAACTAGATAGTATAGGAGAAAAAAATGGATTTGGAATCAGGAAGACCTGTGTTCAAATCTCATGTCAGAAATTTAACTAGCTTTGTGATGCCAGACAAATCGTTTAACCTCTCTCAGCCCTCAGTTTCCTCATCTATAAAATGGGGGTGATAATAGCTATAGAACTTATATCCAGAATTGTTGTGAAGATAAAGTGAGATAATGAATACAAAATGAATATAAAAATGAATATATAAAATATAAAAATATTTAGAAAACTTGAAAGTACTATACAAGTATTAGTTATTACTATTGCTAGTTCAGATAATGGGACTGTGTTCCTACAACTTAACCTCCTCTGTACGTAGTTTATACTCTTAAGATGACTTTGTACTTGGGAGTTTTTTACCCTACATTAACTGAGCATGTGTGTGCCAAAGAAGACATTGGGAAAGAGAAGTTCTGAAAAAGAAATGAAAGAGAAAAGGCTTGTTACTTTGGAGAACTCTCCCCCAGTCATTTTGAATTACTTGGCTACAGAGAACTCTCTTCTAGAGTAGGGGCTCTTAACCATTTTTGTGCTGAGAATCCCTTTGGAATTCTGGTAAAGTCTATGGATCCCTTTTCAGAATAATATTTTTAAATGCATAAAATGCAAAATGAAATTCATAGGACTATAAGGAAGACCAAGTATACTAAAATATAGTTATTAAAATATATTTTTTTAAAAGTTCTCAGACCTTAGGCAAATAACTTATTCTAGGGAAATGCTTCTCCCAGACAACTGTCCCTTTCTTCCACATCTGTATTTCTTGCCTAGTTAGATTTGTGGTTACCATCATCAGTAAGTTTCTAGGCCAGCTTCACTCAAAATTAGTTCTTACCTACCTAACTCTTCTCCTTCAACTCTTATGGAGTTTGTGGTTATTTACTAGCTATTTCCACAGTCTTTGGCTATCCTATCTTGTTCTGCCCTTAGACATTTATATAGTTTTACTTTCTGTGGCTTGCTTGCCACGCCTCAAGTTTCCTGTGTGGTTTCTTTTCCAGTCCTGGGTTCCCACTCCATCATCCCCTAGGAAGCCTGCTTTGTGTGACCTAGTGTGACAAATTGGCTCCTTCCTTGAATTTTAGACTCTGATTCAGTTGGATAAGGACTGATCATGTCAATCCATTTCATTCTTAATTTTTACCTGGGTTGAATGGCTAGTTTCCCATTTATTTGTGTAAACCAATCTATTTACTCTCCTCAGAGTAGACAACTCAAAAAAACCCAAAAAAACAAAAAAAGGCAGTGAGGGCTGTGAAACTTTTCATTCACATGCAGATTGGGGCAATAGAGTGAACACAGTCCTAAGACAGTCTTCTTTCTCTCCAAACTCAATATACTTTAAAAAAATACTTTCATTCTCTATTGACTGGTCAGGGCAAGTACATTTTTTTCTGGTATATCCTAGTGTAAATATGTCAGTTTTCCAAGGGTCATTTTGTCCTAGATCTTCCATTGTAGACCATCCTTCTGCTTACACAGATTGGTTTCCTTTCCCTTTCTACAACTCAGTAGCTTGTCTTCAAGTGTTGCTATCGCCAACCAATTCATCACCAGAAGGTCAACCTGGGGATAAGTCTCTTTGAACTTGGCAGGTGCATTCCTTATGAAAGCACAGGAACACAGTCTGTCACCAGACTGATCTTTGAAGTCATTCCAGCTTGGTAGACTTGCCAAGGTCTATCTTGAACTTCGCTGGCAGGGCCTTCAAGAATCCAATGTCACCTTCATGTAATGAGGAAAGAACGGAATAGGATTGTATATGAATGGAGGCCTATGTGCTGAAAAAACATTCTCTACCCTTTTCCTCTAAATGTTAATAGTACATAATAATCTAATAAATAACCAAAGAGATAGTACCTCAGTCTTCTTGTGGGTGGTGTACACATGGATTAACTTTGTTTTGAAAATATCCCCTGTTAATTGATATTGAAGTTTTCCATACATGGACAAAGATACCAATTCTGTACATGTTCATGTTGGGGAGATTGTCTCACTAACTTATTTACCATGTAATTTATTAAATCTCAAGGCTAAACAATCAGCAAGCATTTATTAAGTGCCTACTGATTGCTCGGCATTGAGGATACAAATGCAAAACTCAGATAACCAGCATCCTCAAAGAATCTACATTCTGGTGGGGGAAGACAACACATGAGACTGTGGATTCAGAACAGGAAGGAACTAGAAGACTTTGAATCCAACTTCTCTCATTTCATTGATGAGGAAATTAATGCTGAGAAAGATCCAACAACCTGCCCAGGATCACATGCCTACTAAGCATCTGAGGCAGAATTCAAATTCAGGTCCCTTTGGCTCCAGAACTAGCGCTCTTCACTGCCCCATCCAACTGCTGTTGGAGAGTGAAGTTCAAGAAATGTTTAAAGAATCACAAGGACTGTGCGTGGAAGGAACTATAGGGCAGAAAAAGAGTTTTCAAACTTTTTTGTCTCAGGACTCCTTTAAACTTAAAAATGTTGAGGATCTCAGAGAGCTTTTGTTTATGTGAATAATATCTATCAATATTTAACAAATTAAAAATTAAAACATCTGATGATGATGAAAATAGTTTTGACCTTGTGCAGTCCTTGAAAGGGCCTTGTGGACTCTCAGAGTCCTACTTTGAGAATTGCTAGGGAGGGTAGTAGTCAAACCCTTCCCAATGCAATGATGCTATTGATTTGATTCATATTCTCAATGCAAGAGTAAAAGATGGAGGAGAGGCACACCTGTGAAGTAGCAGGACAGATGGTAAGATATCCATGCCAAGTAAGCCCTGATGTCTTAAGATAGTTGGATGGGATATGAAGCATGGTATGGGACAGGTTGAGTTTTCCCTCATCCATGAAGGCATCCTAGCACCAAGATAGAGTGTCATGGCTGAGGTTCCTAGGTTATTCCTGGCTATTGGTGGATCAAGGATAAATAAACAAGCTTCCTCTACTCACACAGAATCTTTTATTTAATTTTTAAATTATTTTTCTTCCACTGAAAATAACAGGGTGCTGAGATTGGTTATTACAGTGGGGAGAGAATTTCGAAGAATTATTTTAGCAAAATGATTGGAGTGTTATGTAATTTTCAGATCACTGTACCACACAAGTACCCTTTCCCCCAAATTTCATTTCATTACCCCAGTATTAAAAGAGGAAGCTCAAAAGTACATAAAAATATACATGATAGGATGAAACTCTTTGTGCCAGGCAAAAGGCTAGGATAGTCATTTCTGAAATGCTCTGCAGACTTGCTGCCAGCTCTCATAACTTAAAGAGAATTGTTGCAGTAGAAAACCAGGTAATTCAGTTATGCAAGGGCTCAGCCAGCAACGTGGGGCTCACAGCAGGCTAAATTAGGCTCAGTGATCTTGATAGCTCCATGTTGCCAGGGTCAGACTATGTGCAGCTCTGCAAAGAATTCAACTCAAAAAAATTCTATCAGCTAAATGAATAAAATATAGTTGGTTTTCCCCAGAAGAAACAAGCTATACCAATGCAAAATAGTTGTGGTAACATTTTGTGGATTGGCACTCATGGTTTAAGGAATCTTAGAGAGATTCTTTTAATAGTATCTATTCTTTCCCTTACCAACCCCCCACCTCAAGACATCAAAAACATGGGTAATTTTTTAAAAATTCTTATGTGATGTGGACCTAATCATAGCTCATAAGATTACAGACTTTAAACTGGAATGGAGCTTAGAGGTCTTTGAGTCCAACGCCCTCGTGTGCATATGAGAAAAATGATGCCCATTTTACATATAGGGAAACTGGAGCCCAGAGAAGTTAGATTACTTATCTGTCACAAAGCTAGTAAATGTCTGAGGCAGGATTCTAACTCAAGTCTTCTTGATTCCATTTCTGAATTTGAGTCTGCCACTATTTCTGCCGCATCACATCTCCCTGACTCTAAGGCCAGTGTTCTGTTTGCTATGGAACATGAAAAGAGCTACAGGGGCTTAAGGAAAGAAATTATTAAATCACTGTGTTCTGATAAAAATTGTTCAAATTGCATTTCAGCTCCTAATGAATTCTACTGCAACTTACTTTGACATAAATAAGACTGGGCAAGAGAAACCAGAAGTAAATCAAACAGACCCTATCCAGCATCACTTATAAATGAATAAAAATATCAGAGCAGCTTCAATTTATGGCCTGGCAATGGCTTCATTCAGACAGTGTTGTCTTATTTGGGTAATGAAACTTGCTTTTATAAATGAGGACCCTGACAAACCACTTGGTTAAAAACCGAAAACTGGAGGTATATTAAGTAAATGCTAGGCACTGATTAGGGAGCCTGGTTGTAACAAATATTTATAGTCCTTGTGAAAAATGGAGCCTCTCAAATCTGCGGGATCCAGGCTCAACTTTTTCTGCCACTGTTTTCTCCTAAGATGAGAGGTGTACACGAATGCCTGTCACGCTGATGATCAGCAGTTATAATTCACATGTTCCTAATTAGGCACACTGACTGATCAACATGAGGAAAATTTAGCATTTTGTCTAGACTGCAATCTTGTCTGTCCTGGTGCAATATGCCACAGTCATTACGGATCTTGCATAAGGCCTCAGTAGCATCTGCAAAGCTACTGCACGTGGACCGTTTATTGTCTTGTAATGGGACTCCCCCAACATTTGCAGAAGAAATCCAGTAGTTCTACAAGTTCCATGAGACTGTGGTCTGTCATAATGTGAGTAGTTTGTTCAATACCGTATGCTTATTCAGGCCAACAAAAATGTATTAAATGCATACTTCGTTCATAAAGGGCAGCTAAGGGGCGCAGTGAGGACAGCACAGGGCCTGGAATCAGAAAGAGCTGAGTTCAAATCCAGCCTCAGATACTTACTAGCCGTGTGACCTTGGACAAGTCACTTAACCCTATTTACCTCAGTTTCCTCATCTGTAAAATAAACTAGAGAAGGAAATAGCAAACCACTCCAGTATCTTTGCCAAGAAAACTTCAAATGAACTCATAAAGAGTCAGACGTGACTGAAAACAATTGAACAGCTATGCATGAGAGGCAGGGTGATGTAGTGGAGAGAAAAAGGGGAACTTGAAACCAGGGTGGTCCCATCTCAAATGTTTACTCTCTGTCTGACCCTAGGCAATTAATCTCCCAGAGCTCCAGACCAGAGGTGCCCAACACTTTCCTCCTGGCAACACTCCTGAGTGGGGCCCAAACCAGATTAAAATGTAATTGGGTAATGTTTAACAAAATAAATAGAAATACAATAAAATTTAAATAACATTAATAAACATTAATAACAAAATTAAAAACATAAATAAGTCTG
The DNA here is from genome assembly GCA_023548195.1 of Bettongia penicillata ogilbyi. Classification (NCBI taxonomy): domain Eukaryota; kingdom Metazoa; phylum Chordata; class Mammalia; order Diprotodontia; family Potoroidae; genus Bettongia; species Bettongia penicillata. Next base: position 5,321,488 of record JAJHZJ010000540.1, on the reverse strand, counting down.
TGCATGGCCAAAGAGTGGCCTTGTTTCCTTTTGAGTCTGATACCCTTGCTCTAGGCAATTCTCCAAAGCTATGTGAACTACCTGCTTCAGTAGAGGAAGCTTCTCCTCCGGGAGTTCCCCAAACCAATGAAATCACAAGTCCTTATTTCCTCATCCCTTATCATATGCCAGAAAGTGTGCTAAGCGCTGGTGACATAAAAGGTAAAACTGAAATTGTCCCTGTCTTTACAGAAATTACATTCTACTAATGGGAGGGGTTGTCAGGTAAATCCATTGGAAGAGAGAAACCCAATCTCTTGGGGAGATAAGGACAGGTTATGTAGGAAGTAGCACCTGAGCTTGGCTTTGAAGGAAACTAGGAACTCACAGAGGCAGAGGCAAGGAAAGCGTGCATTCCAGACTTGCACCTGTGCAAAAGTATGGTGATCATATATGTACCTGTATATGCATGTATATATTTATACATACATAATACATATGCGTATATAGACATAGGGACATACCTACATGTCTAAATATGTGTGTGTTTATATATGTCTGTCTGTGTGTACACATGTATGTCAGATTGACCAAAACAGAGAACGTAGTGGAGTAGGATTAGGATATACAAGATAAACTATAACTCACAATGTTTTTCTTTAAAGAACATAGAAAACAGCTTCTCTGGCTTTCTGTGGCAAGGTTATGTTTTGTAGTTTACAGGTTTTGGATTCATTGTACCATCATTCATGAGAAAGATTTTAGTGGGTAACTCAGGTTTGTCCTTTAAAGTCACAAACTGCACAATTGTCAGTTTCAGTGTAAGAAATAACTGCGTATCACTCTCTTAGTAGTCATTAAAAAGCGCTAAGTCTCATGAAACATTACATGAAGATAAACTGGAACCTAAAGCTTGCTTAGAGGACAGAATGTTGGTTTTTGAGGCCCTGGGTTCAGTTTCCATTTCTGACAATCACTATTCATATGATCTTGGTCAAGTTAAATAATCTCATTAGCCCTCACTTTTCACATTTGTTAAAAAAAATAAGAGGCTGAACTAGATGACTTCTGAGAACTCAGCTCTATATCTATGATCCTTGCATTACCTTACATTAGTCACTTAATTTCTCTAGGCCTCTAAAATAAGGGAGGCAGGACTAGACAGGCCCTAAGATTCCCTCCCTGCTTTAAATCTATGATCCTCTAGGATGCTCTGGTTTATTATCTTATCATTGCTTTCTAAATCAATGACTGAAGAGCTAGGCCAGAAGAGGAAAATGGAGAGTTGAGTGGAATCTTAGATGTCACAGCTTGGCCTTCGAACATAAACAGGTCTTTGAATGATAGGTTTCGTGCCTATAACATTTCAGTGGTCCCTAGATCTTTTTGTTGTAATATGGGATTTAAATGCAAGCCCCATTTAATGATCTTTGCAATCCCAAAGAAGTGAAATATAAAACATCATAGCTCACAGTGGAAATTTTCTAAAAATAAAATTAATATTTAATTTTGTATGCATCTTGAACCCAAAACAACCCATACCTTTAGTCTGATCCACTGTGCAGGAAGGAAGCATCTGGGTATAACATCGCAGATATGATGTTTATAAGGGTAGCACTTAAGACATTCTCTATATAATGTTAGCAAAACTATAGCATGTATTATTAATAGTAAAGAAAAGAAAAAGGAGAGGTACCTTCACGGTTGTTTTAGCCAGTGTGCTCAGGCCCTATTCTAGACTTTGGATGGGTCTTCTTTGGTGAAACCATGGATGCAGATTTTATTGTGGGTTGTATGTTTTCACTGATGTATATGGCTATTATTAAATACTCAAACAACCAGTCCACTGATCAACAAATATTTATATAGTATCAACTATATACCAAGAGCTGTGCTAGATGCTGCAGTTATAAGAAAAAAGAATGAAACCTTTCTACTTCCAATGAGTATGCAAGGTGCTTGGCAAACCTTAAAGGCCTATGTAAATACTAGCCATCAATGAACTTACCTTCTAATGGGGGAGACAAGTACACACACATATGTATATGTATGTATGTATTTATATTCAACATAAATATAAATTTAATACATGCATATATATTACATGTACAACATAGTTCAGTACAAGGTAGTTTGGGGAAGGCATTAGCAGTTGGGGGGATCAGAAAAAGCTTTACGTAGAAGATGATGGGTAAGCTATATCTTAAAGGAAGAGAGGCACTCTTTGAGGCAGAGGTAAAGAGGGGTGTACTTTCCAAAGATTACTAAATTAATCCCATGTTAGTGAAAATCATGTTGTGGGAGGGAGGAGGCATGGAATTGTGGAAAGAACGTTGGCCCTAGAGTTGGAAGATCTGGATTTGAGACTTGGCTCCACCATTAAAGCAAATTATGATTATTTACAGCAGGATTGTTTGAGTCCAATATTTTAGAGTCCAATATTTTAGCTGGCAGTGGGATTCATTGCTAAGTTTGCTTTCAGCCTTTCCTGTACTTGAGCTCATTAATAGCTTATATTTGAGGGATTTGATTTATGTGGTTGGTAGCTGGGTTTAGCAATTGCTACTAGCCTTATATTTGTATAAGAAATTATGCTGTGCCAAGGTCATGTTGGGCATTTCTATGCTCATTCTATGGGGTATCCAATACGGTTAAACCAAGTTTTATCTGATTATTAACTGTGTTTCTTAGGGATACTTAGTAACGGCTAATGATGGGGAATGTTTGTACAGAAATACTCTCAGATTTCTACAGGCCAAGAGTTTTTCTCAATATGCAGTAGAAATTCCAAATTGTTTCCTGGTTTTCATTATTACCTTCTCCCATTCCCTGTATCCTCGTAGGTTTTTTGTAACTCATACCCTCCAAAACCACTACCACTATACCTGTTTTCCCACCACTCTCAGTCAGCCCATCCCCTGTTCTCCAATCCATAATATGCTTCATTTCTGTTTTCTGGCCCATGAGTAGTTTTCTCTGGGTAACATTTTTTTTAAAAGGAGACAAGATTACATCAGAAAGCAGATGTCTTTTGGGTGGTGTGTGTGTTGCTGAGAGACAGAATTTGAAATCTCTTTTTGTATGAAAGGCACAGTGAATGGGTATAATTAGTAAGGCTGTTGAAGGAGTAAAACCTGGTAAGCAATCTTGCTTGACTGGCTTAATGAAAAGCATCAGCTATCAGTTTCTGTCGCAACTATTTGAGGGTGAAATAAGTGCGGGGTTATTCGTTACGGAGTTTGAACAAAAGCTAAAGCTGGAGCGTGGGCTCTGACTCGATTCCTAAGAGGAAGATTTTCTTGGGTGGAATATATATGTGGCTTCTCCAAACTCAATGGCTCGTGGCCCAGACATACCTCATTTAGAAAGTTTAAAGTGTAAAGATTTCTAGAAAGGTAGGGCAGTGGCTGGAAGGGATGGGAGGAAGGTCAGGGAGAGAAGAGTGTGGGGTAGGGGTGGGGAGCAACAGAGAGATCCAGCCTGTTTTGTTCCAGAGCCTCAAAGAAGGCTTCCAAGTACTGAGCCTCAGTGTAGTCTGGAGTCCTTGGAGTTGATTCTGGATTTGAAATTTGGACTGAGGGACCTTTTAAATCCTAGGCTAATGGTCCTAGGTATTAACTGACATGAACTTTAGGCATCTGAGTGCAATGACCTTTAAACAACGCCTTCCTTCCTTCCTTCCTTCCTTCCTTCCTTCCTTCCTTCCTTCCTTCCTTCCTTCCTTCCTTCTTTTTTCCCTCTCTCCCTCATCCCTTCCTCCCTTTTCCCTCCTTCCCTTCCTTACTTGTTTCCTTCCTTCCCTCCTTCTTCCCATCATCCATTCATCCTTCCTTCCTCCTTTCCATATCTCCTTCCTTCCTTCCTTCCTTCTTTCCTTCTTTTTCCCTCTCTCCCTCATCCCTTCCTCCCTTTGCCCTCCTTCCCTTCCTTACTTGTTTCCTTCCTTCCCTCCTTCTTCCCATCATCCATTCATCCTTCCTTCCTCCTTCTTTCCATATCTCCTTCCTTCTTTCCTTCCTTCCTCCCTCCCTCCCATCGTCATGCAACTAGTCAGTGTCTGAGGCAGCATTAAAAACTAGATCTCCTAACTCTGAAGTCCAGAACTCTTTCCCCCTACACTAAGCTGTCTTTATAAGCCAAACAATGTTAAGGGATTGTTCCTGACAGCTAATAAAGGCCAGAGAGTAGGCGTTCCCAGGAGATACATGTGTAGTTCAAGGGAAAAAACCCAGGAATTTGACATCACTCCTATTGCTCTACTCTCCACCCCACAAAGAACAGCGTTGGTTTGTGGGCGTGCATGGGTGTGTATGGATTTGACCAGAGACTGTTCTAAAGATTCTTTACACAGCGAGAGTAACCGTGTTAGTTTACTGCCAACATGATGAGCCAAAAGCCTCGTTTTCATCCTGGTGAGGGCCAAACAGGCAGGGAATTTTTAGGTCATTTGGGTAGAAATCTCAGCAGGGAAACTGCATCAATTCTCCTTCATTTGGTCTGCATCGACTTAAACTTTCTGGCTCTGAATTCAAGGGGGTAAACAAAGCCAATCTCTCAATTCAAGACCTAGAAAGAACCCCAGCTACTTTTAATGAAAAATATTATGTACTTGTGTTATTATTATTGTTTATATTACAGGGAATATGGAAATGATCTTTCCATCTTCAGCATAAATCCAAGTGAGTGGCAGTTCAGCGTTTAGTTCCCTATGTGACAAATGTCCCAATATATCTTGTTACCTTTATAATAGGAAAATCCAATATGTTTTAAAAGGGTACTCCATTTCTTAACAAACCACAGAATCAAACAGAAAGCAAACTAATCCAGCCTCATTGCATTACAAGAAATAGATTATGTAAACATCATTCAGCCTGGGTTGAGAAAACGGAGCAGTTCAGGTTCATCTTGCTGGATGATGCAAGTGATGACCTTTTCCCAATGCCTTTCTGGAGAGAGCATTCTCTTCTCGGGAGCTCACTCCTGGAGGAGAAGTTCTTTGGCTACTTAGATGTTAGTGAGCAAATAATTGAAAGTTAAGAGTCATTTATTTATTTAATTACTTCCTCAAGTGGTTATTACTGATATTTCTGAGTTACATCTCCCCTCTTCTTTTGTTGTTTTTTCCAGAATATGATGAAATTTCCTTAAAGGATAAATTAATGTTGACAGCCCAGAATCTTCTGGGCTTCACTGAGCCACACTGCTTCTCATGTTGACTCAAATCCATATTTCTACTTCTTCAAGAGTATTATGATAATAAGTGCTAATTAAGACAACTGTGGAAGCTTTGGCCAAAAACAGGCAGTATGTTGTAGAGAGTGGATACAGTACTGATTTTGTAATCAGGAAAACTTGGGAAAAGTTGTATGACCCTGGGGATGTGACTTAACTCTGTTGTTAGCCTCAGTGTTCTCATTTATAAAAAGGAGATGACAGTACCTCTTTTATGAGATTGTCCTGAGAATCGAATGAGATAATGCATAAAAAGTGTTGTGCTAGAAATAGCTAATATATACATGTATTATATATATATATAATACATATATATATATATATGACACTTTAAGGTTTATAAGGCACTTTACAAATATTATCTCATTGGATTCGCACAACAATCCTGGGAGATGGCTGCTGTTATTATGGTCATCTTACAAATGAGAAAATGGAGATAGACAATGTTTAAATGAATTGCACAGGATCATACAGCTGGCAGGTATCTGAAACTCAATTTGAATTCAGATATTCCTGATTCTGTACCATATAAGTGCTATATAAATATTATCTATTATTTTTTTTTAAAAAAGTTTTAATGTATGCATTACTCATCACTTTGCTATTTTGCAACAGATTTCCCAAAAGGTTATTGGAACCAATCATATCAATTCCTTTTCCTTAGTTTGGGGACAGTGATGAATGATGGGGATGGACCTGAAGCCCTACTATGGTGTTAGTCAGGATAGATCCAGGCTAGAGCAATACTTATACAAGCATGTAAGAAGTTTCCTCAAAACTAGTAATACCCAAGTTTTCTGCCCAGAGATTCTGCTTCGAGGAGAGGAAGTAGAGCTTACAGTCACAGGAAATGTAGGGCTGAAGCAGCCCTGCTTCCATCAATCCTCTGGCTTCCTCCCTCAGCTCTAAATGTATGATTTTCAACCTAGATCTCAATCCCTCCTCCTTTAAAGAATGAACTTCATAGGATCAGAAAGCCAGGAGAGACACCAGAGGTCATCTGGTCCAACCCTCCTCATTTTATAGATGGGGAAACTGAAGCAGTGAATTGCTATAACCAGAAAATGCCACCACCTAATGTGACATTAAGTCTCTGATCCTCAGGTGATGGACACACAGCATATCACTCAACCTTCCTAACTTGGGAGGACCTGCCAAAGTTTATGTGCAATTGGAATGGTCTTCTGGAACCCCTGGCTACCTACCATAAGAAGGCATGCAAGTAGGACTTCAGTGTATTCCCAATTAAATAATAGAAATCCAAGAGTGATCCCTTATTCTAATTTCTTAATAACTCAGTCAGTGACCTCCAAGTTATATATTTTCTTTTTTACTATTGCCTCTGAGTAGCCTCAGACATTTATGGGAAGCCTCAGGAATTTATGATTGCTTTCCTCTTAGCATAAGTATTTCTGAGTATCCCCGTGGCCTTGTATGCTGGTTGGACTCAGAAGTTTGCTAATGGTAAATTCTGCAGTTGTGCTGGTTTCAAGTGTGTATAGAGAGTCTACATTTGAAAGTGAATTCAAAATTTGAAATTCTAATTAGACACTGAAGAGTAAACGTACCCTGAATATGTAGTTGTCCATAGGACAAATATAAGTCAAGTTTTGTGGCAAGGAAGAAAAGAGGAGAGGAGTTCCATTCAGTGAACATTTATTAGATGCCTCCTAGGTACAAACCATTATTCTAGGTGCTGGGGGCAGGGTGGGTAGAGGAGGAGAGACAAAGCAAAAACAAGATCCTTTCCTCACAAAGGAAATGTCAGATTGTTTATTTGTCTCACTGACTTCAAAGACGATGGAGCAGAATGGTTTCAGTGTTGAAATCCAATTAGATTTTATCCAATGTAAAACAGGATTCAGTAACAAGGCCCACTCTGACCTCTGGCCTGTAGGTTCTGTTTCTGATAATGTGCCCAGGTCTTACTATACTTACTGTGCCATGGCACTAAGCTAGTACCAGTTCTTCTCTGCTGAAACAAGGAGAAGGGTTCAGGCCATTACCTATCTGGTTTAGCATTAGTCTTTTGGCCTGAACTATGAACATAGTAGCAGCCGTGATTTAAAAATTGTTATTTTAAACAAAAATATTCCCTTCCTATATCTCGAAAATGCAATTGATTAAGGGACCCAAGAGCAGTTTTTACATTTATATTTTGGTGCACCTTTAATATTTCACAATAGCGTGTGTTCGAACTTTGTTGCCGAAGAAGACCATGACATCAGAGAAATGATGACATGACTTGCACTTGACTGTGTTTTGAATGGGGACTGTGCAGATCACCAGCCTCACTTCTCCTCCAGAACCATCTGCATCCAGTGACCAGATATTCATCAGGGTGACTGGAGATGACCCAGGATGAGGCAGTTGGGGTTAAGTGACTTGCCCAAGGTCACACAGCTAGTGAATGTCAAGTGTCTGAGGTGAGATTTGAACTCAGGTCCTCCTGATTCCTGCACTGGTGCTCTATCCACTGCACCACCTAGCTGCCCTCATTTCATAATAAGAGTTAATCTAAATATACAAAATATTAAGGGAGGGTCTCGGACAGACAAGTGGTCTTGTGTGTTAACAACAAAATCACACTACAGTATCCCTGTTGTTCAGACTATAACTAGGATAGGCCTAGGTGCCTCAGGGCACCAAATAGAACTTTTAGTCCTTCATCAGAAACGATAGAGTTTAGCACCTAGTTAGCAAGAATAATTGGTGAACATAGTAGGATGCTTTCTCCTCATTCCCCGCCCCCAACTCTCAGTTACACCCTGACCCCAGTTTATCTTGCTCCCTCTCCTTACCAGAAGGGTCTTGTGGTGTCCCAGGTCTCTTGTTTTTAAGACAATGTCATATTTATTGTGAATTATTATTTATTATTACTATCATAGGTGCTTACCTGCTACGTGCCAGCCATTGTGCTAGGAAATGGCAATACAAAAATAGAGATGAAATAGCCGCTGCTCTCCAGAAGCTTCCATTTTAGCTCTTCTTTAGTGGAGAACCATGTATACAGATAAGCAAGGGTGACATGTTATGGCATCATAGACTTAAGGAACCCTAGAGACCAGCTGGTCCAGCCTCCTTTAGACAAGTGAAGAAAGTGGAGCTTGACAAGTGATTTACAGGGTTTCTGATTATGAGGGTGAGCATCCTGTGTTCTCTAGCTCCTCGCCATGGTGCAGTATCCAAGGAGCTCTATCCTCAGTAAGGCTCCATGCCCCAGAGTTTGAATTCACTTACCAAGTGTCTTCCCTCAGATGAAATTATTTTAGATATAGTTGAGGCTCTGCAATTGTTACTGTTATCTCTGCTGCTTCTGTCATTGTCTATAAAACAGTCGGTTTTGTGATCATTTAGGGGATAAAACCTTGTAGAGAAATTCTGACCATTATTGGAATAATAAAATGAAATGGGCCTAACTGAGCTGAGTCTGAATGGATGACCATTTTGGTCATTTGAACAGTGTAAAAGTTGGCATTTCAGACAAAATGAACTGAGATATAGCTACTGCAAATCCTGCATCAGAGATAGAAGCAAGAGCTGCTGTGTGGGGCTTCTGTTACTTAGCCCTAGGTCCTTAGTGCCTAAGCAGAATAGGTAAGGACCACAATTTCCCAAAAAGACCTCACCTTCTGTGGTCATAAGGTCATAGATTTCAAGTGAGAATGGCATTTAAAGATCATCTATCTTCATCATTTTACAAATAAAGACACTGAGGCCAAGTTTGCACAGGTAGAAACAGTAGAGTTAGAATTTGAACACAGATCCTGACTCCAAATCCTTTTTAGAAAGATTTTTTTCCAAAGCGTTATGTCTTTAGATGGGCAGCAGACTAAAGAATTAAGAGAACCTAATGAATTGTACAAACAGAAATGGCATCCTTACTTTGTAAATGCATACCTTAAAAAATACTTATGCTTCTGATGTCTTACAGAAGTAGTAGAACTTCCTTTGGGCCTAATGAAAGAACAGGAAATGTAGTCAGCCTTGGGTCCTTCACAGCTGGAACCTTTCTTCGTCAATAACATGGTGTCTCTTTCCTTAACTGCACAGCTGGTCTAGGCTGTCACTTGTGGGCCTGAACTGGGATTGGGGGACGTTGAAACTCAAAAGGAGTGAGTGTTTGTGAGCATACCTTTTGTGCTCATTCTGTGTAGGTCTAATTACCTTCCTTTCTAGATTCTGGTACCAAATGTAAGGGGTTTGAATAACGAATGTACAGTGCTTCCTCCATTCATTAGACTGGAGAGTTGAGAATTATCTGTGAGAAATTTCTAAAGCATAGTTATGATTCTTTAATTAAGTAGTTTTTCTTTCTTTGGCCTTGTCAGTGGTTTCTGTTAGAAATGATCTTCTGCCCAGCTGGGTCTTGTCGAGAACTTTCTTAAAAAAAGGTGAAGCGTGATCATATGACCAGGATTACAGCAAAGTAGAGCCTGGGCTGTGGGAATTGTAGACCATAGCTTTAGTGACAATAATGCTAGTGACCATGTCACAAATATTTCTTGCATGCCTGCTGTGTGTCAAGACACTATGGTAGGTCCTGAGGATGCAGAGACAAATACATTATTATAGCATTTATATGGTGTTTAAAGATTATAAAGCACTGTACCTTTGCTATCTCATTTGGTCCTGAGAACAGTCCTAGGAGATAGCTGCTACATCATCCGCATTTTGCAGATAAAGAAAATGAGGCAAACAGGGGTGAAGTGAATTGCCCAGGGTCACGCAGTTAGCCAGTGTCTTGAGGCCAGATTGGACTTCAAGTCTTTTTCCAGAGTCCAAGCCCAAAGCTCTATCCATTCCGCCACTTTGCTGCTTCTAGCCTGGAGGGAGATAATATGTACACATTGAAGTCCTTTATACAAAATATATACAAAAATGTATAACACTAGTATCTATCACTTATATAGCACTTTTTGCACGATTCTCGCAACAAACAGTCCCATTAAAATGGTCCCATGGGAATTATTACCCACATTTTGCTGATAAAGAAACTGAGGTTCAAAGAATTATGGTCACAGAGCTCCTAGGTGTTGAAGGCAAAACCTGAACCCTGATCTCTCCCGACTTTAAGTGCTTTTCCTATCATCCCAAGGAGAGTTGAATTTATTTCCCTTTTGCTAAAGGTAGTATTATCAGAGCACTTTGAAAAAAAAAATCACTGCAGCAGCCTCAAAACACATCACATTCGCTAGGCTGCAGGGTACATTTTTCTTTCTGGACTTAACTCTCCCAGCTGCTTAGTGGCCTTTTGTGTTGTTTTCCTTTCGATATCAAAACAAGCCTGAGTGATAGCTGTCCAGGTGAAAAATCCATAGTTGTTTTGAACCCTTTGCCCTCTTACACTTTGAACATTCTGTGTGAGAGTCTACATTGGCACATTGGGCAAGAATCAGGGAAGAGTCATCTTTCTCCAATAGATAAGACCCATTATTACCAAATCTTAGAAGCCTATAGCTGCTTTAGGGTCTTTGACAACTGGCGTCTTTCCTTGTGGCACTCCAGAGTGGCTTCCATCCTTTTGTATTAGCAGTTAAGGACGCAAGCTTGTCTAGAACATATGTTCCTTTAAACGTTTTCTTGTTTGAGACAAGAATCTTATCATCAGCCTTGATTTCTTATTTGAGCTTCCCCATAAGCTTGGAACAACAGTCACATTGACTTATTCACAGATGTGTGTGTGCGTGTGTGTGTGTGTATGTGGTGGACGTGAGCCTGAGCTCGTGCAGAGAATAGGAAAGAGTGACCCACCCACGCCTATGCCCACAAATTCCAGACATAGTTTTGTTTATTACTTGATCTGCCTTTGTGTTCCTTGATCAGAGCCTTTATTCTTGAAATTCAGCCCGATTGTTCCATGAGACAAGGGAGGAAATGGTATGCGTGGAAGCATGTAGAGTAACTGAGGGAAAGTGGCATCTGTCCCAGGCAGGATGAGAAATCTTTGGCAGACCGAAGGCAAAAACTGGGTGACTCTCCTTTTGTTTTCAGGATTGGTGTAAATGGTAACAACATATACTTTCAATGCGCTCTTTTAAAATTCACTTTTGAAAAAAGAAATTAGGCTCATTTTCATATATACATTTTGAAACAGAGTGTAGTGCTTGATAGTTAGAAATATGGCAAAGTACAACGAACATGGGGTTGGGTGTTAGAGGACCTGGTCAAATCCTCATCGTTGATAGCCTGTGTTCTTAGCCATGTCCTTAATTTTTCTAGATCTCAGTTTCCTCATCTGTACAATGTGGGGATTAAACCAGATGGCCCCTAATATCTCTTCTGGCTCTAACTCTGATTCATTTTAAGGCTGTTGTGACAAGGTCTACTTTCCACTAGATGTATACCAGAGAGATGGAACAGGTGAGATTAACTTCCTAGGACTTTGTCCTACAGCACTCCCAGGCCTGCCTCTCATTGGTAAACAATAGAAAATTTAGCAGGTGGCTCATCATCCCTTCCTTGAGTCAAGCACCACACATTTCAGTGTTTTACTAGTCTTGTTACTCACTAATATTAATCTAAGAAAGCTGTTGAGCAAAGCTTGCTTGAAGTCACTCCAACTGAGAACTGGTTGTGTTTGCTTTGAATCTCACAAGCTTAATTGAATAGGACACAGTTTGTGTAACCAAACCAGCAGCCAATCCTGCTTATCTCTCCCAACAGCTTATTTTATTTAGACTGGTAAATTAATGGGTCATTGGCTGTTGGGCTAAGACAAAGTCCAGCAACCTTTTGGCTTACTTTAATTAAACTCAGTCCAACAAACATTTGTTGAGCTTCTGATGTGTGCAAGGCCACTTAACCCTCAAAACTTCCTTCTCTGTCTGCCTCTTGGATGAGATAAATTTTAATGTGCAAGATTGAGGGCACTTTCCTGACCTGCTCCAAAATGTGGCGAGATGAAGTTTTGACTTAGATCTGTCAAGAGTTTTGAGTTCTTTGGGTTTTGAAATCCTTTAAGCAATATGGCCTTGGGTCCTAATCATCATCTAGGCAGTGTTTGGTCTAAGATATTTCCCAATGAAACACATATTACAAAAATACTTTACAAGAATTGTCACATACACAACTAATCAATAGTATCACATGTTGGACAATAGCGAATGGAATCTTTTATCCCTCTGCACCTCTAGGATGATCTCACAAAAGATACAAGCCTGAGTGAGCTATTCATAAACCTCTTCCTCTAATTAGCTCCAGACAAAACTTAGTTGATTGGACAGGCATCAGAAAAGATAAGACATATGCAACTTGGCAGGGCAGTAGCAAAATTGCAGGAAAGTATATGGAACCTTAATTCAAACTTAGCCAAGCAAAAAAAAAAAAAATAAGTCCCCTCTGATTATAGGTGGCAACCTGAGAGACAGTCTGCAACTGGCCATTGTGGGGACAAAAAAAAGGAAGTAGAGGGTGGGGAGACTGCAGGATATTGACAATAAGAAAAACAAAAGGGCAGGCTCAGTGGTCTTTGTATTTTTTTAATGTCTTTTTAATTAAAGACATACTTTACAGCCTACAACCCGATATTTTAAGCAATTACACTCGATAAAGATATTTCTCCTTTTTTTTTCTGATTCAGAGTGGGATTTTAGAAATGAAGAGATTTGGAACTCTTTACCAGCACTTTTGATCCATTCATTACCTGTCATGTTAACAGCAGCAGGTCTTGATTAAAGGCCTTTTTAATTGCTTTTCCCAGGAATGATTTGCTCATGGAAGCATCCTTTCTCTTTATGTCATCCTGACAACCAGATAATTGAATGTGCTCCTCGAGGTATGAGGGGAATTCTCTCTACATCTTTGCTGTGTCAGGACCCCATAGCCACAATTAAGAAACTGGAGGTCAGGGCGGCAGAGACCTCTATCTATGTGTGGCTTACACGGGCTTGACTATAGGGTCTTTATAGCTTTTAAACTGATGTCTGTTGTCTCTTTTAATGTCAAAGAGGGAAGTCCCCTTGAACCCCTGATGGCGTTCAATTATGGTCATGATTATAAAATGTCTCAGATCTTTGGGGAGTGTGAGAGAATCAATAGAGTGATGCAGAGAAGAGGAGCAGAAATCCCACAAGTGTTGATGTTGTTTTTTAAATTCACTTTCCTAATCACAAGATGGCGAGTGGGAGAAGCCTGTGGGAAAAGGGGGTTTGATTACCGGGTAGATGGGGTATAGGCCATTAGTGCCTAACAAGACAAGACAAATGGTCTCCCAAGATCTTCAACCCTGATGATTCAGGTTGATATGTGTGTGTGTGTGTGTGTGTGTGTGTGTGTGTGTATGTGTGTATTTTTGCTTATGCGAAGAAAATGGGATGAACTCTTGGGTGGTTTACCTACAAAACCCCAGGTGAATTTTTATTTGTTCCATTTCTGGAGGATTGTTTAGCCACATCTGTTTGGCTAAATCTCTCTAATTTCATTGTTCCCACTAAGATGTGCTTTCTAAGGAACAATAAGATGTATTTGGCAAGTGATAGTCAGTTTTAGTTTGTGCAAATGGGTATCATTTAAAAAAAATGGGATCACCCCATCATTTTTCATTTTTTAGTTTTTCATTCTTGTAATGTGTGTAGGGTATTGTAAAAAAATATTTATTGCAAAATGGAGAAACCAATGCACAGAGAAATTGCTTACCCAGAGACATACAGCCATTTTTCAGTATATCTGAAACCAGATCCCAGAGCTAGGACTTTGCCAAACTTCAAAGTTGGAAGAATCAGTACATTTTTTCCATCCTTTCTTCTCTGAAGTGAGGCTGACATAGTACAAATGTATTTGAAAAGCATCTTTGTATTTAGTCATTTCATATAAATATGAGTTATGTTTAGATTCTAATCAGATTTTTTATTCTAGAATTTGGGGGTCTTATTTTACATATATCTTTCTTTTTACCATTTACTTAAAAAATTTCAAAAATTTCTCCTTTAAAGAAAAACAAACCTCTCCATTTTAAACCCAAGAATTAGAAAAGTCCAATTTTGAAGCTTTGTAGTCTTGTACCACTTCTGGGGTCACTCTGGCAGACACCTTTGCATAACTCCTGCCATCCCTTCAAATTTTCCATCTTTAATCCTATGAGCTCACAGAGTGCAAATTAAAGATAGGGCCCATGATAATCAAGTGTAAATGTGTGGGGGTGGGGGGGCGAAGATAAGAAGAGGTCTAGCAGGCTCCATCTTTGGTTAGATGTTGGAAACAGGAAGAAAAACACTTTAGATCCAGCCCTGGAGCAAAGGACATGGAGGCAGAGTAGGAGTGGCAAGGGGGCTTTCTTTCCTAAAGCTGCTTAGGTAACACTTCCTAGAACCTACTAATATCAGTGGGTGGATGTCAGGATGCTAATATGATTTCATAAGGCTACTTCTTGATAAACTCTTTAAGACACTGGTGTCAAAATCAAATAGAAAGTAGGGCTACTAAATTATATGTAAAGATCACTGCTGGCTCCATGTTGTCTTAGAAAACCACATATTAACATTATGTTTGATTGTATTTTTATTTATTGTATTAAATATTTCCCAACTGTATTTTAATCTGGTTCCCTGGAACTATAGAGTATTGCATGTTAGATACTTCTGCTTAAGAGGTTTAGTATAGGTTTTGGGAGTTTATTGGCACTATCCCTCCCATCCTTACTCTAAACCCTTCCTTCCCTCTCCCAGTACCCTGTCCTTGTGATTGCCTCATTATTTGGCCCTTTATGTTACATTGCCAAAAGACATTGAGAAGAAGAAAGATACTTGGCATGTTTTGTAGTCAGACATTGAAGAGTAGCCATTATTTGGCTGCTACCATGGATTAAGGTCTGAACTTAAATACAAAACTGGGAATTGGAATCCAGTCCTCCTTTTCTTTTCAGTGACGAACTAAATCCTTTAGACAAATTGTCTTTATTCTAGAATTCTCACTCTTCCTATCAGCCTATAACAAGAGATGAAATCATGCCCCTTGTCTTCCACTATGGAATCTGGAAATGAAAGGAATATCGTCTGAAAACAGGTCAGAGCTCCATGGCCAAAGGGTTACAATAATAAGATATTATTATCCTGGTTTCCAGGGCAACTGAAACTTAGCCTCATCCATGAGTATAAAGACAAATTCACAATACAACTTTCATGCAGCAAACATAGCTCCTCTGGACTTTAAAGGGGACTGTTTAGGCAGGGAATAATTTGTGAGGTGAAGGGGAGACTACTGGCCCCATTTAGTATGCTTAATTTTCCTATGTTTGGATTTAAGTAGAAAATTGATGAAACAAACCCCTATTCAAATAAAGTTACTACAACCTCTATTTTATTTCCATCAGAGGTAAATATAATATTCTAAAGTGCAGCAGGCTTAGGAGAACCTCAATTGTGTTTCTGTAGTTTGCTTCAGTTCTTAACCCTAATTTATTTTTCACCTGGATAGCTTGTTCCATAAACTAATCTTTCCATTCTGCACATTTCCTATCAGTGTGTAAAATATCGTATGCATGTGACTGTTGGCATCAATAAACATTTGCTTAAAGATATGAGTATTTCTTTTCAAATAGTAGATCACTGCTGTTTGTATCTCATATATATATATACACACACGTATATTATGCATATATATATACAAAGTATCATAGTAATTTAAAAGTTAATAAAGGGATTTACAGTATAGTGTTTGCAGTCTGTTTCCAAATGTAGATTATTGAGTTATGCCCAGATGTCTCTTCACTGATGATTAAGTCCATTGTTAAGTCTAAAATCATGACAATAATACGAAAATCTCTTGAGGAATCACTTGAGTAGACACACATATGTGTGCATACACATACACAAACACATACAAATGGCAGGTGAACGTTCTCAGGCTCAGACATTCATAACATCCACTTTGACAGAGAAATAAGCTCACAGTTTTGTCTCACTCTCCATATGGAAGAAACTAAATATGTCCCTTCTAACAGTAAAGCAGAAGGATTGCATAGCTTCTGTTATTTCTAATGAACTAGTACAGTGCAACTCTCTCATTCTCTCTCTCTGCCCTTCTCTCATTCTCTCTCTTTCTCTCTCTCTTTCTCTCTCTCTTTCTTTCTCTCTTTCTCTCTCTCTTTCTCTCTCTCTCCCCTTCTCTCATTCTCTCTCTTTCTCTCTCTCTTTCTCTCTCTCTTTCTCTCTTTCTCTCTCTCTTTCTCTCCCTCTCCCCCCTCTCATTCTCTCTCTCTCTCATTTCCTTTTTCTCTCATTCCCTCTCCCTGTCTCTGTCTCCTTTCTCCTCTTCTTACCCTTTCCCTTTCCCTCTTCCTTCCTTTTCCCTCCACCTCCCCCATCTCCATCTCTGTCCCTTTCTCTCTTCTCTTTTATTCTCTGTCTCTTTCTCTCTCAGTCTCTATCTCTTCTTTTCTGTTTCTTGCTCATCTGTGCAGTTTCAGTTAAATGGTTAAATAGCAACTAGATGGTATAGTAAATAGAGTGTAGGACTTGGAGTCAGGAAGACTTGAGTTCAAATCCAGGATCAGATACTTCCTAACTGTGTAACCATGGGCAAGTAACTTAACTTCTCTGTGCCTCAATTTCCTCATCTGGAAAGGGGGTAATAATAGCACTGACCTCCCAGGACTGTTGTGAGAATCAAATGAGCTAATATTTGAAAAGTGTTTCACAAATGTTAAGCTATATAAATGCTAGCTGCTGCTGAGGCTACCACTACTACTACCGCTACTACTACCGCTACTACTACTGCTGCTACTACTACTACTGCTACCACTACTATTACTACTACTATACATCAGGACAGAGTTTAGACAGTCATCAGTGTCGCATTACTCAGATTGTGACAGATGAATGTGAAACAGGTAACTCTTTGAGAAGACATTATTTCATGCTGTTCTGTATTTATTTATATAGGAGTTCTAATTTTGTGGTATAATGGATAGAGAGCTCATGTCAGAGCCAAGAAAAAGCTGGTTCCAAGTCTCACTTCTAGCATCAGCCTGATTGTGTGACCCTGGGCAAGTCATTTTATCTCTGTGCTCTAGTCAGCCTTCCAGAACTCCAGGTTGCAGAAAAGGTGCCAGCCTCCATTTGGAAAGAGAGTTTCCACCATTGGGAGTTTCCTACTTCAGTGAAGGCACAGGTTCAATTCCTATCCCCAGTTCATGCAGAGAGCCAACAAGAACATCCAGTAGAGAGTGTAAATGAGGGAGACACAATGCTGGAGAGCACCTAGGAGGAGCCACAGGGGACTGACATTGTCCCTTCGGTTGAGTTAGAGATAGTGGCTATGGACAGGGAAGTAGCATGTCAGTCCAGTCTAAGCATGAATGATGTTCAGGATGAAGTGTGGGAAGTTTTGCTTCCTACAGTTGCCTAAATGTTGGTTTCTGTGGAATTTAGAAGCATGCGTGTTCCAGTGCTGCTTCTGGTGCCTGCTAGCTCAGTGACTCTCAGCAAGTCACCTAACCAGCTTCCTGTGGCTCAGGCAATTTCTCCAGGAACCATGTACTAAATTGTCCTCAGCTGTAAAAAGATGTGGTCACACTAGATCACTTCTACATTTCCCTTCCCAATCTACATCTATGGTCCTCCAGTCATAGACAGCTTTGATCTTCTATTTGCGTTGGTGGAGTGAGTTCCCAAACAGGAAATTGCTTACACTAAGGAAATCAGAGCTTCTTTGAGTACGCCTGTGTTCATTATCCCTTTGCAAATGTGAAATAGTGAAAGAGAAATTTTTATGTTATTGACTTGAAAAGTGTTCCTTCCCATCCCAGAGCTTTGCCCTCTGTTGGCAATGTGGTAGATTAAGAGTCAAAAGAGCCTGGCAGTAGTATTGGGTCTATGACTTACTAGCTGTGACTTAGGAAAATCCCTTAACCTCTCTGAGCCTCAAGTTCCTAAAACAAAGATAATGCCCTACCCATCTCACAGAATGGTTAAGAAGATCATGAATAACATATTTGGAGGTAGAAAGGCTCTTAGAGGTCATATAATCCAATCCTTTCATTTTGTACCTGAGGAAACAGGTCTAGAGAAATGGGCTTAAGTCACAAAGATTGCACAGCTAAGTAGTCAAATTCGTATTTGAACTCAGTTTCTCTGACTCCAAATCCATTGTTTTTTCTCTGATGCCACTATAATTAATCTCTCTCTCTCTCTCTCTCTCTCTCTCTCTCTCTCTCTCTCTCTCTCTCTTTCTCTCCCTCCCTCTCTCTCTCTCCCTCCCTCTCTCTCTCTCCCTCCCTCTCTCTCTCTCTCTCTCTCTCTCTCTCTCTCTCTCTCTCTGTTTCTCTCTCTAGCTTATCTAACTATTTATCTATCTATCCATATGTACATTTTCATATATTATGTATATGTGTATTGAAAACCATAAAAGTATGTACAAATATAATGTGATCATTTCCATCACTGAGATGTGGCAGGGAAATTTTAACTTTTTAAAAATCTCCTTAAGAGGTGGTTTGTCTCTATACTAGTCAAGTGAATATGCCACAATATGATGCTTTTCCCACAAGAAATGATAGCAAGCAAATTTATCCATTTTTGGAGATTAGAATTGTTTTGTGACTTGGGAAAAAGAAACAATCATTTCACTGTCAAAAGATCACAATTATATATGTGTGTGTATGTATATACACACATATTTGTGTATGTATATATATGTGTATATATGTGTGTGTATATATGTATACACACACATATATACTCACATACTCATACAGATGTGTGTGTATATGTGGGGAGAGAGAAACATGCAGAGAGACAAAGACAGAAAGAGTTTTCCTCTCTCTTAACATCCTTATTTTAAAAAATAAAAAAGTTAAGCCTATGGAAGTACCACAGAGGCATTTGCCGGGCTACAGGACAATGACTTGTCTGGTGAATCCGGGGTAGTATTTAATCAATGTGTTTACAGAATTTACTGAATGAACCACTTTTCAAACCAGATGTTAGGCCAGTTGAGCAGCTGCTTCAGGCTGTTCAAAATGAATGAATCCAAATTAACAGTACCTAAAATGCCTAAGTGGGGAGGTATAGAGAAAATTCCACTAACCCTACAAGCCAATTGACACAGAAAGACTTCCTTTATTTGTTTTAGGTTCCTCCCTTTCTTTTTAATCTTTGTTCTTCATCTTTAAATTCCCCAAGATATCCAGCTCAGTAGATAGTGCTTAATGAAGGCTTGTTGAATGGTTAAGATAACTGGATTTTGTACTTTGCCCCTTGACCATATTGACCTCAGGAATTTAAGTCTAACAATTGCACCAACTTTTTTCCTGGCTCTGGGTAGGGCATATAAACTAAGCATCTTTCTGAGACAAGAAGGTACCATCCTATTGGTATTGGTTGCTTCCTCTCTATCAGTAAAATTATAGTTCTAAATTTTGTGGATTTACATTTAAAACAGCCACATGATATTTTTCCGAGTTTTTTGTCATTGTTATTTTCATTCCCATTACTTAATTTTCTTTGGAAATTTGTATTATGAGGACTTAAAGCATACATGGGATTCTGTGGTTCAAAAGAAAGTCAGCATTACTTGGGCAAAACTGACAGAGGATGGTATTTGGCATTGAATTTCAACAAAATACCATGATGGTGCTCATGTTCAAACAGATTTGTGGCCGTTGAGGTTTAAACCTTCCATAGATGTCAGTTAGAGCCATCAAACTTTGTCTGGTCTAAGAGCCCCCAGATCGTTAAGTAATGGGACAAACATCTCTGATGAGACCCCATACTATATCCTGTACACCCATTTGCGTAGTTGGCTTTGCTACTGCGTGTCTTTAATACCAGATTTCTTGTGAGTAAGTTCTCAGCCAGTCTATTTTTGCTTAAAGAAAAGAAAGGAAATAAGGTATGCCATTAGAAGGGCCTCACCTATGAAAAATGTGGGTTGGCTGAATAAGCAACATTGCAACATAGCTTCTTATCTCCCCCAATTTCCATAGCCATAGGGTATTTCAGAATCCAAATCTATGAAACATGCTGCACTTGCAATCCTTGTGTGCCCTCCCCATGAAACTCTTTCCAGATGCTTTGTTCATTACCAACAAAAAGGAAAAGCAAAATCATCACCATGAGAGTTATTTACTTTTGTGCCAGGATGTGGAAGGTTAAATAGATCAGATATTTTTATACCTGCGGCAGTAGGTGTAAGTGTGCCCAGGATGGTATCTGAAAGAAAATTGTCAAACAATATTAAGTACCAAGGAATGAGGGGGATACATAAGCATTGACAAAGGGACAGATAAAACCTTTGCTTTTCTGGATCTATGATATCAATCTTGAGCAGGGGGAGAAGTTGGGAAACAGAATAAAAGGATAATACTTGGTCACATTTTCTTAGTTCTTTACTGGTATGCACTGTCAGGTAACTGATGAAAATAGAAAGGAATCAGTGAGCTGTAAAGGAATCCGGAGTTCAAAGACATTGTCTCCTTTCCATTTCGTCTGTTCATTCCTTCCCCCAATGGATTACATATAAGACCCTTGTCCCAGATTACAGGGCTTGAACTCAGAAGTTTCACAGATAAAGGTTGGTTGATGTTTTGAAGGCTTTTTATTTCTCAGTCCTCTGTGATGTGCCAGCCTAGGGAATGTCCCCTGGAAACTTGGACAGCAGGGAAAAAATGGAGACGCTTTCATTTTACCAAGAACATACGTTTTTTTTAAAAAAAAATAGTTCAGAGCAAAGGAAATCAAAGCTGCTCTGATGGTGACTAACAGTAAAGGGAAATTGTATTAAACTTTGGAAATATAGTAAGATTTCATTAATTGAAGTCTCCTTAATTTGGAATTCATGTTAATTCAGGGAAGTTTTGGGGGTAGTTCAGCTTCAAGGTAGCATGCTAGTGAAAGAAAACTGTAAACAAATGTCAGATTATTTAATTAATTTAAAAGATTAAATTCATAAAAATGCCAAACAATAATTATTAACAAATGGCTCTTACCTATTCATTCAAATTGGTGAGACAGGACCTTTACTTGAAAATACTTAAAAAATTTAGGAAAACATAATTTCTCTGGAATGAGTTTCCTCAAACTGATTTTTCCATAATTATTGACCATACATACCATTGTATATGAGGGTCCAGTAAACTGAGTTAATTAAAATTAAATTAAAAGTTAACAGGGGTACATGCAAAGTCTGATATTTACTCCCAAGTTCTCTATATAAGTTTACAAAGCCTAATGATGAATCTTATTAGTACTGGTTGGCAACATTTAGCTAGGCAGCAGCTCCTAAGAAAAATAACTGGGCATTTTAGATATCAACATTTTATGTATGGCATATCTGCAGCAGATAAAGTGCTGGGCCTGCAGTCTGGAAGACTCTCATCTTCCTGAGTTCAAATCTGGCCTCAGACACTTACTTAGCTGTGTGACCCTGGGCAAGTCACTTAACCATTTGCCTGGGTTTTCTCATCTGTAAAATGAGCTGGAGAAGGAATGGCAAACCACTTCAATATCTTTGCCCAGAAAACCCCAAATGGAGTCACAGAGAGTCAGATATGACTGAAATGACCCAACAACCACAAAAATAACCTGACTTTAGCTTATTTGAACGTATAGATGCATGTTATCTAAAACAGAAGGGGTTCTATTATGTCGTCACTGGCCAAGTCATATATGAAGGATTGCATTTAGTTCTGAGCACTACATTAAAATATTTATTAATAACTATCCTTTTTGCATCACTTTCATTTATGTATTTCTTTCCCCCACCAAATCATCTCTTCTAACAAAGAATTAATAAAAGAAAAAAAGCAATTCAGCAAAACTAACCAGTACATCAATGGAATCTAACACTATTTGCAGTATCCCTCTCCCATAGCCCCACTATTTCTGCAAAAAAGGAAGAGAGATTGTAATTACCCTGTAATGTAATGTAGTTACACTGTAATTACATACCATTCAGTGTTGTTCTTTCTATCAACATTACTTTAATAATTCTTTATATTATTTTCCTGGTCCTGCTCATTTCATCATTTCATTGTGCATCAGGTCAGATGAGTTTTCCTATGCTTCTCTGAATTCTTCTTGGTCATCGTTTCTTATGTAGGCACCAGATATATATATATATATATATATATATATATATATATATATATATATATATATATATATATATATATATATATATATGTAAAGTAGAAATTGTCAAGAGGCTAGTAGCTAGTGGGTGAAGTTCTGTAAGTCAGCACTTTCAGACTCAAACAGAAATGTCTCTACAAGCCACATAGTAACTTAGAAAACCCCAAATTTATATTGTCCATGTTCTATTACATTTTTATTCGTTTTGTTAAATATTTCCCAATTAATCTGGTCTAGGCTATCCTGGAAGCCTACATAGACTGCAGCCCCAAATGTTTGACACCTGTACGTAGGTCCCATCATTTAAAGAATTGGTGGATTCAATGTAAAGTAGAAACCTAAGGGCTGCCATAATATTTATTTTCAAGAATTGTAGATGAGAGTGTAATAAGCTTCTTCTCTTACTCACTAAGATAGAATTAGAACTAATGGGTAGTATTAGACGGTTATAGGTCTGGAGCTAGAAGAGACTTCAAACATCATTTAGGACCACTTTTCCATTTTGCAGGTAGATTTACATGGAGATAAATTTCATCTCAATATGAGAGAACTTTCTATTAACTGGAAGTATCCAATAATGAAACAAGCTGAAGGAATGAGTCCTTTTTTAAGGGTGTCCCATGATGCTGTTTTAAGCACTCATAATTTTAAATTTTAATAAGATAAAACAGCACCAAGACTTTTGAGGCAGCCTGTCTAAATGGCATTATTCGAAGGCTGGGTGACCACCTATCCAAAATGTTATAAAAGGGATTTTTATATTGAGTAGGTGATTAGAGGGGATGAACTCTAAGGTTCCTTTCAACTTTCATTTTCTCTGCTTCTATTTAATACAGCCCAATAAATGCAGATGAGGTCTTCTAAGACTTAGCTATAAGGCAGACACTATCCATCATAGATTATAGATTGTTGGAGTTGTAGGGAATTTTCTAGACCTGCACTGATGACAGATAGCATACTAGGCTTGAGATCAGGGAGATGTTTGCTCAAATATGGCCTCAGATACTTACTATGTGGCTCTGGGCATGTCATTTAACTTATGTAATCTTATTGGTTGGGCAGCCAGGTGGTCCATTGGATAGAGTGTCAGGAAATCCAGAATCAGACACTTACTAGCTGTAAGGACGAATCACTTAACCCTGTTTGCCTCAATTCTCTCATATGTAAAATGAGCTGAAGAAGGAAATGGCAAACCACTCTAGTATCTTTGCCAAGAAAACCTCAAACTGGAGTCATGAAGAATCAGACATGACTGAAGAGTGACTGAATGACCTTATTTATAAAACCTCATCTGTAAAATTGAGGTAGTAATCATGCCTGTGGTGCCTGCTTCAGAAAGCTGTTGTGGGACTTGGATGAGATCCTAGGATCATGGGTATAGAACTGGAAAAGACCTCCCCTGCCCATCTTGTTCAAACCCTTCCTTTCATAGATGAGAAAACTGAGGCCCCCAATGAGGTTAGGTGGCTTGTTGAAGATTAAGCATGTAGTAATTGTCAGAGGTTGGATTTGAACCCAGGGCCACTAACTCTAGATTTTCCTTAATATCCCTCTGGTAGGTTGTTTGTTTAAGTACAACATGCATTAAGTCTAGGTCAGATTATTCCTAGGGTTTTTTTTTTCCTTTTGTTGTGTGAATATGAATGTGTGTATGTTTGTGTGTGTGTATGTGTGTATGTGTGTATGTATTTAAAAGAGGGTCAACATTAACTTATTCAAGTACTAAAAGAAGTCTTAAAGACTTAGAGTCTTAAAGAATTATTTTATTTTGGTCTGCTTACATTTCTTTATTAGGTCCAGATGCGTTCCTTATTTTCTATAATATCTAGAACACATGATCTCCCAAAAATGTATACCTCTACTTACATTATATACATTCAAAGCATGTATTATTTGAGACTGGGACTCTGCAAGGGATTGTTAATAAACACTAGCTTGGATGGCATGTAGTGGTTATTTGTTTTATCTGAGTACCAAACTTGTGCTCTTCATTTACCAGGAGCTGTGTCTGCTTGCACAAGGCACATCTTCTACATTGATGGTGTTACAGAATCACTTTTTTTAACTTACTCTATTCATTTGAATCAGTCATTCATTTGAAGATTAAGTAAGGGATATTAGAGGCCATCTAGACCTACATTCCCATTTTGCAGAGGAAACAACTGAGGCCAAGGGAAATAAAAGAACTTGCCTAGGATCTCACAGATTGCAAATGACCAGGCCCAGATTCAAACCCGTGTCCTCCGAATCCCAAACGAAGTTAATTCTCCATACTACACATCTTAACCCTTCCACAACTCTATTCCAATGGTGAATTGCATTCCATGTCCTATCAGAAATACCTACAAGGTTGAATTTACTTCTTTCCATTAAGGTCTCTAGTTCAGCTTGTTTGCTAGTCATAATTAGTACATTATATGCAGAAATCTGAAATTATATGTAGATATACTTTTTCTTGGACCATGACTCCCATGTATATTTCTTCTCTGTTGATATTTTTATTTTAATGTTTACCTGTTACTCTTGTGGTTTTTGACCTGGCAAGTGTACGTAATCAGTTTATTTCCTTTCCCTTAATTTTCAGCTTAAAATTCCCTTAATCAGATTTTTACATCTTTGGCCTCTTGTGTATCTGTATACACACATGCATACATATACATATATAATAACATATATAACATTTATATTTTGCATGTGTATCTGTGTATGTATATATTATGAGTATGTGGAGATATATAGATATAGCGCACAGTATGCTTGTGTGTGTGTGTGTATGTAAACTTTAATGCCCCTCATTTAGTTCTTTCTATCTTTAGTCAAGAACTTTGCTATATCCTAAGTCATGGTCTAGAAATCTAAATTTCTTTCTGTGACACCAACCATTTACCTCCTAAGTCTCTCTTTTGGATCATTTCCCTTCCGTCAGCATCAGTGATTAAAAGTAGCACATATACCCTCACTGGATTTTATATTGCAGATGAATATTGAAACAAATTAAGATAAGTAAAGTGAGAGAAATAGCCAGTTTTCCTGTGAAGACCAACTATTGAATTGCTAAATACATAGATTACTCAGGTGTACATGACTGATGGACTGATAAGTTATCTTACCAAGTCATGATTTTTCAGTGGCATTATACAGGAAGAATTTCATAAAAGCAAATTTCACAAGGATGGGGGAGTCATTGAAATTTGGCACGATAGTTATATGGATGATTGGCAGAAAAAATATTCCTCACTTTGCAAATATTTCTCCTCTAAAGAAACCCAGGAGTTGAATCATTCTATACTCTTGAGTCCTAAAGATTTCAGGGCAGCTGGCCTGAAAGTTGAATTTCAAGAGAAGCAAGGTGAGAGGTGAAAATGATTTATGTTGACACTTATTAAGCTTTTATAGAACATAATACATATGTTCTTGATATCTACATAAAATTAATTGCTTCTGATTAGTCAGGGCTGCCAACTCAGTTTTCCATGAGAGCCTCACAGACATACATCCCTCTCTTAGTCAGGTTAATGAGCTTTTCTTCCAGAATGAGTGAAAATCCTGAGACATTCTGTCTGTCCTAGGACATCAGTTCTGTAGCCCTTCTCTCTACTGCATATACTTTTTATTCCGCTAATCACATATGCTCTTTTTAGGTGGGGGGGGGGATGTTGGGGAGTAAGGATGTGGAACTAATTTTCTATCAGGATATTTACAAGCCACCCCTGGCAGCAGACATGCGTGGTGGGGCAAGTCCATTTTTCACAAAAGCACCTGTACCATGGTACAGGTATCATTTGACCAAACATAAAGAAATAAAACACTAATGTCTTTCCATGTGTAAGAACAAAAGACTCAATTCTCATGAGAGAATAAAATTGAACTCTCTGTAACTTCCTCTCTGCCTCTTTCTTTTTTCTCCAGCCTTCTTCTTCTCCAGGCTTGAGAAGCTGTAACTGAGTTCATTATAGTGTGATGATAAACCAGCTAGCAAACATAAATGCACTGTGTGGCAAAGGACTGTTTGGGCAGCTCCTGGTCCTTAGTGACAGCTCCTTGGCACAGCGCACAGTGATGATCAGCTCTAACAGAGAGGCTTTTAGGTGATAAAAGCATAATGGTCTGAACTGATATTATTTTGAGCTGGCTTTCAGGCTGTGGCCTTAAGCCTCGCCATGGTTGCCCATCATCTCTGTAGTGGACATGACTATCATGTAGGAAGATTTCTTCCAAAAGCTACTAATGTCCACTCGAAGGCAGTGGGAATCCTTTAGCTACTCTTGTCCAATTACACACACATATGTGTGTGTGTGTGTGTGTATATATTTGTGTGTGTGTTGTTATGTCATGTCTGACTCTTCACGATCCCATTTGGGATTTTCTTGGCAAAGATACTAGAATGGTTTGCCATTTCCTTCTCCAACTTACTTTACAGATGAGGAAACTGGCAAACAGGGTTAAATGACTTGCCCAGGGTCACACAGCTAGTGTCTGAGGTCAAATTTGACTTCAGGAAGATGAGTTTTCCTGACTTTAGGGCAGGCACTCTGTACACTGAACCACCTGGCTGCTCTAGCTGTATACATACACGTACACATACATGTTCCATGCATACACACACATACACCAATATACATGTGAACTAATTCACATAATATTCATATGTAAAAAGTAATAATTCCTATTTATATGTATATGTGAACTGATAAGTTATATATATATATATGGTAAGAAAATAAAGAAGTCTGGAAAATAAGTTGTCAGGGTAAAGTATAGACACACATATACACATGTAAAATATTTTATTTATGTGTGCATGTGTGCATCCATTGTATGTGAAATAAGGATCCTTTTGTAAGCACAATTGTCTTCCCAGGGGAGCATGCTCACTCATGTGCATGTTCTACTAACAAAACAGTGAGACTGGGGAGAGACACGAATACAATTTACAGAAATATCCAGACAGGAAGACTCAGACTTAACCCCACCTGCGTTAATTTGGCTTGTTTGACACATATTCCCAGACAAATGAATATTACGTCATTGGTGGGCAAACTGCTGTCAAAACAATTGTGTTTTGTTTTTAAAGGCACACATAGGGGAGTTGAGTAATGCTTGGGAGTGAATAAAAAGCATTATTCTACTACTGATGACTAAGGGAAAATCTTTGCTCAGCTTTGGGAAGGAGGGAGGGAAGCAGAGAGGGAGAGGGAAAGAGAGGGAAAGAAAGTGAGAGAGAAGGAGAGAGACAGAGACAGAGAAGAGAGTAAGAAAAAGAAAGGGAGAGAGAGAAACCAGCATTTTTCCAGTGCCTCCTGTGTGCCACTATAAATATTATCTCATTTGATACAATAAGCTTTGCTTGCAGAAGTGAAAGCCAAGGATCTCTCCAAGTTACTAGGATGTTGAGGATCCACCTGTTACACAGAGAAAAGAATGATATTTCAACCATTAATCACTTAGTGCCCTCTTACGCTTCCAAGTTATAGGTGCACATAAGAAAAAGTGAAGAGCCAGGCTCTGGGATCCATAGTGCTCTGAACCATCCATTAGCCACTTGGCAATAGTGCATTCTAGGATATTATTGGTATAAACTTGTCACTGAAATGCATCATGCCAGAATTTCCTTATCTATCCCCACACCCAAAATACTTCTCCTTCAACTTCCCTGTTGCTGTTATCTCAAAAGCTAAACTATTTGGCAATAACTTCACCCCATAATACATTTAGCTGCCAAGTCATGCCCATACTTTCTTGTGTCTGCCTCCATCTCTCCAGTTCCATTTCTTCCATTCTGTTCCAGGCCCTCATGATCTCTCATCTGTATTTTTTACAACCTCCTAATTTACCTCCTTGACTCCTACCTACCTTCTTTTTCCAATCTATCCTTCATCTCTGCTTGATGCCCAGGTCTGATCATGTCACTGCCCTGCTCTGGGTACTTTAATGGTTTCCCACTGTAAGGGATAAAATACAAACTTCTTATCTTGCTTCTCTACAATCTGTCTTCTACCTGGTTTTCTAGACTTACCTCACATTATTTTATACCATCCACTCTCCAAAGTGGGAAGACATGTTTATTGTTCTTATAACTGGGTTAGTAGAATAACCATTCTTGCTACCTTCATTGCCTTCCTCTTGTCCCTTCCATCATCTATTTTGCATATTAGTTTCAGGTTACTCTCCATTAAATGTTGCTTTCATTACGCTGTGAATCTGCTTGTGAATTTCTACTAAGCCAACTTTCTATTAAGTGAATGTGTTTCCATTCCCTAATGGACATTCATGATGAAATATCAGATTTAGAGCTGGAAAGAACTTTAGAGATCATGTAGTTCAACCCATAATTTTACATATGAAAATGCTAAGCATCAGAACAAAAAAGTGACTTACCCATAGTGACCTTACCTTTCGCTCTCCATCCCACGTAAGTTTCGCTCTGATTCAGCTGACCTCACTTATACATTTTGCTCATTCCTGCTCTACCTTTACCTGTACTGAGAGGCAGACTAGTATAAAAGGACCGCTTGACTCTGAGTCTGAAGAGCACTAGGGTCAAATTCCTTTTTTAAAGCTTCCTCATATTTTATGACCATGATCAAAGCCTTAACCTCTTTGAACCTCCATTTTCTTGCGTGTAAAATGGTGATAGAAATACCTACCTCACAGGGTTGTTCACAGGGTTGACTGAGATCATGTACATACAATTTTTTATAAATTTTAAAGGGCTTTTAAAAGCCAGGTATAATTATTTTATTGCTTGTCATTTTCTTTTGTTTCCCTATCCCAATCTTTAAGGTTCCTTCCTCAAGGCTTCCCCCTTAGTGACTTCAGTTCATACTTGCGTTTGTCCTTCGTTCTCAAAGAGGACCGTGACGTCAAGATGAGGACATGACTTGCATGTCCCTTCCTCACTCAAATCAAAGTCAACTGCAAGTCATATCATCATCTTGATATCAAGGACCAACACAAACACAATGACTAATTTCTTCCTTCTTGACATCCTTGAGTCTCTGTATTTGAATACTATGATATCCATCAGTTACTATATTATTATCTCTCTACAGCTAGGTAGAGTGTTAAGTACTTACTGTGTGTAGGGCACTGTTCTAGGAAACCAAAAAAAAAGAGAAGACAATCTCTCTCCTCAAGGAGTTTAAACTCTAAGGGGGTGTGCACACATAAAGGGGAGCTGAATGAGGGGAGGGTGAGCAGGAAGGATGCAAGTCCAGCGTAGAAGGTGGCTGGTAAGGAAATGGACAAATCCGGAGAGTGACTCAAGGCAATAGCAAAGTGGTCATGGCTGATGCCCATACTGAAAAGGTGGCCTTTTATCTTTAAAATGGAAGTCATGGTACCTTCAGTACCTTCCTCACAGGGTTATTGTGAGGCTCAAATGAGATGTTTGAATTCACTTTAGAAAATACTGGAGCCACCATACAAACACCCACCATCATCATCATCCTCATCACCACCACCATTATCATAAAAAGGCAACTGTGTGCAGAGTGGAGAGAGTCCTGGGCCTGGAGTTAAGAAGGCTCGAGTTCCATTTGGCTTCAGCCATTTATTAGCTATGTGATTTTGGATACAACCTTTGACTCAATTTTCTCATCTATATCCATATCATAATAGTAGCTATCTCCCAGGGATGTTGTTAGAATCAAATAAGATACTATTTCTAGAGTGCTTAGTATAGCACCTACCTAGCATATAGTAGGTGCTTTAATAAATGTTTGTTTCTTCCCTTCCTCATATTATTTTTTAATTGTTTCTCATCCCTCTAACAGAATTGTGAACTCCTTGAGGGCGCAAAACACATCCTATAAAATCTCAGAATCTCAGAACTATAAGGGACCTCTGTGGTGCTCTAACCCAACCCATTCCTGGACAAGCATGCCTTCTACAATGAGCCTCTAAGGTTTTCATCTCCCTTCCCTCCCCATAGGACTCTTTCTAGTGAAGGAGAACCTACTGTCTCTTGAGGCAGACCACTCTCCTGAAGAATAACTTATTATTAAAGTTTGTATCCCAGACATCCAGCCCAAAGATGGTTCTTTGCAACGTTACCCCTAGTTTTCCCTTCTGGGGCAATGCATAAGCCTGATCCCTCTTCCACATGAAAATCCTTTAAATACCTGAAGACAGCTAGCATGTGCCTTCTGAAATCCTCTCATTTTTAGAGTATATTGTTCAGTCTTGCCTAACTCTTTGTGACACCATTTGGAGTTTTCCCTTTTCTTATCCACCTCATTTTACAGGAAAAGAAACTGAGGCAGACAGGGTTAAGTGACTTGCCCAGGGTCACACAGCTAATAAGTATCTGAGGCTGGATATGAAGCCCAGCACTCTGTCTACTGTGACACCTACCTACTCTTTTTCAGTCTAAACATACCTAATTCCTTGGATCGATGCTCATTGAGCATGATCTCCAAGACCTTTTGCTCTTTTCGGGGGGATTCTCTAAGGTATCAGTGGATGAGTGGCCTCCTTTTAAAGTGGACCCAGAAAATGAACACAGGACTCCAGAAGCAGCTTGATAAGGACAGAATGCTTCCATATTATCACTTCCTTACCTTCATATTATCACTCTGCATCACACTATGCCTTTCTTCAGATTCTTAAGCTTAAGATTGCATTATCAGTTTTGGCCACCATGTCACAGTGTATAGTCACCGAGCTTGTTATTTTAATTGCATTGTACTTAGCTGCTATCCCCTGGCTAGTTTCTAGCACAGTGCTAGGTATACCATAGGTACCTAACAAATACATCTTGAACTAAGTTAATAAAAAGATGACTATAAGGGACTTTTATGGAATTTGAACACTATATAATTATAGTAGTTATGCTTGATAATTTGTATTATCCATTTTTTTTTATTTTTAGAAGACTTTTTGTCTAGTTTGTCAGTTAATCCTAAGAACATTTCCCTGAGAGAAGAATAAGTATTTTTATCTGTTATTTTATTTTTTACTATTACTTTATTTTAGTTTTATATATTTTATATTATCATACATAACATATGATATATGGTGATTATATTATATATAATTATATATTATTTTATATTATATATTATATCATGTATAATATAATGATTATATTATGCATAATTATTACTATATTACATATCATTATATAATTTTATTTTTACTTTACAGAAGGGGAAAACAAACAATTTAAGTGACTTGCCACAATCAGTCAGTGGCAAGGCTATGGCTAGGACCCCTGACTTCCAATCAAGTGTTTCTTTCTGGTAAATTACAGTCATTTTTACTTAACCACATATTCCAAGGTCTTTCATCTCAAGGCTTCCATCTGAGCTTTACTTGATACACCTTTCCTATCCTGGTTATCTTTGCCTTTGTTGTAGGTAGATGTGGCCGTATGAAGAGTTGCAGTGATACCGTTTTATAACTTTTCATCATGTGTCTCAGGTCAGGAGGCTTTGAAGGGTGCACTCCTGCCTATGAAGAATTATACTTAGGTTGATTAGCCTTGGAAAATCAAATACTTTTGCAACTGTCCTAGGAAAGACAAGTTCTGGAGAGAGACTGAGCTATGTTGGCTGCAGAAGGAATTGGACATTTTCCAGGCAGGGGAGTTCAAAAAGGAAAAAAAAATGATTCCTTATCCTATGGCTGACAGAGGAGGAAGATGAGTACTGCGGTTCTCACTTTATAAATCTGTTCTCAGCTCGTAAGCTGTCATCAACTCCTTTTTCTAGTTCACACCCAAAGTTTCCAGTCTGAAAGATGGACAGGGCAGATAGGCTAGAGGAAGGGACACCGTTTGGTTTCTGTGAAGAAAGGGATGATGTCTTAGGGACTGAATGCATTAATAATCCAAGACCCCCTAGGCAACATATGTCTTCTCTGATCCCTCCCCTATCCTCCACATCCTCAGTTTTCACCTGTATAACATGCTTCTCCATGGCAGGCTGTTTCCACAGCCTCCCAGAGTTCTGGATGGCCACAGAATTAGACTTATCCTGCTGAGTTAGGGGATGGAGGCTCTGCTGGTAGCTGATGGTGATAATGGACATAATTATACCTCGCTCACACCCCAATTAATTTGCACATGGGATAGTAATCGAAACTGCCGAGATGAAATAATAGCAGTAGCCACTCTATCAAGTGTCTCCTTTTTAAAAGCCCAAAGGCTTTTTACAATCAGCTATTTGGTGAGAAAGAAACAGGGATGAATTGGACGCTGTGTCTCTGTTTGTCATCCCCTTCCCCTTTTTGTTTCCTCCCTCTCTCTCTCTTGCCCCAATTTTCCTTATTTAATAAGGAGTACCACACTGTATTAAACACAGAACCAAACAAAAGTCTGACTGATATTTCTGAAAGTATAAGAAATTGAACATTTTGGACATTCAGGGAAGACACAGAGATTTTTGTTTGATGATATCTAACCCTTAATGAAAAATCATATTGATGATATGGATCCTTAAGGAAAAAGGAGTCAGAGACTTTCTGCTTTCACCATTCCCCCCTCCCCCAGCTCTTTGGCTAGCTTCTTGAAAATGTGCAAGAAGAGCTTACAAAAACCTTGGGCAAAAGACCAGTCCAATCTTAGAAATGCAAGTGGAAATCAGAAGGCCTACTAATTTAAATTTTCTCAATGGCAGGAGGTTTGTTTGCTGTGGGGAGGGCATTGACACAGCTTATATAAGGGGACAGAATGATAACATGGATCCCCTTTTCTGTGTTCATCTTGAAAAGTAAGGTAAACTGTGAGCCTGGATAGTACCGTGGAAAGAATCTTGACTTTGGAGTCTAGAGAAGCAGCTGCTAAGTCAAGGATTCAAGTCTTGGCTCTGCCCCTTGCTTACCTATGATGAAATTGGATGTGCCATTTTGTAGACCTCAGTTTCCTTACCTCTAGAAGGGGGGCAGGGAGTTTAGACTAGATGACCTCTAAAATTCTTTCTAGCTCTAAGGTTTTTAAAGTGCTTGACCTATATTAATCATCACATTAGATCCAGACAACAGTCCTCTTAGATGGCCCTGCAGCTTATTATCTCCATTTTAAAGATGAGAAAGCTGAAAATAAGAGATTAAGTGACTTCTCTATGGTCACCCCACTAGGATGTAAGCCTAGATATACATACACATAGCACAAGTAGTATTTCTTTTTCAGCGTTCCTTATTTAGAGCTACTTCTCTGCAGTAGCTGGAAACCATCCCTTCTCAATGTTATTGTAAATAGAGATTTTCTTTAGAAAGTCTGCAATTTATAAAACAGTGGTTGATAATTCTGTTTCTTCAGTATTCCAAAAGCACAATTTTGAATCTATTCTGGACTTCGTTGTTACTCTTAATGCTGTGGTTTTAAGGGGATGTTATCTAGGGTCTTAGATCACAATACTACCTATTCATGCAGAAAGAGATCATTTAAGGAAGACATTGTAAATCAAGCAAGGATGAAAGCCTGATAAATCCCTCAGCCTTTATCCAGGGCATTTTGCGAAGGAAACGGACAAAATGTTTAGACACAAGAAAAAAAATAATTTCAGACACACATTACCTAGGTTGACATAAGGAGAATGCAAAAGTTTCATCCATTCCCATCAAGAGACTGCCATACAAACATAGAGAATATAGACCCTTACCCAAGTACTTAAAAGATAATGCTTAGAGTGATTCTTTATACAGCAAACTCTTCTGAATCAATTTGCATGCTGAGCACGAATAATTCAGTGCTGGAGATCCTAGTAATTAGCCCAGCATAAAATCCTTAAGAACAACAACTAGCTAGGCACATGGGATTATGTTGGGATGCATTTCAATATTTTTGCTGGCTCAGAGCATGCCCTAAAATTCCCTATCCTCATAGTTGAAGGATTTTTCATTTCAGAAACGAGTTAGCAAATGCTTTTCTGTCCCCGCCTGCATTTCAGATTGGAGGGGGGAAGAAAGGGTGTGGGATCGATTATGCACAAAAAATTGCCTCTTGGTAATTATTAGGTCACACTTGACTGTACATTCCTGGGTGATGGACATAAGCATATGCTTTATGTAGACCAGGGGGCCCCTCCTGGATCACTGCCTTGTCATGGTGTACGGGTTTGCATAGTTCAGTGAAGCTGAGCTATGCCATGCAGGGTTACCCAATGCTGAGAGGTCATCATGGAGACTTTTGACAAAAAGTGATCCACTAGAGAAGGAAGTGGCAACCCACTCGAGTATCTTTGCCAAGAAAACCCCATGGACAGTATTAAAATGATAGAAGAATGAGCATGAACTTGGACAGACTTTGAGAGATAATGAAGGAGAGAAGGGCTTGGTGTGCTACAGTTCATGGAGTCAGAAAAAGTTAGATACAACTGAGAGACTGTACAAAAACAAGACTAAGAAATAGTAAAATATGGCCTGAGGGCCGAATCCAGTCCTCTACCTATTTTTGCATGGGTCGTGCAAGTCCTATGTAGACTCAAAATGGAAGAGGGATTTCCCATATTTGAGGAGACCCTGTGTGTATTCCTATTTGTAGATGGCATTATGTATCAAGCCTTGGAAAAATTGCTGAGCCTC